>CM051235.1:210679821-211319821 GCA_027917425.1 Gastrophryne carolinensis
CCAAGCTTCTGTTGAACAAGTTTGCAAGGCCGCTACTTGGTCTTCTGTTCATACCTTTTCATAGTTTTACAAGGTTGATGTTGGGGCCTCAGCTGATGCTGCTTTTGGCCGCAAGGTTCTGCAGGCGGCAGTGGTTTAAACTGTCTGCTGTTACTTTTGGGGATCCCACCCTGCCTTACGGACACTGCTATTGGATGTCCCAAGTGTAAGGTCTGGAACAGGACGTGCTGTATACTTAGAATAATACAATTCTGTGATTACTCACCTGTAGAATTGGTATTATATGTATACAGCACGTCCTGTTCCACCCCACCCTTGTTATCATTATCTTTAGTTACCTCTTTATGGTGATTGTTCTTATGTTCAAATTTTCATATAAAGGTTTTAGTTCTTCCGGTCTCTTGCTAACCTGCTTTTCAATACTGGGGATTTTGTGGGAGGTCCCGGGTATATATGGGGCCTGGAGGGGCCACTTTTCTGTCTCTGCAGTCCAGCGCCATCTACTGGAGTATATCTCAAGTGTAAGGAATATCTTCTGGAACAGGACGTGCTGTATACATATAAAACCAATTCTACAGGTGAGTAATCACAGAATTGTATTTTTACTACAGTGTAGTTCACTTTTCTAAGGAGTAAAAAAGTGCAGTTTTTTCACAAACTTTCATTGTTTCATTGACTTTCGTTGTTTTCTTAGTTGGTGATTCAGCAACGGTGACTTTCTGGCTTTTTTTCTCCATAAAGTAAATTTTTTTGCTACCGTGAGAATTTTTTTTTTTAACTTATTGAATTAAGGCCAATGTATGGTCTTGATAAGTCTAGGTGTCGTCTGTAAGAATAAACTTCATTGAGGGGCCTGACATGGCAGGGTGAGAAGCCCTAGTCCTGAAGCCCCGTGTTGCCCATAAAACAGAGCAACAAGCCACCTGACCTATTTATCTAAAGCATGCCTAGGGACAAGCACTGCAGCAGATGTTCTCCCCCTCACCCAAAGCCGTCTAACCTACCTCATGATGCTGGCTTCTCCTCAGCTGAAATGGCACCCAACTCAGAGGACAACTGCAGCCCACAGTCCTTGCCCTGACTGTCCCCCCTCCCAGCAGGTGCATAGGGACGGCCCACGGCTTGCCCCTAGTTATGGTCTAGATTCCAGGGCTTGCTGTGGCAGGTTTTTGTTCATTTTAAACAGTGGAGATGTTAAGTTTCCTATACAAATTAAGTATCCCCCCATCAATGGGATTGATTCAGACTCTGGTAAAAAACCTTTTTTTCAGGAGAGAAAACTACTATTCCCTTTTATTGTCTAGCTGGTGTAAATTTTCAACTGGCTCTGTAGCGGCCCCAAGGTAGACAATGAAACTGGCAATGCTCTCCTAAAAAAGTGTGAATCAACCCCATTGTGTGTGTATGTATAATATATAGACCATACTTACCTACATTACGTGGGCATATAAAGGGTTTCACATGTGCTAACCCCCCCCCCCCTTATTTTTTTTCCGCAGGATGACTCTGGTGTCCTTCCAGATTATACGCAATTAAAGAAACAAGAGTTGCAGCCTGGCACTGCCTATAAATTCCGTGTTGCGGGAATAAACGCTTGTGGTCGTGGACCTTTCAGTGAAATATCTGCCTTTAAGACATGTCTGCCTGGTTTCCCCGGTGCACCATGTGCCATAAAGATCAGCAAGGTAAGTGCGCTTGACAGAAGGAGAGGAAACTGCCCTGTGATAGAGTTTAAGTGATTTATTAATTTTAATTCTCTTGTGGCAATGCCAAGGACTAGTTGCAAAATTTCAGATGCCAAGTGATTACTATACATAGTTTGAGCATGGGAATGTTTAGCTTTTGTGGGACAGTGACTCCTATGTGAATGTACAATGGCTTGCTTATACCAGTTGCATCGAGAGGTTTAGCGCATGTTTTTAATGGTCTTATTGTTAATACATGAACAATCATCTGCTCTATTCCTACAGAGTCCTGATGGTGCTCATCTAACCTGGGAACCTCCTTCTGTTACGTCTGGAAAGATTATTGAATATTCTGTCTACCTAGCTATCCAAAGCAGTCAGAGTGGTGAACAGAAAGCCACCACGCCTGCTCAGCTAGCCTTCATGAGGGTATACTGTGGCCCAAATCCATCCTGCTTGGTGCAATCCTCCAGCCTCTCCAATGCCCATATAGACTACACAACAAAACCTGCAATTATTTTCCGCATCGCTGCACGGAACGAGAAGGGCTATGGACCCGCCACTCAAGTTAGGTGGTTACAAGGTATGGTTATGCACATTGAAGCCTATTACTCCAGCTACACTTTCTATTTTGGTATGTTGGCACATCCGAAGCCCAGTGCTTATAACTGTGGTTTAAAAAGGTAGCCAATTTGTCAATGTTGCAAGTGGTCTTTCATCAGTTCAATGTTTGTCCGTCTTGCTGTGTTTAATAAGCGCCATATCTCTTTCAGAATCCAGCAAGGATGGTGCTGCTGGCAAGCCTGGAAGTAAACGCCCGGTGTCCTCCCCAGACATGTAAGTAATTGTATGTTGCCCTCCAATAAATGGGCACTTTGATGTGTAAATTGGGAATGCAGTCCTTGTATAAAAATTTATTTTTTTTAGTAAAAAAAAAAAAAGTGCAGGTTTATAAAAGTCGGTCCCATGTTTTTTTTTTTTTTTTTTTTTTTTTTTTTTTTTATGGGGTTTGGTCCTTCATCTGCCTTATTTTGCACATCATGCCACCCTTTAACCAAATATCACACATATATAAACCCCAGGAGATGCATAACGCAAGCTTCTTAAAGAGAATGTAAGGTCGCAATTGGCCTCCCAGTACTCACATTGGCATTGACGTTCCGGCCGTCGAATCCCCTGCCCACATGAGCAGCAGGTGGCCAATCATGGCACTGTATTCCTGGTGGGGGACAGAGGATAAGTTACCGATTTGTAATTGTTCCCAATGGGGCCAAGGACTTAAAAAGTTAAAGTGGGACAAAAGCTGCAAGAGTCGGTGCAGGAGTGTAAAAGAGCTCAGGCAGTCTCTGCTCTGTACACCAAACACACCACTATGGTGTACGATTACGTAACACATTGTAACGATTGACGAAGCGTTTTTTTTTTTTTTTTCCTCTAGCTACACAAGGGCATCCTTTTGGTACCCAATAAAGGCCATTTTTTAAAATGCCATAGAATAGTGGAATTGCCCTTTTAAAGATGACCTGTTTGAAATGTTGCTGCCACTACAGTAATCTCTTTACTTTTTTTCTTCTAGGAAAACTGCTCCAAAGAAGGCGAAGCCTGACCACCCTTGAACATAGCCGATGCTCCTGCCCAGCCCAGAAAGGAAATCTACAGCTCACTCCTTAATCTTCCTACTTGCCCTTCAACCTCCTAATATTGCTTTGCCTACCACCATTTGCTTGGGAATTACCACCTTTATTTTTATATTTTTGTTTGAACATTACGAAAAGCACATTTTTCCAAATTCTCTTGGGAGGATTGAACCTCTCCCAGCCACTGGTTTAAATTCAGTTGTGTGCGAGGAGTGTTGCAGGAACTTAAGGGGGGGTGTGCTGGACATTATGCAATGACTTGGGTCAGCTGTGCAGAGAGTGGCCCGATAACACAAGCTTCTCAACGGAACTTCTTAACAAGATTCGTCCAGGCCTTTTGCTTTTTACAAAATGAAAGCGTGTCTTTTTGGGGAGGGAGGGTGGGAGGGGAGAATCTATTTTGTTTTGACAACAGAAGCACTTGGACATTTTGCGTGGTGTAAAGGTTTTAAAGACTAGAGCAAGTGGAGTGTCGTAAATAATTTTTGGAGCTCCATCTAGTTGCTTGTTTTAAGTTTGTCTCCTCCTGGACAGCATAGCTGCAGCTCAGCATTGCCACCTCTGGCTGAAATTATGGGATGTCATTAGCCAACCTTTGCCTGCTCCTTCTTTCTCTTTATGATGAAGAGGTCCCCTTGCTGTTGGGGATAATGAAGTGTTTGTTCCCAGCACAGCTCTAGTGGAGCTTGGCTGGAGGCATCAGGATACCTTTCTGTTTGTGGAACTTTCTCAACGTCTGTAGGATTTTGAATGGGCAAATTGGAAAGTTTCAGAAGCACCGTCATAGTTCACATTTTATATATTATATATATATATTGCAACAATTTGTTTGAAATTATTTTTTTTCATTGGTTATTTCAGCATTTTTATTTTGTTAAGCTTTTCACATTTTAAGTGGTGAAACTCCACCAAGTCTGTTCTTGGTGAAAGGTCAAGGCTGACACTTTGGCGCTGAATTAGAGGTGTAAAAGATTGGTCAAGACAGGGCGTTTTGGCAAAGCCTACCAGGAAGGGAAATGGATGGTTGTTTTTATATGCTAAGCACACCTCTTCTCCCCCTCCCCCTTTATTTAACCCTGTCCAGTTTTTTTTTTATTTTCAAAGCAATATATATATATATATAGCAGCACACCTTGCTTTTTAAGAGTGCTGTGGTCAGTTCTAATGGCGTTTGGTATAGTAAACCTTCACCAGTCCAAATGCCTTCATCCTAGTTAACCTTAAGACCATGCTGGCCAACATTTTCTGTAACAAAGCTCGCCCAACCACTTTTTTTTTTTTTTTCCCCCCCCCCCCTCTCTGCCGGGGATAAGAGGCATTTCCTCAAGCTGGCCTCCTAACACAGAATGGCCTTTTGGCGGCAGTAGCGGTTTCTATTCATATACATATAAATTATACATATATAAATATATTCAAACAGTTGGAGCTGTTTCAGAGCAGATTTCATTTTTCTTTTGTAAAAACACAATAAAAAATTTATAAGAAAAAAGAAAATAGAAAAAAAAACAGCTGTAGCTTAAAGCATGAGGATTTTTGTACAAAAGCAAAACCAGTAAAAAAAGTTTAAAATCACTAGGATTTCCATTATCTTGAGCAATGTTTAATTTTAAAGCAGCCCATCCTTGTGTTGATTGTACATATATACATACATATACTTTTTGCTCTGTATTTTTATTCTCTAGCTGGTTCCAAATGTTTAATATTTTTTTCCTGTTCCTCACTCAACATTGCTTTCTTGTACAGAAATCAAAAGGGGTAAATGCCCTGACCATTTTGTCCCCACTTTACTTTGTGAAAGATTTATTTTTTTGTTGTCTATGCCGCTTTTTTTAATGCAAGGGTTTGTACAATTCTTGCACTTTGAGAGACAAGGACAGCCTGAACTGGTGGCTGTGTAATGGAGGAGGGGACGTGTGTGCGCCGTTATCTGAAAGGGTAGTCTGGCAATTCTATGATTTGTCAGCTTACTGGTACCCGGACTGTGTGTGTGTGTTTTTTTTTTTTTCAAATGTCTTTGCATACTCCGACATTAGCAGCGGCAGCATAATTGGATATTTGACATCTAAGCAGTTGTTTTATGATGGGAGTAATGTCTTCAGGATAATGTAGCGCTTTTTCCCCCTTCCCTGTACGAACACATCCCTGTCTTTTCATTTTTAAACATGACCATATCTTAGCCTAGTTCTCCAGCCTCATGAAGCAATTGCAGCTTTGTTTAAAATGCTTTTGATTTTTTTTGTTCACCCTCTTTGGCATTGCAAGGAGAGGGGCAGCCCTCTGCAGCTCCCGCATAAAATGACTGCTGCCACTTCTCGTTTTTGTATTATAGTGTTACTGTGTTACCGACTAGAATCCCCTGCTAAAATGACAAACCTCACCTGCCTTTTTTTCTTGGAGAAGAAAAGCTATTAACTTCCATTGTAGAGGAGTTCTCAAAGTGAACCAATATTACTATAGTGCTATCTGTCGTTTTTGTGCTATTTTGAACAATTAAAGACCTTTTTTGAAATGTTTTGTTTCTTTACTCTTCACCTCCTTCTTGTGGTCTTTCTGTGTGATGCATGATAATGCAGATATCTAGGGGAAGGTAAGGCCCCTCCATCTCTATCATTGTACATGTAGCCGACCTTGCCACTATAAACACTATTACAATGTGATTATATAAAATTTCTACTTTTTATTAAATTTACTGTGTGCAGTGAATATAATAACATTGTAATAGTTGTAGTAATAGTTGCAGTAGCATATAATCACATTGTAATAGTGCTTATAGTAGCGAGGTCGGCTACATGGGCAATGATAGAGATGGGGGCCTTAGCTTTCTCTAAATATTTGCACTAACTAAACAGTCCAGTATCCTTACCAGCTTGGAGCACAATAATCAGGGATTCACATTAAATCGGGCAACAATATTGCCTTGTAATTTGTATTTGTGATGCATGATAACCTGGTCACTACTCTACTATAACTATTATATATTCTATAACTATTCTATAACTCTATATATCTACTCTATTCAACTGTGGTGGGGCTTTTTTTTTTATCCATTCCACCCTTGGAACATTATTCTAAGTATACAGCACGTCCTGTTCCAGAATATATTCTTTACTCTGGACTGCAGAGACAGAAAAGTGGCCCCTCCTGGCCCCATATATACCAGGGACCTCCCACAAATTCCCCAGTTCTTCTCTGCAGTCTGGGCTGCGATGACTAGAAGATGGCTCTTTCTAAACTCGCAGGTGAGTGGGGCTTATTAGCCTGCGGCCCTGTAGGACTATTCCCACCCATTTCCTTTTCACTGCCTCCCAGCTTAGGCTGCGCTGGTCGGGTGATGGTAGGCAGCACAGCTGTCAGGTGCTAAGGAGCGCTCCAACCGCAGTCCCCCACCAAAGGGTAGGCGGCACAGGCCCGCGGTGAGCCTTATGGGATGCCCCTCCCGCGGCCGTTTGCGCTTCGCCCCCTGTCCCCTTAGTTAGGTTCCTCTTAGGCTGGCCGCGGCTTCCCCTTCGCTCTCCCTGGTAGACCTCAAGGGGGGGGGGTGTATGCGTTAAACTTTGTATGTATCCTTGCTGTGATTGCACTGGGTTTTATTATCGCCGCCGCGCGCTTGTACTTCGCTTCGCGGACGGCGGCGGCATCGCCATTGGCTGGCCTTGTCACGGGGGCGTTTTTTTGCGCTCTTCGGGGGGCGGGCCTTGCGGATTACGTTTTCCGCGTCCCTTCTCCATGGCCCGCCCCTCGAGGTATATGTGGGTGCCATTTTGGAGCTCCTGTTTGTCTGGCGTCTCCCTATTGCGGCCCGTAAGTGCCCCTGGCACTGGCCCCTGTATATATGCTTACGGGATCTTTGCTTTATATCTTGCAGGCGGGTCCAACTTCTTGTGGTTTCTCCCAACCCTATTCCCTCTGTTTAGCGTTAACTACTTATTGGAGGGCTTTTGTGATCCATTGTCTCCCACTTCCCTAGCGGGCTATTGGGGCATCCCGGGTAGCTTTATTAGCGTCAATCCCAATTGGCCGGTTGTGCCACTATAATCACCATATGGAGGCTTCTCAGGATAATGTGCTTGGGGTTCCTTCGGGACAAGCCCGGCTGTGTGTTGCGTGTGGGGTATCCCCTATAAGTCATGATGTCAGGGGGTGTGTACCCTGTGCCCAGCAGACGCTTGCGCTGCAGTCTGGGTTACCGGTGGCTGGGCCTGCGCCCCCTCTGGCTTCGCCTACCCCCCCTCCCCCCCCCCACGCTTACATCTGACTCCTAGTGAGGTACATACCAGTGGCGAGTCTCAACCTGATTTGGCTGCACGGGTGGCCAGCATTGAAAGACAATATTGCTGGGTCTGGGTCTGGCTCTGCTAAGAAGCGGCATTTATCACCTGGTGTTACTCTTTCCTATGGAGGCAGAGGAATTTTTTACGTTACCGGTTATACCCCCCTGGAAGAGGGGGAATTATTTTCTGATTCAGAATCATCTGAGGATCAGCCTAAGGTTTATGGTGCCGATTCGGGGTCTGACCCATGGGCTTCAGACGATACTGACGGGCTCTTAGCTCACATTTTTGAAGTGCGCTGTATCTCTCCTCCTGCCGTGGCTCCGCGGCAGCAGGGGGAGCTGTTTCATACTGTTAAACCACGCTTGGAGTTTCCTGAACAAACTCACTTTAATAATCTGGTGCTCAAAGAGTGGCAACGGCCTAGCCAGCTTCCCGGGGTACCAAAGAGTTGGGATAAGATGTATCCCTTTCCCGCTGAGATGGTTAAACGTTGGTCATGTCCTCCCGAAGTGGATGCACCAGTTCGGGGTTGTCCAGCACATCAGTCATGCATTCCCCTGACTCTACTACCCTGAGGGATGGGGAGGACAGGCGCATAGATCAGCTGGCTTGCCATGCCTTTGCTTGTGTGGGGACCGTGCTCTGTCTGGTCTGTGCCTCTGCCATTACGGCTGTTGCTATTAAAAGCCTGCTTAGGAGTCCCTTAGATGGGGCCCCTGATGATGCAGGTAGTGAAGAGTATAGAGCTCTTCTGCGTTGTGAGGAATTTGTTGCATATGTTCTCTCTGCCTTGGATGATACCATCAGAATGTGTGGCAGGGCATCTGCCTTGTTGGTGGCGCTACGCCGCTCGGTCTGGCTGTGCCAGTGGGCAGCTGACAACGCGGCTAAGAAGGCTCTCACTGGTTTTCCCCTCAAGGGGCTGCGCCTCTTTGGGGAACGTCTGGACTTGTTTGCTAAGGGAGACAAGTTACCTCAGCGTAGAAGGCAGCCCGGTCCTTTCGGGGTTCAGGTGCCTTTCTTCCTTCCTACCGGGGCTCCAGAATTGGATGGGGAGCTTCCTTTACTGGCGCCCACTGAGAATTTTGGGGCAGGGGGCAGAGGACGTGGCTGCCTTGGTCCCTCCTGGGGTCCCAAGCCTAAGTCCTCCCCCAAGCCCCCTCAGGCATGAAGGGGCGCCCTCACCCATCCGGGTGGGGGGAAGGCTTCGGCTCTTTGCTTACGTCATGTCTCAGACCGGTGGATTCAGGAGTTAGTGTCCTCCGGTTACAAGATAGAGTTGGCAGCCTGGCCGCCCCCAAGATTCATCAAATCCTGGTTAGCTCAAAACATCCTGTCAGCTCAGGGTCTGTCCCTTGCTGTCCAAGGCCTTCTGGAATTGGGAGTCATCTGCCAGGTGCCCTTGAGGGAAAGGAGCAAAGGCTACTATTCCAATCTTTTCATTGTTCCCAAAAAAGACGGGTCTATCAGGCCCATCCTGGATTTAAAGCGCCTCAACCAATTTGTCAGATTCAGACACTTTCACATGGAGACTCTGCGCTCCGCTGTGAATTCTCTACGCCGAGGGCGTACCTTCACATACCTATCATTCCAGGTCATCAGAGATTCCTCAGGTTCGCTCTGGAGGATCAGCACTACCAGTTTGTGGCCTTGCCCTTCGGTCTCACCTCGGCTCCCAGGGTATTCACCAAGGTGCTGGCAGGAGTGATGGCTCTGCTGAGATCTCGGGGCATTCGCATTCTTCCCTACTTGGACTACATGCTTATTGCTTCTCAGTCCTTCCAACAGGCAGAGCTGGATACTCAGCGGGTGGTGTCCACACTGGCTGGGTGATAAACCACCCCAAATCTTCCCTGTCTTCTTCCATGGTGAAGTCCTTTCTGGGCATGATTCTGGATTCATCTCAGGTCAAGATCTTTCTTCCTCAGCAGAAGGTGGAGAGTCTTCAAGAGCAAGCTCAGCTCCTTCTGTCTTGTCCTCATCATGGCAGGGAATGTAGCTGGTGGGCCTGATGGTGTCCTGCTTCGAGGCGGTTCCATATGCTCAGTTTCACATGAGACCTCTTCAGCTTCACCTCTTGTCAGTATGGGATCAGGACCCTGTGTCCTTGGATCAGGCGTTTGTTCTGTCCCCTCTGGCCAGGCGGTCTCTATCGTGGTTGCTGGACGCAAGGAACCTGCTGGGGGGCAGATCCTTTCTGGACACTTGCTGGGAGACTGTCTCCACGGATGCCAGTCTGACAGGTTGGGGGGGGGGGGGCTTTTGGAAATCCCTGAAATTCCAGGGTCAGTGGGGCCCTCAGGAGGCCCACACCCCTATCAACATTCTGGAGTTGAGGGCGATCAGGTTGGTTCTTGCCCACTTAACCCCAACCCTTCGGGGTCGGGCTGTTCAGGTCCGCTCGGACAACCAGACGGCTGTTGCCTACATAAATCATCAGGGAGGGACCCGGAGCAGGAGGGCACTCAGGGAAGTGTCTATGATTCTGTCCTGGGCGGAGGACAATGTTCCCTGCATCTCGGCTGTTTACATTCTGGGGGTGGAGAATCTGGAGGCAGACTCTCTGAGCAGGGGGACCTCTCGTCTGGGAGAATGGTCCCTCAGCAGCAGGGTGTTTCGCTCCCTGTGCCACCGCTGGGGTCGGCCAGATGTGGATCTGTTTGCGTCCCATCACAATCACAAGCTTCCAGTCTTTGTCTCTGTCCCAGGATCCTCTGGCCTTGGCCACTGATGCCTTGGCAATGTCTTGGATGAGTTTTCAACTCCTGTATGTGTTTCCCCCGTTTCCACTGCTGGGCAGGGTGCTGCGCAAGATAGCTCAGGAAAGGGTGCCAGCCATACTGGTGGCCCCCTGTTGGCCAAGAAGAGTGTGGTTCGCAGACATCGTGCAGCTGGCAGTAGATCAGTACGCCCTGCCCCAGGTTCCAGATCTGCTCACTCGGGCACCTACGCCACCCCAATTTACAAACGCTGCCTTTGACAGCCTGGCTGCTGAAACCTCCATCTTAATGGAAAAGGGGCTGCCTGCCTCGGTTGTTAATACCATGATCAGAGCTAGGAAAAGGTCCTCTTCTTCCATCTACTATAGTGTTTGGCGTACTTACATTGACTGGTGTGAGTCTAACTCGCTTCCCTGTCGTGTATATTCTTTGTGTACGTCCCGTTCAGGAAGATATCCTTACTCATGGGCTATTCATCTTCAGATGTCACGTGACTGCAGTGCAGAAAAAGTGGCCCCTCCCGGCCTATATATACAGAGGCACCTCCCACAAGACTCCAGTTTTTCTCTACAGTCTCGGACTGCCAGGACGAGAAAGTGTCTGTTTTCAGGCAGGTGAGCGGGGTCGTTGGCCCTATGGACCTGTTGAGCTATTCCCCACCCGTTCTGTATTACTATAATGGCTCCCAGCCTTGGTTGTAGCATTCAGGTGATGATAGACAGCACCATTTTAGGTGCCAAGGAGCTATGCTCCGCCGCAACTCCCCCACCAAAGGGTAGACGGTTTAGGCTATGGTGAGCCTTTATAGGATGCCCTGCCCGCTTTTGTGTACCTGTCCCCCTTTCCATCTATCGTGGTTCCATCACCGTTGTCTCCCCTCATTCCTCTTAATCTCCTTGGGGAAGAGAGGGGGGGTGTTATTACATGTTACTAGTTAGGTTGGCACACCACAAAATTCAAAAAAAAATGTGACAAAGTGCTTATTTGCGCAAGGGTGCTACTTCCTATGGGGCCAATTCCTCATATGGTCCCTACCCAAATACATATGCAAAAATAAATTATAAGGAAGGGAAGCAGACCAATTGGATACAATTGCCAAAAAATTTAATATATAGAGCCAAAAAATTCTGCAGATATTTACACTATTATATACAATCACAATGGTGACAACATCAGAATATACACCAAGGTCAATAGAGAAATATTTTGAGTATATCCATCTCGCCAGAAAAAGGATACAAGATTCAAGCAATGTCACATATGTTGTTCTGGGGAAGCTGTATACACCAGAATGCTATGAAGTATAAATGTAAATTAGCACTAGCAATAACAGTAGTTGTAAAATAGACTATATGAAAGGTAAAAATACTACCTCCGTATACACTAATCCAGTGTTAATACAGTGATCCCCAGTATATTCACATATACGATTGTTTGTCTGAAATACCACAGCAGTTAAGGTCAAAGACTGTAATATACTCATATAGTATCAATACATTAAGATATGTATCTGCATCAGTGGGATGCTTGTTGTCATCATATAACAGACACAGAATGGAATAACAGTAATATTCAAGAGAAGTCTAATCATGACACCCAGTCATAATCATGATAAGCATGTATAGATTATACATCTGTAATGGCAGTAGCATAGAACATACTGGACATACATGAAAAACAATGATCGCCTAATAAACCATTACCGACGTTTCACGGCACACGGCCGTTTCCTCAGGGTAGCGATCGCTATATTGATGTATTGTGACGAATTTACTACTTATGTTCTTGCTGCCCTAGAAGATGCCATTAGAATGTGTGGCAGAACCTCTGCCTTGCTGGTCGCCTTACGCCATTCTGTTTGGCTGCGCCAATGGATGGCTGATATTGCTGCTAAGAAGGCTCTTACCGGGGCCCCTTTTAAAGGACTGCGCCTTTTTGGAGAACGTCTGGATCTGTTTGCCAAGGAAGGTAAGCTGCCTCAATGCAAGAAGCCACTCAGGCCCTTTCGGGGGGGGGGGGGGGCAGTGTTGCTCTCTCTCTCTTTTATTCCCCCAGAAGAGGAAGGGGGGCTCCCCCCGCAGGAGGCCGTGGTGAGTCATGGGCAGAGGACGTGGCAGGCCCGGTCTTTCCTGGGGTTCTAAGCCAAAAGTCTCTCCCAAACCACCGCAGGCATGAAGGGGTGCCCTCACCCATCCGGGTGGGGGGGGGGGACGGCTTCGTTTTTTTGCTCACATCTGGAGACGTCTTGTCTCAGACCGGTGGATTCAGGAGGTAGTCTCCTCCGGTTACTAGATAAGAGTTTGCATCCTGGCCGCCCCCAAGAGTCACGAAGTCACGGATGGCTCAGGACCCCCTGTCAGCTAAGTGTCTGTGCTTGGCTGTCCAAAATCTACTGGATTTGGGGTCATTTGCCCTGTCCCTCTGTGGGAAAGGGGAATGGGCTAATATTCCAATCTTTTCACTGTTCCAAAAAAGGATGGATCAGTCAGGCCTATCCTGGATTTAAAGCTCCTCAACAAATTTGTCAGGTTCAGGCACTTTCGCATGGAGACTCTGTGTTCTGCCATAAATTCTCTTCGCCCAGGGGACTTCTTGGCCTCTATAGACATCAAGGATGCTTACCTTCACGTGCCAATTTTTGCAGGCCATCAAAAATGTCTCAGGTTCGCAGTGGAAGATCAGCATTACCAGTTTGTGGACAATAACAATGGATGGTCCGCACTCCTAAAAAATAACTTTTAATCTGGTCCTCTTAAAACGATACAAAAATGGTGAAAAAGGCATAAAAACATGAAAGCGATACCAGCAGCCCTCTAATGCGTTTCGGCGCCATACCGCCCTTAATCATAGATGGATTATTAGTATTCTTAAAAGTTATATATACATACAATCTAGCAACAGACTTACCCCCTCCCGACAGTGTGGCAGGCGACTTCCGGGTCCCCGTGCCGACCCATGATAGGCCGGAATTCTCAGCCAATCAGGGAGGACAGAGGTCCTCCCTGATCAGCCGCGCCAGCCCAGCCACAGACGGCGAAAGCCAAAGCAACCCGGGGAGCAGGAACCGCCGGCTACAATAGGGGTAAGCGCACCACTGCAGCCAGAAGGCCACCGCCCCGGGAAAGGGGACCAGAGAAGCGTCCCCCACTGTCAAACAGGAGGGGACAAAATTAATAACAATTGTAAAGAAAACATGGCACATAATATCATGGCACAATATGGTATATGCTTTGCTAAAAATAAATATGAATGCCATAAGTATGCACAAATACAAACAAAAAATACATAGTGCAAACATTGTTATATAAATGGGCATAGCATAGATTAAGCGTGGATCTACTTGCATGGCATCAATTAAGCTTGCATATTTTATAGTGAATATATAGTATGAATAATTGAAATAACCAACGTAGAAGTTAATTAATTAGAATGTCCAGAAATAAAAATGGAAATAGAAATAAAAATAGGATGAGAGTGTACAAAAAGAAAATAAACTATCTACATAAAGTCAGACGATAATACTCCAACATGAAATAAGATAATAATGCCCCTGCTATGTTGTGTGTAACTGTCATGAAATCATGCTTATTGATGAAACACCAGGGACACTAATGGTTGCTGGGACAAAATACAGTATACCTGCATGGCGGATTAGATGCCAGCGTAACATCACGAAAAGTGTGGGGGCAATGATCAACATTAGGGAGTAAAAAATGCATATAAAAATATATAAGTAAAAATATTGGGGCAATAATTAGTAATCATGAAGTTCAGGAGGAACAGAAAAGAATTTAGTTAATATAAATATGACTGGTGATGACTGTCAGTATGTGCTGGTACCTCTGATAAAGGTATTTGACATCAATGAATAATGTCACCAAATAAAATGCATTTTAAAATGCACGGATCACAAAGAGAGAATGTAAGGGAGAAAAGGGCCCCTAGAGGAAAAGCACCCTCACAAAAAAGTAACCTCAACCTACATAGTCTCCAAATTGGATCTAGATGCATTATCTGTCCAAAATAAAAGTTTTTTGTAAACATCACCACCCCTTGGACCCACATACATTGAACCGTGGGGTTAAGGTGTCATGACATTCGTTATGATGTCGTGCTACGTTGGAATTCTTGATGATGTTAGGACAATAGTCACACGTGATCAGGTATATTACCAGAGAAGAATTACAGTTCAGGAAGGTTTTAATCCTGTAGGACTTGCCCGTAGAGGTGGATGTAAATGAATGGCCCTTGTGTGCGAATCTACATATCCCACACCTTGCACCTCCACAGGGGAAAAAGCCAGTGGTGCTAAGCCAAGTATCATGGGTAGGTAATGTCATATGAAAATTGCTTGGGGACAAATGGTTGCCCAGATTAGGTGATTTACGACTCACGACACGAATCCCCCTTTCGACCTCCTTACACTTGGGGTTATCCTCCGCCAGATGGCGCTGCACTGCAGAGACATGCAAAACGGGCTCCTCCCGGCCCCTCAAATACCTGGGGACCTCCCACAAATCCCCAGATTTCTCTGCAGTGCTTACTGCAAATACATGAAATTATCACTCTGTCGCAGGTGAGCGGGGCTATTAAAGCCTGCGGCCCTGTTGGACTGTTCCCACCCGTCCTTGATGTGATGTGCCTCCCAGCCTGGGCTGCGCTGGTCGGGTGAAGGTAGGCAGCACCATGTGTGCTTAAGGAGCGCTGCTCCACCGCAGTCCCCCACCAAAGGGTAGGCAGTATAGGCTGATGAGCCTTTATGGGATGCCCCTCCCGCATTATTGTCCCATGCCCCGGTAGCGGTGGGCCCTGTACAAAGGGCCGCCATCCTCCCTCATTCTCCCCGTAGCCCTCGGGAGGAAAACAAGGGGGGAGTGTGTGGATGTCAGTGTATTGTGATTACATGCATATGGGTCTCTTTGTAATGTCTGCTTGGACTGGTATATGTGGTGTCAACCGCCGCGCTGACTTGTCTTTTTACACTGTAAATGCCGCCACCGCGCGCCCCTTTTCCTTCATTGGAACGTTACTTCAGATTTGTAACATTATTGAGTAGCACCTGCCATTAGCCGGCTGCACAGCCCAGCGGTTAGAGCATAAGTTTAAGGTATGTTCCGCGACGGGCGGCGGCGTTACCTCAGACGCTTCTGCGTCCTCATTGGCTGCTTGTCTGTGGACTTCGCGCTCTTCAGGGGGGTGGCGCCTGGCATGGCGCGCCCCGGCTCGCTCTGGCCCGCCCTTCGAGGTACTCGGCGCCATATTGTCTGGTCGCGTGCGACGTTCTTACTTACCGTGGTCCTAAAGTGCCCTCGCGGGCGGCTTTATAATTCACTGTAGTGTGTTTCGGTTCTGACACCCTTCTTCTCATTGTGTCTTGAGGGTGAATCCATTGGCTTCTCCTGGCCCGGTGTAATTGATAGCGGGCCTTGTAAAATTACTCCCACTCCCCAGCGGGTCATTGGGGCATCCAGAGTTGCTTTATAGCGTCAATCCCTACTGGCATATTGTGCCTAATAATCACCATATGGAGGCATCTCAGGATAATGTGACCGGGGTCCCCCTGGGACAAGACCGGCAGAGTATGGCGTGTGGACAACCCCATGCTGACGCTGACAGGGCACGGGCCCTGTGCTGAGCAAGCGCTGGCTTTGCATTCTGGCCTGCCAGTGGCTGCACCTCGTTTCACTTCACCTGCTCCCCCAGGCTTAAATCTCACTCCTGCTGAGTCGCACACAAGTGGGGATTCTCAGCCTGATTTGTCTCCTAGACTGCCTACGGCTGAACAGATTATTGCGAGGTCTTTAGCACGTAAGGGCCCTGCTAAGAAGCGGCACTTGACGCCTAATGTTACTGTTTTCCCTATGGGAACCGAGGAGTTTATGAATCTGTGTGGCTATACCCCTTCTGATGAAGGAGAGCTCTTTTCTGACTCTGGCTCATCTGATGAGAGACCGAAGGGTCATGAAGACTCTGGCCCTGACCCCTGGATCCAGGAGGACACCGACAGATTATTGATCCAGATGTTTGAGGTTCTGTCTTTCTCTCTCCCTGGTGAGGCTCCCAGGCAAAGAGGGGAGTGCCCTAGTAAACTTCCCGGGGTTCCAGGGGATTGGGATAGGAAGTATCCTTTGCCCCCTGAGGTGGTTAAATGTTGGTCATCCCCCCCTGAGGTGGATGTCCTGATCATAGGGCTATCTAACACCCCTTTCTTGCATCCCCCTGATTATACTACCCTTCGGGATGCTGAGGACCGGCGCATTGACCTGCTGGCCTCCCACGCCTTTACATGTGCCGGGACGGCGCTGCGCCTGGCCTGTGCCTCTGCCATTACTGCTGTGGCCGCTAGAACCCTCATCAGAAAAATGCTTGATCGTGCCCCTGATGATCTCCCTTGGGATGTGTTTAATGCACTCTCCAATTGTGATGTGTTTGTAAAATGTATCCTTTTAGCATTGGATGACACCATTAGAATATGTGCAAGAACTTCTGCCCTTGTGGTGGCTATACGTCGCTTGGTCTGGCAGCGACAGTGGGGTGCTGACAATGCTGTGAAGAAGGCCCTTACCGGGCTCCCCTTTAAGGGGCTACGTCTGTTTGGGGCCCGCCTAGACCTGTTTGGTAAGAGAGGTAAGTTACCCCAGCACAGGCGGCTGTCTCGGGTCCTTCCACCCCCCACCATGGTGTTAAACAGGAACCAGGGGCGTCCTTCGCGGGGGCTCGCGCAGCTCCCTGTCCCAGGAGCAGAAGACAACACCCTGGCTCCTCTGGGGGGGGCCATGCCCAAATCCTCTCCCAAGTCCCCTCAAGCATGATGGGGCGCCCTCACCCGCCTGGGTGAGGGGACGGCTGCGGCACCTTGCTTAAGTCTGGAGGCATCACGCCTCAGACCGGTGGATTTAGGAGGTAGTGTCCTCCGGCTACAAGATGGTGTTTGCTGTGCGCCCTCCCCTAAGATTACCTGGCCCCGGGGCACTTCTGGTCCCTGCTTCTGCTCAGGTGCTGGCGCAGGCAGTGCAAGGTCTGCTGGGTTTGGGGGTCATTTGCAGATTTCCCTTAACAGACAGAGGCAAGGGACCCTACACCAACCTTTTCACAGTTCCCAAAAAAGATGGGTCAGTCTGGCCCATTCTGGATGCACAGATCTTCAGCAAATTGTCAAGTACAGGCGCTTTCCTCATGGAAACTCTGCGCTCAGGTGGAGCCCTTAGGAGGCCTATTCACCTATCAATGTCTTGAAGCTGTGAGCGATCAGGTTAGTTCTGATTCGTTTGACTACTCATTTCAGGGCCTGCCTGCTCAGGGGCGCATGGTCATTCTGATGGCAGTTGCCTACATCAATCATCAGGGAGGGACCCGGAGCAAGTGGGTCCTCCTGGAAGTGTCTCTGATTCTGATCTGGGTGGAGGCCAATGTTCCTTGCATTTCAGCTGTATAAATTCCGGGGGGGGGGGGGGGGGGGGTCCCTCTGCAACAGGGTGTTCCAATCTCTGTATCACAGTTGGGGCCAACCTGATGTGGATCTGTTTGCGTTCTGTCACAATCACAAGCTCCCAGCCTTTGTCTCCCTGTCCCAGGATCCTCTGGCCGTGCCCATGGATGCCTTAGTAATGTCATGGCAGGACATTCAGTTTCTGTATGTCTTCTACATTCCCCCTGCTAGGCAGGGTTCTGCGCAAGATTGCTCTGGAAGGGGTGCCAGCGGTTCTGGTGGCCTCAGGTGGCCAAGAAGAGTGTGGTTCGCAGACGTGGTGCAGATGGCAGTAGATCAGTGCTTTCTGCCTGGAGTGCCAGATCTGCTCACTTAGGACCACTTACGCCATCCCAATTACAAACTCTGGCCTTGACGGCCTGACTGCTGAAACCTCCATCTTGATGGAGAAAGGTTTGTCTACCTCGTTGGTTGAGTCCATGGTGAAGGCTAGGAAGATGACTACTTCTTCCATCTGTTATATGGTATGGCGTAGCTACATTGACTGGTTGAGTCTTGGTCTCTTCCCTGTTGGGTGTTCTCAGTTCCCAGGGATCTGGAGTTTTACTGCATGGGTTGGAGTCGGTCTCTAACTCAGTACTTTAAGGGTCAGGTTTCTACCCTGTCTGTCTTCTTTCAGAAGTCTTTTGTTCAGCATTCCTCGATTAAGACTGCTTTTAGGGGGTTGCTCATGTGCGTTCCCCACGACAACCTATGGTCCCTGTTTTTTGGGATTTGGAATTGGTCTTGCCTGCTTTGCAGGGTGCTCCCTTTGAACCTGTGCAGGATGCTGCCTTGGCCATTCTTACGCTCAAGGTTGTGTTTCTGGTAGCTATCACTTCTGTCAGGCGTGTGTCTGAGTTGGCCGTGCTGTCCATTCAGCCCCCCTACTATGAGAGGCACCAGGACAAGGTGTTGTTTCGTTCAAACCTGAATTTCTGCCTAAAGGTAGTGTCTGCCTTTCATTTGAATCAGGATATTGTTCTTCCTTCTTTGTGCTCTAACCCTAGCAATGCTAAGGAGAGAGTTTTGCACTCTTTGAATGTGGTTAGGTGTCTGAAGTACTATCTGGTGGCTACTGCACCTTTCAAGAACACTGATGCTCTTCTTGTGGTCCCTTCTGGTCCTAGGAAGGGTTTTGGCTCCTGTCAAGTCTACTATCAGCAAGTGGATTCGTCAGGCCTACTCTGCTAAGGGGAAGAATCCTCCCTTCGCTTTATTGCTCTTTCTTCTCGTGCTATTGGTGCCCCTTGGGCCTTCCAGCACCAGGCTTCTATTGCACCAGTGTGCAAGGCCGCTACTTGGTCTTCTGTTCATACCTTTTCAAAGTTTTACAAGGTTGATGTTAAGGCCTCAGCTGTTGCTGTTTTTGGCCGCAAGGTTTTGCAGGTGGCAGTGGTTTAAAATGTCTGCAGTTACCTTTTTATTGGGGATCCCACCCTACTTTATGGACACTGCTATTGGATGTCCCAAGTGTAAGTAATCTATCTGGAGCAGGACGTACTGTATGCTAAGAATAATACAATTCTGTGAAATACTCACCTGTAGAATTGGTATTATTGGTATACAGTACGTCCTGCTCCACCCCACCCTGGTTTTTACATTATTCTGGATCCCCTGTATGGTGATTGTTATAATTGTTATAGTTACCAGTTTTTGGTTGTTAAATTCTCCCGGCTTCTTTTTCACTGTTTTTCATTGCTGGAGATTTGTGGGAGGTCCCCGGGTATTTGAGGGGCCGGGAGGAGCCTGTTTTGCATGTCTCTGCAGTGCAGCGCAGCGCCATCTGGTGGAGGATAACCCCAAGTGTAAGTAATCTATCTGGAGCAGGACGTACTGTATACCAATAATACCAATTCTACAGGTGAGTATTTCACAGAATTGTATTTTTTATTGTCCTTCTTACTAAGCATTTCATGTCTGTCTTTAGTAAGTGCAATAGTTTTGGCTCTGTGCAGCATTCATGTGGGATACCCCCTCTCGTGTAGGCGTGCTTCAATCTGGTGTGCCTCAGATAAAAAAAGAGTCAACCTGAGAGCAATGTCGCCTACTTCTCACCATCTCACCTACTGGTATTGCTTTGATGGTGTGCGGGGGATGACAACTGGATGCCTGCAAAATATTATTGCCCGCAGTGGGTTTACGAAATGTCGATGTGTGTAATGAATTGGTTTGTGGGTCAACATAGAGATGGAGATCCAAAAAGTCAATAGAGGTGGAATCCGCATAGGATGTAAGCTCCAAATTCAACGGGTTATGGTCAATGTTCCCTCTAAGCCTCAGCTGCTGCTGTGCGGAGTAACAAGAGAGCTGGGCAATGCCCCACCTAAGGTGGCTGCTGGCCGATCTCCGACTATCAACACGCCCCTCTACTGTAGAGTGATGGTGGGGTGGCCCCACATCATGGAGACTGCACCTAGCGTTATACAAGAAAGCGACGATGGCACAGGCACAAGACCAGCAGACAAGGTGAGTTTTAAAACGTCAAACAATGAGCAATCAGCTCAGAGGTGCAGCTAGGCTTTCTGGCACCCGGGGCAAAGATTCAAAATGGCACCCACCCATCTGTGCTCAGGCCCCACTTTGGGGCCCCCCTGACCTGACATGTGCCCCCAGCTACGCCCCTGGATCAGCTAGGGGGCAAAGGCGAGTATACTTTTATTTTTTTAAATGAGGTGGTCACTTTTTCATTAGGCTGTGTATGTATAAATATACACTGACACCAACAAATTAACATAAGATAATCTGTCCACAAAACTTATATAAATACAAGCATCTCCTCACCACTATGCTTGACTGCGATTTTTATTCTAAGCATACAGCACGTCCTGCTCCATCTATAATAATTACACATGGGTAATACTCCACCAGAGGGCGCTGTTCACTGCAGACACGCAAAAACAGGCTCCTACCGGCACTTCACATACCCAGGGACCTCCCACAAATCCCCAGATTTCTCTGCAGTGCTGAACTGCGAAGACATGAAGATATCATGCTCTCGCAGGCGAGCGGGGCTTTACAGCCCGAGGCCCTGCGGGACTATTTCCACCCGTCCTCTTTGAGAAGAATATGCCTCCCAGCCTGGGCTGCGTGGGTCGGGTGAAGGTAGGCAGCACCTTGTGTGCTGAACGGAGCCATGCTCCACCGCAATCCCCCACCATAGGGTAGGCAGTTAGGCCGATTGGTGAGCCTCTAGTGGATGCCCCTCCTGCATTGTTGCCCATGCCCCTCACAGATTTGCTATACAGTTGCGAGCCATTTGTCCTTTCATTAACAACTGCCCAGACGGCAGCATCATTTTCGGCATGACAGCATCTTTATGCATGCGCCTTCTTTCCAATACTGTCCTTCTTATTTCTGTTGGTTAGAACTTCGCGCTCTTTGGGGGAGGCGGGGACTCGGCATGACGCGCTCCGCGTCACAGCCTGGTCTGGCCCGCCCCTCGAGGTTCGCTTGGCGCCATTTTGACAATCTTCGTGCGCGCGAGGTGCGGTCCGCCTCCTCCCTTGGTCATGTAAGTGCCCTCCGGGGCGGCATTGTTCTATGTGTTTATTCGGCTGCGCATGGCACTGAAACCACCACTCTGGTCCCATTATGTCTTTCAGACGCCAGGACTTCGGTGGCTTCTCCCGGCCTAACATATATTACAAGCGGGTCCACATAACAAATTCTCCCACTTCCTAGCGGGTCTTGGGGCATCCAGGGTTGCCTATTGCGTAAATCCCTGCCGGCATACTGCTCAAGATAATCACCATATGGAGGCATCTCAGAATTATGTACCCGGGCTCCCTCTGGGACATGACCGGCTGTGTGCAGTGTGTGGTCAGCCCCAGGCTGAGGCTGACAGAGCACGGGTCTGCGGACTGTGTGCTGAACAGGCAGGTCTGCCAGTGGCTGCACCTCCCTTCAATACGCCCGTCTCCCCGGACCTAAACCTCACTCCTGAGGAGTCCCACTCGAGCGGGGATGACCTGCAAGCCGTGCCGCGCGGGCTGCCTACGGCGGAGCAGGTGCTGTCTGGATTGGCGGAGCGTATGGGCCCTGGTAAGAAGCGGTCCCTGACGCCTCCTGGCTCTCCGGTTCCTAACGATACCGATGACTCTTCTGAGTCATCTTCTGAGGAAGGTGAGCTATTCTCAGATTCGGGCTCCTCGGATGAGATGCCCGGGAGCTGTGATGATTCTGGGCCCGGTTCTTGGGGCCTGTGTGACACAGATGAAATTCTTATTAAGATCTTTGAAGTTTTGTCAATCTCCCCTCCTGGAGAGACTCCCAAGCCTAAGAAGGAGAGTTTCCACACAGCGCTGCCGCGCTTGGATAATTTCCAGAATCTTATATCACAAGAATGGGAATCGCCCTGTAAACTTAAAGGGGTCTCAGGGGTCTGGGATTGGAAGTACCCCTTCCCTCCTGATGTGGTTAATTTCTGGTTGGCACCTCTTGTGGTGGATGCACCGATTATAGGGGTTACTAACCCCCCCTTCATGACGGCTCCTTATTACCGTACCCTTCGGGATGCTGAGGACCGGCGCATTGACAGACTGGCTTCCCACGCCTTCTCGTGTGCAGGGACGGCTCTGCGCCCGATCTGTGCCGCGGCCATCACTGCGGTGGCCGCCAGGACTCTTGTCAGAAAAGTACTAGATCACCGTCCTGAGGACCTCCTTTGGAGGGTATTTAATGCGCTATCAGACTGTGATGTGTTTGTGAAGTTTATCCTCTCAGCGCTGGATGACACCATTAAGATGTATGCTAGAACCTCTGCCCTTGTGGTAGCTATTCGCCGTCTGGTCTGGCTGCGACAGTGGGGTGCTGACGATGCTACGAAAAAGGCTCTCACTTGCCTTCCCTTCAGAGGACGGCGACTATTTGGGGCCCGTTTGGACCTTTTTGGTAAAAAGGGTAAGGCACCCTTGTGCAGAAGGCCGCTCCGGCCTCCCCGGGGCAGGGTCACCCCTCCACCTTCCTACCTTAGTGTCAAACGCGAAACTGAGGTGTGCTTCCTCAGTGGGGTGGGCAGGCAACGCCTGGGGCCCTCCGGCAGGACTAAGTCCAAATCTGCCAAGACCTCCCAAGCATGAAGGGATGCCCTCGCCCTTCTGGGCGAGGGTACTGCTGCAACAGCTGTCTCCCATCTAGGAATGTACCTTCTCCTTAGGGTGGTTCCAGGAGGTAGTTCCCCTGGACACAGGATAGCTTTTGCTGGGCGGTCCCTCTCAATGGTTGTCAGGGTGCTTCTAGCCCCTGTTTCTCCCTCAGGAATTGGTCGCTTCTCTGGGGGCTCCTGCCTCAGTCAGACGTGTGCCTGAGAAGGTGGATCCGATTACTTAGCCTTGGCCCGATATATATATATATATATATATATATATATATATGCCGGACCTCTGTGCCCAAGTGGTGTTTTATGATCATTGTTAAGCCCTTTTAGTCTAACTACGGACCTTATTCTTAATAATGCTAATGTTAAGGGTCTACATTCCCTCAACAGGTGTTGCAATTTTTCCTGATGGTTTCTTGTCCCTTAGGGGTCTGATGCCCTTGGGTTCTGCGGGCGCCTCCTTATGTATGCGCCTGATATCGCTTGCTTCCAGGGCCACTGCGCCCTTTGGATTGATCTTACTAGGATACCTTCTGGTCCTGAGTAAAGCTTTCGGCTTCTTGCTAATGAAGGGGTCAGTATTCCCGCCTTTTGACGGGTGACCAGTTCTCATTCCCCTTGGGAGAGTTCTAAGTTTTCCACAAGGCTTCTGTTGCCTGTGGGCTGGTTGGGCCGTTACACTGGCCTATTCCTTTAAGGGGGAAGAATCTCCCTTTTTCATTTATTCCGTTATATTGGTGTTTGGGTACCATTGGCCCTTCAGCACCAGGTTTTTTCTGTTGAATAAGTTACTAGACTGTTGCTTGTCTCTGTTCATACCTTTCAAAGGTCTTGTTATGAGATTGACATTAGAGCCTCTGCTCATGTCATACCTGGTTGCAAAGTTTTTAAGGTGACAGCGCCTTTACTGTCCGCTGTGCCTTGTTTTTGGGGATCCCACCCTACTTTATGGACACTGCTATTGGATGTCCCATGTGTAATTTGTCACGGCCACCTCCTTACCTGACCCTCGTTCCTCCGCCGACTCCTCTCGGCGGGCTGCACGTCCGTTGCAGCCGGCGGCGGGTCGGCGTCGCTCCTGCCCGCCCGCCGCTCGGCTGTCACGAGCAGCCGCTCGGGCGGCTTCCGGCCCTGCAGCGTCGGGAGCGGCCGCGCCGCTCTCTGTGCGGCGCGCTCCCGGCGCGCGTCCTCACACGCGCGCGCGCACGCGCCTGACTTCATTCTATGCCCTCCGGCGGCGCTGCGCACTGCGCGCCCGCCGGAGGTGATTGTATTGGGCCATGAGCCCTTGTTATTTAAAAGGCATGCGCCCAAACACTGTCCGCCTCCCTATGTTTAGTTGGGCCAATGAGCCCTTGCTATTAAAGGGCATGTGCCCTATTACACACTCCGCCTCCTTATTCAAACTGGGCAATCAGCCCAGAGATCCCAGTTGCCCCAATCACTACACTCCCCCCCCTTCAGCCAATCCAGTCAGCCCACATCCTATATAGGTATACACCCTGCAGTTAGTCGTTGCCCGTTATAGCGTGCTACTGGGTGTGATTTGGATTGCTCTTCTCCTTGTGATTTTGCCTTGTTTTTGACCATCCCTGATTGCCGCCTGGACCGACCTTGCTTGCCCCTTGACTACGATTCTGCCTGCTCCTTTGTACCGCGAACTTCTGACCTCCCGTTGTGATCCTTGGCTTGCCCCTGACCATTCTTCCGTCTAACCCTTCTGTACCGTGCCACCTCGGATTGACCACCCGTGTATTACCCCTGTCCGTTTTCGCTACTCAGTCTAGTTCTTGGATTCATCTGCCTTCCCCTGCATAAATCAGCATCCTTTGTGCTAATAAGACCTGGGGGCAACCGTGTCCGGTGAGGCGTGTCTAGCGTCCCGGCAAACGGGGGCTTACTATAGGTGAAGAAAGCAGCGGAGATTGGGGGTTGCTGGTTTATTGGAAGGTGGGTGTCTCTGGGACTTGACATTATAACGGGCCCTCGAAAAAAGAATATCTTCTAGATGGAAGAATTGATCCAACAGGTTCAAGCTATGGCCACTGCCATTAATCAGCTGGCTCAACGAGTGGCCACGCAAGAGAGTCGTCAGATGCCTGCGCCAGTGGATCCTAGTCCGGACGTCGAGCCCAAGATCCCTCTCCCGGAAAAATTTTTGGGGGATCGGGCGAAGTTTTCTAACTTTAAGAATTCTTGCGAACTCTACTTCCGCCTTCGACCCCACGCATCTGGATCCGAAGCGCAACGCGTTGGGCTAGTCATTTCACTCCTCCAGGGCGATCCACAGACCTGGGCGTTTGGTTTAGCTCCGACTGATGAAGCCTTGCAGTCGGTCTCTTCTTTTTTTTTGGCCATGGAACTTCTGTATGCTGACCCAGATCGAGCCGCAACAGCGGATTCTAAGTTGCGGAACCTGAGACAGGCCAAACGTTCTGCTGAAGAATATAGCGCAGAATTTCGGCGGTGGGCTATAGATTCCCAGTGGAACGATCCGGCTTTATGTAGCCAGTTTAGAATTGGACTCTCCGATAACATCAAGGACATCCTGGTGAACTATCCTTTGCCCAAAAACTTAGACGAATATATGCAGCTGGCCATCAGGGTGGACCGACGTCTCCGAGAAAGGCGCCAGGAAAGAGGCAAGGACCAACCGTGGGGATCCTCACGTCAAGAGTCAAGCTTTAAGGGGGCAGCCGTTTCCTCTCCTTCCTTGTCGCATGAGGAACCAATGCAGCTTGGCGTTACCCATCTCTCTCAGGCGGAGAAGGTTCGGCGCAGATCCCAAGGCCTCTGCCTCTATTGTGGTAATCCGGGTCATTTTGCCAAGACCTGCCCAAACAAGGCTCCGGTGGCGGGAAACTTCAACGCCTAGATCTTGCAGAGGGACCTCGTCTAGGCGGTCAGGTATCGTTCCCTCCAGACAATCGTATACTCTTACCCGTTACACTCTCTTGGGGTCCTTTCCGGACTATTGCCTCCGCCTTCATCGATAGTGGAGCGGCTGGCAATTTCCTGGATAGATCCTTAGCCCTTACTTTAGGGATTCCGTTAATCCCATTAGAAAATTCCCTTCGGGTCCTGGCAGTCAACAATAAGCCCATTGAGGGGGGGTTGGTTTCCCACAAGACCCCTTGGGTAAATTTAGTTGTAGGATCTGCCCACTCGGAAGAAATAGAATTTTTGATTATTGAAAGTCCCGTCTCCCCTGTTGTTTTAGGATTTCCCTGGTTAAAAATCCATAACCCCATGATAGATTGGAGATCTGGAGATCTGGTGAAGTGGAGTCCCTCATGTCAAAGTCGTTGTTTCTCTATATCCCTTAGGACCACACCGATTGTCTTTGATGGTCTACCTCCAGTCTATGCAGATTGGGCAGACGTATTTTCGGAGAAATCCGCCGACATTCTTCCACCCCATAGGGCCTACGACTGTCCTATTGACTTACTCCCAGGTACTATGCCCCCTAGGGGGAAACTATATAATCTCACTAGATTTGAAGAACAGGCCATGAAAGATTATATCACCGAAAATCTCCAGAAAGGTTTTATCCGTCCTTCCACCTCCCCTGCCGGTGCTGGGTTCTTCTTCGTTGAGAAGAAGGACGGCGGCTTACGCCCCTGTATAGATTATCGAGGGTTAAATAAGATTACTGTAAAAAATAGATATCCCCTTCCATTGATCAATGACCTTTTTAATCAGGTCTCTGGGGCCCAGGTCTTCACTAAGTTAGACCTTCGAGGAGCATATAATCTTATTCGCATACGGCAGGGGGATGAATGGAAAACGGCCTTCAATGTAAAGGATGGGCATTATGAATATTTAGTGATGCCATTCGGGTTATGCAATGCTCCAGCAGTGTTTCAAGATTTTGTCAATGACATATTTCGTGATTTTTTGGGTCAATTTCTCGTGGTCTATTTGGACGACATACTGATTTTTTCCCGCTCTCTGGTGGAGCACCGTCAACATGTCAAAGCGGTGTTGCAGAGATTGCGGGAAAATCGTCTGTATGCTAAAATCTCCAAATGTGTTTTTGAAGTGTCTGAAATCCCGTTCCTAGGATTTATAATCTCCAAACGGGGATT
Organism: Gastrophryne carolinensis; assembly: GCA_027917425.1. NCBI lineage: Eukaryota > Metazoa > Chordata > Amphibia > Anura > Microhylidae > Gastrophryne > Gastrophryne carolinensis. Next base: position 210,706,792 of record CM051235.1, read on the forward strand.
GGTGATGGATCCTTCCAAGGTTTCTGCAATTCTGGAGTGGGAACAACCTAGAACCCTAAAGGCGCTACAGAGATTTCTAGGATTTGCGAATTTTTACAGGCAGTTTATAAGGGGTTTCTCGTCCATAGTGAGTCCTTTAACAGATCTCACTCGTAAGGGCGCTTTTATTGAGGAGTGGCCTCCCTCAGCTAAAAACGCCTTTCAAGTGTTAAAAGAGACTTTCACCTCCGCTCCCATTTTGATACATCCCGACACCCGGCTTCCATTTCTATTAGAGGTTGACGCCTCGGAACTGGGAGTAGGAGCTGTTCTTTCTCAGTATGCGGGCAATCCTGAGAAACTACATCCTTGTGCTTTCTTCTCTCGGAAGTTTTCGCCTGCTGAACGCAATTACGATGTTGGGAATAGGGAACTTTTGGGTATTAAACTGGCCTTTGAAGAATGGCGCCACTGGCTAGAAGGTTCCTTACACCCCATCACTGTGTATACTGATCACAAGAATCTGGAGTATTTAGAGTCAGCCAAGAGACTCAACTCCCGTCAGGCACGCTGGGCACTCTTCTTTTCTCGATTTAATTTTATTATCACCTATAAGCCGGGGAAGAAGAATGCCAAAGCAGATGCCCTATCCAGTAATTTCGGGGATTGTAAGGACCAGAACGGTCCTCCAGAATCGATTTTACCTTTAGGTTGTGTTGTGGCGACTCTTCTCCCTGACCTGTCTAGCTCGTTAGTGCCATTTCAGGTTGATTCTCCTCCGGGTAAACCCTCTGATTGTTTATTTGTTCCGCCTCATTTGCGTCTGGCCGTTTTACAGGAACTACATGATGCCAAGTCGGCTGGTCACTTAGGCGTTCGGAAGACTTTGGCTATCGCCAAACGTCATGTTTGGTGGCCCACCATCCGACGCGATACTTCCGCCTTTGTCGAAGCATGTCCGGTATGTGCTCGAAGTAAGGCCACTCATGGGTCCCCTGCGGGACTATTAGTTCCCTTAGAAATCCCCGCTGAACCATGGTCGCACATATCCATGGATTTTATTGTTGACCTTCCTCCATCACAGGGGAATTCTGTAATTTGGGTGGTGGTGGATCGCTTCAGTAAAATGGCACATTTTATTCCATTGATAAAACTTCCGTCGGCACCAGATTTAGTACAGCTATTCATTAAGCACGTTTTTCGCCTCCATGGTTTACCACTGAATATTGTTTCAGATCGAGGAGTTCAGTTTGTATCCCGTTTTTGGAAAGCTTTCTGCAATCGTTTAGGTATTAAAGTGTCGCTCTCTACCGCCTATCACCCTCAGTCTAACGGACAGACTGAACGGGTAAATCAATGTTTAGAACAATATCTACGCTGTTTCGTCTCCGATCGCCAAGAACAATGGGCGGAATTCATCGAATTTGCAGAATTCGCCTTTAACAATGCGCCGAGTGAATCTACTAGGTTTTCGCCTTTTTTTTGTAATTACGGGAGAAACCCTAAGGCATCATCTTTTTCTGGTCCTTCCTCCAACTTGCCGGCCTTGGAGGAATGGCTACGAGAAAGAACTAAAGTATGGTCTGAGATACAGACTAACTTAAAGAAAGCCTCTAGAACTCATAAAGTCTTTGCGGACCGACATAGGTCGCTAGAACCACCATTTCAGGTGGGTGATTTGGTCTGGGTCTCTACTAAAAATATTGCCCTTCGGCAACCCTCGTCTAAGCTAGGGCCTAAATTTATCGGCCCATTTCCTATTATTGATAAACTAAGCGACGTTACCTTTAAGGTCAAGTTACCTTCATCCATGAGAATTCCGTCGTCCTTTCATGTTTCTTTGTTAAAATCTGCCAAAAATATTCAGGTGTCGTCTCCTTCCCCAATCATAGTGGAGGATGTGCCTGAATATGAGATTAATAGAATACTCGACGCTCGGGTGTTTCAAAACTCTTTACAGTATTTAATAGATTGGAAGGGTTTTGGTCCAGAGGAAAGGTGTTGGGTACCGGCCAAGGATGTCCATGCCAAAACCCTTATTAATAGGTTTCACCGTGAGAATCCGGATAAGCCTGATAAGGGTCCAGAGGCCCCTCGTGAAGGGGGGGGTAGTGTCACGGCCACCTCCTTACCTGACCCTCGTTCCTCCGCCGACTCCTCTCGGCGGGCTGCACGTCCGTTGCAGCCGGCGGCGGGTCGGCGTCGCTCCTGCCCGCCCGCCGCTCGGCTGTCACGAGCAGCCGCTCGGGCGGCTTCCGGCCCTGCAGCGTCGGGAGCGGCCGCGCCGCTCTCTGTGCGGCGCGCTCCCGGCGCGCGTCCTCACACGCGCGCGCGCACGCGCCTGACTTCATTCTATGCCCTCCGGCGGCACTGCGCGCCCGCCGGAGGTGATTGTATTGGGCCATGAGCCCTTGTTATTTAAAAGGCATGCGCCCAAACACTGTCCGCCTCCCTATGTTTAGTTGGGCCAATGAGCCCTTGCTATTAAAGGGCATGTGCCCTATTACACACTCCGCCTCCTTATTCAAACTGGGCAATCAGCCCAGAGATCCCAGTTGCCCCAATCACTACACTCCCCCCCCTTCAGCCAATCCAGTCAGCCCACATCCTATATAGGTATACACCCTGCAGTTAGTCGTTGCCCGTTATAGCGTGCTACTGGGTGTGATTTGGATTGCTCTTCTCCTTGTGATTTTGCCTTGTTTTTGACCATCCCTGATTGCCGCCTGGACCGACCTTGCTTGCCCCTTGACTACGATTCTGCCTGCTCCTTTGTACCGCGAACTTCTGACCTCCCGTTGTGACCCTTGGCTTGCCCCTGACCATTCTTCCGTCTAACCCTTCTGTACCGTGCCACCTCGGATTGACCACCCGTGTATTACCCCTGTCCGTTTTCGCTACTCAGTCTAGTTCTTGGATTCATCTGCCTTCCCCTGCATAAATCAGCATCCTTTGTGCTAATAAGACCTGGGGGCAACCGTGTCCGGTGAGGCGTGTCTAGCGTCCCGGCAAACGGGGGCTTACTATAGGTGAAGAAAGCAGCGGAGATTGGGGGTTGCTGGTTTATTGGAAGGTGGGTGTCTCTGGGACTTGACATAATTATTATAGATGGAGCAGGACGTGCTGTATGCTTAGAATAATACAATTCTGTGAAATACTCACCTGTAGAATTGGTATTATAAGTATACAGTACTTCCTGCTCCACCCCACCCTGGTTTTACATTTTTCTGGATCCCCTGTATGGTGATTGTTATCATTACTATTGTTACCAGTTGGTGGTTGGTTCTCCCGGCTTCTTTTCTCACTGCTTTTCAATACTGGGGATTTGTGGGAGGTCCCTGGGTATATGAAGGGCCGGGAGGAGCCTGTTTTTGCATGTCTGCAGTGAGCAGCGCCCTCTGGCAGAGTATTACCCATGTGTAATTATTATAGATGGAGCAGGATGTGCTGTATGCGTATAATACCAATTCTACAGGTGAGTACTTCACAGAATTGTATTTTTTGCTGGTACCAACAGTTGTACTGGTTCCACCTGGAACAGTGCAGGACTAGGGAAGGAAAACCCAGTGTTCAGGCCCAGATTAAGGACATTCATGGTATGGAGCAGTTCTTTCTTGGGGGCCCCCACCTTTTATGGGGGGCCCCCATCATCACACCTTCCATCACAAGCCCCCTATGCCCCCAACTGTCTTAGCTCACAACCGAAGACAAAAAAAGAAATTATCGTGACATAAAGGAGAGAATGGGGTGATATAGAGCCAGATGGGAGAAAAAGGGGGAATAGAGAGTTATGAAGAAGAGAAAGAGGAAATATAGAAAGAGGTTAGAATAGGGGGATATGGAGAGATGGGAAATAAAGGGGGGGTATGATGAGAAGAAAAAGAAAAAGGGAGGATGAGGAGAGAAAGGGGGATATGGAGAAACTTAGGAAAGAAAGGGGGGATATGAGGAGACAGAGGAGAGAAAGAGGGAATATGGAGAGAAAGGCGGATATGGGGAGAAGGAGGAGAGAAAGGGGGACTATGGAGATATACAGGAGAGAAAAAGGGAATATGGAGAGACTAGGCAGAGGAAGGAAACATGGAGAGAAGGAAGACAGAGGGAATATGGAGAGAAGGAGAGATAGTGGGAATATGGAGAGAATGAGGAGAGAAGGAGTAGAGATAGAGGGAATATGGAGAGGAGGAGAGATAGAGGGAATATGGAGAGAAAGGTGAATACAGGGGGAATGAGGAGAGAAGGGGGGAATATTGAGAGGAGGAGAGATAGAGGGAATATGGAGAGAAAGGCAGATACAGGGGGGATGAGGAGAGAAAGGGGGGAAGTGAGAGAAAGGGGGAACATGGAGAAAAGGAGGAGACACGGGAGAACATGGAGAGAAGGAGAGAGAAGGCAGATATGAGAAGATGGGAGAGAGAAACAGGGAATATGGAGATATGTAGGAGAGCAAGGGGGAATGTGGAAAGAAGTAGGAGACAAAGAGGGAATATGGAAAAAAGGGGTAGAGAAAGAGGGGATATGGAGAGAAGGATGAGAGAAAGAGGGAATTTGAAGAGAAAGAGGAGAGAAAGGTGGAACGGGGAGAAGAAGCAGAGAATGGGGGGATATTGAGATATACAGGAGAGAAAGGGGGATATGAGGAGAAGGGGGAGAGAAAGGGGAAATATGGAAATAAGGAGGAGTAAATGTAAATGGGCACTTGGGGGGGGGGGGGTGACATACATCCACCAGAGACCAGTTTACAGGGTGATGAGTGTGGTGGGGGGTGTGGTTTATACATAGTGCAAGTAAGATATAAATACATAGCACTTTACTATCAAAGTCGACACTACAAAGAAACTAAAAAACAGCCCCCCCCCCCAATATGAGTGGATAAGCTGTGCTCTTCTTCTGCAGAGCAACAACACCCAGCATTAGCCACTGATCCTATCATTAAAAAATATCACCAAAATCACCACAAAGCCTCCATTTAACCAAAAAAAATGATCAGATCCCCAAATTGATTATTAACCCTTTCGCTGCCAGCCTACCTGCAGCATTTGCCACTCCCTGTTGCCAGACTGAGTTTCACTGTTTCGCGCTACACATGTTCAACTGTCATTTTTGAAAGGATTTCCAGGGATTTCCCAGGAAAATTATATATTGTTTTTTTCAACAGAGTCTGGGCTTTAACATGAAATGTCTTGTTTGTATTTTTTAGGTGTATTCTCAACATTTTTGGGTGAAATGTGTGAAAAAAATTAAAAAAAATATATTTTTTTACAATTTGTAGAGTTTTTTTGTAATAAAAAATGTAAGTTTGTCAATAAAATCTTATTGCGTGAGAAACCCCAATTTCTCCCGGTTACAGCGATACCACATATGTATAGGTAGACACCCTTTCCTGCCCAGAAGCCTTTTATAGCTGCTGGATGACAAATGGTTAATTAAAAAAAAAAAATGACATAGGGTCCCCCTTCCCGGGGAGGGGGACCCCATTTTTTTTTGGATTTTTAAGGGTTAAAAACCCTTAAAAATCCAAAAAAAAAAATGACGTGGGGTCCCCCTTACCCAAAGTAACCAGCCCGGGACCAGCTATGGGGGCTTGTAGGCACAGAGTGGGGGGGCCAGCTTTGGTGGCCCCCCCACCCTGCAGCCTACGAGCCCACATAGCCTATGTGGGCCCGGGCTCTTCTGCCCCCCCCTGGCCTTTGGGGAGGCAGGTAATGGGGGTGCGGGGGTTAATGGCAAGCCACCCGCTAGGGCAGGTGACTTGCCACCCCCCCAGCCTTGTGAACTGGTATAAGGGGTCTCATGGACCCCTTACCAGCTCACAAAGGGTTAACTGTTAAAAAAACCACCACACAATAATAAAAAGTATTTTATTCAAAAAAAAAAAAATTTTTTTAACTGTACTTACCTTCGATTGCAAGCTCTTGTCCCTCGCCGCTCAGCTGACAGATGCCTGTGATCGGCATCCAGAGAAGGAGAAGGCAGGAGATCAGAGGATCTCCTGTCACCTCCTTCCAGGGCACCGATCACCGGCATCTGAGAAGCTGAGAAAGCTGAAGCCGGTGATCGGGACCGGGATGACGTCATAAGCCCCGCCCCCAAGGGGGCGGGGCTTAGAGGCAAGATGGCGGCCACCATCGTGAAGAAGAGAGGAGAGAGCCTCCCAGGCTCTCCCCTGAAGATCGGTAAGTCCTGGGGGGGGATCGGAGGCCCCCAAAGTTAAGAGGAGGGACAGCGGGAGCCAGCGCACACACAGGTAAGTGAATGTCATTTTTATTTTTTATTTTTTTTTACAGTTAGCAGCTGCTGCTGCAGAAACGGGGGGGGGGGCGGCCTATTCCGGGGGCTCTCCTGGAGCCATCCGACCCCCCACGGGGGATCAGATGGCACCAAATTAAAGAGGAGACCCGGCCGGATCCAACAAGGGGTCAGGTGAGTATTTTTGATTTTTATTTTTTAAACTAGAAGCGAGGAAAGTCAAGCACGTAACACCTACGGGCTTGGCACTTAAGGCCCAGCCAAGCCAGCACGTAGGTGTTACGTGCTTGGCAACAAAAGGGTTAAAGGAACAGTCCGGTTTTGGGGACCATTCCCTCAGACCTCAGATCAGCTAGTGCCAGTGGGCACACAGCAACCCACTTATTTCATGGCTGTACCTGTGTCGCTTATCAGTCTTCTGCAGCCTTGGTTGGTAAAACCGGGAGTTCCGCTTCCTGGTTCCAGCTGTCGGGTTGGCATGGCCTGTGTACAGCCCAGCTTCCATTGAAAATAATAGGCTGGTAAACACTGGAGTTGGCGCAGGAGCGGTGCCAAGGATTATGGCTTGCTTTGTACCCACACTCGCTAGCTTGCCTGAGGTCTGTGGATTTTTCCATTCAAGACAACCAACCATGTTATTGGTCCCCTGGCAAAATCGAGCATTGTTATTAGCCGCCACAGTCACTGGCTTCTTTTGGGTATCTGGCCATTGGCAACCAGATGACTATGACGGCCAGTTGCATTTCTCGATTTCATGAGGGACTGAGGCGAAAGAAAAGATTTTGAGGGTTCACTGGGGTTAATGTGCAGGGGGCACTGGCAAGAGATGCCCTCTGCCCTAGGAACAACGCCCATTTTGTAAAAATGTTTAAGTAACCCTCAGGCATCCCCATTCGGAATACCCCATCGTGTGAACCTCCCCGGTATTGCCCTGCAAACACTTACCTTTCTGTCGCACCCACAGCATGTTTTGCACCAGAGGTGTGCTCCCCTGCCCAGACATTCAGATAGGCTGGGACCGCAGCAGGCCACAGGCCGCAGGACCTCCAGTGTCACTATGCCAACACTTTGTCCAAACAGAGCTGTATATCAAGCCTTATACAGGGCATACAGTGCTGATTGGAAGTGACTGCACATGCACCATGGGACTAGTTGAAAGGTACATTTTTAGGGCACCCCAGGGGGTGAAGCATGCCATAATGCAGCCTACAGTCCTGCACTTATACTTATCTAGTAAATGGTCTCCAAGATGGGGGACTGGATATCAGTGCACACACACCTACTAACTGCTAAAATGTGTGCTGCAGTTTCCTGTCCACCTTCTCAGAGACCAAGCCTGGACTAGAGAGGAGTATATACAAGTGTAGTTTGGCTGAGGTAATCAACCATTTGCCATAACCTTCATGCAGAGCTCATCACCCCTCTCCTCCATGTTGCTGCATGTGGCTCAGCAGCCAGTGACCCTGCTGAATGATAGAGCCCCTTACAGGGAGGGGGGGATGCCAGATGGAAGGCCCTTATCCCATACCTCCCAACTGTCCCGATTTTCCCGGGATTGTCCCGATTTTTGAGAAGGATCCCGCGGTCCCGGAACATTACCAAATGTCCCGGGACGCCCTGCGCTGTGACAGCCCAGGGCCGCAATGACGCCGGCGCGAAGCTAACTTCCTGGCGCGTGGGGTGAGAGAGTGGGGCGGGCGCACGGGGGTGGGTGGGCAGGCGCACGGGGGTGGGGGGGCGGGCGGTATGCTGGTTTGGGGATAATACGTACCGCATGCAGGGGTGAAGGCAGCCGACATTGCTGGAGCTGGAGAGCGTGGCCGGGGCGTGACGGGGGCGTGGCCGGGGCGTGACGGGGGCGTGGCCGGGGCGTGACGGGGGTGTGGCCTGGGGCATGGCTTGTCCCGCTTTGACTTTTTCAGAAGTTGGGAGGTATGCTTATCCGTCTTGGCAGTGCCAGAGTGGCCACAGCAATTCTCCCTTCTCTAAAAACCCAGCACTGGTTTCGATCAGACCAACAGCAAGACCCAGCCAACTGCTCACCTGTTATAGGAGATCCAGGGAATCTCCTGGCAGGTGGTGCTGTGAGAGAGCAGCCATGTCTCACAGTCACAGATCTGGATTCACTGCACTTCCTATGCTGGCCACAGAGGAGAAGTTAGAGCAGCAGCAGGAAATACACCAGCGACCCCTGCTGGTCGGAGGAGCGAACTATAGTACATTTACTATAATGACTTCTGACCTGTAGAATTGATCAGCTCCTCTCAGCAGCACTTGCTGCGCGGGTGGGGATTAGAGATGTGCGGACGCTCAGGCGCGCACCTTAAAGGGAACACTGGTTATGGTTACAATGATCCCAAAAGAGTTTAAGATCAGGCTCTGGCCCTTTCCAGATCAGAATTAGATCATCTATGTACTGAAAATAGGTAACTATATTGGAGTGGTTATAGCCTTAAAGGACTCCTACTAATATCCAACGCCAAGATGGTGAAAACATTGATTTTTTAGGCGAACACAGACTGCCAGGGCGGATGACTACACGCTAACGAATAAAAAAACGTGTAGGAGAGGAGGCAAGAAACACAACGGAGCATCCAAGGCAGTACTCACGTCGGAGAAGATAGGAGAGTCTAATAATGTTTTGAATCCATCAGACTATATTCTGTCGGAATCAGAAATATCTGTATTAGCTAAAGGACTCTCATTCATTCCAGATACCCATTTTGACCCGTTTCGCACTATGTTGGATATTAATACATTGATTAGATCACTCACCTTGAAACGCCATTTTTCTTCCTTGGAAAAGGAAGAAAAGGTGAGTATGGGGGACAAAGTGCCTCAAGAAAGTCAATCTATTTCTGTATCACAGGGGTATCCCACATTCTCGGAACAGTGTACAATCGTGGATGTTGAACACTTATTGTTTGAATTAGGGCACAAGTCCGCCTTTTCCTGTGCCATTACCCCCGCATCTAAAACCTTCTCTAATCCCGATTTTTATCCCATCAAGAGGCGATGTTTTGAGCCTTTTTCAGGAAGCATTAGAAAGGGACCTCTACAATCTTCAATCTAAGGTGAGTAATAGGGGCCATCGTAACATGTCCCCCCAAGAATTTAAGGCCCTTTCCACACTAAAACAGAACAATCAAATCGTTATTAGGCAAGCAGACAAAGGGGGTAAAGTGGTTATCCTCAATAAGAGTACCTATAGAGACGAAGCACTTAGGCAATTGCAGGATTCCACAACTTGTCCTTAGGGGTACTTTCCAATAAGATGGCGGATCACTTGAGAGTTACCAACCTGATTGTACCGATATTCCATCACCTCCCTAAGATTCATAAAATGGACAACCCTCCTAAAGGAAGGCCTATTGTGGCTGGGATTGGAGGTTTGAATGAGCCCATAGGGCAATGGTTGGACCAATTCTTACAACCTTTGGTCTTACAGCTTCCCAGTTTCATCAAGGATACTGGGCATTTCATTCACCTCCTCTCCCATGTCTCGTGGGTGGCAGGTTATATACTGTGTACAATGGATGTTACATCCCTGTACTCATCCATACCCCACAATTTGGCCATATCAGCATTGGAGTTCTTTCTATCTAAATTTTCGGACTATAATCAGGATCTCTGCCAGTTCATAATTATGATTACAGAGTATCTGCTGAGTCATAATTACTTTTCCTTTGACTCTGTGTTCTATCTGCAGTTGAGAGGTGCCTCGATGGGCGCGCCTTTCTCTCCATCCTTAGCAAATATAGTTACCTATTTTCGGTACATAGATGATCTAATTCTGATCTGGAACGGGCCAGAGTCCGATCTTAAACTCTTTTGGGATCATTGTAACCATAACCCGTTGAATTTGGAGTTTACATCCCATGCTGATTCCACCTCTATTGACTTTTTGGATCTCCATCTCTATGTTGACCCACAAACCAATTCATTACACACATCGACATTTCGTAAACCCACTGCGGGCAATAATATTTTGCAGGCATCCAGTTGTCATCCCCCGCACACCATCAAAGCAATACCAGTAGGTGAGATGGTGAGAAGTAGGCGAAATTGCTCTCAGGTTGACTCTTTTTTATCTGAGGCACACCAGATTGAAGCACGCCTACACGAGAGGGGGTATCCCACATGGATGCTGCACATGACAGACATGAGATACTTAGTAAGAAGGACAATAAAAAGACCTCCACCTGTCCTGCTCCTATCACGTTCAGTACTCCATATACCCTAGAATTTAAACAAATTTCTAACATCATAAAGAAAAATCGACCTATCTTAAGAGCAGATCCGGTACTCTCTAAGGAGATTGAAAGGGGGATTAGTGTCGTGAGTCGTAAATCACCTAATCTGGGTACCATTTGTCCCCAAGCTATTTTCATATGACATTACCTACCCATGATACTTGGCTTAGCACCACTGGCTTTTTCCCCTGTGGAGGTGCAAGGTGTGTGATATGTAGATTCGCACACAAGGGCCATTCATTTACATCCACCTCCACGGGCAAGTCCTACAGGATTAAAACCTTCCTGAACTGTAATTCTTCTCTGGTAATATACCTGATCACGTGTGACTATTGTCGCAAGCAATATGTGGGGTGCACTAAACGGAAATTGAAAATTCGCATTAGTGAGCATTTTTATGGCATAGGTCGTCCTAACATCATCAAGAATTCCAACGTAGCACGACATCATAACGAATATCATGACACCTTAACCCCACGGTTTAATGTATGTGCGATAGAAAAGGTTATCATGGGTCCAAGGGGTGGTACAAAAAACTTTTATGTAGGGAGGCTTATTGGATCTTTACACTAGACTCCCTTTGGGCCTCAATCATAAGTGGGACATCTTTATTTTGGATAGATAATTCATCTAGATCCCTACAAAGGGTAGGCGGTACAGGCATATGGTGAGCCTCTATGGGATGCCCCTCCCACACTATTGCCCCTTGCCCCTGTCTATTGGTGGGCCCTATGGTAAATGGCCGCTGTCCTCCCTCATTCTCCCTGTAGCATTCTGGGGAAAAGTGGGGGGGGGGTTGTATGTATGTATATACGTGTATTGGCTTATGCTTCATTACATTATGCTTTGTGTCAGCCGCCGTGCTGACTTGTATTACTTTATTATACTTGAAATTGCGTTTTTTCCCAGTGTTCCGCGCTTGGCGGCGGCGTTACCTCAGGCGCCGGTGCGCCGTCATTGGCTGCTTGTCACGTATTGGCTTTGCGCTCTTCGGGGGGGCGGGGCCTGTCTCTGGCGCGTTCCACGTCATTGCTCGTGCGGGCCCGCCCCTCGAGGTATACCGACGCCATTTTGTCTGCTTGTTCGGCTTCTGCATGACGGGCTTCTACCTACCGCGGTCCGTAAGTGCCCTCGCGGGCGGCTTTATTACCTTTTTTAATTATTGTTTGCTTACGGCTCCCTTTGATTATGTCTTTCAGACGGGCGAACCCATTGGCTTCTCCAGGCCCTCTATTAGTTGGTTAACTTGTGAGGCCTAGTGTAATTACTCCCACTTTCCTAGCGGGTTATTGGGGCATCCCGGGTTGCTGTATAGCGTTAATCCCTATCGGCCTATTGTGTCGCTATAATTACCATATGGAGGCATCTCAGGATAATGTGACCGGGGTTCCTTCGGGACAAGCCCGGCTGTGTGTAGCTTGTGGGGAGTCTCATGTTGACGCTGACAAGGCGCGGGTCTGTTTACCCTGTGCCAAACAGGTGCTTGAACTGCAACCTGGTCTTCCAGTGGCTGACTCTGCGATTCGTTTCGCCTCTCCTACTCCCCCAAGCTTAAATCTCACTCCCATTGAATTGCATACAAATGGGGATTTGCAGCCTGATGTGTCTTCTAGACTGGCTAGTGTTGAGAAGTTAATTGCTAATACCTTGGCGCGTAAGGCCCCTGCAAAAAAGCGGCACTTAACGCCTGATGTCACTCTTTTCCCTATGGAAGCTGATGAGTTTTTGCATCTATGTGGCTATACCCCTTCGGAGGAAGGGGAGCTATTCTCCGACTCAGGGTCATCTGATGAGAGGCCCAGGGGTCATGACGATTCTGGCTCTGACCCCTGGGCCCCGGATGATACTGATAGATCGCTGGCCCAGATTTTTGAGGTTCTGTCCATTTCTCCCCCTGTTGCGGCTCCCAGGCAAAGGGGGGAACTCTACTGCTAAGTCACGCTTGGAATTTCAATAACCTTGTGCTCAAGGAATGGGAACGTCCCAGTAGACTTCCTGGTGTACCTAAGAGTTGGGATAGGAAGTATCCCTTTCCTGCTGATGTGGTAAAGTGTCCAGCTGGCGTCCCATGCCTTTGTATGTGTGGGGACAGCACTGCGCCCGGTCTGTGCCTCGGCCATTATGGCTGTGGCTATTAGGACCCTTCTCAGAAGTATCCTTGGTAGTGCCTCTGATGATTTGCCTTGTGAGGTGTTTAATGCACTCTCTAGTTGTGATGTTTTTGTGAATTTTGTCCTCTCTGCCTTGGATGACACCATTAGAATGTGTGCCAGAACATCTGCCCTTGTGGTGGCTATACGCCGCTCGGTTTGGCTGCACCAGTGGGCTGCTGACAACGCTGCCAAGAAGGCCCTCACTGGTTTTCCCTTCAAAGGACTACGCCTGTTTGGGGACCGCCTGGACCTTTTTGCTAAGGGAGGCAGGTTACCCCAGGGCAGGCGGCAGTCTCGGCCCTTTCTGGGTCAGGGCTCCTTTTCCTCCCCCTACCGTGGTGCTAGACAAGGGAGGGGGTTTCCTCTACTGGGGCCCGGGGAGAATTCTGGGGTAGGGGCAGAGGACGTGGACGTCCTGGCTCCTCCTGGGGCCCCAAGCTTAAGCCCTCTCCCAAGCCCCCTCAGGCATGATGAGGCGCCCTCACCCATCCGGGTGGGGGGACGGCTTCAGCACTTTGCTCACGTCTGGAGGCTTCATGTCTCAGACCGCAGGATTCAGGAGGTAGTGTCCTCCGGTTACAAGATACAGTTTGCTGCCTGGCCGCCCCCAAGATTCATCAGATCCCGGATTCCTCAGGACCCTGTGTCATCTCAGGATCTAGTGCAGGCAGTGCAAAGCCTCCTGGAGCTGGAGGTCATCTGCAAGGTCCCTTTAAGAGAAAAAGGCAAGGGCTTCTATTCCAACCTCTTCACAGTGCCCAAAAAAGATGGGTGAGTCAGGCCCATCCTGGACTTGAAGATCCTCAACAAATTTGTCAGGAGCAGAGGTGTCAGCCAGGAGTCTCCGAGTCCTGTACATCTCCCCTCCTCTGTCTGTCCCTTGCTGCCCAATTTACATGTGACGTTTTAAACCAAAGTCGAGCACTTAGAATGGCCCCCCTCACCCTGTCATCATCATCACCCGGCATTTCTCTGCCTAACATGGGAGAACAGTGATATGCATCTGCCATGGACAGGAAACACACAGCATGTGTCAGTGCAGACATTGCTGACACTCCTATCTGTGATTACACTAGGTTAGCTCTCCTACTCTCCGTTTGCCTTTTCACCCCCTCCCGTTGCCCAGGCACTGAAAACTTATCTATAGCTCATTGTAGTGATGGCTGTTCAGGGATTTATGCTGCCGACAAAAAGGCTCAGACATCACAAGGGATCAAACTTTCATAACGCCATGTGGGTGAGAGAGGTGTGATCCCTATTGTGCTCCTGTCCAGCCAGACCCTGTAACCCCTTCACTGCCAGGGAGTGTATTGTGACAGAGACACAGACATGCTGTTACTTCTAACTGATCCCCTATCAACTGTCCCACACCCCAACCCTATCTGCATCCTATGTATCTGTACCCCAAGCATATCTGCATCCTATGTATCTGTACCTCAACCCTATCTGCATCCTATGTATCTGTACCCCAACCCTATCTGCACCCTATGTATCTGTACCCCAACCCTATCTGCATCCTATGTTCCTATGTCTCTGTACCCCAACCCTATCTGTATCCTATGTATCTGTACCTCAACCCTATCTGCATCCTATGTATCTGTACTCCAACCCTATCTGCATCCTATGTATCTGTACTCCAACCCTATCTGCATCCTATGTATCTGTACTCCAACCCTATCTGCATCCTATGTATCTGTACCCCAACCCTATCTGCATCCTATGTATCTGTACCCCAACCCTATCTTCATCCTATGTATCTGTACTCCAACCCTATCTGCATCCTATGTATCTGTACTATAACCCTATCTGCATCCTATGTATCTGTACTCCAACCCTATCTGCATCCTATGTATCTGTACTCCAACCCTATCTGCATCCTATGTATCTGTACCCCAACCCTATCTGCATCCTATGTATCTGTACTCCAACCCTATCTGCATCCTATGTATCTGTACTCCAACCCTATCTGCATCCTATGTATCTGTACCCCAACCCTATCTGCATCCTATGTATCTGTACTCCAACCCTATCTGCATCCTATGTATCTGTACTCCAACCCTATCTGCATCCTATGTATCTGTACCCCAACCCTATCTGCATCCTATGTATCTGTACCCCAACCCTATCTGCATCCTATGTATCTGTACCCCAACCCTATCTGCATCCTTTGTATCTGTACCCCAACCCTATCTGCATCCTATGTATCTGGATTCTATTTATCTGTGCCCTAACCCTGTCTGCCCTATATGAAGCGCAGATCATGCAACGCAAAGTAGAGTAACTCTCCCACCTTCTTCTGTTCTTTGCATTTTATCAGATTTTGTTTTATGGCATTGCCCAGCTCACTCGCTTATCCGCACAGCAATTGCTGAGGCTTAGAGGGAACATTGACCCCAAGTCCTCTCTGTCCCCCTCCTTGGTGAATCTGGATACAGTTCAGGCAAGGATTTTTCTTCCTCAACAGAAGGTGGACAGTCTGATCAGGTCCAGTTCCTGCTATGTTGTCATCATCCCTCCATCAGGCAGAGAATGCAGCTGGTGGGCCTGATGGTATCGTGCTTCGAAGCGGTCCCTTATGCTCAGTTCCACTTGAGGCCTCTGCAACTCTACCTCTTGTCAGTATGGGACAAGGACCCAGCGTCCCTGGACCGGGTCTGTGCGGTTTCCCCCTGGTTAGGAGGTCCCTCTCATGGTGGCTGGACTCCAGGAACCTGCTGGGGGGCAGATCCTTTCTGCCCCCCTCCTGGGAGACGGTCACCAAGGATGCCAGTCTGTCAGGTTGGGGGGTTTATGGAAGTCCCTGCGGTTCCAGGGGAGGTGGGGCCCTCAGGAGGCCCACACACCTATCAATGTCTTGGAGCTGCATGCGATCAGGTTAGTTCTGGCTCAGTTGACTCCTCAACTTCAGGGCCTGCCTGTTCAGGTGCGCTCGGACAACCAGACGGCAGTTGCCTACATCAATCATCAGGGTGGGGCCTGGAGCAAGAGGGCCCTCCAGGAAGTGTCTCTGATCCTGACCTGGGCGGAGGCCAATGTTCCCTGCATATCAGCTGTGTACATCCCGGGGGCGGAAAATCTCCTGGCAGATTCTCTGAGCAGGGGGACCTCTCGCCAGGGAAAATGGTCCCTCTGCAACAGGGTTTTCCAATCTCTGTCACTGTTGGGGTCAACCAGATGTGGATCTGTTTGCGTCCCGTCACAATCACAAGCTCCCGGCCTTTGTCTCCCTGTCCCAGGATCCTCTGGCCTTGACCAGGTATGCCCTAGCAATGTCATGGCAGGACTGTCAGTTCCTGTATGTCTTTCCTCCATTCCCCCTGCTGGGCAGGGTTCTGCACAAGATTGGTCTGGAAGGGGTGCCAGCAATTCTGGTGGCCCCCAGGTGGCCAAGAATAGTCTGGTTCGCAGATGTGGTGCAGCTGGCAGTAGATCAGTACGTTCTGCCCTTGGTGCCAGATCTGCTCACTCAGGGCCCCTTACGCCATCCCAATTTACAAACTCTGGCTTTGTCGGCCTGGCTGCTGAAACCTCCATCTTGATGGAGAAGGGGCTGTCTACCTCGGTTGTTGATACCATGATAAAGGCTAGGAAGAAGTCTTCTTCTTCCATTTTTTACAGGGTTTGGCGTGCATACATTGACTGGTGTGAGTCTAAGTCTCTTCCCTGTGTGTTCTCTATTCCCAGGATTCTGGAGTTCCTGCAGCATGGGTTGGAGATGGGGCTCCAACTCAGTACTCTGAAGTCCTTTGCTCAGCATTCTCTGATCAGGACTTTATTCTTAGTATACAGTACGTCCTGCTCCAAATGCTTACAGTTGGGATATACTCCGCCAGATGGCGCTGGACTGCAGAGACATCGAAAATAGGCTCCTCCCGGCCCCTCAAATACCCAGGGGACCGCCTAGACTTCTTTGCTAAAGGAGGTAAGTAACCACAGCGCAGGCGGCAGCCTCGGCCCTTTCGGAACCAGGGGCCCCTTTCAGCCCCCTACAGAGGTGTTAAGCAGGGGAAAGGGGTGTCCTTCACGGGGGCTCGTGCAGACTCCTGGCATAGGAGCAGGGGGCGACGTCCCGGCTCCTCCTGGGGGACCAAACCCAAAGCCCCTCCCAAGACCCCTCAGGCATGATGGGCGCCCTCACCCGCCAGGGTGGGGGGACGGCTACAGCACTTCGCGCATGTCTGGAGGCACCAAGTCTTCGACCGGTGGATTCAGGAGGTAGTTACCTCTGGCTACAAAATAGAGTTTGCTGTGCGGCCCCCCTCAAGATTCATCAGGTCCCGGATCCCCCAGGACCCGGTATTGGCTCAGGTCCTGATGCAGGCAGTGCAAGACCTTCTGGATCTGGGAGTTATTTGCCAGGTTCCCTTGAGAGAATTGGGAGAAGGGTTTTACTCCAACCTGTTCACAGTACCCAAAAGAGATGGGTCAGTCAGGCCCATTCTGGATTTAAAGATCCTCAACAAATTTGTCAAACACAAGCGCTTTCGCATGGAAACTCTGCGCTCGGTCGTTGGCTCTCTGCGCCCAGGGGATTTTATGACGACTGTGGACATCAAAGATGCTTACCTTCACATCCCTGTGTTTCCGGGACATCAAAGGTTTCTTAGATTCGCATTGAAAGATCAACATTATCAGTTTGTGGCCCTACCATTTGGCCTCACTTCAGCTCCAGACCTACTAACTCAGGGCTCCTTACGCCATCCCAATTTACAAACTCTGGTTTTGACGGCTTGGCTGCTGAAACCTCCATCTTGATGGAGAAAGGCTTGTCTGCTGATGTTAGGGCCTCAGCAGATGCTGCTTTTGGCCGTAAGGTTTTGCAAGCGGCAGTAGTTTAAACTGCCTGCTGTCACCTTTTTGTTGGGGGATCCCACCCTACGTTATGGACACTGCTATTGGATGTCCCAAGTGTAAGTATTATATCTGGAGCAGGACGTACTGTATACTAAAAATAATACAATTCTGTGAAATACTCACCTGTAGAATTGGTATTATAAGTATACAGTACGTCCTGCTCCACCCCACCCTGTTGTTGCATTATTCTGGATCCCCTGTATGGTGATTGTTATCATTGTTATCATTACCAGTTGTTCTGGGTGGTTTAATTCTCCCAGCTTCTTGTTCACTGCTTTTCAATGCTGGGGATTCGTGGGAGGTCCCTGGGTATTTGAAGGGCCGGGAGGAGCCTGTTTTTTGCATGTCTGCAGTGCAGCGCCATCTGGCGGAGGATAACCCAAGTGTAAGTATTATATCTGGAGCAGGACGTACTGTATACTTATAATACCAATTCTACAGGTGAGTATTTCACAGAATTGTATTTTCTCTGCAGTCTGGCTGCGAAGGACGATATATTGGCTCTCTACTCGCATGTGAGCGGGGTTATTAACCTGCGGCCCTGTAGGACTATTCCCACCCGTTCCACTAGGCAGCACCGCCGTTGGTGCTTAGGAGTGCTGCTCCACCGCAATCCCCCACCAAAGGGTAGGTGGTTCAGGCTTATGGTGAGCCTCTATGGGATGCCCCTCCCACACTATTGCCCCTTGCCCCTGCCTAACAGTGGGCCCTATTTAAGTGGCCGCCTTCCTCCCTCATCCTCCTTGTAGTCTTCGGGGGAAAAGGGGGGGGGGGGGGGTGTATGTGTATAGATATGCATGTTATGCAGTCTGTGCTTTCACTTTTCACATGTCTTTATTCTTGTGTCAGCTGCTGCGCTGACTTGTCTTTATTGCTTTTAAATTTACCGCCGCCGCGTGCTGACTTGGTTCCATGCTTGGTGGCGCCATTACCTCAGGTGCTGGTGCGCCATCATTGGCTGTTGGCCTTTCTGGCTTCGCGCTCTTCACGGGGGGGCGGGGCCCGTCTTTGGCGCGTTCCGCGTCATCGCTATTACTGGCCCGCCCCTCGAGATATACCGACGCCATCTTTTCTGACTTGGTTGGCCTATGCGCGACGGACTCCTACCTACCGCGGTCCGTAAGTGCCCTCGCGGGCGGCTTTATCTGCTTCACTTTTGTTACGATGTACTTAAAGGAGCAGTATCGCGAAATTTGCATTAAAAAAGATAAATAATTAAATAGCCACACAATAGCTTCTAACATGTGTATAAATAATCTGCCGATAGAAAAAAGAAAAAATGTACGCCTTTCTTTTAAATGGTATAATGACAATGGCTCAGTCCATTTACTGAATAGGGGGATCTGCTGGGTTGTATTTAGTGAGCTGCTTCATTTAGCCCACTGGTCTCCTAGCAACACTTTACCTCAGAGGCTGACACTGTAATCAGTGGTAACGGCTGTGTGTGTGAGGTGCTGCTTTTGTTATGAGACCAGGTTAATCAAATGTGTAAAATCTATACAAAATAAACTAAACTGACTGAAAACAACTGAAATTCTTCTTTGAATAACTGTGCAGGAAAATCTAAGGTATTAAAGTGGACACTGAGTGGCCGACCCTGAAGTCTATAAGACCCGGCCATTGACTTTCCCCCTTGGGCATCCTAAATCGGGATGCCCCACTGTGTGAAACAACCCCTGGATAACCACTGATCCCAACATTTTTCTGGCACGCTCACGCAGATAGTCATTTAGACAGGCCGGGCGGCCAGGAAGGTTACTGCTCAGGCTCCCCATCTGCGTGCAAACAGAGCTGATTGGATGAGAGCCCGCGCATGCGCTGTGGGACAGGGAAAGGTACGTTTTCACAGGTGAACTTGGAGATTTTACATATCAGGGCATCCCAAGTCAGGATGCCTCTAGGGGCACAAAACAAAACTCCAGATAGTGAAAATCCTGGGTTGGGCTTTGCTCAAAACACATAAAGCTGAAAGAAAGATCATATGGAAAAATGTATTGAGAAAAGAGAGAAAATGGTAAACTGAAAGATTCTGCAGCAGAGCCAACATGAAGGGAAAACTGTCAAAATCAGCTAAATGACTTCTAGAGCTTTTCTCACTGTTTTAGATATGTAAGTTCTGGCCAGGCAATGTTGCAATGGACGTCTGCCAGCACTGAACAGCTGAAACTTCTGATACATTGTTTCTCCCTCTCCTCAGCATGGAACAGGCCAGAGTGTCGGGTCCCGAAACTCAAAAGACATAAACATGAGCTATTAGTCTCCAGCTGCACAACACACACATCATATTTTTCTACATTTGTAATTCTTACTCCAACACCTACCTACATTCAAAGTATCATTTAAATGTAAGTCACCAAGAAAACTTTGCGATACTGCTCCTTTAAGGTCTTGTCTGCTTATGTCTTTCAGGCGGGACGAACGCTTCTTGGCTTCTCCTGGCCCTGTTTTTAGTATATTACTTGTAGGCCTTGTAAAAATTATACTCCTTCTTCCCTAGCGGGTTATTGGGGCATCCAGGGTTGCTATATAACGTTATTCCCTATCGGAGTATAGCGCCGCTGTAATCACCATATGGAGGCATCCCAGGATAATGTTACCGGGGTCCCTTTGGGACAAGACCGGCTGTGTGTAGTGTGTGGGCAGCCTCATGCTGACGCTGACAAGGCGTGGGTCTGTGTACCCTGTGCTGAGCAGGTGCTTGCATTGCAATCTGGCCTGTCAGTGGCTGCACCTCGTTTCACTTCACCTACTCCCCCAAGCTTAAATCTCACTCCTGCTGACTTGCATACTAGTGGGGATTCTCAGCCTGATGTGTCTTCTAGACTGGCTACTGTTGAACAGATTATTGCGAAGTCTTTAGCGCGTAAGGCCCCTGCTAAGAAGCGGCACTTGACGCCTAATGTTACTGTTTTCCTTATGGGAACTGAGGAGTTTTGGAATCTGTGTGGCTATACCCCGTCTGATGAAGGGGAGCTCTTTTCTGATTCAGGCTCATCTGATGAGAGACCAAGGGGTCATGACGATTCTGGCTCTGACCCCTGGGCCCCGGATTGACCCAGATTTTTGAGGTTCTGTCTATCTCTCTCCCTGTTGAGGCTCTCAGGCAAAGAGGGGAGCTTTTCCATACAGCAAGTTCACGTTTGGAATTTCCCGAGCAGGCACATTTCCATAACCTTGTGCTCAAGGAATGGGAGCGCCCCAGTAAACTTCCCGGGGTTCCAAAGAGTTGGGATAGGAAGTATCCCTTTCCTGCTGAGGTGGTTAAATGTTGGTCATCCCCCCCCCCCCCCCCCGAGGTGGATGCCCCGATCCTAGGGCTATCTAACACCTCTGTCATGCATTCCCCTGATTCTACTACCCTGCGGGATGCCGAAGACCGGCGTATTGATCAGCTGGCATCCCATGCCTTTGCATGTGTGGGGGCGGCGCTGCGCCTGGTCTGTGCCTCTGCCATTACTGCTTTGGCCACTAGAGCCCTTATCAGAAATATGCTCGATAGTGCCCCTGATGATTTGCCTTGTGAGGTGTTTAATGCACTCTCCAGTTGTGATGTTTTTGTAAATTTTGTCCCATCAGCATTGGATGACACCATCAGAATGTGTGCCAGAACTTCTGCCCTCGTGGTGGCTATACACCGCTCGGTTTGGCTGCGCCAGTGGGCTGCTGACAACGCTGCCAAGAAGGCCCTCACTGGTTTTCCCTTTAAAGGACTGCGTCTGTTTGGAGGCCGCCTGGACCTTTTTGATAAGGGAGGCAGGTTACCCCAGCGCAGGCGGCAACCTCGGCCCTTTCGGGGTCAGGGTTCCTTCTCCTCCCCTTACCGCGGTGCAAGACAGGGAAGGGGGGTGTCTTTCCCTGGGGCCCGGGGAGATTTTCTGGGGTAGAGGCAGAGGACGTGGACGTCCTGGCTTCTCCTGTGGTCCCAAAGCTAAATCCTCTCCCAAGCCCCCTCAGGCATGATAGGGCGCCCTCACCCATCCGGGTGGGAGGACGGCTGCAGCACTTCGCTCACCGGTGGATTCAGGAGGTAGTGTCCTCCGGTTACAAGTTGGAGTTTGCTGCTGATCCCCCTCCAAGATTCATCAGATCCCAGATTCCTCAGGACCCTGTGTCAGCTCAGGAGCTAGTGCAAGCAGTGCAAGGCCTCCTGGAGCTGGGGGTCATCTGCCAGGTCCCTTTAAGAGAAAAAGGCAAGGGCTTTTATTCCAACCTATTCACAGTACCCAAAAAGGATTGTTCTGTCAGGCCCATCCTGGACTTAAAGATTCTCAACAAGTTTGTCAGGGGCAGGCGCTTTCGCATGGAGACTCTGCGCTCTGCCATCAGTTCCCTGCGCCAAGGGGATTTCATGACTTCTGTGGACATCAAAGATGCTTACCTTCATATTCCTGTGTTCCCAGGTCATCAAAGGTTTCTCAGATTCGCTCTGATGGATCAACACTACCAATTTGTGGCCTTGCCCTTCGGCCTCACTTCAGCTCCCAGGGTGTTCACCAGGGTGCTTCCCTATCTGGACGACATCCTCATCACTTCCCAGTCTCTACATCAGGCAGAGTTGGATACTCAGCTGGTGGTGTCCACTCTGGAGTCATTTGGATGGGTGATCAACCACCCCAAGTCCTCACTGTCCCCTTCCTTGGTAACTCCATTCCTAGGAATGAATCTGGATACAGTTCAGGCAAGGATCTTCCTTCCTCAGCAGAAGGTGGACAGTCTGATTGCACAGGCCCAGTCCCTCCTAGCTTGTCCCCATCCCTCCATCAGGCAGGGGATGCAGCTGGTGGGCCTGATGGTGGTGTGCTTCGAAGCGGTCCCTTATGCTCAGTTCCACTTGAGGCCTCTGCAACTTCACCTATTGTCAGTATGGGACAAGGACCCAGCGTCCCTGGACAGGGTCTGTGTGCTCTCCCCCCTGGTCAGGAGGTCCCTCTTGTGGTGGATGGACTCAAGGAACCTGTTGGAGGGCAGATCCTTTCTTGCCCCTTCCTGGGAGACAGTCACCACGGATGCCAGTCTGTCAGGTTGGGGGGGTTTCTGGAAGTCCCTGCGGTTCCAGGGGAGGTGGGGCCCTCAGGAGGCCCACACACCTATCAATGTCTTGGAGCTGCGAGCGATCAGGTTAGTTCTGGCTCGCTTGACTACTCATCTTCAGGGCCTGCCTGTTCAGGTGCACTCGGACAACCAGACGGCAGTTGCCTACATCAATCATCAGGGAGGGACCCGGAGCAAGGGGGCCCTTCAGGAAGCGTCTCTGATTCTGACCTGGGCAGAGGCCAATGTCCCCTGCATTTCAGCTGTGTACATCCCGGGGGTGGAAAATCACCTGGCGGACTCTCTGAGCAGGGGGACCTCTCGCCAGGGAGAATGGTCCCTATGCAGCAGGGTGTTTCAATCTCTGTGCCACCGTTGGGGCCAACCAGATGTGGATCTGTTTGCGTCCCGCCACAATCACAAGCTTCCAGCTTTTGTCTCTCTGTCCGGGGATCCTCTGGCCCTGACCTCGGATGCGCTAGCAATGTCATGGAAGGGCTTTCAGTTCCTGTATGTCTTCCCCCCAATTCCCCTGCTGGGCAGGATTCTGCGCAAGATTGCTCTGGCAGGGGTGCCAGCAATTCTGGTGGCCCCCTGGTGGCCAAGAAGAGTGTGGTTCGCAGACGTGGTACAGCTGGCAGTAGATCAATATGCTCTGCCCTTGGTGCCAGATCTGCTCACTCAGGGCTCACTACGCCATCCCAATTTACAAACTCTGGCTTTGACGGCTTGGCTGCTGAAACCTCCATCTTGATGGAGAAGGGGCTGTCTTCCTCAGTTGTGGATACTTTGATTAAAGCTAGGAAGAAGTCTTCCTCTTCCATTTATTACAGGGTTTGGCGTGCCTACATTGACTGGCGTGAGTCTAGGTCTCTTCCCTGTCGTGTGTTCTCTATTCCCAGGATTCTGGAGTTCCTGCAACATGGGTTGGAGATGGGGCTCCAACTCAGTACTCTGAAGGGTCAGGTTTCTGCCCTGGTTATTTTTTTCCAGAAGTCCTTTGCTCAGCACCCTCTGATCAGGACTTTTTTTCCAGGGGGTCACTCATGTGCGTCCCCCACGTAAGCCTATGGTGCCTGTTTGGGATTTGAACTTGGTTCTGTCAGTCTTGCAGGGTGCTCCCTTTGAACCTGTGCAGGATGCTGCCTTGGCCATTCTTACGCTCAAGGTTGTGTTTCTGGTGGCTATCACTTCTGTCAGGCGTGTGTCTGAGTTGGCGGCGCTGTCCATTCAGCCCCCCTACTATGAGAGGCACCAGGACAAGGTGGTGTTTCGTTTCAAACCTGATTTTCTGCCTAAGGTAGTGTCTGCCTTTCATTTGAATCAGGATATTGTTCTTCCTTCTTTGTGCCCTAATTCTAGCAATGCTAAGGAGAGAGTTTTGCACTCTTTGGATGTGGTTAGGTGTCTGAAGTACTATCTGGTGGCTACTGCACCTTTCAGGAAAACTGATGCTCTTTTTGTGGTCCCTTCTGGTCCTAGCAAGGGTTTGACTGCCAAGTCTACTATCAGCAAATGGATCCGTCAGGCTGTTATTCAGTCCTACTCTGCTAAGGGGAAGAATCCTCCCTTCCGCCTTACTGCTCATTCTACCCTCTTGGGCTTTCCGCACCAGGCTTCTGTTGAACAGGTTTGTAAGGCCGCTACCTGGCCCTCAGTTCATACTTTTTCGAAGTTTTACAAGGTTGATGTTAGGGCCTCAGCTGATGCTGTTTTTGGCAGCAAGGTGCTTCAGGCGGTAGTGGCTTGAACTGCGTGCCGTTACTCTTTGGGGATCCCACCCTACTTTTATGGACACTGCTATTGGATGTCCCAGATGTAATGATTGAAATGAAACAAGCCGTGCTCTACACAAGGAAAAATACAATTCTGTGATTACTCACCTGTAGAATTGATTTTACTGTGTACAGCACGGCCTGTTTTATCCCGCCCTTGTTATCGTTGTCCTTGGTTGCCTCTTTATGGTGATTTGTTCTGAAGTTATTTTTTGTGAGGCTGTGTATTTTTTCTCATGGTTTATCTCCCGGCTTCTGGCATAACTGCTTTTCAACACTGGGGATCTATGGGTGATTCCTGGCCTTTTATAGGGCCGGTAGGAGCCACAAATCTTCTGCAGTCAACTGCGCCACCTTGTGGCGGTATACCCAGATGTAATGATTGAAATGAAACAGGCCGTGCTGTACACAGTAAAATCAATTCTACATGTGAGTAATCACAGAATTGTATTATTTCTAACAATGTCTAATGAGAGATAAACTTGCTGCCTGCATTTAGCTCAGCCGATACTAGAGGCTGAGATATAAGCTGAGAAATGTGTATAACCCCCTGCTTTTTATTTTTTATTTTATTCCTTTCTGTGTGTCTACATGCAGCTTGTCAATTAACCATAACTGACCATACACATTACATTACACATACATCTAACAAAAGTACAGGGCATATTAAAAACAGCATTGTGGTGAGCCCTACCCTTTTTGTAAGCCACACAACAAAGTGCATTAGTGCTAACAAATATAATAGGCTTATACCAAGGTTATTATAACTAGAACATTTACAGCCATCAATATACAGTGCTAATAAATCACAATATAAATTACCAATATACAGAAAAACCTTAAATGCCAGTAATCTATGTGCAATGCTTAATAAAGCTTAATAATAAAAACTAGTATGCAACACCTAATACCATGGGCCAGTATATACACCACTGCTGGCTATAAAAGTATAAGACAACATCATAAATCCCAATAATGAAAGAGGATGTGAAATTATAAACAGTATTCAAATTAGAAATAAGGAAGAATAGATATCACCAAGGAGTGAGTCTAACTTGGCACCTCACGCATCCCCTGGTCCAACTCACAACTTCAGAGCGGTGAGGTCTACCTGCAGCTTGGACAGAGGTGAGAACTTTGGGCACAGGCACTTCAATGGGTCACTACTGTAAACGTCCTGATAGACCTGATGTGAGAAAAATCTGAAGATAAGTATTTGATCAGCCTTAGGAGTGTCTGCTCAGACTTGCTGCTTTTTGAGGGTGAGATTTTGATGAGGCATTACAGTATGTTCTGGTTTTCGGACATGTTGGATGACCAATAAGTCAACTTTTTTGGCTGGACCTGCTCTTCAGTGCTTGTTATGACAAGTGGCGATGGCAGCTGTAAGAGGTATATCTGCTGGAAGGCATCCCCAAATTAATATAGAAAGTTATTTCTCATCTCTTCCATTCCTGGGCACCATCAGTAGCAACGCGGTCTCCCGCCGTAGGCAGGGACTGCAAGATAGAAAAAAAACTAGCTCCTCCTGGCCTATATTGGCCAGGCTGTGGCAGGATCTCCTCATTTCTTTTTTCTGGGTATTCCAGCACATGTTGCTTCATCTTCAAATTCTTCACATTTGGGTTATCCGCCACAAGGTGGCGCAGTCGACTGCAAAAAGACTTGTGGCTCCTCCCAGCCCATAAAAGGCAGGAAAATACCCATGATACCCAGTGTTCTTTTGCAGTCCTGACTGCGAAGACAGAAGATGACTCTCTCTGGATTATCGCAGACGAGCGGGGCATCCCGAGCCCATCGGCCCTGCAGGCCTATTCCCACCTGTTCCGGACCCATTCTGCCTCCCAGCCCCGGCTGAAGGTTCAGGTGAAGGTAGGGGAACACCTGGATCGGGTGCTCAGAGAGCCATGCTCTGGGCCGCAGACCCTGTACCCAAAGGGCAGTCGGCCATAGGCTATGGTGAGCCTTTATGGGGGTGGGGAGAAACGACCCCTGGACCCTTTATTATGTGATGTTTCTTGTGTATGCTTCACTGTGTACTTGTGTGCTTGTGCTGCTGTCTCTTGGTTGCTGCTGGCTGATCCCCCCTTTTCCTCTCCCCACCATGCGCCTTGCAGCGCCCTCGCTTCTTTCCCGGCCGGCTCCGCTGGGGGGGGGTCAGGCTGCTTCATCAGGCAGCCTATCGGCGTTTTGCCCCTGCCATCACATGCGCTGCGGGGGCGTGTTGTAGGGGGGGAGTCCCTCTTTGTCTTTCTCTCCGGGCGGCATTCTTGTGCTGGCGCCCGGAGGTTTCGCGCACTGCCGGGGGATGGCGAGGTACCTTGTGGTCTCCTCGCCCGGCGCCATCTTGCGGGACGCGTGCCCTGGTGATGTGGCGCTTCTGGAAGTAATCCCTCGATGAATTGGCTGCACTGGGTGCTCTTTAAGTACCAGCGTCATTCTTGATACGTCCAAGGCGGGCCTCACCGGAGCGCTGGGCGCGTGCCCAGCCTGGACTGCGCTCTCCGGCACTTAGTGAGGTCTGCTGCGTCACCCCCGCACTGAGGATCCTCGCTCTCTTGCTGCGCTGGTCACAGGAGTCCCTGGCCTGCACCCGGTCCGTGAGTCCTTTCCTTGTTATTCATTACCCTTTTTTATTGTGCATGTGCTGTGGGATGCTCAACTTCTGTCCCTATTGTGTCTTCCAGGCGGGTCCCTCGTTACTAGTGGTTTCTCACGGTTCCTCCACCCCCCCTCCCCCCGTCCACCTTACATTGGCTGTGGGGCATCCCGGGTCTGGGACATCAGCGTCTGTTACCTTGGCGCACTTTTTGCTTAATCACCATATGGAGGCTTCTGGAGATAGCGAGCTTGGGGGCCCCTCGGGGAGGGCTCCACGGTGTCTTGTGTGTTGTACATCCCCTTTGAGTGGCTGCAGCGTGGTTTGCGTCCCCTGCGCCCAGAGCGTTATTGTGGAACAGGATGGGCCTAGTGTCCCACTTCCCAGCCCCCTTTTACCTGCGGCTTCGCCGACACCCCCGCGTCGACATTTAGCCCCCAGTGAGGGGGAGGTCAGCCGGGGTTCCCATTCAGATCTGGCGCTACGAGTGGCCAGTCTTTAACGGCATTTGGCGCGCCCGCCAGCCGGTAAGGCTTCTAGTAAGAAGCGGCATTTGGAACTGGCCTATTCTCTCTTTGCTGATGATGATGACGCCTATGAGGCTCCTGGCGGTCGTGACTCCATGATTCCGACTCCTCCGGGGACCGTCCGGGCGACTTTGACAGTGACCCTGGATCTTCCTCGGATGAGGATGTGTGGCTCCCCAACAATACGGATAGGTTATTGTCCGCAGTGTTTGAGACCTTGCATCTGGTTCCTCCTAAGGCAGCAAAAAAGAAGCAGGGGGAGCTTTTCCTTCCTGATAGGCAGCGCCTGGTGTTCCCGGAGCAGGGACATTTTTCCAAGATGGTGTTTAAGGAATGGGAAAGGCCTAATAAACTGCCCTCGGTGCCCAAGGGGCTGGACAGGCGGTACCCCTTTTCGGAGGAATTGGTCTGTCTTTGGTCTTGTCCCCCGGAGGTGGACGCTCCTGTCCTGGGGCTCTCCAATACTTCTGTGATGCCGTCTCCGGACACTACTACCTTACGTAATAATGCTGATCGGCGCATGGACCAACTTGCTTGCCATGCCTTCACCTTTGTGGGAGCTGGCCTGCGCCCTGTGTGCGCCGCGGCCATTGTCTCCATTGCCATTAAAAAGAAAATCAAACGCCTTGCTGAGGCTACTCGTTCCCGCAAACAAACGGATGAGTATAAGGAACTTTTGACTTGTGCTGACTTTATTGCTTTTGTGCTCTCAGCCATGGTTGATGTTGTCCGACTTGGCGGTAGGGCTTCTGCTCTGCTGGTTGCTCTCCGCCGGTCTATTTGGCTGCGGCAGTGGGCGGCCAATGCTGCCGCTAAGAAGTCTCTTACCAGAATCCCCTTCCTGGGACGCCGTCTCTTTGGGGAGCGTCTTGATCACTTGGCCAAGGATGGCTGGCTTCCCCAGCACTGGAAGCATTCGCGGCCCTTTCGGGGGGTCTTCCTCCTTTCGGCCCTTCTGAGGGGGACGCGGCTCCTCCATCCCTGGCGGTCGCAGGGAATCCTGGGGACGAGGTAGGGCCCGCGGTCGCCCCGGTCTCTCCTGGGGGTCCAAGTCTAAGCCTCCCACCAAGCCCCCTCAGGCATGAGGAGGCGCCCTCACCCATCCGGGTGGGGGGACGGCTTCTGCTCTTTGCTCACGTCTGGAGACAACACGTCTCGGACCGGTGGATTCAGGAGGTGGTGTCCTCCGGCTACAAGATAGAGTTCGCAGCTTGCCCCCCCCCCCCAAGGTTTCTTCGGTCCCGGATTTCCCAGAACCCCGTGATGGCGCAGGGCCTGAGGTTGCTGTCCAACGGCTTCTATCATCCGGTGTGATTTGTCCTGTGCCTCTTCAGGAGCGGGGTCAGGGTTCTATTCCAATCTGTTCACGGTGCCCAAGAAGGACAGTTCTCTGAGACCCATCTTGGACCTGAAGGGCCTCAACAGATTCAAACCCTTCCGCATGGAGACCTTATGGTCGGCAGTGAGTTCCCCGGAGATTTCATGACCACAGTGGACATCAAGGATGCCTATCTGCACGTTCCAATCTTCCGGGGACATCAGAAGTTCCTGCGGTTCGCTTTGGAGGATCAACACTACCAGTTTGTGGCTTTGCCGTTCGGTATTTCATCGGCTCCTCGGATGTTCACCAAGGTGTTGGCGGGTGTCATGGCCCTCTTGAGGAGCCAGGGCATTCGCATTCTTCCTTACCTGGACAACTTGCTGATTGCTGCTCAATCTCTTCAACAGACCGAGAGCGACACTCAGAAGGTATTGGCCACTCTCGAAGCCTTCGGTTGGGTGATCAATTATCCCAAGTCTTCGATCACTCCGTCCCTGGTGAGGTCCTTTCTGGACATGACGCTGAACACCTCCTAGGTCAAGGTTTTCCTCCCTCTTCAGAAGGTGGAGGTTCTTCAGAAGCAGCCGCGGGCCCTGCAGTCGTGCCCTCATCCCTTCATCCCCTCGGCTGGGAATGTAGTTGGTGGGTCTCATGGTGTCTTGCTTCAAGGCGGTTCCCTTTGTTTCATATGAGACCTCTTCAGTTGAATCTTCTGTCCATTTGGGGTCGGACACAGGAGTCCCTGGAGCAGGAATTTGCTCTCTCCCCTCTGACCAGACAGTCCCTCTCGTGGTGGCTAGACTCAAGGAATCTTCTGGTGGGCAGATCCTTTCTGCCTCCGTTCTGGGAGATTGTCACCACGAACGCCAGTCTGTCCGGCTGGGGGGGGGGGGGGGGTTGGCAATCCCTGAAGTTTCAGGCCCAGTGGGGTCCTCAGGAGGCTTATACCCCTATCAATCTCCTGGAGCTGAGAGCGATCAGGTTGGTTCTACTCCAGTTGACTCCCCACCTACGGAGTCGTGTGGTCCAGGTCCGCTCGGACAATCAGACGGCGGTCGCCTACATCAATCATCAGGGTGGGACTTGGAGCAAACGAGCCCTCAAGGAAGTGTCCCTGACCTTGTCTTGGGCGGAGGAGAATGTTCCCTGCATCTCGGCAGTTTACATCCCAGGGGTGGAGAACCAGGAGACGGACTCCCTGAGCGGAGGGACGTCTCGCCTGGGGGAATGGTCCCTCAGCAACAAGATCTTTCACGTCCTGTGTCGCCGCTGGGGTCAGCTGGACGTGGACCTGTTTGCGTCCCGACACAATCACAAGCTTCCAAGATTCGTCTCTCTGTCAAGAAATCCTGTGGCCCTCGCCACGGACGCTCTAGCCATTCCTTGGACGGAGTTCAGGCTCCTTTATGCTTTTCCTCCTTTTCCTCTCCTGGGTCGTGGGCTGCGCAAGATAGCCCAGGAAGGGGTGCCGACCATCCTGGTGGCCCCGCTTGCCGAGAACAGTTTGGTTCGCGGACATCGTCCAGATGGCGGTGGATCACTTCGTCATGCCCGACGATCCAGGGCTTCTCACTCAGGGGACAGTTGCACCATCCCAATTTACAAACGCTGGCTTTGACGGCTTCCGCTTTGACGGCTTCCGCTCAGTTCCTAAGCCAATAGTGTGGGATGATGCAGAGTGAGGGGAGCACGCATGGGTCCATGTAAGCGTGCTGGGGCTCGTCAGGCTGGGTCTAAGCCTTGAGGATCAGGACTCAGCTGCTGCAGGGTACCTGATCTTTGGGCCTTGCATGGTGGCCCTGCTGTGTGTCTCCCACTGAGGCCCCCGGGTTCCTCTACCCCCTGGGTCATCTACTCCTATGACTCCATGACACCCTGCAAGAGACACAGCCTGGCTTTCCCATGGCTGCTGGGTGGGGTCTGGGCTAGGTGGCTGGGCTCTCTGGTGTCAGTGTGTTTGATTACTACTGCTGGTAGTCATGCAATGCCATTGGGGGCATGGCTTTGGCCTGCTCGAGACTTACAGTGGAAGAAGGGAAAAGGGGGTGGAACGACCACATTTGCAAGGTCTGTGGCTCCGCCCTCCTCACGAACAGCACAAGGCAGTGCCATCTTGTGCAGTACCCGCATGTCCCTGCTGCATTACCAGATTGTCCTTGGCAGCTCCTGCACTGCCTCCCTTTTTCTGGGCTGAGTATCGGATCCAGCACAGCTGCCACCCCACGTTTTTCCCGGGTCAGGTAGGGCTCCCTCTGTGGGCAAAGCGTTTTGAATTGTACATATTCCTTTAGGAATCTGACCCTGTTCTTGTTGTTGCAGGGTGGGGGTCCGGAAGCTGCTGCATTCTGGGCTGGTGGGTTAATCTCCACTGCAGGAGTTGCTTTTCCGGTAGTGCAGGCTTAGCAGTTAGAGCAGCCATTTTACCATGTTGGAGGCACCAAGGTTTCGTATTTTAATGGAGAGTAGTGCCGTGTGTCCCATGTGCCAAACATGTCTGACCTCAGACGAGGGACCCCCTGTGCACTAGGTGCACTACTGTCCTGTGCCGCCTTACGCAGCTGGCAGGTTTCACACTCAGTCGGATCGTCCAGCTTCCCCTGCAGCTTAAGGCTCAGACTCGTTGGAGCGGTTTATCCCCTCGGGGGCTGCCAGGTCTATTTGTGTCCCAGGGTCCGCTCACGAAGACGGTTCCTCCTTCGGATGCGGCAGACAGGGTGGTTCGATTGGAGAGCATGGTCCATGGCCTTTGTCAGCAGAGGCATCCCGAGTCTGTCTCTGCCAGCCAAAGCTGGAAGGCTATGACCAAGTGTAGGCATATTCAGATGGAATTCTTGGAGGATTCTCCTCTTACAAAATTTTTATTGAAGTTTGCACATGATGTACAGCATATTTTTAAAGACAGGCGTACTGAACAAGTAGTAATGCAAAAAGCGTACATAGTTGAATGCATAATGGAATGCAGATAAACAGTAAAGATAAGTCAACAAAATGCTCACAGTATCTTTTGGTGTCAGCAAAGTAGCTCGCAAAATCAGACAGTGTCTAACCAAGGGATATGCGTCTTGTGGAACTTAAGTAGTATAAATTGAGATTACGAATTCTCATTAAAATTATTTTGAGAGCTATTTGTATATTCACTTTTGGGTGTTCAGCACCCTGGCTGACCTTGAGCAAACTTCTAACTATGATAAACGAACATTGGACTGGTGTAGATGTCCATGGGAGCCCAGGTCTGCTGGATCATGTTTTAATAAGAGAGTGAAAACTCCAGAGTCTAGTGGATAGATAGGGAGGGACGGGTCTGTTTGATGAGGGCTCAGCCCAATATACTCTATCCATGGGTTCCAGGTACTGAGGAATTTGTCGTATGAATCGTTTATTATCGCGGTAATTTTCTCATTGCACATGATATCTGACATCCTATTACAGATCTCCTGCCAAGGTATTTGGGGCGATTTCCAGTTTCTAGCTATCGTCCCCCTAACTGCCAATAATATATGGAGTATCAATCGCCGCTCTGGCTTTCAGTATGTACCAGATTTGAGTGATAGGAGCGCCTCCCATGGATCGCCAGTACTGGATATGTGTAGAATGTCAGATATCAATTTGTAGGCTTTAACCCATGTAGAACGAACCACAGGGCACTCCCACCAGATGTGGGACATTGTGCCTCTTTCTTGGTACCCTCTAAAGCATAATGGTGAATCTGAGGGGGAAAATTTGTGGATTCTGTCTGGAGTGTAATACCATCTGAAGAGGATTTTATAGGCATTTTCTAAAACCAGCGCATTACAGGATAATATTCTTGTATCACTCCAGATTTTCTGCCATGTCTCAGGATCTTTAGTTGTTCCCAGCTCTTGTTCCCATCTTATCATATAGTTGTGGTGAATAGGGGCTGGGGGTGTAACTAGAGCTGTGTATAAACTGGATATTAAGCCCCTTTCAAAATGGTCCCTGATGCATCTGATTTCGAAGTCCGTATTCCTATATGGAGGAGGGGACTTTTTTAGGAGGCTTTTAACAAAATGTTGGACTTGTAGGTGTCTAAATACCTCAGAAGGTGGGAAGCTATTGCAGGGTGCGAGGTCTTGTTTGGTTTTCATCCCTTTTGGGGTGCAGAGTTTGTCTACAGAGGTTAGGCCTTTCTGTGACCACCATTTGTAATTTTTAGGGTACGTGACCCCTGATGGAAACATTGGATTACCTAGCAGGGGGGAAGCTGGCAAATGAGGTGAGGTGAATTCATGTTTGACTTTGTCCCATATTGTCAAGGGGAACTTTAGGATTGGAAGGATAAATTTCGGTCTAAGTGTTCTAGGGATCCAGAGCAGAGATGCCGGGAGGACTGAGTCACAAGCGGCAATGTCATTTAGGACCCATAATGGTTTATGTTGTGGGGCGTGTAGGAGTACTAGGGGCGCTATTTGACCTGCTGTTCTCAGAGGATTCTATCTCCTATGTTGGAGAACTATTTAGGGGTTCAGGATATAGTTCCGGCCGGGCGGAAGGATAGGTGTTCGGCAGTGCAGATCAGATTGAGGAGTTTGAGACAATATTGGAGGTTCTGCACCTCTCTTCTCCTCGGCCAAAGCGGCAGATGAAGAAGGGTGACCTGGCAGATAGGAGGTTGGACCACCTGGCTAGGCATGTGTTCTCCATGGTGGGGTCGCAATGCGCCAAGCTTGCGCCATGTCTATGGCGGCTACGACAGGCAAGGTCTGGATGAATCAGAGGTGTTTGCAACATGGAGGTTCACGTTCCTATGCACTTCGTTTGAATTTCTTCACTATGGAGGTCTTCAGATACATGGTGCCAGCTATCGACGACTTGGTACGTCTGGTGGCGAGGGGGGTTGCCTTGCTGGTTACCTTGCAACACATGGTCTGGCTGAAACAGTGGTCGGCCGACACTGCTTCTAAGATGCTTACTGCCTTCCACTTTTCGGTGGGTCATCTTTTCAGTGAGCCTCTGCATGACCTAGTCCAGAAGGCCACGTGTGGGAAGTCGACTAGCCTTTCACAGAAATGGAAACTGAGGACCACCGCATCACCCCATGCCTGGCCCCATGCGGCGGGCCTCGGGCACGATGCCATTTTAGGTCTGAGGACAGTGCTAAAGGCGCGGGCTTCTTCACGGTCAGAGGGAGCGGAGACTGGCACTGGCGCCCCCCCCCCGAGGATCCAGACAGTTGGGCCTGGGCACGCTGCTGCTGGGGGTGTGACTGGACACTGCGAATTTTGGTGGCTGCGTTCCGGCTGCGCTGCTGGGGGATCACACTGGCGCTTCTGGCCGCGGATGCTGCGGATCCCTCTGTCGGTCTCATGAGTCCCTCTCTTTTTGGCTGCATTATGTTATTGCATTATGCCTTCTCTGATCATGGTCCCTTCTCCCCTTCTCCTGTATAGGTCGTGGGTTTGAGGTTGAGGGTTGTGGTTCCTCCCGGTCCCCCTTTTTATTAAGAGGGATCGCTTTTATAGGTTTGGGCCATTAGTGTCTTGTAACCTCGTTGATTTTGACCATTTTTAATCACCATAATGGAGGCATCAGGGGATAGTAAGCTGGGGGCCCCATTTGGGCAGGACAGGTTCTGCCCCTTGTGCAGTAGGAATCCTCTGGGCGGATTCAGCACTGTTTGTACCACTTGTGCCAGAGGCATTATTTTGGACCATGAATGGGCGGGCGTCCCTGCCCCTAGCCCTGCGCTGCCATCGGCCTCTCCGGACCCTCCGTTGCTGCATTCAGACCCCAGCGAGGGGGGAGCCAGCAAGGGGGTCTCATGCTGACTTGGCGCATAGGTTGGCCAATCTCGAGAGACAGATCTTGCGGACGGCTCCTAAGAAGGTCAAGAGTAAGAGGCGGCATCTGGAGCCCATTTACTCGGATGATGACGATCTTTTTGATGGTCTGTGCTTTGTGGAGGAAGGTGAGTTGCCAGATGATTCACGCTCCATGGTGGATTATTCTGCTGGCGATGACAGTATGTCTGGCTCTTCCTCGGATGAGGATGCGTGGCTCCCAGATGATACGGAGAAATTGCTTTCCTCAGTGTTTGATACACTACACATTGTCCCTCCCAGTGCGGCTAAGAGGAAGCAGGGAGATTTGTTTAGGCCCGAAAGGAAAAAGGCAGGCCCATTTTTCTAACATGATCCTTAAGGAATGGGAGAGGCCTAACAAGTTAATGTCGGTTCCTAAGGACTTGTATAGGCGGTATCCCTTCCCTGATGAGCTGGTTCGGCTATGGTCTCACCCTCCTGAGGTGGATCCTCCCGTGTCAGGCTTGTCCAACACTACTGTTATCCCGTCGCCTGACAACACTTCCTTACGTGACCCAGCAGACAAGCGCATGGATCAGCTGGTCTGCCATGCGTTCACCTTTGCTGGTGCCCTCTTTCGCCCGGTGTGCACCTCAGCTATCGTCTCACTAGCCAACAGGCGAAAGGTGAGACACTTTGTGGATAGAGCTAAGGCTCGCAGGCGGGCTGAGGAGTATAAGGAACTCAAGGTCTGCTTGGATTTCATTGGCTTTGTTTCTACTGCCATGGACGATGTGGTCCGGCTCGGTGCCAGGATTTCGGCCTTGCTTGTTGCTCTCCGCCGCTCGCTCTGGCTGCGGCAATGGTCAGCTGATGCAGCTGCCAAGAAGTTGCTTACGTGTATCCCTTTTGTGGGGAACAGGCTGTTCGGGGAGCGCCTGGACCTTTTGGTCAAGGATGGTAGACTCCCTCAGAGACAGAAGCCTGCTCGGTCCTTTCAGAATCCCTCTGCCTATCGTTCCTTTCGAGGAAGAAGAGGCTCTTCATTTCCAGGTAGCCGCAGAGATACCTGGGGCAGAGGTAGGTCCCGTGGCCGAGCCAACCCCTCCTGGGGAGCTAAGTCCAAACCTCCTACCTAGCCCTCTCAGGCATGAGGGGGCACTCTCACCCATCCAGGTGAGGGGACGGCTTCTGCTGTTTGCTCAGATCTGGAGGCGGCACGTCTCAGATCGGTGGATTCAGGAGGAAGTGTCCTCCGGTTACAAGATAGAGCTGGCAGCCAGGCCGCCCACAAAATTCCTCCGTTCACGGATATCCCGAAACCCGCTAAAGGCCCAGGCCTTGAGAACGGCTGTGCAACACCTCCTGCGGATAGGTGGGATTTGCCCTGTACCTCGGCAGGAACCTCGGCGGTGAGATCGCTTCGGCTCGGCGACTTCATGACCACGGTGGACATCAGGGATGCTTATCTGCACATCCTGATTTTCCAGGGGCATCAGAAGTTCCTGAGGTTTTCTCTGGAGAATCAGCATGACCAGTTTGTGGCACTTCCATTCGGGATATCCTCAGCCCCCCGTGTCTTCACCAAGGTGCTGGCGGGCATCATGGCTATCCTGAGGAGTCAGGGCATTCGTGTGCTGCCCTATCTGGATTACTTGCTGATCGCGGCTCAGTCCCTTCAGCAGGCCGAGAGCGATACTCGGACGGTGTTGTCAACCCTAGAGGCCTTCGCTGGGTAATCAATTACCCAAAGCCATTTGTCACTATCGCAACAGTGAGTTCCTTCCTGGGAATGACGATAGACACCGCTCAAGTCAAGGTTTTCCTGCCACAGCAGAAGGTTTTGGGTCTCCAGGCGCAAGTGTAGGCCTTGCTGTCTTGTCAGCAGCCGTCGGTACGTCTGGGGATGAGATTGGTGGGCCTAATGGTGTCCTGCTTCGAGGCAGTGCCCTTCGCCCAGATTCACATGAGACCTCTTCAGTTGAACCTGCTGACCGGCTTGAATCGGACTCAGGAGTCCCTGGAACACGGCTTTTTGCTGTCCCCCCTGACCAGGCAGTCCCTCTTGTGGTGGTTGGACTCCCGGAACCTGCTGGTGGGCAAGTCCTTTTTGACTCCCCATTGGGAGATAGTTACCACGGATGCCAGTCTGACAGGCTGGGGAGGCGTTTGGCAGACTCAGAAGATCCAGGGTCAGTGGGGTCCACAGGAGAACTGCTTACCCATACATCTCTTGGAGCTGAGAGCGATCCGGTTGGTGCTTCTTCGCTTGACTTCCCACTTAAGGGGTCGAGCGGTCCAGGTTCCACGCTCGGACAATCAGACGGCTTTCGCCTACATCAATCACCAGGGCGGAACTCGGAGCAAGAGATCCCTCAAAGAGGTAACCCAGATTCTGACTTGGGCAGAGGAGAATGTTCCCTGCATCTCGGCAGTCTACATTCCCTGGGTGGAAAACCAGGAGGCAGACTTCCTGAGCAGGAGCACCTCGCGCCTGGGGGAATGTTCTCTCAGCAGCAAGACCTTTCACGCTCTGTGTCTCGGCTGGGGTCAGCCGGACGTCGATCTGTTTGCGTCCAGACTCAATCACAAGCTTCCAAGGTTCGTCTCCCTATCAAGAGATCCTCTGGCCGTTGCAACAGACGCTCTGGCGATTCCTTGGACAGAGTTCGATTTTTGTATGCTTTCCCTCCGTTTCCGCTCCTGGGCAGAGTGCTGTGCAAGATAGCCCAGGAAGGGGTGCCAACCATCCTGGTTGCTCCTCGCTGGCCGAGAAGGAGTTGGTTTGCGGACATAGTTCAAATGTCAATAGACCACTACATCCTGCCCGACGACCCAGGGCTTCTAACACAGGGGTCGCTGCGGCACCCCAATGACGGCCTGGCTATTGCAACCTCAATCCTGAATGAAAAGGGGTTGTCGGCCATGGTTGTGCAGACAATGATTCAGGCTCGGAATAAATCTTCTTCCATGATATACTACAGAATTTGGCACGCCTTTATTGCTTGGTGCAAGACCAAGAGTCTCCCTTGCCGCATATTTTCCATTTCTAGGATTCTGGAGTTTTTACAACACGGCTTGGACTTGGGTCTCCAGCTGAGCACCCTCAAAGGTCAGGTCTCGGCCTTAGCCATTTTTTTCCAGAGATCCATGGCCAACCATAGGTTGATCAAGACTTTTTTCCAGGGAGTCACCCATATCCAGCCACCGCGTAAGTCAGTATTATCGGTGTGGGACTTGAATTTAGTACTTTCAGCTCTTCAGGGTCCTCCCTTCGAGCCATTGTGTGATGCTGCATTGTCTATTTCAGTGGTTCCCAACCCTGTCCTCAAGGCACACCAACAGGCCAGGTTTTGCAGATCTCCACATAGATGCACAGGTGGAGTAATTAGTGCAGCTGCAGAGCAATAGAGCTGGCTATTTGGAGATCCAAAAAACATGACATGTTGGTGTGCCTTGAGGACAGGGTTGGGAACCACTGGTCTATTTTAACTGTCAAGGTGGTCTTTTTGGTAGCGATCACCTCGGTGCGGCGTGTATCATAGCTGGCCACACTTTGTATGAAACCTCCCTATTTTGAGCTGCATAGGGATAAGGTGGTTTTTTGCTTTAAACCTGATTTTTTGCCTAAGGTCGTTTCTCCCTTTCACCTTAATGAGGAAGTTGTCTTACCTTCCTTGTGTCCAATACCGGCTAATTCTAAAGAACTGACCCTCCATGCTTTGGACGTGGTCAGAGCCGTAAAGTATTACCTTGCTGCGACTGAATCCTTCAGGAAATCGGATTTGCTTTTTGTCCTGACAGAAGGTTCTAGGAAAGGATTGCCACCAGCCAAGTCCACTCTCAGTAAGTGGATCAGACAGGCGGTGGTACAAGCATATTCTGCCAGGTGGAAGGAACCCCCTTTTTGGATCACAGCTCATTCTACCAGAGCTATTGGTGCCTCTTGGGCTTTTCAGCACCAGGCATCGGTGGAACAAGTTTGTAAGGCAGCAACTTGGTCTTCTGTTCATACTTTTACAAAGTTTTACAAGGTGGATGTCAGGGCCTCAGCTGACGCTGTTTTTGGCCGAAAGGTGCTTCAGGCAGTAGTGAAATGAACTACATGCTGTTCCACACTGGGGATCCCACCCATATGGACACTGCTTTTGGATGTCCCATCTGTAAGGATTGGGACAACCTGGACTGGATGTAGGGAAAAATTCTGTGAAACTCACCTGTAGAATTGTTTTTGGATACATCCAGTCCAGGTCGTCCCCACCCCGCCCTTGTGTTCATTATGTCCTGTTTGCCTGTTATGGTGATCAACCATTTTTATTTTTCATAGGACATTGGTTTTGTGCTAATGTTTTGCTTAGAGAGAGTACAAGCTGAAG
Source organism: Gastrophryne carolinensis (assembly GCA_027917425.1). Taxonomy (NCBI): domain Eukaryota; kingdom Metazoa; phylum Chordata; class Amphibia; order Anura; family Microhylidae; genus Gastrophryne; species Gastrophryne carolinensis. The sequence goes on from CM051235.1 coordinate 210,745,668, forward strand.
CTAACATGTGAAGTAACATGGTTTCTTAGGCCTCCCGACCTGTCCTCTTTTGAATAGTGCTTTTTAACCACTGGGGAATGATAGAGGGACACCTGCCTTTATAGGGGGCAGGGAGGAGCTACATATTTGATCTTGCAGTCGAGCGCCCCCTAGGGGCGAACACCCATCTGTAAGGATTGGGATGACCTGGACTGGATGTACCCAAAAACAATTCTACAGGTGAGTTTCACAGAATTGTATTGTCAGCACTTCAGGGACCCTCCTTTGAACCCATGATGGAGACTTTGCTGATGACACTCATGTTGAAGGTGGCTTTTCTTGTGGCGATCAACTCCATCCAGCGGGTTTCGGAGCTGGCAGTGCTTTCAATCAGATCACCCTTTTTGGTGCTGCATGAAGACAAAGCGGTGTTTCATGTGAAGCAGGATTTTTTGCCTAAGGTCTCTCCCTTCTATCTTAATCAGGAGATAGTGCTACCATCCTTGTGCCCACGCCCCACTTGCCATAAGAAGTCCTGCAGGAGCGACTACTACATTCACTCGATGTGGTCAGGGCATTAAAGTTTTTCTTGGCCGCTACTCGAGATGTACATAAGACGTATGTTTTGTTTGTGATCCCAGTGGGACCAAGCAGGGGCCTGGCGGCTGCCAAGTCCAGCCTGATCATATCTCCACACCTTCACCAAGTTTTACAGACTTGATATCAGGGCATCTGCTGATGCCGCTCTGGGGCGTAAGGTGTTGCATACGGTGGTGAACCCTTCTCCGGGGGTCTGAGCTTGAGGTGTCATTAGCATTGTTTTTGGTTAGGTTGATGCAGTCGGCTGTTCTTGCACGGTACCACCCTTATTAAGAGTACTGCTATAAGACGTCCCATGTGTTGCTACTGGTGGTGCCCCAGAATGGAAAAGATCGGTAAAGGGAAATTTGTGTACTCACTGGTAAATTTCGTCCTCTTCCATTCGGGGGCATGACTGTGTCTGTGGTGGTTGATGCTTTCTACACAGTTTTAGTTTTGTTGCACTGTTTTCTAGTTGCATGCATTATGCACAGGTTAGTATTCTCCCCTCCCGGTGCTGTGACTGAACTGCTTTTTAATTAATTGAGGAGATCTTGCAACAGCCTGCCCTATATAGGCCAGTAGGAGCTAGTTGTTTTCTATCTTGCAGTCCGTCTACGGCTGAGATTAACCCACACGTTGCTACTGGTGGCCGAGAGGAAATTTACCAATGAGTACACAAATTTCCCTTTTTAGTGTGAGTGAGCTTAAACCTCTTCATATGGGATTAGACCTAGACATATACTTGGCATAAGTCCTATTTATCCATGCAGCATGTGTGCTCTTCTGCAGCGAATTCCCAGATGCTTAGAACCAAAACACTGCCTTTCTGTGTTGGCATAGAGCAGTGCACATTATTATATACCAGCCAGCTTCAGCTGCCGCCCATTGCTGGTTGGAACAAAATGCTGATGTCGTTGGTCAGATACTGTCAGGGGCTAGGCTGTGCTTCTGTAGTGGCAATGTAATGTCTGAGGGATAAACCTTGCTACTGGTGCAGTGGAAGGCAGTGATGACAGACAACATCCTCTCGGGCTGAAGAATTAAATTAAATATGTGAATGGTGGTTGGAGACTGGAGAAGTTGTTTACAAGTCCTGGCTCTAATCAAATTAGGTTTACCTGGGTTGGAACACATGTATTGTTTTAAAGTGATCCTAAAGACAAAAGTAAAAAAAAAAAAAAAAGCAGCTTACCTTGCCAAGTGTTCCTTCAGCGCTGTTCTCTTAGGTTGGTGAGGAAATGAGTGAATGAGTGAGGAAATCCAGCTCCAGCCACACCCCGCAAATACAGGCCACCATTGGTTTTCCAGGACCAATAACGGAACCATGCTCCCCCCTAGCTTGAATGGTGCTCTGAAAGAAATCAAACCTAGCTAAACCCTTCCTCCCTGCCCAGCCTTCTCCTAGCCGCTTTCTCTCAGTGCTGGCAGCTGCCCCCCCACTCTAACTAACAGGTACATGCAGCAGACCCCTGTCCACCCCCTGCCCACCTACCTAGAGGTCACCCACCTGCTTGTCTGCCTACCTAGCCACCCACCCACCTGCCTGCCTACACACCTACCTACCCAGCCACCTGCATGTCCACCTAGCATCCCACCCACCTGCCTCGCCACCCACTGGACTGCCCACCTACCTACCCAGCCACCTGCCAGCCTACCCACCTATCCAACCTCCCACCAGCCTGGCCACCCCTGGGTGGGGGTTTGCCTTGCACAAGCACACACTCCCAGATGTGCATCTGGGAGTGCACGCATGGGCGTCTGGGATTGTGCGCTTGCGCTTATTATGTTGTGCCTAAGTGTATCTTGTGACATCAAATGTCCTAATTTATGTCATGTTTTCCCCCTCTGCCTCATCTCCAGCATTCCTACAGACATCCTATAACAAATAAACAGTTCTCCAAAGTCTTCCTGCACACAAGGACAATAAATCCTTATCTAGGAACAGAAAACACCACTGATAAGGAAAGGTTGGGGGGAGTGCAGCTTGGAGAAGAGATTTACAATAATTTGTCCACACAGCGCCCACCCAGGGAGGGGGATGGCATCTGTCTTTCCAGCCCCTTGGAATTTAGGATAAATCAGGGGAAGAAATGGTTTTGAGGATCAGATACAGAGGGTCCGATCTTCAATCGTGGGGTGTCTGATCCATTGCTCCTTCTAACCCTCGGAAAACTGAAGACTTTGTATCCATTTAAGAGGTATAGGATTTTCAGTGTTTACTCCTTTTATTTTCTAACAGTTTTTCTGCACATTTGTTTATTGTCTTTTTTTTTGTTTATTATTTGAATTTTTGTCTTTTTATTAAAATTTTAAAATTTCCATTTTGCACGGGCCTACCTTCTTGGCAATTAGAAATCCTCTAACCTGGTTTCCTTGAAGCTCTAAAAACGACCCCTGGTTTCTGAAGACTGTATGACCGCTCATAATTGTGTATTAACCCATAGACTGTAAAATCGATTGTAACTAATCCATTGTATGATTGGGAAAATACCATCTTGTGAGTTCACCTTTAAATTCTTCACGATTGGGTTACTCACCGCCAGGTGACGCTGTTGCAGAGAGGAAGTCTTGTAACGAGCCCCCTTCCGGCCTATATATACCTGGTACCTCCCATTTATCACCAGTGATTTAAAAAGCAGAATGAACAAGGTACCAGTAATCTACCGGTAACCTCAAAATAAATAAAAGCTTCACCATATGAAGGATTCGGGATACCGAAAAGGGTGGGAGTGAAGCGGGGTGTGTGGCACACTGACAATATCCATTTTTCAGGTGAGTACTCACAAAATGGTATTATTCTCAGTGTGCCACACACCCCGCTTCACCTTTAAATTCTTCACGATTGGGCATCCAAAAGCAGTGTCCACAAGGGATGAGTATCCAAAGGCAAGGTGAAGCATAACTTAAATGACTGCAGTCTGCAGCACTTTGCGGCCAAAAACAGCATCCGCTGAGGCTCGCACATCAATTTTGTAAAACTTAGAAAAAGTATGAACAGAAGACCAAGCGGCGGCCTTACAAACTTGTTCAACAGAAGCTTGGTGCTGAAAAGCCCAAGACGCTCCAACGGCGCGAGTAGAATGAGCAGTGATACGAAAAGGGGGAACTTTCCCCTTAGCAGCAGAGGCCGCAATAACGGCCTGACGTATCCATTTGCTAATGGAAGATTTGGCCGGTGCCAAACCCTTCTTAGGCCCACAGGGCACAACAAAAAAGGCATCCGTCTTATGAAAAGGAGACATAATAATCAAATAGTACTTAACACAGCGTACTACATCCAAACAATGCAAAACCCTCTCTTTGTCATTCTTAGGATTAGGACACAAGGAGGGAAGAACAATATCCTGATTCAAATGAAAAGCAGAAACAACCTTAGGAAGAAAGTCTGGTTTGAACCGAAAGACCACTTTATCCTGATGCCTCTCAAAGTAAGGCGCCTGGATAGACAAGGCCGCCAACTCCGAGACATGCCGGACCGAAGTGATAGCTACCAAGAAGACAATCTTCTGAGTCAGGGTAGACAAAGCAATATCGTGCAGAAAGAACCAAATTCAAATCCCAAACTGGGAGTAATGGTTTCCTGGGAGGCCGCACATGCGTAACCCCCTGGAAAGAAGTTTTAACTAAAGGATGAAGCGCAAAACGCTTCTGAAAAAAGATAGATAAGGCAGAAACTTGCCCTTTCAAAGTACTTAGCTGAAGACCAGAGTCCAGCCCAGATTGTAAAAACTCCAGAATCCTGGAGACCGAAAAGACCCTACAAGGAAAAGATCTCATCTCCAAGCGATATAGGCTTTCCAAGTCCTATAGTAGATGATAGAAGAAGACCTCTTCCGGGCACTGATCAGAGTCTTAACGACTGAGTCAGAAAGACCCTCCTCCTTCAAGATGGAGGTTTCAGCAGCCAGGCCGTCAAACCCAGCGCTGGTAAATTGGGGTAACACAACCGACCCTGAGTGAGCAGATCGGGCCGAAGGGGCAGAACGAACTGGTCCACTGCCAGCCGAACGATGTCTGCGAACCACACTCGCCTTGGCCACCTTGGGGCCACGAGAATGGCGGACACCCTTTCCAGAGCCAACTTCCGAACCACCCTGCCCAGCATGGGTATCGGAGGAAACAGATATAGAAATCCCAGATCCCCCCAGCTCAGGGACATGGCGTCCACTGCCAGAGCCAGAGGATCCTGGGAGAGCGACACGAAGTTCGGGAGCCTGTGATTGTGACGAGAGGCAAACAGGTCCACCTCCGGTGTCCCCCATCGGAGACACAGTGAGCGAAAAACCTGAGGATGGAGAGCCCATTCTCCCAGACGGGGAGAGCCCCTGCTCAACCGGTCCGCTTCCTGGTTCTCCACTCCTGGAATGTATACCGCCGAGAGACAAGGAACATGGGCCTCTGCCCAGGTCAGGATCAGGGACACCTCTCTGAGAGCACTCAGACTGCGAGTCCCTCCCTGATGATTGATGTAAGCAACCGCTGTTCGATTGTCTGAACGCACCTGGACCGGAAGGCCCAGAACATGTTGAGTCAGGAGAGCAAGCACCCGACGGATGGCTCTCAGTTCCAGAACATTGATGGGTAAGTGGGCCTCTTGAGGTCCCCACTGCCCCTGGAACTGAAGCTCCTTCCAGAATCCACCCCATCCCGAAAGACTGGCGTCCGTGGTGACAATTTCCCAAAGAGGGGTCAGGAAAGACCTGCCCCTCACGAGATTGGCCGAGACCAACCACCACTGCCGGACCCGGGAGGACAACTGGAAGGGCTGATCCAGCGACCGAGGCTGCCGGTCTCAGGACGCCAACAGATAAAGCTGAAGCGTCCTCGTGTGAAATTGAGCAAAAGGAACTGCCTCGAAAGAGGCGACCATCAACCCTACCAGCCTCATCCCCAGACGGATGGACGGCCGAGGATTGGAAAGAAGGACCCGAGCCAACTCCTGAATCAGATGAATTTTGGACTGGGGAAGAAACACTCTGTGTTGATGAGAGTCCAACTGCATCCCCAGAAAGTACACCACCCTGGCCGGAGCGAGGGAGGACTTGGGGAAGTTGATCACCCAACCAAAGCTTTCCAGCGTGGAGACCACCATCCTGGTGTCTGTCTCCGATTGATTGAGTGACAGAGCCATGATGAGAAGGTCGTCCAAATAAGGTACGACACGAATGCCCCGAGATCTGAAAATGGCCATCACCCCTGCCAGCACCTTGGTGAACACTCTTGGAGCCGAGGTAAGGCCAAACGGAAGTGCCACGAATTGAAAATGCTGATCTTTCATCACGAATCGAAGAAAACGTTGATGAGCCTGGCAGATGGGAACATGAAGATAAGCATCCTTTATGTCTATGGACGTCATGAAGTCCCCCTGCCGAAGGGAACCGATGGCCGTACGCAAAGTTTCCATGCGAAACTTCCGAATACGGATGAACTTGTTGAGTAATTTCAGGTCCAGGACAGGACGAACCGACCCGTCCTTTTTGGGGACTGCGAAAAGATTGGAGTAGAAACCGAGGCCCATCTCTAAGCGTGGTACCAGCCGGATGACCGCCATTTCTAACAGATTCTTTACCGACGCCAGGAGCCCCTGTGCGGCCAAAGGATCGATGGGCACCCGGGACCGAAAGAATCGTGAAGGAGGGCGAGACTCTAATTCCAGTTTGTAACCGGACGACACCACCTCCCGGATCCATCTGTCCGGAACCTCCTGGTCCCAAACCTGGGAGAAGTGTCGCAATCGTCCCCCCACCCGCACGGGTGAGGGCAGCCCCTCATTGCTGAGCGGGCTTACCAGCAGGCTTGGTGCCCCAGGACTGAGTGGGACGGCCACGGCCCCTCCCCCGAGTCCAACCTGCACCTCTGGTAGCGGGAAAGGAAGCCCCCCTACCCGCTCTGAATCCCCGAAAGGAAGGCCTAACAGTACTTGCCCCCCGAAAGGGACGACGAGGCCTCTTGCGTTGCGGCATTTTACCACCTTTTGCAACTGAATCAATTTTATCACCAAACAGTCGCAAGCCCAAAAAGGGGAGAGCTGTGAGCACCTTTTTAGAGACTAAGTCCGCCGACCACTGGCGCAGCCACACTGCCCGACGAATAGCCACCAGCATTGCCGCTGTCCTGCTACTCATAGCCAGCGCATCGTCCTGAGCGGTCAGAACATAGGAAACAAAAGACTCACACTGCTTGAGAGCAGTAAACTCCTTACAAGTGGGATCAAGATCCACACACAGATCCTGAATTACAGACCTAACCGCCAATAGAAGAAGCACCGAAGCACACACCGGGCGCATCGTTGATCTGGCACTAATAAAACCATGCCGAGCGTACTGGTCAATCCGACGATCCTCACCATCCTTAAGGGCAGTGGTCTCAGAAGACTGCACCATAGCCGTGCTAGAGAGCCCTAGCACAGGGGTATCGACGTCAGGGGGAACCGACCAAAGCTTCACCAATTCTGGCGGAAAAGGATAACGTTTCTCCCAACTGGAAGGAATTCCAGTTAACCGCGTGGGATGTTCCCATTCCTTAAGCACAACCCTCTCAAAGTGTTGTTGTCTGGGAAAAACCAAAACGAGGCTGAGGCACATTAAACAACTGACCCTTTGGCAGGGTGACAGCCTCAGGCGGATCTAAATTCAAAATTTCAAACATTTGAGCCAGAATGGAGGGGGTGTCAAGGGAAACCCCCCGCAGCCAAATCGCCAATAGCATCAACCTCAAGCTGATCTGCAGGCTCATCTGACTCCACCAGGAATTCCCCCTCCTCGTCCAGGGAGCAATCGGACCAATCCACAGGCTCACATACCTCATCCTGTGAAGCCGGAGGTACAGGAGAAAGGTGCTTCCGTTTCGCAGTGGCCTTCAACCCTGCTTTGACGGAAATTATCTTCTCGAGGTTGGATAATCGTGCAGACACCTCGGATTGCGAATCCCCACCTTTGACAATGTCACACGGGGTCCGGAACAGGGAGGGAGGGGTAGGGGATGATGGAAGTTGCGAAGAGCCAGCAGCCGGAGCGACGGACTGCCGCGCAATATTTTGCTTTGCACAAGGAATGCATAATATAACATCATCGCCTGGGAGCGGAGTCCCGCAGCCCCCACACAGCCTGGATGGCCCAGAAGAACCATTTCCGGTATTATCGGAAGCCTTCATATGGTGATTTATGGTATTCACATAACCATGGGTTTAAGGCATAAGCCACCCGGGATGCCCCTTTATGTTAATGTCCCGGGAGGGAGGATTTAATTTATAATAATGATCCCCTTTTAAATAATTAATTTAATATTTTTTTTTTTTTACCAATATATATATATATATATATATAAATATGTCCCAATTTAGAGAAAAAGGACTAGCCAGGTATAATAGAACCGGGAAGCCACTGCATTGAGGGAATCCCAGGATCTGTGGGGGAAAAAACCAACAGTAAGATCCCCAGAAAACAAATGGCAGCATGCAATACAACATTAAAGCAACAATGTAACACATAATAATACACACACCAAAGTGCTTTAAAGAGGCCAAAGAAAACCTCTTGTCCTTTGTTTTTCCTCTTTTTTTTTTTTTTTTTTTAAATCAGTCATGATAACAATAGACGGCCCCACGCGAGGTGAGGCTGCTTACCTGCCCAAGTAAGGCTGAACAGCCAAGGCACCCGAACAGCAGTAATGGCAGCAATGGCAGCAGTAGCAGCAATAGCAGCAATAGCAGCAGAGACAAAAACACATATGCGGCTGAGTGCCCCGCACCTGTACTCCTAATGAAAGGAAGGAAGTGCGGCTGGGGCCGGGTTGAATGACGCCGCCGAAAGCTTGCTAGGCAGCCTGCGCTGCCCAACCGACAGTGCTGACAACGTGGCCCGCCGAACGGCGTTGCCGATTCAAAGAGGAGACAAGGGGGGAGGGGAGCTGTGAGCACCTAAGAAAGGACGCAGGCAGCATCATGCCTGCCACAGCGCGGCCCGCCACGTGCCATGTGAGGAAGAATCAGCCAGGCCAAGTGGTGCAGCCTGACAAGTGTTAAACAAGTAAAAAACACACAAGTAAAAACATACAAGTAAAACACACATGCATATACACATCCCTCCACCCCCCCCCCCATAGTGAAGGAAGAAGAGATCGTAACGGGAGAGCAAGGGGCCAAGGGGAACCTCGGGACAGGGGCATCCCAAATCCGGATCACCATGCCGGACAGCCGCATTGCCCCCAAAACAGGGGGTCGAGCGGAGGAGATAAGCTCCTAGGCACCTATAGTGCCATCTACCAATTGCCCAGTGAGCAGCCTAGGCTGGGAGGCTTCCATTTAACCATAAAGGTAACAAACAATCAAAACCGGGCAGAAATAGACCAAAAGGGGGTGCTGGGGTAAGACCCCGGCTACCTGCAAGCAGGAGACTTCAATCTTCTGTCTTGTCGTCAAGCAGAGAGAAAAACACTGGTGATAAATGGGAGGTACCAGGTATATATAGGCCGGAAGGGGGCTCGTTACAAGACTTCCTCTCTGCAACAGCGTCACCTGGCGGTGAGTAACCCAATCGTGAAGAATTTAAAGGTGAAGCGGGGTGTGTGGCACACTGAGAATAGTGTAACTAATCATATAGTGTTACAAGGTTGAATGACTCACAGTTATCTTGGAGTGCTGCATGGTGACTGTGAGTGAGCCAGCAGATTGCAAGCTGATTGTATCTGATCGTTCGACAGCAGAACTGATCAGACTCTCCTCGGGATAAGTGTGGGACGGAATCAGTGTGTATTGCCTGTGCCCTGCTTGTATGTGGAGAGGGGTGTGTAAGTGTGTGTGGTGACTCGATTACTCGCCAGCAGAGTTTGATCGGATGGTGATTTAGGAGGGTTCCACCGGCCCGATTTAATCGTTTAAAGTGTAGTTGCGGTGGTGGTGGTGTAATTGGTGTGTGGGGTGTTTTGGTGTGATTGCTCTCTGTGCTGGAAGCAGCCCACACCTACGTTGCAGATCGCTCGATCAAACAGACGTTGAACGATCGATTTCGTGACATATCTATCCTTCACCTGACTCCCAGGCGCATCCTTTTAACTAGACCTCACCTTTGAACCTTTGTTGCCTGCCTCTGACCTTGACCTATGTATTGACTCTAACCCTCCACTGCCTGCCTCAGGGCAAGGTCCGAGGCAGGCAGCAGATGGCTAGCACCAATAGACAGACCAATGTCTGAGGCAGGCAGCAGAGGGATAGCAGCAATAGACAGACCAATGTCTGAGGCAGGCAGTGGAGGGTTGGAGTCAATACACAGGTCCGAGGCAGGCAGCAGAGGGCTAGCAGCAATAGACAGACCAATGTCTTGGACCTTGGCCTATGTATTGACTGTAACCCTCCTCTGCCTGAGATGAAACTTGGGTCTGTCTATTGCTACTAACCCTCTGCCTTGGACCTTAGCCTGTGTATTGACTCTAACCCTCTGCTGCCTGCCTCGGACTGTGGCCTGTCTATTGCTGCTAACCCTCTGCCTCAGATCTTGGCCTTTCTATTGACTCTAACCCTCTGCTGCCTTGGACTTTGGCCTTTCTGTTGATTCGAGAACTATGCAGGCTGCCTCTGCACCTGACCTGGTCTAGGACTATTTGCTCAGCTGCCTGCAGCTCATAATCCAAAGTGTCATAATGCAGTCTCCTGAGGCTATGGTACCATTGGCCTACTCCTCTGCCTCTTTGATTTTTCAAGTGCATGACCTGGGTAGTGCCTGCAGCCAAGGCCATGGGGGGGGGGGGGGGGGACACCTGGCCTATTCGTAGATTCTGAGCCATGCTCTTCTGTAAGTCCCTGGCAAGACACCATTTACATTTGTAGCTCTGCCTGAATCCTGACTGCTTTGGATCAGGACATTTGGCACAAAAACATATGTCTTCGTCATCAAGAGACAGGAAGTGATGGTTGTATTGGGGGGGCAGAGTGGGTAACACTAAAGTTGGGCAATCCCCCTATTAAGGGTGGTCCTATACCCAGAAAGGTTTATGTAGTCACATTCTATCCCCAGCTCAGTTCCCCAAAACAGCCTGTACTTTTTTTTTTTAGTAAAGCCTTGCACAATATTCCTAAAAAACTGGATGCAATATGATGTTTGAATGGTTGCCATATGCCATGCAGCAGTGGCCCCTGATGCCCTCCAGCAGTGATTAATTAAACTGGACCAACAGTAGAAAAAAAAACTCCCCAAATCTCCATTGCCCCATCTGCATGCATGATACTGAATTATTGTCAGCACTGCCTTGGTGGGAAGGGATTCATATGAGCACCGTTTCCTGTAAGGGTGTTGGTTCGGCTGACCCCTTCTCTCAAGCACCAGCCTGTCAGCGCTGCTGTGGAGATGCGGATTTACATTAGACAAAATCTGAGCAGCTCTGGCCATTAGTATGCACGGCCTAAAGCATTGATTGGACGAGAGAGGCTGTGCATGTGCTGTGGGGACAATAGAAAAGTCGAGTCGTGTGGGCAATTTGGGGAGTTTCACACAAGAAATCCCCAAAAAAACACTAGGACATTTTCTTGCCCAAACAAGTATAGTCCTTTGTAGAGAGTATAATAAGAAAACAAATGTGCAGTGAAAAAAAGCACTCAATGGTGTTACAATTGCTGTGATGAATAGAGCTGGAAACCCATTGACCTTCATAGGACGTAGATGGGGCTGAAAGAGTTACCTCTTAGATAGAGGCCCAAAATCCTCTTCTTCAGCATCTTCATAACCACCAAAAAAACACATTTTACTTTATTTTGTATGTTCTATATTAATGAGCAAAAATAAATTAATTCCTCTATTAGCACAGTATATCTACCATATAAAACGTTACAAAAACCTAAACTATGCTGCTGTGGTACCAAGAACAACACATAATCTCATTGTCTCTGGATCCTATGGCACAGCTGATGACAGTGTTATCCAAGTTTCTTCACATCTCGGTCATGTGCCATTCCTGTTGACAGATCCAAGTCTGTATTTTCCAATGGATGGAAAAGTTCCTTTGTGTTTCAGGTAAGCGAGGCCATTGTGAAATCAACAGTCACACTTTTTTTTGCGCGTCTTTTCTTTGCCTTCTAATAGATTCACAGTTTCTCCATTGAGCTCCATAGGTTCCTGGCGCTTTGGAAAAAAACAATGGAACAGTTGGTAAATGTTTGCAGTTAGAGAGACACAGCAATCAGTCTGGTCAGTCAGTGAAAAAGTCTGAGACCCGAGCATAGCTGCAGCCCCACCAGTAAACAGGGGCAGAAGATTGGTGTGGGGGGCAAAGTTCTTCTGAATGTGGCTTAAAGAAGTCCAAGCATTCTGTAACAACCCTCCCTTTATCTGTGCTAACCTTTATACAGGCAATAACAAACAATAACTCGCTGAGAGCTGAAATCTGAGTTTAAGCTGGAATTGGCCTGTCACTTAAGTTGGTCCATGGTTACCTCTGTCTGTGTCAGGGGAGGCAGAATTTAGGTGGGTTATTTTTATTATTATAATGTATGGATTGAATTCCTAACAAAGGAATTATAGTTAAAGTGGACCAACACCGAGAGGTGATCGGCCCGGAAATCTATAAGATTCCCGGGCCGATCACCTCCCACCCCGCGGGACATCCGAGATCGGGATGTCCCGCGGGGTGAAACCCCCCAAAAAACCCCCAAACACCTTACCTGATCTTCGGCGGCGGCCGGCCGCCGCCGCCTCCCTCGCGCCCCTGTAGGCGTGCTCGCGCCGGCCGTCTGCGAATGGCCGGCGGGGGCGCGCGCGCGCCGAAAGTGACGCGAGGGAGGCGGCGGCAGCCGCTTGGACGTTCCTGATCCCCGCCTGGACGTTGGCGGGGATTGGACCGTCCAGTCACGTGGGAGCGGGGACAGGTAAGATTTTGGGGCTTTCTGGGGGGTTTCACACAGCGGGGCACCCCCGATCGGGGTGCCCCGCCGAAGTGGACCAAAACCCAGGATAGTCAAAATCCTGGGTGTTGGTCCACTTTAAGAAAAGTAGAAACCGTAATGATGTCATGGAGGCAGTTGGGCAGTTGTGTCAGCTTGTTGTTCATGGAGGCAGTTGGGCAGTTGTGTCGGCTTGTTGTTCTTTTGTACAGCAGTTTGGCTGTTCATACATTGTTACCCATGGTCATCTGCCTCCAGTGCATGTATGTGTGCATGTTGGACCGCTCATGGTGGCTTATGACAAACAGAAGAATTTGCACCCAAACACACTTAAAAGGCCGGTGGCCTAGCAAGGTACTATGATGAGTGGTGTTAATGTTTGTATCTTGGTGTGTGCATGTTATGACCCAGTTCCTGAATAGCTGCCCACCGAGTTCCAGTATGACTACCCCGTTTGGCTACCTGATCTGGTTTGCAACCCAGCTCTAGCCTGATGACCGACTTTGCGATTCTGCATTATCCTTCGGTTTATTCATTTGTTCGTCTGTGTTGCAAACAGTTCACCAGCAACAGTCATCCATTTTTGGAGCTCTAGGATCAGCTTTCCTGGACAACCCAGACTCTTCTTCTGGGTCACATTCCTGTGGTTATAGTGAGAACTGGCAGTAGGTGCACTGCTGGATTTCTGAACATCTTCCAAGGTCAATACCCTGGTAAAGTAAGTAGTTGGGACAATAACTGAGGAACAGACTCCTGAATGGGAGTGACTGCATAGAGAGACTAGTAAGGGGGGTCAGCAATATACCTCATACCAATCTAAAGAAGTTACAAGTCTGATTAAATAAGACTAACCAACTGCTTGGTGCTGTAGCCATTGCCTTATGTTTGAAAGCTGTGATTGCTTGGATCTGTAATGTTAATTAGGATAGAATGAAAGCAGCAAGACACCTGATGCAGTGTGCATGGGAACTGGCAGATTAGCCAACCATCAGACAATGGCACCAAGTGAAAGTTAATTAAGAAATGGCTCACGAAGCAATGGAATGGTCAAGTAAAAATCCAGCTTGCCATCCAACAATGTATGGGTTGAGAAGTCCAATAAATAGCGTTCAAGTGCCAAAGTGCAACTGTGTTGTGATGGACGACCATCTGAGGATACTAGGTACTACAGGTAAACCTGTTCCGTACTGGTGTTTTTAGCCTTTTATGCAAAACAGTTCATTGGTTGACACAGATTCTAGAGAAGCAGTATTAAATTGTCTTAGCTGGTATGTGGATGCTTTTATGATACAAAGCCACTATTAGTGTCATGTCATTGGATATTATGAGAATGTCTTGGCTGGTATTTGGACCATTTCATGGTTGTAAGTCAGCAGGTTGGTTTGGAAGGCAGAACAAGACACTGGGGCCTTGGATGGCAAGGTACCAAATTCTGTCATCATGGTGTGATTTTTTTTTTGTGATTTTGACAATTTGGCCACACCGGGGATTGATGACTGTCCTAACTGGGAATGATCTGTTGTTTCAAGTTAAACCCAGTAAAGTATTCTCATGCCCATTTACATACATGTTTGAGGGCTAAGAGGACAGCTCCTCGGAAGGCCTCTTCTACATTCATTGCTTCCTTGGCGCTAGTTTCATAGTATTCTGCGTTACACATCTTGCACCAGTCTTGTGCCTGCCGAGGGGAAACCTGGAGGTACAACAGATATATATGAGAAGGGTTAAATATTAAAACTCATCATCCCCTGAATGCTTAAAGGACAATTAAAGTACAACTATCATTAAACACCTGGGAAAATGTTTGTTATAAATATATTTTGAGAATCACAATCCCTGCCCCATGATACATTTCAGTTGTGTGCTGTCATTTACTGACAACATTATGACGGGCCAGGGCTTGTGATTTGTGGGCTGCACAAGACTTTGTCTTCAGACACATGCTGCCTCCTCTCCATGTCAGGCTACTCAGCCCTGTCACTTTGTGATGACTTTTTTTCAGAGGGGAAAAATAATCAAATTCAGTATATTAGTCAATTTTGTTCTCTATCCTATCATATATTAGCATTTAATTTTCACACCGTCTGAGAGCCCTGCATTAGAGAGATACTCTGCTTGTCCTAGCAGAGCTTATCCAGACGGGGGACAGGAAACTAACCTCACACACCGTAACGCCATGGGCGAGCTAAGCATTAGAGAGAGACCCTACTTTTCCTAGCAGAGCTCATCCAGATGGGGGACAGGAAACTAACATCCCCCTCCTTACTCACACCATCTGAGAGCCCTGCATTAGAGATATACTCTGCTTTTACTATCAGAGCTTTATCAGACAACTAATGTTCAAAGCTCCACTTAATCTTGTGCTTCCTAATGATATTTAACTAAAGCAGCATCCCAAATCAGGATTTGGACTGGTATCCACCAGAGAAAATTGGTCTTGGGGCTTACCCGAGAGCATCAGATACCACATGTATGGTGTGCCTAAAACACAAGGGCAACTCTCAGAGTGCTTCATTTACCCCTTTCCACTTAAGGGCTTTAAATCGTGAAATGTATAGAGAGGCAGCATGCCTTTTGATGCCTCTCCATAGTGTGTCAGCTACCTGCGGCCTAGGCGGAAGGTGAAACATGCTGCAGTCCCTGGCCGCCCATACCGGTCCCCAGACACATGTCATGCAATCACAAGTAGTGGTTTTGCAATGTGTGTACTCCCATTCACCTAAATCCTGCCTCCCTGTGTGTAGCCCGTCCTTCCCCTGTATGTAGCCCACCCCCTCCCCAGCTCCATTCATTCCTGCCATTATAGTACTTACAATGATGGCAGCCATCTTGGCTTCGGGAGTGCACGCATGCGTGGCTGGATGTGCGCATGTGCTTTGGAAGTGTGCACATTCGGTCTGAGGGTGCGCGCAGTTTGGGAGTGTCTGAGGCAAGTTCTTGAGCCCCTAAAAACCCGCCTATAATGCTGATTATTATGCAACATCATAGCTCCAAGGTCCATGCCCACTAAGTTCCCAGAATCTATATAGGGCATAAAAATGAGCCTATGGTGAGCCACCTAAATCCACAAACTTTATTAGTTTGTGCTGGGCCCCCAACCTAAAGATAGTGGATAAGGGTGGGCAGACACATTCTGTACGCTGCGGGTTAGGGGGGCCCTAACACCAAGTCGGTATGCCCTTGCGGTGCGGGTATGAGCAGTCATCCTAGCATTTAAATTTAAAAAAGTCAACCGTACTACCCGCCTAGGGCCCTCCGGAGGTGGGGTAGCCTGATCCTGTCGAGGGGTGATTGTTAAAGGGACTAAAGTGATTTTTTATTCAGGCCTGCCTTTAAGCAACAGTGACCTGCAGTGGCATAACTAAATGTGACGTGGCCCTGGTGCGAATGTTAAACTGGGCACTTTCACGGCTCTTACAGTAAACTTTTTCTGCATTTTAACTCAATTGGATGCAGCTAGACAAATACTGAAAAAGCAGCAACAAATGCTGCATCCTTTATCTAAATTGATTCCAAGTGTTGCAGAAATATTCTAAATACGATGGAGGAGCAACACTGATGGGGAGCCAGCGGTTACACCCCTGGTGACCTGACTTGCCAAAAGATAAAGGGTAATGGATGCAATAAGTAGACAGGCTGAGTCCCTTGTATTATGCACACAAGGAACTATTTGCAGTTTGCATAACTGCAAGAGGTTTGTGTACATGGGGTGTGTGGATGTCCGCCACGTTGTACAGATGTTTCTACCGGACCAATGTCTCCACCGCTCAGCAGCTCTGAACATTGCTGAAAGGTGTAGAAAGCCAGCAACCAACCATGAAGCCACATGCAGGTGCAGCCACCAGAAAACATCCAACAAACTTGCCTTAAAATACTTCCTGAAAATAAAGATTCTCTAGCCACCTCCTGTATCCTCCAACATAAATACATCACCTATATCCATCCCTTTCTCGTACCTGACACTACTGAAATATTATTGCATGCCCTGATAATATCTCTAGTTTTCAATCTATTATGAACCCTGCTGCTTGCCTCATTCACCTCTCCTTTAAAACCAGTGAAGACGCACTTAAAAATTAAAAAGAATTCAGTTTAAAGCAGAACAACCCCAACCCCCACCTGACTACTTTGGGCAATGTTGTAGGCTGGGTGGCAGCTCAGTTTAAAAAGATAAAACGTTTTTTCCTTCCAAATAGAGAGAAAGCAGGACATGTGGAAAAGTGAGTGAAGAAGGGAAGGTGCAAAAGAGACAGAGAAAATAAGAAAGGTAAAAAGAGAGGAACATATACAGAAGGTCAAAAGAGAGGAAGATGGATGAAATGTGACAAGAGAGTGATTAAAGGGAATGTGGAAAAGAGAAGGAGAAAATGTTGAAAAGAAAAGGAGAAGGGAAGAGAGAAATGACAGCAAGGTATAAAAAAATGTGGAAAATTAATTGAAATGGGGAAAACAGACAATAAGATAGATTGCATATGAAAGAGAATGATGGAAGAAAGGAAAGGCAAGAAAACAAAAAGGGGAAATAAATGCTGGAAATAAAAAAAAAAAAAAAAAAAGAGTAAGAGAAAGAAATGGGAGCAATGCACAAAAGATAGAGAGATGAGGAAATGTGGAAAAGAAAGAAAGAGGAGAGGCTACAGTACAGAAGATGAAAAGAGAGGAAGATAAATAGAACGAGGATAAAAACAGAGATGTAGAGTATATAAAAAAATAAGTCGTAAATGTAGTAATGAGAAGGAGAAGGGAAGGCAGAGAAGAGCGTATGATACAGGGAATGTGGGAAGAAGATGAAAAATCCAGGTATAAATAGACACAAAGACAGAGGAACAGCTAAAAAAGACAGAAAAGGGGCTCTAAATGACACAAGATATTTCAAGAAAAAAAGTGTCGAATGGAAGCCATAGACTTGTTTAAGCTCTATTCACTGCCCACCACACAGGTGCAGATACCAATAACTATAGCACATAAGGGCCCATCTGATTACATTTAATTTGAACTGATTAATGGGGACGTCCAGTATAGAACTTGTGGTATACACTAGAAAAAATAAAACGTTTTTGAAATCCTCTATCCTGTGATAAGGTAAGATAATACAATTCTGTGATTACTCATCTGTAGAATTGGTATTATGAGTATACAGTACGTCCGGCTCCAAATCTAAAACTTACAGTTGGGATATACTCCGCCAGATGGCGCTGGACTGCAGACACATCGAAAATAGGCTCCTCCCGGACCCTCAAATACCCGGGGACCTCCCACAAATCCCCAGCATTGAAAAGCAGTTAATGAGAAGGCGGGAGAATTAAACCACCCAGAACAAAACTGGTAACTATAACAATGATGACAATCACCATACAGGGGATCCAAGAAAATGCAAACCAAGGGTAGGTTGGAGCAGGACGTACTGTATACTCATAATACCAATTGTATTATTCTTAGTATACAGTACGTCCTGCTCCAAATCTAATACTTACAGTTGGGACATCCAATAGCAGTGTCCATAAAGTAGGGTGGGATCCCCAAGAAAAATCAGCAGCAGGCAGTTTAAACCACTGCCGCCTGCAGAACCTTTCGGCCAAAAGCAGCATCAGCTGAGGCCCTAACATCAACCTTGTAAAACTTTGAAAAGGTATGAACAGAAGACCAAGTAGCGGCCTTGCAAACTTGTTCAACAGAAGCCTGGTGCTGAAAAGCCCAAGAGGCACCAATAGCACGAGTGGAATGAGCAGTAAGGCGGAAGGGAGGATTCTTCCCCCTAGCAGAGTAGGCCTGAATCACAGCCTGACGAATCCACTTGCCGATAGTAGAGTTGGCAGGAGCCAAACCCTTCCTAGGACCAGAAGGGACCACAAAAAGAGCATCAGTTTTCCCGAAAGGTGCAGTAGCCAGCAGATAGTACTTCAGACACCTAACCAAATCCAAAAACCCTCTCCTTAGCATTGCTAGGATTAGGGCACAAAGAAGGAAGAACAATATCCTGATTCAAATGAAAGGCAGACACTACCTTAGGCAGAAAGTCAGGTTTGAACCGAAACACCACCTTGTCCTGGTGTCTCTCATAGTAGGGGGGCTGAATGGACAGCGCCGCCAACTCAGACACAAGCCTGACAGAAGTGATAGCCACCAGAAATACAACCTTGAGCGTAAGAATGGCCAAGGCAGCATCCTGCACAGGTTCAAAGGGAGCACCCTGCAAGGCTGACAGAACCAAGTTCAGATCCCAAACAGGCACCATATGCTTACGTGGGGGACGCACATGAGTGACCCCCTTGAAAAAAATCCCAATCAGAGGGTGCTGAGCAAAGGACTTCTGGAAGAAAATAGCCAGGGCAGAAACCCTACCCTTCAGAGTACTGAGTTGAAGCCCCATCTCCAACCCATGCTGCAGGAACTCCAGAAGCCTGGGAATAGAGAACACACGACAGGGAAGAGACTTAGACTCACACCAGTCAATGTAGGCACGCCAAACCCTGTAATAAATGGAAGAGGAAGACTTCTTCCTAGCTTTAATCAAAGTATCCACAACCGAGGAAGACAGCCCCTTCTCCATCAAGATGGAGGTTTCAGCAGCCAAGCCGTCAAAGCCAGAGTTTGTAAATTGGGATGGCGTAGTGAGCCCTGAGTGAGCAGATCTGGCACCAAGGGCAGAGCGTACTGATCTACTGCCAGCTGTACCATGTCTGCAAACCACACTCTTCTTGGCCACCTGGGGGCTACCAGAATCGCTGGTACCCCTTCCAAAGCAATCTTGTGCAGAACCCTGGGGGATTGGAGGGAAGACATACAGGAAGTGAAAGTCCTGCCATGACATTGCTAGAGCATCCGTGGTCAAGGCCAAAGGATCCTGGGACAGAGAGACAAAAGCTGGAAGCTTGTGATTGTGGCGGGACGCAAACAGATCCCCATCTGGTTGGCCCCAACGGTGACACAGAGATTGAAACACCATGCTGCATAGGGACCATTCTCCCAAGGCCACAAACTGGTAGTGTTGATCCATCAGAGAGAACCTGAGGAACCTTTGATGACCTGGGAACACCGGTCTGAGACATGAAGCCTCCAGGCGTAAGCGAAGTGCTGCAGCCGCCCCACCACCCGGATTGGTGAGGGCGCCCCATAATGCCTGAGGGGGCTTGGGAGAGGATTTTGCTTTGGGACCCCAGGAGGAGCCAGGACGTCCACGTCCTCTGCCCCTACCCCAGAAATCTCCCCGGGCCCCAGGAAAGGAAACCCCCCTCCCCTGTCTGGCACCACGGTAAGCGGAGGAGAAGGAACCCTGACCCCGAAAGGGCCGAGATTGCCGCCTGCGCTGGGGTAACCTGCCTCCCTTAGCAAAAAGGTCCAGGCGGTCCCCAAACAGGCACAGTCCTTTAAAGGGAAACCCAGTGAGGGCCTTCTTGGCAGCGTTGTCAGCAGCCCACTGGCGCAGCCAAACCGAGCGGCGTATAGCCACCATGAGGGCAGAAGTTCTGGCACACATTCTGATGGTGTCATCCAATGCTGAGAGGACAAAATTTACAAAAACATCACAACTGGAGAGTGCATTAAACACCTCACAAGGCAAATCATCAGGGGCACTATCAAGCATATTTCTGATAAGGGCTCTAGTGGCCAAAGCAGTAATGGCAGAGGCACAGACCGGGCGCAGCGCCGTCCCCGCACTTGCAAAGGCGTGGGATGCCAGCTGATCAATGCGTCGGTCCTCAGCATCCCGCAGGATAGTGTAGTCAGGGGAATGCATGACAGAGGTGTCAGATAGCCCTAGGATCGGGGCATCCACCTCGGGGGGGGGGGGGGGGGGGGGTGACCAACATTTAACCACCTCAGCAGGAAGAGGATACTTCCTATCCCAACTTTTTGGAACCCCGGGGAGTTTACTGGGGCGCTCCCATTCCTTGAGCACAAGGTTATGGAAATGTGCCTGCTCTGGAAATTTCAAACGTGATCTTGCTGTATGGAAAAGATCCCCTCTTTGCCTGTGAGCCGCAACAGGGAGAGAGATGGACAGAACCTCAAATATCTGGGTCAATAATCTGTCAGTGTCATCCGGGGCCCAGGGGTCATGAATCGTCATGACCCCTTGGTCTCTCATCAGATGAGCCTGAATCAGAAAAGAGCTCCCCTTCATCAGACGGGGTATAGCCACAAAGATTCCAAAACTCCTCAGTTCCCATAGGGAAAACAGTAACATTAGGCGTCAAGTGCAGCTTCTTAGCAGGGGCCTTAAGCGCTAAGGACTTAGCAATCAACTGCTCAAGAATCCCCACTAGTATGCAACTCAGCAGGAGTGAGATTTAAGCTTGGGGGAGTAGGTGAAGTGAAACGAGGTGCAGCCACTGGCAGGCCAGATTGCAATGCAAGCACCTGCTCAGCACAGGGTACACAGACCCGCGCCTTGTCAGCGTCAGCATGAGGCTGCCCACACGCCACACACAGCCGGTCTTGTCCCGAAGGGACCCTGGTCACATTATCCTGAGATGCCTCCATATGGTGATTATAGCGGCACTATACTGCGATAGGGAATAACGCTATATAGCAACCCTGGATGCCCCAATAACCCGCTAGGGAAGTGGGAGTATTATTTTTACAAAGCCTACAAGTAATATACTAATACAGGGCCGGGAGAAGCCAAAAGGGTTCGCCCCGCCTGAAAGACATAAGCAGAAAAGACCTGTAAGCACACAGTAACAAAAGTGAAAGATATAAAGCCGCCCGCAAGGGCACTTATGGACCACGGTAGGTAGGGGTCCGTCGCGCATGGGCCAACCAAGCAGGATAAAGATGGCGTCGGTATACCTCGAGGGGTGGGCCGGTATCAGCGATGACGCGGAGCGCGCCATAGACGGGCCCCGCCCCCCCGAAGAGCGCGAAGCCAGAACGTGCAGGCAGCCAATGATGGCGCACCAGCGCCTCAGGTAATGCCGCCGTCAAGTGCGGAACCAAGTCAGCGCGCGGCGGCAATTTCAAAAAGACAGTAAAGGCAAGTCAGCGCGGCGGCTGATACAAGACTAAACAGAATGGAATAAGAGTGTAAAACACAGAATGCATAGCATACATATTTACACACACACACACACACACACACACACACACACACACACACACACCCTCTTTTCCCCCGAAGGCTACAAGGAGGATGAGGGAGGACAGCGGCCACTTAAACAGGGCCCACCGATGGGCAGGGGCAAGGGGGCACTAGTGCGGGAGGGGCATCCCATAGAGGCTCACCATAAGCCTGAACCGCCTACCCTTTGGTGGGGGATTGAGGTGGAGCAGCGCTCCTAAGCACCTAACAGCGGTGCTGCCTACGTTCACCTGACCAGCGCAGCCAGGGCTGGGAGGCATATTACTAGTGGAACGGGTGGGAATAGTCCTACAGCGCCGCAGGCTAATAGCCCCACTCACCTGCGAGTAGAGAGCCATTTCTCGTCCTTCGCAGCCAGACTGCAGAGAAATTCTGGGGATTTGTGGGAGGTCCCTGGGTATTTGAGGGGCCGGGAGGAGCCTATTTTCGCTGTCTCTGCAGTCCAGCGCCATCTGGCGGAGTATATCCCAAGTGTAAGTATTAGATTTGGAGCAGGACATACTGTATACTAAGAATAAACATTTTTCAATCCTAACTTAAAGTGATACTGCAGGTGAAGCTAATTGTTACATCATTGTGTTGGGCTACATTTGACACTGTCCTAAACTGTTTTCTGTTTTTACATTGAAGCAGAATTGGGTTTACAGGTTCAGCCAATGACATTCTCCTTTTCATCCTGTCTCCTCATCAGCTCAGCAGAGTGGGACAGGATTGCTGGCCCCTCCCTCCTTCTCCTCCAGATTCATCACATCACTGATTATTATGCAGCATCACAGATCCAAAGACCATGCCCACTTTTTTCAGAAGAGAAAGGTGGCAATAACTCAGCCATTTCTTCTTCAATTAAAAAATGGAAAACAGTTTAGAACAGTGCCAAACGTAGCCCAACGCAAAAGGTAACAATTACCTTTGTTTGCAGTATGATTTTAATCAAAAGCTTAAACCGCAACTCTTCCCGTCTGACAAGACCTTGTGCAGGTATAATCCAGGTATAATCCAGAAAGCTAGATTATGAGAGGATAACCGCAGTGACAGCGACAACAAAGGAAGGACAGGACCCCAGGAGTTACTGCCACATGATCCCAGAGGTAGGTGAGTATGTGGCACAGGCCGCAGTGTTTCAGCAGCAGTGCAGGGATTGTGCTATGTATACTTCAACTCTTTTTAGCTATGGTCCACTTTAAAACAATCCTCTAGGCTTCTTTGGGTTCAGGGGCTGCTGCCCAGTTTCAGATGCCTGTCCTTAGATGCAATAGACTGCCTAACTGTGAATTACTGATGACACGGAATGAGTTCTAAGAACTAAGATCTTGACATAATGAGTTCACTCCTATGCCCACTAGGGCTAACCCTTCAGATTGTGCCAACATTGCTAAAGGTTACCATTTAGCTGAATACAGATGCAATGTACTAACCTGTCGGTCCTCCTCCAGTTCTGCCTTGTTTCCGATCACCACAAAGGGGAAACTCTCTGGTGACGGAGGATCAGCTTGGACCAGGAATTCCTTGTGCCAGGTATCCAGCGCGTCAAATGAGTTTGGGGACGTCACATCGAAGACCAGCAGACAGCAGTCTGTGCCCCTGTAAAGTGCGGCTCCCAGGGACTGGAAGCGCTCGGTGCCCGCTGTGTCCCAGATCTGCACAAGACAGGGACTCAAATTAACAGGTCTGCATTGTTTTTTTCCACAAAATGCAAAATAACCCCAACATGTCACACTCGCAGGCATAACAAAATGTGAATGGACCCGAAGCAGACATTTAATGGGGCCCAAGTGTAGCTCATAGAAACCTTTTTTTTCTCGGCTCCAGGATGAAAATGTGCAACTAAATTGTCTACAACCCGACAATGTGACATAGGAACAGATGCAATAGATTTTCCTGATGTTATGTGAGTAGAAATCAGGTAAATAAAATACAAGCACAACAATGGTGGACCCCACTGACCTTTTGGGCCCTAACACAGCTGCGGCCCCTGTAGTTCTGTCTGCTCACTCATTATATTATGAGCTGGCCCCAAAGATGTTTAAAAGCTATTTAGCCCCGCCAAACATGTCTGCACTCTAACTACAGGCTAAAATCTTTTTGTTTTTTACCCTTAACTAATCAGGATCTGTGTTATACTCACCTGACCACCACCCAGTTCATCATCATACGTCCTGAATGCGCTGATCAGGACAGAGAAGAATGTCTAGTAAATAATTATAGATCAATGATTGCCCTTAAAGTGGAACAAAACCCCTTATTTCTCCCCCCCAGACCCCCAGCCACCTGAGTACCTTGAGCTCAGCAGTGGCGTGGTTTTAAATAAAAAAAAAAAAAAAAAAAAAAAACAGGTTTTTCCACCACCAAGGCCAATCCCACATGACAATATTGTGGTCATGTAGGTATCTAGCGTGGCAGGTGTTTAGGAAATGGCATTAAACAGAAAAAAATGATGGGTCAGAGCTTGTGATGTGTGTGTCTGAAGACACAGCAATGTGCTTGAAAGCTTTAAGAGCAGACATATGCTGCCCCCCCTGTCAAACCGTCAAAACTTTAAGTAGGAAAAAAGCATTTTAAAATCCATTAGTCAAATATTTATTTATTATACCCTATTGTGTAAAAGCATTTCATTTCTACTGGTGTCTAAGGATAGCTTTCCCTTATTGTCTGGAACTATTTAGTTTTGCCTCTGGGCTGACCTGCTTAGCGATCAGCATGACTTACACAGTCCATGGCTGAGCACCAATGAATGGAGAGCCACTTTCTCCCACACACAGGCATCGTTGTATTAAGCAAGATATAGGTACAGAAATTGGGCAATCGCTATAAAAACATCAAAAAGACACAAAAAGTGCCATGACAAATGTTGCTCCATTTC
This sequence comes from Gastrophryne carolinensis, assembly GCA_027917425.1. NCBI lineage: Eukaryota > Metazoa > Chordata > Amphibia > Anura > Microhylidae > Gastrophryne > Gastrophryne carolinensis. The sequence continues at coordinate 210,770,040 of CM051235.1, forward strand.
TGGGAAATTTGCTTATGAGTTTTGTTTTCAGCTCCAAGGTATCATTTATATAAATTAGGTTTCTTAAAGTATAGGTTCCAGTTCCTATTACAGGTTTATCAACTTTTCCAGGCCCAAGGATCGTAATACACTTTAAAGTGCTCATCCCTGATGCTTAAAGGGACTGTCTAGATAAGTAAAAAATAAGAGAAACTCACCCCTAGTTTCATGGAGCTGATTGTTCCTATTCAAACAGTTCTACACCCACTGCACCATGAAATGAGTCCCCAACTGTCCAGGCCCGACCTTCTGTCTGGGTGAGATGAAGGTAAAACCCAGGCAGGAGGGAATGAGTGGCTTACACCAAGCAGGCAGTTCAGCCAAGCCATATATATATATATATATATATATATATATATATTCAGCAGCTAACAAACAACCTTGCTTACTGACTGGGAAGCACATTGGGGATGGCCAGTAAAATTCTGACCTGCATTTGGCCCTGGTCTGCTCCTAAAGAAAATGTCCATGGTGACCTATAGTGGACGGAAAATCTATTGAGGAGGAAAGCAGGCCTGTGTATTCCATTATCTTTTTGTGATTTAGATGGCGTCATCCATTTACCATATGAGCATCCCCATTTTGAGATGTGCAAGTTCTGTGATTTCAAGGAAAGCAGCATTTGTATCAGCAGATCCATTATATGGTTTGGGGACATCATGGACATCTTCTGTAAACTGGTCTGTAAGGCCTTTTTATAAAAACAAAACAAAAAGGATACTCGCCTTTTCTCCCCCACACCAGTTCTGATGCCTACAATACTTTGTGTTTAGACTAGTTGTGTCCACTTTAGTGGGTCTTTTAAAGGTGACCTGCCATTTATAGCTACACCATTGGGGACAAGCACCTTGTATCACTGCATGGTCGGCGTTTACCTGCACTGTCACCATTTTTTCATCTATTCGCAAGTCCTTGGTGAAGAAGTCGGCCCCTATAGTGGCCCTGTAATAGTTGGTGAAGCGGCTGTTCACATACTGGTTCATCAGTGCCGATTTGCCCACCCTGCAAGCCACAGAATCAGAATTAGACACGCGTTTATGGTGGATGCAAATAAGACAAAACAACTCTCTGCTTGGCAAAAAAGAGTAAATGCTTCAAATTCCACAAGTCATGTGAGGCAGCGTTTAGATAGAAGATTAGGAGATACAAAATAATTATATGCTTATAAAAGTGGCTATTTATGCATGTTGCCCACAAACCTGTATATACTGTGTTTACTAATTACAAAACACCTATAAGACAAGCGGTTCACATAGGGCTGGCATTTTCAAACAAGAAATCACATCAACGATTGCTTAACCACAACACTTAAATTCCCGCAGTCAGCGTAGTAGCAAAGCTAAACCAGCATGTGTGGAGAGGAGAGCTGAGGAGGGGGCGTGGCCGGGCCGTCCGTCCACCAACGCCGTTTCGCCCCGCCTACTGGGGCTTCGTCAGGGTGATCTATTTAGCTATGCTAGCTTTTTAAGTTGAGGGACATGGGTTCGTTTCATATGTAGATGTGCCACATTTAAAAAATTAACCACAAAGTGTTGTGGTTAAGCAATCGTTTATGTGATTTCTTGTTTGAAAATGCCAGCCCTATGTGAATCGCTTGTCTTATAGGTGTTTTGTAATTAGTATTCTTTAGGTTTATGGGCGCCCGTGATGATATAGGGCAGTGCACCTTGACATAATTTACATGTTTTCCCTATGGGTCTTAATATATGGTATATACTGTGTTTCTCCGAGAATATGCCCCATTAGGATTTTTCAGCATTTTCACAAATGCTTGGAAATATAAGCCCTATCCCAAAAATAAGCCCTAGTCACAGAGGGATGGGGCGGCTGTGCTGTCCCCACTAATCTGTGCCAGTTGCTGTACAGGGATGGAGTGATTGTGCTGCTGCAGCCGCCATTGCCGCCTATTTTACAGTACAAAGACAAAGTTTACCTCGGCCGGATCCTGCTGTCACCTGCAGCATCCTCAGAGCCATGCACGCTCCCACCTATCCATTCAATCCAATGGCTGGGCGGGAGCATGCATAGAGGTGGGGATGCGGCTCTGTGCAAGCCGGCTGTGCACAGCAACTGAAGCACAGCAGGGCATCTCAGGCTGGAAGAGGTAAGCTTGGGGGGAGGCATGGCAGGGGGGTCTGGGGTGATCCGTAATGAAAATGGTTACAGGGTGAGGCCACCTACAAACTCGTGTCGCATTGATGGGGCTGACATATGCCGACACGCAGTATCAGTACGACGTAGATCTTTTCCCTTATTAAGGCACAAATTTTAACTCCGGGCCGGTGATTGATTGTATTATAGCCTAGCTAATGAATGTGGGCACAATTATGTTACTATTTGTATTCATATTAAGACATCCCCTGAAAATAAGCCCTATCGCCTTTTTCAGAGAAAAAAAATTATAAAAGATATATCTTATTTTCGGGGAAACCGAGTAATGAGAAATAATATATTATATATAGGATTCCTCAACAAAGAAGGGTTGGCACCCAGGTCAGCATAGTGCAGACACATTGGTCATTATGTAGGTGGTTAGAGGTTTATAAAGACCTGACATTGAAAATCCAGCTTTGCATTTCTAAATCCATTGCCACATATGAGGTCAAAGCCTCTGCAAGAATATACTAAAGGAGGAACCAACAGGCCCCTGTACAGAAAGGGAAGTTGTGCGATTGTTAATTATCCCTGTTTTTGTCCCAAAAAAATCTACAAAATGATTTGCATGATCATATGACCACATTGATGTCATATTGTGACCTGGCAGTACTCTATTGGATAACCTAGTTAGTCTGCGATTGGTACGAAGGTGGGACTTGCAGTGCACCTATCCTCAGAGGGAAGTATATGTGGTCACCTTCCATCTCCAGCCCTGTGCCCCAAAAGCCTGTGTTTCTTTTTTTTACCTCAGCCTTTGCCCAATATTCATAACAACATGAACTGGATGCAGTCGGCCATATTTCTCCCTGGCAGAGCAGCCCCGTCCCCCGCGATGATGCATTCAGTTACAGTACACAGAGCTCAGCAATGGGGAGCACTTTAATCTAACTGCCATTATGCAACAGTTTAGTTGTAAACAAATTACTCAGCATATAACTGCCATTCACCATAATACTACTTCCTGTTGGTGTTTTTATGTATATTAGGCAAAGGCTTTAGTAAAAAAAAAAGAAAAAAAAAAAAGGAACACAGGATATTTTGGGGCACTGAGCTGAGGATGGAAGGGGACAACATAAACTTCCTTCTGAGTATAGGTGCACTTTAAAGCTAAAAACGTGTTCCCAAGCAGCGGCGTACATTGATTTCACAGGGTCCAATAGCAAAAGTCATAGCGGGCCCTTACCCCCCAAAAAGGGTAGATTGTTATATATATATATATATATATATATATATATATTAAGGTTAACAAGTATTAGAATATATTAGTATATACTATTAATATAAGATTTATTATAATATATTATCTTTTTATTTTATTTATCAGGTGCTCCAGAACCTGGGATCCTAGTTCCACCCTGTGGAACTAACATTTCCAGCCCCCAGCCCTAACGCTGCCAACCTGGGCCCAGGGCTGTAGGCCTAGGCCTGTGCTTAGGGTGGCCACTAGCAAGGGGGGGGGGGTGGTATGGCACCTTAAGGTCCCTCAAGAGCACCCCCCATCCATGGAAAGACACCGTGTGTGTGCAGGGGGAGAGGGCGCAAGCTTCCAGCTGTTAACAAGACTTGATTTCCTTGCCTCCAGGCTGTGGTCGTGTGACTTCTGTGTATCAGGGACCTGGGAAGCCCTCTACATTCTCTCTCTCCACAGCATTTAATCCCATGCATCCTCACCCCCACACTTTTTGCATTTAAACCTCTTGCAACTACATCCCCCCCCCCCCCCAAAAAGTGGGGTGTAAGCAACAAAGAGTGTCTGGGGCAGCCTACAGCCCTGTCTGGGCCCAACAGTGACGACTGGGCCCCTCCATCACCAACACTAGTGCTGCTGTTTGCCAGGCCATACTGCACCTAACCTGGGCAGAGCAGTCTTCCTGCATCAGGCCCCCTTCTTCCATGGACCTGGTAGCAGCTGCCTCCCTTGCATCTATGTACTTCCTTGCCCCCAACCAGCATGGATTGGAGATGCGAGAATTTCAGAATTGTGGATTTTAAAGCTGCCATGATAAGTTTTTTTAAGTTATCTTTGCTTAAAATCTGCACATTCCGTATTATGTAGAAATTCTCTTATGGTTTTAGGACAGTATTGATACTCCTTTGTTGGTTTATTATTTTTTTGTTTTCTAAAGTGGACCAAAACACAGTATATTGCCTATCCAGAGATATGGTCCTAGTTCTTGGGGCACCCTGATTTGGGATGCCCTGTGACCGGAGACAAAATTCCTAACTCTGCATCCATGCAAGTGGCAAAGGAGAGAACTGCTCTCTTCAAAGCAAAGTCGCTCTTACAGAAACACAGGCTTCTCCAAAGCTCCTATATTCTCAGTATTCAAATGAGAACAGTATTATCAGAGGTAACAGGTGCAGTGAAACTGCATAAAAAACAAAAAACCCTACTCATCTCAAACTCTAGCTTAGCAGAGAAATCTTGGTAACTGTTAGCATGCACCTGTACCTTTTATAGTCTCTGATCGGCAGCACTGCTCTGTCTTTTGTCTCTGTGTTCCAATTCTCATTTGACTCACTTCATCTCAGTATCGCCCAGTCTGTTTCTAACCAAGTTTGAGGGCCCAGGCTCACTGGTTCAGAGCACTCAGGCTCTTAGGGGTCATCAGAGGACATAGCTCTCTGGCTCCCTGCAATATTCATTCTCTATACACAGCTGCTCAGCTATAGAATTTGTTAGGCCTACCCCAGCTTCACTTTTTCTGAACATGACCTATGTCCAAAGCCCTGAGAAAGCCCGGACTGGACTAAGAATGGAAGCACTTTTTTAAATCACTTTTTCATGTATCATCTTAAAGCACTTACCCTGCATTTCCAATTAAAAGCAGTTTAACATGTTGTCTTGAGAACATATCGCAGTGCCAGAAAAGAAAGTGTAAGAGAAACGACCAAACACCTAGAAGCAGATTGAAAGTATAAATGCTGAATCACACAGGCGAAGTTACTTTCTCATTAATTACTGACAATTCAACACACTGATGTGTGACTTGGTTGGCTACCAGTCACCGATGGTTTGTAATAATAATATCAATATTATAATGATTAAAGATGTATACAGGCAGCCATCAGGCAGTAAAGATATACTTTCAATATGGTGGTGGAACTAAATACTCCTGGTAAATGGGTTTGAGCAGCACTGTGGCCATTAGTGTCATGACAATGACACTGCTGCCCATCATTTGTTCATTGATTTTATAGAACCACACTGGACTCTGGAGCCTGAACTGTCTGTGCAATGAGGGTCCTGCAAATAGTTTATTTAAGGCGGACTGACCATAGGGAAACCCGGGACAATGCCCGGTGGGCCGCACTGCTTTGGGGCCAGTTGGGCTGCTGCTTTTAACACCCACATTGAATCCTTGCCCCCTTAGTTTCCCTCTCAGCCCCCTCTGTACCCAGCCCCATTGTACCCACAAGCCAGGGAACCCCAACCTCCAATGCTATAGCCCTGGCATCATGGTTGGGGGGCCTCAGCAGGGATGTCTCGGATCGGCCAGGGGCTGGTAAAATCCAGGGCTGATTTTTGGCCCCAGTCCGCCGCTGATATATACTATATGATTTCCATCCAGCACAGCAATGCAGACGCTTCTGCCAACATTCCAAGATGTTTCAGACCTCAGGCAAATGATGTCTTTGAGATGCTGACACGGCTGGCAGGAGTGTTTGTATCTTTTAGATTCCAAAGCCAGGCAGGGTGGGTGGGTGGGGGGGGGGGAATCACACAGCAGGGCATCCCAATTCGGCATGTCCGGAGGAAATGGAACAAAACCCGGGAAGTCAATTTCCGGGTTTGTTCCGCTTTAAACACATAAAAAGCAGGAGAGCTGGCTGGTTGAGATTGAATGCAGTCTCACATGGATATCACCGGCTCTACAGCGATGCCCACACTGTGAGATGGGGACAATGTCTAGTCTGCCGTTTCTGCAGTCCTGTTACTCGGCTTGCTGTAATCATTTTGCTAAAAAGAAGTCTGATTTAAAGCGGACCTACACTCTGCCTTGCAGCTATGTGCCATGGTAGGTCTGACTCCACAGGGACACTAAAGTAACCTCACCTTCCCCTACACACCATCAGTATTTGAGAGATACTCACCTATATCTAGCAGAGCTGAATACATTGACACTTAATACACACAGGTATAAAATCCACAGCTCCGATAGGACATACGTCACTGATGTGTGCAGCTACTTCCTGCCCCCCATCATAAAGGGCTTAATGACCGGTGTTGGCTCACTAAAGATCTTTAACTGTAGGGACATACTATACTGCGGTACCACAGGGGTTAGTGTTAAAATGGACCTAGAGTCACTTCACATTAATCCACTTTAAAACAGAACACAACTAGGATTCCCAGCTATGCAAAACTCACCTTTTCCTGGCTCCTCCGCTGATGTAAATATCACAGCAATGCGGCTGCTCCACTCCCTATTGGATGCGCTGTAGGACCTGGGAGTGGTGAGTTTTCTGGGAGATCAGGGGGGTTTTACACAGTGGGGCATCCCCTCAGTGTGTCCCCGGGGCAGGGATCAAAACTCAGGAAAGTCAAAATCCCAGTTTTGTTTCTGCTTTAAGGGCTGTCTGCAGTTCCCTGTCGTTGGATAGATGGCTTTTGGTCTCTGCTGTAATTAAAGGAGCAGTATTGCGAAATTTGCATTAAAAAAGATAAATAATTAAATAGCCACACAATAGCTTCTAACATGTGTATAAATAATCTGGCAATAGAGATCGGAAAAAATATATGCCTCTCTTTTAAATGGTATAATTACAATGGCTCAGTCCATTTGCTGAATAGGGGGATCTGCTGGGTTTTATTTAGTGAGCTGCTTCATTTAGCCCACTGGTCTCCTAGCAACACTTTACCTCAGAGGCTGTGTGTGTGTAATCAGTGGTAACGGCTGTGTGTGTGTGTGAGGTGCTGCTTTTGTTATGAGACCAGGTGACTCAAATGTGTAAAATCTATACAAAATAAACTAAACTGACTGAAAATAACTGAAATTCTTCTTTGAATAACTGTGCAGGAAAATCTAAAGGTATTAAAGTGGAACAAAACCCTGAGTGGCCGACCCTGAAGTCTATAAGACCCGGCCATTGACCTTGCCCCTTGGGCATCCTAAATCGGGATGCCCCACTGTGTGAAACGACCCCTGGATAACCACAGATCCCCCCATTTTTCTGGCGCGCTCACGCAGATAGTCATTTAGACAGGCCGGGCGGCCAGGAAGGTTACTGCTCAGGCTCCCCATCTGCGTGCAAACAGCACTGATTGGATGAGAGCCCACGCATGCGCTGTGGGACAGGGAAAGGTACGTTTTCACAGGCGAACTCGGGGATTTCACATATCAGGGCATCCCAAGTCGGGATGCCCCTAGGGGCACAAAACAAAACTCCAGATAGTGAAAATCCTGGGTTGGCCTTTGCTCAAAACACACAAAGCTGAAAGAAAGATCATATGGAAAAATAAGAATATGAAAGAGAAAATGGTAAACTGAAAGATTCTGCAGCAGAGCCAACATGAAGGGAAAACTGTCAAAATCAGCTAAATGACTTCTAGAGCTTTTCTCTCTGTTTTAGATATGAGTTCTGGCCAGGCAATGTTGCAATGTTATCTGATGCTGGACAGCTGCCAGCACTGAACAGCTGATACTTTGATACATTGTTTCCCCCTCTCCTCAGCATGGAACAGGCCAGAGTGTCAGCAGACATAAACATGAGCTATTAGTCTCCAGCTGCACAACACAGACATCATTTTTTCTAAATTTGTAATTCTTACTCCAACACTTACCTACATTCAAAGTACCATTTAAATATAAGTCACCAAGAAAAATTTGCGATACTGCTCCTTTAAGCTTGAGATTAGATCCAGAGTTGGGGGAAGGGCTGTACACTGTTATGGTGCCTCCTATTGGAGGAATTTGAACCCCCCACGTGTCACTTGCTGCTGTGGTGAGTAGGATCAGAAGGAAACTCAAGTAGAAAAAGCTCAGAGGAAGTTTGAGTGAAACACTGGTCTGCACAATCAGCTGATTTAGCTTTGCAGACTCACACCCTAAGGGCTGCTGCTTCCCCAACACCCCCTCCCCCAGCCATTACAAATATAAATGCCTCTATCCAAATAGAGGCTGAATGCCTCATCAGGTGCTGTGATCAGTTTAGAAGACAGGTGAAAGTCATGCATGGAGCAGAGGTTGCATCCTGGTTGGTATGGGTGGATTAGTATTCACAGTGTGACTGGATAACCATGTAGGTTAAGGTTGGATTTTTAGACTGACTTGTTCATGAAACTGGCAGTGGAGGGATAGAGAGAAGGGAGCAGAACTGGCGGAGTTACAGAAGAGGTGGGTAAGCAGCTGAGTTTGAAATACACTGGACTGGTGCCCCTTGTGTGTTGCAATAGTCTAGTTATGATCAGGGCTTGCACTAATATTTTACTGGTGATGGGCCCAGGCTGAAGCTAGCATCTCTGCTGCCTGAGCGGAACTATAGAAAGACACCTCCTGCTATATTATATTGTAACCTACCTGTATATCAATTCTGACTGGCTCACATAGTCACCACTGATTAAATGTATTGAAATAAAGAACATGACAGTGTACTGCGGCGCCCCAATCCCTGCTGAACCACCAATGAACTAGTGTGCTGCCTCACCTGGCCTCATTATAGTTGCACTGGATGTGCCTGAGGAAGGCACAGGTGCAAATCCTTCATTCAAATTGGACCAGAATCCACCGTCCCTGGAGAATATAAGACATCAGGGCCGGATGAAAGCTCTCCCCTGGATTATCCAAAATCTATGATTGGCCTATACTTATCTTGGAATTCAATCCCATGGCCCCCCCAGCAACATTCCTAGAACTCCTCCATCCAATGTGCGTATCCTCGCCAGCATATGTAATGGCTGGATCCCAATACAAGCAGCTGGAGGGGAAGCACGAGGCACCCTGCCAATCTTTTAGAATATACACCGTAATCTATTCTGATTCATAGTTCCATGGAATTTCACCCAAATCCTGATGAAAGTGGACCAATCCCTGGGGGAATGGGGTGCTGGGTTTTAGTCCACAGCATGAGGGATACAGAATGCCCTGCCGAGGACTTGTAGGTTAAGGTTAGGATTTTAAACCTAATTGTATGTGAAAGTGGTGGCTAATAGAAGGAATGAAAAAAAAAGGGGCAGCACTGGAGGAGTAAGGGGAGAGTCTTGAAATGAAGATCTTGCATATGTGCCATCCTGGGGACACCACTAATAATCTGCTAGCGCATACCCTCATCATACCCTGTCTGCACTACTGGTCTGCCAACAAAAATATTTCTTTACCAGAAAATGAGGCAGTTGTGGCCTAGAGGTAAGGAAGCGGACTTGTAACTGGAGGGTGGCAGATTCGAATCCCGCTCCTGGGACATGACTGAAGAGCTCTTGAGCAAGGCACCTAACCCCACAACTGCTCCGGCGCCGTAATTATGGCAGCCCACCGCTCCGGGCTACACTCACTGCACGGATGGGTTAAATGTGGAGGACAAATTCCTATGTGTGCGCAAGCATACAATGGCCATCTATGCATTAAAAATTAAATTAAAATTAAAAACCAGTGAGTGCCACCTGTGCCAGTCAGTACTACAGGTACATATTTTGCGCTGAGAACAAACACCCAAACATTTTATGTTAAATGAACTTCCTTGCTTCAGTGACATCTGAAAATTGAGGCTAGATCCAAGCGTGGTTATAGTTGGGAAAGAAAACATTTTACCCTTTACCACTTTAAAGTTCCATCTTTCTTAGCTTTCTACATTTTTATATTTTACCCTCAATAAAAAGAAATATAAAACAATGCAATCATATTGGACAGGGTCAGATAAGCTGTGGGCTGGGTGTTGCAGTACAGACCTTGTCGGTGTCCTCAGAGAGTCAGTGCCGTGTGGACTGTATCCGTAAGAATAGGAAAAGTTATGCTGCGGAAGCGGAGTTCCTGGTTCCTGAGCATGTGAGAGGAGGTTCAGACAGCGGCAGGGCTCAGGGAGACGCCTCTCTTGCCTTAAACCTCTTTAGTTAGAAAACAAAGGTTTAACACGTTGCTGCCAGGGGCATCCCCTGAACGCAAAATGAAACCTGTTCCTCCAGATGCCTGTACGTCATATACTGCAGCAGCGACGGGACCGTATACTGAAATATCCTGATTATCTGCCTATGACAAGTGGGATGGAATGCAGGGAGTGAAGATTACAAAGCTATGGCTTACAGTGACAGTTCCCAGTCCCATAATAATAATAATATTCATCCCCCTGGAAGAATCACAGTGGTTTCATATATTCTTCCTTTATATGGAGAAGCTCCCAAACCCAGGTGGAAACCATTACTGTTGGAGGTATTATTTATATACCTATATAATTTATATGCACTGCGATGACGCTTTTCACCTGTTCATTTCATCAGAGACCCTTTATTTAGCTTATCACCGGTTTTGTTTTGAGCTGTCAGGTAAGTAGAAATCTTTCAAATGGATATAATGGACATTTGTACAATAAACCTGTGCAATAGAAAGCAGTATAAAGTGGACCAATCACCAAGATTTTGGACTCAGCATCGGCATATGGTATGGCGGCAGCCTCTTCCCCAGTTTCCCTGTGGATGGCTTGGTGCGGGAGCACACCTCAGCTGCAGGGATACAGGCATGCATCCATGGCCCGGGACTGCAGCAAGGGGCCAGCGGAAAGGTAAGAGGTTTGAGGGCTGGGGAGGGGTAGGCTTCACATACTTGGGCATCCCAAATCAGCATTCCCCAGAGGCGCATAGTCAAAAAGACTCCAGGGCCGTCAGTGCCATTGATTGGTCCATTTTAAAATACTGTTGATGTAGTGCTAACACTATCAATGAGATGACATTTACACCATCAAAGTTATAGTCATAATACTGTACATACTAAAAGGGCCCTTTGACATGTGCACTTCCACTGCATTGTGACGTAAATGCACATGTGAAGCACAGCACATTATTGTTAACTGGTCTGTCTGTCTGTTGTGGTGCAGTGGATGCCCTATGTTCCAAATCGAACCATGTTTCCTCCCCCCCCAGTGGTGGCACCTGGATGGAGGCAGCGGTAACATAAGTCCCGGCGGGCATTTGAGGCACCAGGAGACCCGGTATGTGGCAATATCAGAGAACCTGGCATCTTGTAAAGCACAAGCATCAGTGGGGCAACAGGACTTACCTTTCCAAAATGTTCAGCCTTTCTCTCTGAACTGGCATCTTATCTTCCGTTCTGGAACACTCTGGCCTTAATTCAGTAAGAGTTGAAGAAAATTCTCTTGATAAATCACTCAGAATGTCACTGGTGCTGAATCACCTGCCAGGAAGACAATGAAAGGCAATGGCACTTTATACTACAGTGGAAAAAGGAGTAAATTTCACTACTTAGAGTAAAAAGTGACATTGACTTTCATTCCCATCAACTTCTCAGGCTTTTTTCACCTTAAGTTTTTTACTACCAAGAGATTTTTTTATGTGAATTGAGGCCTCTTGCTTTAATTCTGGAAACTTGCTTTAAAATAGCTGGACTGTTTCATGCAGTGGAGTAACTAAATGTGACAGGGCCCTTGTGCGAACATTAAATAGGGTCCTTTCACAGCTCATACAGTAAACTTTTTTCTGTCTTGGGTGCTGCTAGACAACTAATGACTGAAACAGCAGAGACACATGGTGCTTCCTTTCTCTAACTGATGCCAAGTGAGCTCAAATATGATAAGGTGGTGCAGCAATGATGGGCCCCCCTGACCTTATGGGCCCCAGTGTGGTTGTATCCCCTCAAGTTACTTCTCTGGTTTCAAGCTTTATATAAAAATTAGGCATGAGTTAAAATAGGGAGTGATATAAAAAGAAAAGAACATTAAAGTGGACCAACACCCACCGGTGATCGGCCCGGGAATCTATAAGATTCCCGGGCCGATCACCTCCCTCCCCACGGGACATCCCGATCTCGGGTGGGTGATCTTGGGTGAAACCCCCCCAAACTCCTTACCCTAGCCTCCCTCGCGCCCCTCTAGACGTGCGCGCGCCCGCGCCGGCCGTCTGTGAGTGGCCGGCGCGGGCACGCGCGCGTCAACAGGGACGCGCGGGAGGCGGCGGCGGAGGAGCCGCTTGTCCGTGGCTTGTCCGTCGCCGCGGACAGAGGTGAGTTCGGGGGGTTCGGGGGGGGTTTCACACAGCGGGGCACCCCGATCGGGGGTGCCCCACCGAAGTGGACCAAGACCCAGGATAGTCAAAATCCTGGGTGTTGGTCCACTTTAAGTTTTAAATCTACAGCTGTAAAACTGTTACCAAAGATGTTAAGACTTTGAAAAGCAAATTCAATTTGTTGTCACATTATTATAGTAGAAGATTTAGGTGCTAACCTTAACAAGCCCCACCTTTTATCTCTTGACTTATTCCGCAACAAAGCATGCAATGACAGAGCCGTAACATGAGAGGGTGCGACCGCACTGGGGCACAGGAGATCAGGGGGCCCCATCATTGTTGCTCATCCACCTTATTTATTTGTGCTCACTTGGCATCATTTAGATAAAGAAAGTGCTATTTGTTAAAAGACAGAGAAAAGTTTACTGTTTGAGCCTTGGAAGGGCCCCATCACATTTAGTTATGCCAATTTGCAATGGGCATTATTTTCATGACAAAGGCAAGTTTATTGAATCGAGGCATCTCTCATAGCTCCTTTATTACACAAAAACCTTCTCTAGATCCATCCAGTGCAAACAAATACAGACCTGTCCCTAATCTTCCCTTCATCTTCAAGCTCCTGGCACACCTGGTCTACTTTTGCTGTATCTACTACCTCTCAGTAAACTTTCTCCGAACCAAGTGACAAATTACCTCCTGACAGGCTAATGTAACGGTTACTATGCATTACACACAATCCTAGGTTTTTTCAGCTGCATTTGCCACTGTAGACCCCCATCTCTTGCTCAGTATGCTCCAATCTATTGGACCAAAACCAGACCTAGCATCTATAAGGTTTCCCTCTGGGCATGTTGTAATGTAAGAAAAGGAGCCCCTGGCAGGGTTTCACATAGTGGGGCATCCCAAATCAGGATGACCCAAGGGGGATGGATATGCTCGGAAACCTGTAACCCCTGGATTTTCTTCCTGCCCAGAGAGAATAAACCATTTCATTTCGGGTGTATAAGTGACTCCTCTCATTAGCGGATGTGTTTCTATGGAATTTCCCATAACAGGCAGTTTGCAACCCCCCCCCCCCCCCCCCCACAGAATCCCATATCAGGCAGTGTGCTGAATACCCCCCCCCCAAGAACCCCATAACAGGCAGTGTGCATAACCCCCCCCCCCAGAACCACATAACAGGCAGTTTGCAAACCCCCCCCCCCCCACAGAATCCCATATCAGGCAGTGTGCTGAATCCCATAACGGGCAGCATGCAGAATCCCCCCAAGAACTCTGTAATACTTGGTGTGCAGCCTAGCAGCCCATCCTCCATAACAAAGCTGCTGTTGCACCCCAACATACACTTTAAAAGGAAAGTTTACTCACCTTACCAGCTCTCCTGCGCTGCTGATTATCCTTCAGCAGAACTGGTTCTGGCTGGTGGGTGGACGTGGCCTGCGTATGGCCGTACACCAGAACCAGGGCTGCAGGAGGACGACCAGATGCAGGAGCATGATCAGTGGCACGGATACCCTAACAAGGTGAGTGGACTTTTCCTTTACCAGCCCCTCATTAATTCCCTAAGACATTCCCCCCTCACATGCGTAGGTGCCGTCTCAGGACCCTCTTGCTGCAGAGAGACCCCTGTTTGGACCCTCACACGGTGATGTCATCTATTGAATTTTGCACTGTCATTTTTGCACATAATACTGCACTATACCTTTTGTAAAGGAGTGCTGTGAGGACCCGCTTGGGCCTCCCATCCAGCTCTTTATAACAGTATGTGTTTTAAATATTTGTGATGGTACTCCAATAAATGCACCATTTATTAATGACTAAAATCATTTCGATTATTGTGGTGCGCGGTGCCCAGGTGATCACTGGATCAGGATCTGATTGGCTGGAATCTGGTCACTTTGGAGTACTTCATTTCACAACCTCCCCCTTGCTGTACTGTCTGGCTGCTGTCTCTACCATCATGTCCTCTCTTTGTCTAAAACTGAACTGTGTATCTTCTAACTTACCTAAACTTGATATCTCCCATTCAGTGTGTGGTTCTACCATAACACTGCTGTCTAGGGATCAGACTCAACCCTGATTGGTCAATTATCATTTATATTTAAACACTCGCTCATGCCGCCTGCACCTCAGAAATATCTCTAGAATATGCCCCTTTCTTACTGTGGAAACAATTTAAAGCGGACCCAACCCACATTTTTTACTAGCATTCCCCGAATGGCTCCCCCCATTAGGAGTACATTTTGGCAATTTTCCCTGCTCCTGCTGGACTCTGCTCCCCACTAATGCTACTTGCTTTAGCTGTAAAGCCCCACCTCCTCCATTCATTGTGACTGTAGTGCATGTATATGATGTCCTTGCCACATCTATGCAATGACTGCTAGTCTGAAATCTTACAGAGAGGGCTGTACCAGTTCTATGGAATGTCACACACGTAATTTTACACAGCCCCTAATCTAACTCTTCTTCTTTCACCACCTCCAATATTATTTTTACATCCAACACCAAACACTTCACCACACCCTGCACCCAAACCCACTAACAGATCATCTGCCCATACAGCTTGTTTATAGTCCCATTTTTACTAGAATGACTGAACCATGGTACAAAGCAATCTATTCTTACATCAAGGCCCCGTTTCATTAAGAGTTGAAAAAAATTCTCATAGTAGTAAAAATTCAATTCATGAGAAAAAAGTATGAGACTCTCACTGTTTCTGAATCACCAGCTAGGAAAACAATGAAAGTCAATGGCACTTTTTTACTCCTAAGAAAAGTAGAGAACTGTTTACTCCTTTCTACACTGTAGTAAAAGCTGCCATTGACTTTCATTGTCTTTTTATCTGGTGATTCAGTAACAGTGACATTCTCAGGTTTTCTTCTCATGAATTGAAGTTTTTACTACCGTGAGAATTTTTTTCAACTCTTATTGAATCAAGGCCCTTTTGTCACCTATATATTCTCATCATTTGTAAGCCTTTGCAAGCAGGGCCGTGACTCTCTAGTTTAAATTGCTGACTTGTTTGTTTCTATGTAATTTATGTGATCATAAAAGTGCTACAGAATATGCTGGCACTAAATAAATAAAGATTATTATCGGGAGGGGGGGCTCAATTTCTTGATGTGTTCTATAATCCCCACTGAAAAAATACAATTCTGTGTTTACTCACCTTGTAGAATTGATAATATACGTATGCAGCACGTCCTGCTCCAGAAATGATTCATAACAGTTGGGATTACCTCCGCCAGAGGGCGCTTGACTGCAGAGATGGCAAAAAGAGGCCCCTCCCGGTCCCATATATACCCGGGACCTCTCACAAATTCCCCAGTATTAAAAAGCAGTAAGGAGAACCTGGAGAAGCCAATGATAAATAACAACGTTAACAAGGATAACAATCACCATACAGAGGATCCAAGATAATGCAAACAGGGTGGGGTGGAGCAGGATGTGCTGCATACTTATAATACCAATTCTACAAGGTGAGTAAACACAGAATTGTATTATTCTAAGTATGCAGCACGTCCTGCTCTAGAAATGATTCATAACAGTTGGGATAACCAATAGCAGTGTCCGTACATAGGGTGGGATCCCCAAAGGCAACAACGCGCAGTTCAAACCACTGCCGCCTGCAGAACTTTGCGGCCAAAAACAGCATCAGCTGAGGCCCGAATATCAACCTTGTAAAGCTTGGAAAAAGTATGAACAGAAGACCAAGTAGCAGCCTTACAAACTTGTTCAACAGAAGCTTGGTGCTGGAAGGCCCAGGAGGCCCCAACAGCCCGTGTAGAATGAGCAGTAACATGGAAAGGAGGATCCTTTCCCCTAAAAATAGCCTGGCGAATCCATTTGCTAATAGTAGACTTCATCAGTCTTTCTAAAAGCTGCAGTAGCCACCAAGTAGAACTTCAGATTCCTGACCACATCCAGGGAATGTAAGGCTCTCTCCTTGGAATTACCAGGATTAGGGCACAAGGAAGGAAGCACAATGTCCTGATTGAGATGGAAGGCAGAGACAACCTTAGGCAAGAAATCAGGTTTAAAGCGGAAAACCACCTTGTCCTGGTGTCTCTCAAAATAGGGGGCCTGAATGGAAAGGGCCACCAACTCCCAAACACGCCTAACTGAGGTGATGGCCACCAAAAAGGCAACCTTAAGAGTAAGAATAGACAGAGCAGCCTCATGCACAGGCTCAAATGGAGGGCCCTGAAGGGCAGACAAAACCAGATTCAAGTCCCAAACCGGCAGAGGTTTGCGAGGGGGGCGTACGTGAGCAACCCCCTGGAAGAAAGTTCTGACCAGAGGATGTTAAGCGAAAGATCTCTGGAAGAAAACAGCCAAGGCAGAAACGTGACCCTTGAGCGTGCTGAGCTGAAGTCCCAGATCCAGACCATGCTGGAAGAACTCCAGAATCCTAGGAATGGAAAATACCCGACAGGGAAGGACCCTAGACTCACACCAGTCAATGTAAGTCCGCCAGATCCTATAGTAGATGATAGAAAAGGACTTCTTCCTAGCCCTGATTAGAGTATTAACCACAGAATCAGAAAGGCCCTCATCCCTTAAGATGGAGGTTTCAGCAGCCAGGCCGTCAAAGCCAGCGTTTGTAAATTGGAATGGCATAGCCTTGAGTGAGAAGGTCCGGCACCAGGGGCAAAGGGTACTGATCTACTACCAGCTGAATGATATCTGCGAACCACACCTGTCTTGGCCAACGAGGGGCCACCAGGATTGCTGGCACCCTTTCCTGAACCAGCTTGTGCAGAACCCTGCTCAGCAGAGGGAATGGAGGAAAGAGATACAGGAGACGGAACCCCTGCCAGGATAGAGTCAGAGCATCCACCGCAAGGGCCAGGGGATCCTGGGACAGAGAGACAAAGACTGGGAGCTTGTGATTGTGGCGGGATGCAAACAGGTCCACTTCCGGAACCCCCCAACGGTGACACAGGGATAGGAAGACCTCGCAGTTGAGAGACCATTCCCCCAGGCGAGAAGTCCCCCTGCTCAGAAAATCTGCCTCCAGATTCTCCACCCCCGGAATGTACACCGCTGAAATGACAGGAACATTGTCCTCTGCCCAGGACAGAAACATGGACACCTTCTTGAAGGCACCCTTGCTCCGAGTCCCTCCCTGATAATTGATGTAAGCAACCGCCATCTGGTTGTCTGAGCGAACTTGGACCGGCAGCCCCTGCAGGTGAGGAGTCAATTGGGCCAGAACCAACCGAACCGCCCTCAGTTCCAGAATGTTGATAGGAGCATGGGCCTCCTGAGGGCCCCACAGCTCCTGGAATTGTAAAAACTTCCAGAAGCCCCCCCAACCTGACTGGCTGGCATCCGTGGTGACCGTCTCCCAACAGGGAGCCAGGAATGATCTGCCCCCCAACAGGTTCCTCGAGTCCAGCCACCACAAGAGGGACCGCCGGACCAGAGGGGACAGAACGAAGGCCTGATCCAGAGACAGGGGGCTCTTGTCCCAGACTGATAAGAGATGGAGTTGAAGAGGTCTCATGTGAAACTGCGCATATGGAACCGCCTCGAAGCAGGACACCATCTGTCCCACAAGCTGCATCTCCTGCCCAATGGAGGGATGAGGGCATGACAGCAGGGAGTGAACCAGAGCTTGCAGAGAGTCCACCTTCTGCTGAGGAAGAAAGACCCTGGCCTGAACAGTATCCAGATTCATGCTCAGGAAGGAAGTCACCCGAGACGGGGATAGGGAAGATTTGGGGTGATTGATCACCCAGAATGACTCCAGAGCCGTCACCACCCGCTGGGTATCCAATACCGCCTGCTGGAAGGACTGAGAAGTGATGAGAAGGTCATCCAGATAAGGAAGAATGCGAATGCCCTGAGCCCTGAGGAGAGCCATGACACCCACCAGCACCTTGGTGAAGACCCTGGGTGCTGAAGTGAGACCGAAAGGCAGTGCCACAAATTGGTAGTGCCGGTCCGCCAGCATGAACCTGAGGAATCTCTGATGCCCTGGGAAGACTGGAACATGAAGGTAAGCATCTTTTATGTCTATGGAGGTCATGAAGTCTCCCGGGTGCAACAAACTGATCGCGGAGCACAGGGTCTCCATGCGAAAGTGCCTGGTCCTGATGAACATGTTGAGCAACTTTAAGTCCAGAATGGGTCTGACTGACCCATCCCTTTTGGGAACTGTGAACAGATTGGAATAAAAACCCCGACCTCTTTCCATAAGAGGGACCTGACAGATGACCCCCAAGCCCAGTAGTGTCAGGAATCACCTACCTGGCCCCCGTTCCAGCGTCGTCTCCAGGCGTCCGGCCGCGGCTATCGGTGTGCGGCGGCCGCGCCGGGTGGCGGCGGATCCGGCGGCGGCGGCTTGAGCGGCGCTCAGCTCGGCCACGCCCCCCGCTTCCTCGTCCTCTGGACATGCTCACGCGCGGGCGCGAGCACGTAGTAGCTATGCCCTCCGGCGGCGCTGTACTGTGCGCGCCGCCGGAGGATCAGGGAATCTTTAGATTAAAGGGCCAATGAGCCCTAGGAGTTTAGGGAGGTGCCATCTCAGCCTGCAGACCAATCCTGGGGGTAAACCCAAAGTTAACCAACCACTTAGGGATGCGCCCTCTCAGCCCTGCAGACCAATCCTGGGTGTTATCCCAAAGTGCACCTGTCACAAATCGGCACTTACCTGGGCCCCGGTCCAGCGATGTCAGCGGTCGGCCGGGCCCAGCAGCTCCTGCTCGGCAGCCGCGCCGTGCGGCGTCTCCTCAGGCGGCGCCGAGCACGGCCGCTCTCCCTCCTCGCGCGCGCGTCATCAGCTCACGGGTGCGCGCGCGAGCCCGAGACATATTTTCCCTCCGGCGGCGCTGTGCTGTGGGCACTGGCACGCCCCCTGGTTCAGATTAAAGGGCCAATGAGCCCTAGGTTCCATGAGGCTTACGCCTCCCCCCCTTGTCTGGGCCAATGAGCCCTATAAATGTTAATTACACTCATGCTCTCCCAATCAGACCTGTGATCATAGTGCACCAATCACCCTCACCTTCCTCTCTGTCTTTCCCTATAAAAGCAATTCCCCCTCAGTTGGGAATTGCCTGTGATAGCGCCTTGTACCCTGTTAGTAGCTTGTCTCTAAGTATATGATCTGATCTCCTGTTGCCGACCTTCGCCTGTTTTGACCACCCCCGATCTGATCTCCTGTTGCCGACCTTCGCCTGTTTTGACCACCCCCGATTTGATCTCCTGTTGCCGACCTCTGCTTGATCCTCGACCACGTCTCGTCCAATCCTTTGTACCGCTGCCATCTCGGAACTTCTGTTGCTGACCCCTAGCCTGTTGGACTTCCGTCATTCGCTCAGCGATCGGGCTGCTCGGCACCACTTCCAGCCGCGGGTTCTCCAGGCCTCTGAACAGTAAGACTCCAATCTTTGAGCCATTGAAGTCCTGGGGGCAACCGATCCCGGGCAGGCGTGCTCTGCGTCCCGGCAAGCGGGGGCTCCTAAAGGTGAAGCTGGCTGCGGAGATTGGGGGTTGAGGTCTTACTGAGAGGACTGGAGTTATCTAAGTGGATAGCTGTAGTACCCGGAGCGTGACATTATCACAGGCCACGATGGATGACCTGGTACAGCAGGTACAAGCTATGGCTACGGCGATAAACCAGCTCGCTCAAAGAGTGGCCACTCAAGAATCTCGACAGTTACCGGCATCCTCTGTACCACCTCATATTTCAGAACCAAAGATTCCATTGCCGGAAAAGTTTTTTGGAGAACGAGCTAAATTCTCCAACTTTAAGAATGCCTGCGAACTGTATTTCAAGCTGAGACCCATCTCCTCAGGCACTGAGTCCCAACGAGTAGGCCTAGTCATTTCTTTGCTTCAAGGAGACCCGCAGTCCTGGGCCTTCAGTTTGCCATCTCATGATTCTGCCCTACAATCCGTTACAGCATTCTTTACTGCTATGGGCGTTTTATATGCTGACCCTGATCAACAATCTACGGCAGAAAATAGGCTTCGGGCCTTAAGACAAGGACGGAATTCGGCTGAAGATTATAGTGCTGAATTCCGCCGCTGGGCCGTCGAATCAAGGTGGAATGATCCCGCTTTGTGTAGTCAGTTCAGGGTGGGGCTGTCGGAAAGCATCAAGGATGCTTTGGTAAATTTTCCTCCACCCGCAGACCTAGACCAATTAATGCAGGTCTCCAGGCGTCTTAGACAGAGGGCTAGGGAGAGAGCCAGGGCTCCCACGTCCTTCAGGTCTTCCCAGAGTCTTAGTTCCCCGGCTACCCGTGGGGAAAATACCTCATCTCCTTCCCAGGAAGAACCCATGCAATTAGGGAGAACCCGGTTAACCCAAGAGGAAAAGCAGCGTAGGCGGTCCAATGGGTTATGCCTATATTGTGGGAACTCGGGACATTACGCAGGGTCCTGTCCCAACAAGGGGAGACCGGCGGAAAACTTCCGCACCCAGACCAGGTAGAGAGTTCTGATCTGGGTGAGTCAGTTTGCAACTCTCGCCAAAATAAAATGTTAGTACCCATTGACCTATCTTGGGGTTCTTCCAAGCAAACAGTTTCCGCCTTTTTCGACAGCGGTGCGGCGGGAAACTTTCTGGATAGGAGCATGATCTCTCTTTTAGGTATTCCGTTAGTTCCTCTTGAAAGATCCCTACAAGTTTTGGCCATCAATGGGAAGGCCATTCAGGGGGGACCTATAAACACCAAGACCCCACCTCTTCGGTTAATGGTTGACTCTTCCCACTCTGAGTTCTTAGAATTTTTCATCTTCGACTGTCCAGAGACTCCGGTGGTTTTGGGATACCCCTGGTTACAACTCCACAACCCGGTGTTAGATTGGCGGGTTGGGGAATTGATCAAGTGGAGTGACCATTGCAAAAATCACTGCTTCACTACAGGCCTTAGAAGTGTGCAAGTTTTACCTCAGGGATTACCTCAACCGTACGCAGACTGGGTTGATGTCTTCTCTGAACGTTCTGCGGATACCCTTCCTCCACATCGGTCTTATGACTGCCCTATTGACTTGCTTCCTGGCACGATTCCCCCGAGGGGAAAAATTTATAATCTTACTCTGCCCGAAGAGCAAGCAATGAGGGAGTATATCACCGAAAATTTAAGGAAGGGATTTATTCGCCCCTCTACCTCTCCTGCCGGGGCTGGATTCTTTTTTGTAGAGAAAAAAGATGGCGGCCTGAGACCATGCATAGATTATCGAGCCTTGAATAAAATCACTGTTAAGAACCGATACCCCTTGCCCTTGATCGGGGATCTGTTCAATCAAGTCACAGGGTCTCAAATTTTTTCCAAGTTGGATTTAAGAGGGGCTTACAATCTGATTCGCATCCGACAGGGGGATGAGTGGAAAACCGCATTTAATGTGAAAGACGGCCATTACGAGTACCTGGTCATGCCTTTTGGTCTTTGTAACGCACCAGCCGTTTTTCAAGATTTTGTTAATGATATTTTCAGAGAGTATCTCGGTAGATTTGTGGTCATATACTTAGACGATATTCTCATTTTTTCTAATTCCTTGTTGGAGCACAGACGTCATGTTAAATTGGTACTACAAAAATTAAGAGAGAACAACTTATTTGCTAAACTTTCTAAATGCGTGTTTGAAGTCACCACAGTTCCTTTTTTAGGGTATATTATTACCAACCAGGGTTTGGAGATGGACGCGGGGAAAGTTTCAGCGGTTCAGGATTGGGTTCAACCCAAGACCTTAAAAGAATTGCAGCGTTTTCTAGGTTTTGCTAATTTTTATCGGCGGTTCATCAAAGGCTTCTCTCATGTTGTTGCACCTCTTACCAATCTTACCCGCAAGGGGGCCTTTACTGCTAACTGGTCTCCCTCTGTCTGTGAGGCCTTCCTGGCCTTGAAACGGGCCTTCACTTCGGCACCAGTGTTAATTCACCCAGACATTCGTAAGGCCTTCATTGTTGAGGTGGACGCTTCAGAGCTGGGGGTTGGTGCAGTCTTGTCGCAATATTCCGGTAATCCTGAGCGTCTTCATCCATGCGCTTATTTTTCACGTAAATTCAGTACCGCGGAGCAAAATTATGATGTCGGTAATAGGGAGCTATTAGCTATTAAACTGGCTTTTGATGAATGGCGACACTGGCTGGAGGGTTCATTACATCCTATAACTGTGTATACGGATCACAAAAATCTCGAATACATTGGGTCTGCCAAGAGATTGAACTCTCGTCAAGCACGTTGGGCATTATTCTTCTCGCGTTTTAATTTTATTATTACGTTCAAGCCGGGTGTAAAAAATACTAAAGCGGATGCCCTATCTCGCATGTTCGGTGAGTGTAAGGATCGGGGTGATACTGGTGACCCGATTCTACCTATGGGTTGTGTGGTCGGGGCATTACTTCCTGATCTCTCTAACACCTTGGCGCCGTTTCAAGACCAGTCTCCTAGTGATGTTCCCTTGGGATGCCAGTTTGTACCGCCACATTTGCGTTCAGATGTAATTCGCGAGTTTCACGATGCTAAAACTGCTGGTCATGTGGGTAACCGAAAAACCTTTATGCTTGCCCGTCGCCATGTATGGTGGCCAACCATGAGACGCGATATTACCGCCTTTATCGACGCTTGTGCTGTTTGCGCTCGAAGTAAAGGGCTTCATAAGGCTCCCAGTGGCGGTTTGGTTCCACTTGAAATCCCTGCTGAACCTTGGACTCATATTTCTATGGATTTTATTGTAGATTTGCCTTTATCACACGGGAATACTGTTATTTGGGTGGTCGTAGATCGCTTCAGTAAAATGGCACACTTCATTCCTTTGGCTAAGCTTCCTTCTGCACCAGAGCTTTCTCGACTATTTACTTCACACATTTTTCGTATTCATGGTATTCCGTCCAATATAGTCTCCGATCGAGGCGTCCAATTTACTTCCCGTTTTTGGAAACATTTCTGTTCGCGGCTGGGTATACAGATCTCTCTTTCGTCTGCCTACCACCCCCAGTCCAATGGGCAGACGGAAAGAACTAATCAAACACTGGAACAGTACTTAAGGTGCTATGTCTCTGATGCCCAAGAACAATGGGCAGAATTTATTGATTTCGCCGAATTTGCTTACAATAATGCGCCTAGTGAGAGTACCAAGATATCGCCCTTTTATTGTAACTTAGGGAAAAATCCTAGGGCTTCTTCCCTTTCAGGGTCACCCTCCAACTTGCCGGCGTTGGAGGAGTGGCTTCAAGAACGGAAGAATATCTGGACACATGTTCAGGAAATTCTTAAAACCACCAGTTTAAGATATAAGAAATTTGCTGATCGTCGTAGATCACAGGAACCTACTCTTCAAGTAGGCGATCTAGTTTGGGTCTCCACTAAAAATATTGCGCTCCGCCAACCTTCTAGCAAATTGGGTCCTAAATTCATTGGTCCGTTTCCGATAATCAAAAAATTGAATAATGTGTCGTTTAAAGTTCAACTACCGCCAACTATGAAAATACCTAACTCTTTCCATGTTTCGTTGTTAAAACCAGCTAAGAACATTCCTCTTGCTGGTCCTTCGCCGATTCTCGTTAATAATGAGCCAGAATATGAAGTGAATAAAATTCTTGATTCACGTAAGGTTCGTAATTCTTTACAGTATTTGGTGGACTGGGTTGGCTATGGTCCAGAGGAAAGATGCTGGGTAGCTGCGAGGGATGTTCATGCCAAAGCTCTTGTACGGAAATTCCACCGTGATAATCCGGAGAAACCGGGTGAGGGTCCGGAGGCCCCTCGTGAAGGGGGGGGTAGTGTCACAAATCGGCACTTACCTGGGCCCCGGTCCAGCGATGTCAGCGGTCGGCCGGGCCCAGCAGCTCCTGCTCGGTGGCCGCGCTGTGCGGCGTCTCCTTAGGCGGCGCCGAGCACGGCCGCTCTCCCTCCTCGCGCTCGCGTCATCAGCTCACGGGCGCGCGCGCGAGCCCGAGACATATTTTCCCTCCGGCGGCGCTGTGCTCAGCGCGCCCGCCGGAGGCTGTAGATAAGCCAGGGGGCACTGGCACGCCCCCTGGTTCAGATTAAAGGGCCAATGAGCCCTAGGTTCCATGAGGCTTACGCCTCCCCCCCTTGTCTGGGCCAATGAGCCCTATAAATGTTAATTACACTCATGCTCTCCCAATCAGACCTGTGATCATAGTGCACCAATCACCCTCACCTTCCTCTCTGTCTTTCCCTATAAAAGCAATTCCCCCTCAGTTGGGAATTGCCTGTGATAGCGCCTTGTACCCTGTTAGTAGCTTGTCTCTAAGTATATGATCTGATCTCCTGTTGCCGACCTTCGCCTGTTTTGACCACCCCCGATCTGATCTCCTGTTGCCGACCTTCGCCTGTTTTGACCACCCCCGATTTGATCTCCTGTTGCCGACCTCTGCTTGATCCTCGACCACGTCTCGTCCAATCCTTTGTACCGCTGCCATCTCGGAACTTCTGTTGCTGACCCCTAGCCTGTTGGACTTCCGTCATTCGCTCAGCGATCGGGCTGCTCGGCACCACTTCCAGCCGCGGGTTCTCCAGGCCTCTGAACAGTAAGACTCCAATCTTTGAGCCATTGAAGTCCTGGGGGCAACCGATCCCGGGCAGGCGTGCTCTGCGTCCCGGCAAGCGGGGGCTCCTAAAGGTGAAGCTGGCTGCGGAGATTGGGGGTTGAGGTCTTACTGAGAGGACTGGAGTTATCTAAGTGGATAGCTGTAGTACCCGGAGCGTGACAGCACCAATCACCTACACTTCCCCTCCCCTGTCTGTCCCTATAAAAGCAATTCCCCCTCAGTTGGGAATTGCCTGTGATAGCGCCTTGTACCTTGCTTTGACTCGTGATATAGCTTGATCTGATCTCTGTTGCCGACCCCTGCCTGAACCGACTATTCTCAATCTGATCTCCGTTGCCGACCTCTGCCTGAACCGACTATGCTGATCTCCGTTGCCGACCTCTGCCTGAATCGACTATCCTGATCTCCGTTGCCGACCCCTGCCTGAACCGACCATTCTCGATCTGATCTCCGTTGCCGAACTCTGCCTTGTACCTTGACCTCGAGCTGTCTCTCCCCTCTGTACCGCTGCGAACTCTGACTCCCTGTGTCAACCTCTGGCCTGTCTCTGGACTTCCGCTACACTCGCTCTTAGCCATTGGTTCTTCAGACCTCTATACCTGTAAGCTCTCATCCTTTGAGCCATTGAAGTCCTGGGGGCAACCGATCCCAGGCAGGCGTATTCTGCGTCCCGGCAAGCGGGGGCTCCTACAGGTGAAGCTGGCTGTGGAGATTGGGGGTTGAGGGCTTACCTAGAGGGCTGGAGTTACCAGAGCGTGACTTTATCACAGGCCACAACATGGATGACCTGGTACAGCAGGTGCAATCTATGGCCACAGCGATCAACCAACTCGCTCAAAGAGTGGCCACCCAGGAGTCTCGTCAAGTGCCGACTTTCTCTGTACCACCTCATTTCTCCGAACCGAAGATTCCTCTGCCTGAAAAATTTTTTGGAGAGCGAGCAAAATTTTCTAACTTCAAGAATTCATGTGAACTATATTTCAAGCTGAGGCCCGTCTCCTCTGGCACTGAGACCCAACGAGTAGGCTTAGTCATTTCTCTACTTCAAGGAGACCCGCAGTCCTGGGCCTTTAGTTTGCCGAGTCATGATATTGCCTTACAATCTGTAACTGCATTTTTCAACGCTATGAGCGTCCTATACGCTGACCCTGATTCACAGTCTACAGCAGAGAATAGGCTTCGGGCCTTAAAACAAGGGCGGAATTCGGCTGAAGATTACAGTGCTGAATTCCGCCGCTGGGCTATCGAAGCTAGATGGAACGATCCCGCTCTGTGTAGTCAGTTCAGGGTGGGGCTGTCGGAAAGCATCAAGGATGCTTTAGTCAATTTTCCTCCGCCAGCGGACCTAGATCAATTAATGCAGGTCTCCATTAAAATAGACCGACGTCTTAGAGAAAGGGCCAGGGAGAGAGTCAGGGCTCCCACGTCCTTCAGGCCAGTCCAAGGTCATAGGTCTCCGGTTCCCCGTGGGGAAAGTACCTCATCATCTCCCCAGGAAGAACCTATGCAATTAGGGAGAACCCGCTTATCCCAAGAAAAGAAACAGCGTAGGCGATCCGAGGGGTTATGCCTGTATTGCGGGAATTCTGGTCATTTTGCAGGGTCCTGTCCCAACAAGGGGAGACCGGCGGAAAACTTCCACACCCAGACCAGGTAGAGAGTACTGATCTGGGTGAGTCAGTTTGCAACTCTCGCCAAAATAAAATGCTAGTGCCTATTGACTTGTCTTGGGGTTCTTCTAAGCAAACAGTTTCCGCCTTTATCGACAGCGGTGTGGCGGGAAACTTTTTGGACAGGAGTATGATCTCCCTTTTAGGTATCCCTTTAGTTCCTCTTGAAAGATCCCTACAAGTTTTGGCTATCAATGGGAAGGCCATCCAGGGGGGGCCTATAAATACCAAGACCCCACCTCTTCGGTTAATTGTTGGCTCTTCACACTCTGAGTTTTTAGAATTTTTTGTCTTCGATTGTCCAGAAACTCCTGTGGTTTTGGGATACCCCTGGTTACAACTCCACAACCCGGTGTTAGATTGGCGGGTTGGGGAGTTGATTAAGTGGAGTGATCATTGCAAAAATCACTGCTTTACTACAGGCCTCAGAAGTGTGCAAGTTTTACCTCAGGGATTGCCTCAGCCATATGCAGACTGGGTTGATGTCTTCTCTGAACGTTCTGCTGATACTCTTCCTCCACATCGGTCTTATGACTGCCCTATTGACTTGCTTCCTGGCACGATTCCCCCGAGGGGAAAAATCTATAACCGAAGAGCAAGCAATGAGGGAGTACATTACCGAAAATTTAAGGAAGGGATTTATCCATCCCTCTACCTCGCCTGCTGGGGCTGGATTCTTTTTCGTAGAGAAAAAAGATGGCGGCCTGAGACCATGCATTGATTACCGAGCCTTGAATAAGATCACTGTAAAGAACCAATACCCCTTGCCCTTGATCGGGGATCTGTTCAATCAAGTCACAGGGTCCCAAATTTTCTCCAAATTGGATTTAAGAGGGGCATACAATCTGATTCGCATCCGGCAGGGGGATGAGTGGAAAACTGCATTTAATGTGAAAGACGGCCATTACGAGTACCTGGTCATGCCTTTTGGTCTTTGTAATGCGCCAGCCGTCTTTCAAGATTTTGTCAATGATATATTCAGAGAGTATCTCGGTAGATTTGTGGTCATCTACTTGGATGATATTCTCATTTTTTCTAATTTTTTATTGGAGCACAGACGCCATGTTAAGTTGGTACTGCAAAAATTAAGAGAGAACAACTTATTTGCTAAACTTTCTAAATGCTTGTTTGAGGTCACCACAGTTCCCTTCCTAGGGTATATTATTACCAACCAGGGTTTGGAGATGGACGTGGGGAAAGTTTCGGCGGTTCAGGATTGGGTTCAACCCAAGACCCTAAAAGAATTGCAACGTTTTCTAGGTTTTGCCAATTTTTACCGACGTTTCATCAAAGGCTTTTCTCATGTTGTAACGCCTCTTACCAACCTTACCCGCAAGGGGGCCTTTACTGCTAACTGGTCTCCCTCTGTCTGTGAGGCCTTCCTGACCTTGAAACGGGCCTTTACTTCGGCACCTGTGTTAATTCATCCAGATATTCTTAAAGCCTTCATCGTTGAAGTGGACGCTTCTGAGCTGGGGGTGGGTGCAGTCTTGTCGCAATATTCTGGTAACCCTGAGCGTCTTCATCCTTGCGCTTATTTTTCACGTAGATTCAGTACCGCGGAACAAAATTATGACGTCGGTAATAGGGAACTATTAGCTATTAAACTGGCTTTTGATGAATGGCGACACTGGCTGGAGGGTTCATTACATCCTATAACTGTGTATACCGATCACAAAAATCTTGAATACATTGGGTCTGCCAAGAGGTTGAACTCTCGTCAGGCACGTTGGGCATTATTCTTCTCGCGTTTTAATTTTATTATTACTTTGAAGCCGGGTGTAAAAAATACTAAAGCGGATGCTCTATCTCGCATGTTCGGTGAATGTAAGGATCGGGGTGATACTGGTGATCTGATCCTACCTATGGGTTGTGTGGTCGGGGAGTTACTTCCTGATCTCTCTAACACCTTGGCGCCGTTTCAAGATGAATCTCCTAGTGATGTTCCCTTGGGATGCCAGTTTGTACCGCCACATTTGCGTTCAGATGTAATTCACGAATTTAACGATGCTAAAACTGCTGGTCATGTGGGCAACCGAAAAACGTTTATGCTTTCCCGTCACCATGTATGGTGGCCAACCATGAGACGCGATATTACTACCTTTATCGACGCTTGTGCTGTTTGTGCTCGAAGTAAAGGGGTTCACAAGGCTCCCAGTGGCGGTTTGGTTCCTCTTGAAATCTGCTGAACCATGGACTCATATTTCTATGGATTTTATTGTAGATTTGCCTGTATCACACGGAAATACTGTTATTTGGGTGGTCGTAGATCGTTTCAGTAAGAAGGCACACTTCGTTCCTTTGGCCAAGCTTCCTTCCGCACCAGAGCTTTCTCGACTATTCACTTCACATATTTTTCATATTCATGGTATTCCGTCCAATATAGTCTCTGATCGGGGTGTCCAATTTACTTCACGTTTTTGGAAACATTTCTGTTCACGGCTGGGAATACAGATCTGTCTTTCGTCTGCCTACCATCCCCAGTCCAATGGGCAGACGGAAAGAACTAACTTTGGAACAGTACTTAAGGTGTTATGTCTCTGATGCCCAAGAACAATGGGCAGAATTTATTGATTTCGCCGAATTTACTTACAATAACGCGCCTAGTGAGAGTACCAAGATATCACCTTTTTATTGTAATTTAGGGAAAAACCCTAGAGCTTCTTCCCTTTCAGGGTCACCTTCCAACTTGCCGGCGTTGGAGGAGTGGCTTCAAGAACGGAAGAATATCTGGACACATGTTCAGGAAATTCTTAAGACCACTAGTTTAAGATATAAGAAATTTGGCGACCGCCGTAGATCACGGGAACCTACTCTTCAAGTAGGCGATCTAGTTTGGGTCTCCACTAAAAATATTGCGCTCCGTCAACCCTCTAGTAAATTGGGTCCGAAATTTATTGGTCCTTTCCCGATTATCAAGAAATTGAATAACGTGTCTTTTAAGATTCAACTCCCGCCGACTATGAAAATACCTAATTCTTTTCATGTTTCACTGTTAAAACCGGCGAAGAATACTCCTCTTGCTGGTCCCTCGCCAATTCTTGTTGATAATGAGCCCGAGTATGAAGTGAATAAGATCTTGGATTCACGTAAGGTGCATAATTCTTTACAGTATTTGGTGGACTGGGTTGGCTATGGTCCAGAGGAAAGATGCTGGGTGGCAGCGAGGGATGTTCATGCCAAGGCTCTTGTAAGGACAATCCAGGGAAGCTGGGTAAGGGTCCGGAGGCCCCTCGTGAAGGGGGGGTAGTGTCAGGAATCACCTACCTGGCCCCCATTCCAGCGCCGTCTCCAGGCGTCCGGCCGCGGCTGTCGGTGTGCGTCGGCGGATCCGGCGGCGTCGGCTCGAGCGGCGCTCAGCTCGGCCACCCCCCCACTTCCTCGTCCTCTGGACGTGCTCGAGCACGTAGTAGCTATGCCCTCCGGCGGCGCTGTACTGTGCGCGCCCGCCGGAGGATCAGGGAATCTTTAGATTAAAGGGCCAATGAGCCCTAGGAGTTTAGGGAGGTGCCCTCTCAGCCTGCAGACCAATCCTGGGGGTAAACCCAAAGTTAACCAACCACTTAGGGATGCGCCCTCTCAGCCCTGCAGACCAATCCTGGGTGTTATCCCAAAGTGCACCAATCACCTACACTTCCCCTCCCCTGTCTGTCCCTATAAAAGCAATTCCCCCTCAGTTGGGAATTGCCTGTGATAGCGCCTTGTACCTTGCTTTGACTGATGATCTGATCTCCGTTGCCGACCCCTGCCTGAACCGACTATTCTCAATCTGATCTCCGTTGCCGACCTCTGCCTGAACCGACTATGCTGATCTCCGTTGCCGACCTCTGCCTGAATCGACTATCCTGATCTCCGTTGCCGACCCCTGCCTGAACCGACCATTCTCGATCTGATCTCCGTTGCCGACCTCTGCCTTGTACCTTGACCTCGAGCTGTCTCTCCCCTCTGTACCGCTGCGAACTCTGACTCCCTGTGTCAACCTCTGGCCTATCTCTGGACTTCCGCTACACTCGCTCTTAGCCATTGGTTCTTCAGACCTCTATACCTGTAAGCTCTCATCCTTTGAGCCATTGAAGTCCTGGGGGCAACCGATCCCGGGCAGGCGTATTCTGCGTCCCGGCAAGCGGGGGCTCCTGCAGGTGAAGCTGGCTGCGGAGATTGGGGGTTGAGGGCTTACCTAGAGGGCTGGAGTTACCAGAGCGTGACAAGTAGGTTTTGCACTGCCAGAAACAGCCCATGAGCTGCCGAGGGGGCTAGATGAATCCGAGAATGGAGAAATCTTGAGAGGCGGCAATGCAGCGAACTCTAGCTTGTAGCCGGAGGACACAACCTCCAGAATCCACCTGTCTGAGACCTGTTGTCCCCAGACATGAGCGAAGTGCCGCAGCTGTCCCCCCACCCGGATGGGTGAGGGCGCCCCTTCATGGCTGAGGAGGCTTGGCAACAGATTTGGGCTTGGACCCCCAGGAAGATCCGGAGCAGGCACGACCTCTGCCCCTGCCCTAGAAGTCTCCCCTAGAGCCTGCAAAGGAGACCCCTCTCCCGGGCCTGGCTCCACGGTAGGAGGGAACAAAGGCCCCCGAACAGGCTGCAACTGCTTCTTACGTTGAGGCAACTTATCCCCCTTGGCAAACAGGTCCAAGTGATCACCAAATAAACGCAGCCCCTTAAAGGGGAGTCCCGTGAGGGCCTTCTTAGCAGCGTTATCAGCTGCCCACTGACGCAGCAAAACAGAGCAGCGTATGGCAACCACCAATGCAGAGGTTCTACTACACATCCTAATGGTGTCATCTAAGGCAGAAAGGACATATGCAATGAGCATTTCACACTGTGACAAGGCCCTGAGTTCGGCACTAGCAGTATCATCAGGAGCGCCTTCCAACAGGCCCTTGAGGAGAGACCTGATAGCAACAGCAGTAATAGCAGAAGCACAAACAGGGCGCAAGGCAGAACCCACACAGGCAAAGGCATGTGAGGCCAGCTGATCAATGCTCCTGTCCTCACTATCCTTAAGAGTAGTGGAATCAGGTGAATGGACCACAGAAGTGTGGGGCCTTACGGGCCGCAGAGCTAGCAATCAGCCTCTCAATGTTGGCCAATCTGGAAGACACGTCAGGCTGAGACTCCCCACTAGTATTAAGCTCACTGGGAGTCATAAGCAGACGAGGGGAAGTGGGTGAGGGCATAGTGGGCGCAGGCCCAGTCACAGATAGCCCAGAATGCAGCGCAAGGGCCTGCTGGGCGCAGGGTACACAGACCCGCACATCGTCACTCACAGGGGATGCCCCACACACTACACACAGCCGGGCTTGTCCCGAGGGGACCCCGATCACAATATCCTGTGAAGCCTCCATATGGTGATTAAGGTGGCACAACTGGCCAGTAGGAATTACGCTGTATAAGCAACCCAGGATGCCCCAAATGTCCACATAAGGAAACTAATAGAGGGGCCAGGACCGTGAGAAACCTCTTTAATACAGTGTTCTCCTGTCTGAAAGACATAATAAAAAAGCACCCATAAACACAACAACAGTGATAAGGGCACTCACAGACCAAGTTAAGGGGGCCAGCAGACGCTCCAGAGGAAGGCAAGATGGAGGGACCTCAAGGGGCGGGCCGCATGAGGGGACGACGCGGAACGCGCACCCGATAGGCCACGCCCCCTCTGCAAGGCGCGCAATTGGCCCACATAGGCAGCCAGTAGGAGGGCCAGGAAAATTGATAGTGATGCCGCCGCTGACCGCGGACGCCACAGGGCGCGTGTGTCAGCGGCGGCAAATTCAAAAGAAGACAGGGCGCGGAGCCCTGAACGGGATGCAGTAAAAGACAGCAAAGGCAATAAACTAACATGCACCCCCCCCCCCCCCCGAAGGAACAAGGAGAGAGAGGGGAGATAATGGAAGACCCTTAAGGGGTCCCACTAAAGACCAGGGCATGGGAGGGCAAAGGCAGACGGGGCATCCCAACTCAGGTTCACCATAACCTGCACCGCCTACCCTTTTGTGGGGGATTGCGGCCGGAGCCAAGCTCCGTAAAAGAGCACCAGTGATAGATGCCACCTACCATCACCCGACCAGCGCAGCCAAAGCTGGGAGGCATATGAAAAAGGTGGAACGGGTGGAAATAGTCGTACAGGGCCAAGGGCTGTTAAAGTGGACCAACACCCAGGATTTTGACTATCCTGGGTCTTGGTCCACTTCGGTGGGTGTCTTGCTTGGGCGTAATTTATCTAAAATCTACAAAAATATATTTGCAGCCCTCAAATATATAAGGAAACTTAAGAGCTCAAATACATGTATATCTACAAAAATTACGCCCCGTTTGTCTAATAAGTTCAATTGCCAGTAATCTCCAAGGAAGATGATGCACTTTAAAGTTATTTTATATACCTTGCAAAATGTACACAACAAAAATCTGTGTTACAACATAGAAAGCCTAACAGGGCAAAAGCATATATATATATATATATTAAAACGGATTACTCATCTGTTTTAATTGCTCCACGCAGAAATTTAGCAGACCACGTCCAAACAAGATGGCTGCTGTACTTGGCTTCACAACGCAGGTCCATCTACCCAAGGCAAAGTCCCATCTTGGTCCGTCTGGTCAGGCGCATCAGCAGAACTCTTCTCCAGCTGCCCTCCAAAAGAAAAATCTCCCATCTCTCTCCAACCTACAGTTTTTATTAGGTGGACCCTTTGTTCCATTTTGAAATCCGCAGCTCATCCCTGATTGGCCCAGGCAAAACTCAAAGTGAATGCTCTGGCCCATCCCTATCTTTATCAGAGGTAGCCAGCTTAATTTGCATGCAAATGCACACCTGAAACTCACACCCAGAAAACCAGTTTTCAAAAACAAAGGGGGTTACCAACCCTGCATCAAACAAAAGGGATTGTCCTATATATATATACAGTGATTGCATGTATAAGATTTTTTTACAATTTCTATGGGAACAATATATATATAAAAAAAATATCATAGCTTCACAATCCACCCAGTTGTTCCCTATGAAATCTTAAAAATCGGCAACAATCAGTCTGACCAATGTCCCTTTCAGCTTCTGGTGACTGAAAAAACCAGCATAAAAAAACCATTTTGGAAAAAACTTCTGGAAAAAGTCACCAAATCCAAGTCCTTAACTCGTATCAGGGCCCCAGGCAAAGTCAGAATGTCTTTCAAGTGTCCCTGCCGCTGTAATTCGACTTTTCATAGTTCCACCGCACCATCCATTCAACCGTTGCTCGACGCCATTTTCTTGCCCATCTGGTCAGGCTGGGACTCATCACCTCATGGAAACGGCTGCGGGAACAAAGAAAAATACAGCGGAATTACCTGTCCTTTACAAAGCATTCAGATCAGGAACACTTTCTGATACTGCCTTAGCTCTTATTTCATTATAAGGCAACTTTTGCTGCCTAACTGCACTTAATCCAAAACGAGAATTAAATCTGGCAGAATGTGTATCACTATCACGTTTGGAAGTCGTGGGGTGTGCAACACATGTGCGCCTCCGTCCCACATCACTATGTGCAGTATTACAATTACTGGACAAATGCCCACGTTTCTTGCAGGTAAAACATATGATTCTATGTCCAGTTACCCTCTTCCATTTGTTCCACAACTCCTCATAAGGGATACCATCTATCTCTTGCTTTGGAACCCCTGATTTCAATAAATCCACCCAGAGAATCTTGCGAGGAATTTTCCATTTCCTTTTCACCAAGTCATTCTTGGGCTTTTCAATAGGTGCAGACTGCACCTTCTCAAGTGGAGGCCCACTCAGTGCACGTGAGGGGGTCTTAGGCTTAAGCAATGGCTGCTTAACCACCTGGCTTGCTGCAGGCTGGCTCACTATATTTCTGACCTCATCAACTGAGCTAGATACAACAACTTTGCTTGACCTAACCTTAGAGCCTGACTTCCTTTCACTACTCTGGGAAGTATTACTGGCTACAGACAAAGCTTTGTACTTATTTTCCAGCTCAGAAAACTCATTTGCAGTGTGTTGGAGGCATTCTACAGCTACTGCAAGTTGATCTCTCAACGATACAACTTCCTCATCAGCTTTGAGTTTTTCCGCCATCTCAGCATGAAAAACTTCTAATAGTAGCCACCCCATCTCTGCCACTGCAACTCTAGCTTGCTTATCGAGCTGGAAACGTTTAAAACTAAATTTAGCTAAACGGCTATGAATACTACCCTCACCCAAACTAACACTAGGGGGAGCATATTTACCAAACTCTTTAGCAATGGACACCCATGGACTCTGATTAACCCAGCTTGGGACATTACAATCCTCAATTTCCCATTGTGAAGTATGCTTAACCCCAGCCTTCTTAAACAGCTTGTGAAACATTTTCTACTCAACAAAGGTATAACAAAAAAAAAAAAACTCTAATTTTGTGCACGGTTTCAGTTGGAAATTAGTGCAAATAACGGCACGAGCCCCCAATTGTCTTGCTTGGGCGTAATTTATCTAAAATCTACAAAAATATATTTGCAGCCCTCAAATATATAAGGAAACTTAAGAGCTCAAATACATGTATATCTACAAAAATTACGCCCCGTTTGTCTAATAAGTTCAATTGCCAGTAATCTCCAAGGAAGATGATGCACTTTAAAGTTATTTTATATACCTTGCAAAATGTACACAACAAAAATCTGTGTTACAACATAGAAAGCCTAACAGGGCAAAAGCATATATATATATATATATATTAAAACGGATTACTCATCTGTTTTAATTGCTCCACGCAGAAATTTAGCAGACCACGTCCAAACAAGATGGCTGCTGTACTTGGCTTCACAACGCAGGTCCATCTACCCAAGGCAAAGTCCCATCTTGGTCCGTCTGGTCAGGCGCATCAGCAAAACTCTTCTCCAGCTGCCCTCCAAAAGAAAAATCTCCCATCTCTCTCCAACCTACAGTTTTTATTAGGTGGACCCTTTGTTCCATTTTGAAATCCGCAGCTCATCCCTGATTGGCCCAGGCAAAACTCAAAGTGAATGCTCTGGCCCATCCCTATCTTTATCAGAGGTAGCCAGCTTAATTTGCATGCAAATGCACACCTGAAACTCACACCCAGAAAACCAGTTTTCAAAAACAAAGGGGGTTACCAACCCTGCATCAAACAAAAGGGATTGTCCTATATATATATACAGTGATTGCATGTATAAGATTTTTTTACAATTTCTATGGGAACAATATATATATAAAAAAAATATCATAGCTTCACAGTGGGGCACCCCCGATCGGGGTGCCCCGCTGTGTGAAACCCCCCCCCCGATCACCCTAAAAACTCACCTCTCCCCGCTCCCAGCACCGACGGACAAGGGATTTGACAGCCGCGGACAAGCGGCTCCTCCGCCGCCGCCGCCTCCCGCGCGTCCCTCTTGACGCGCGCGCGCGCGCCGGCCGTTTACAGACGGCCGGCGCGGGCGCGCGCATGCCTAGAGGGGCGCGAGGGAGGCGGGGGTTTGGGGGTTTTGGGGGGGTTTCTATAAGATTCCCAGGCCGATCACCTCCCTCCCCGCGGGACATCCGAGATCGGGATGTCCCGCGGGGAGGGAGGTGATCGGCCCGGGAATCTTATAGATTCCCGGGCCGATCACCCGAGGGTGATGTCCACTTTAAGCCCGGCTCACCTGCGAGAAGAGAAGCCATCTTCTGACCTTCGCAGACGACTGCACAGAAGGAACTGGGGAATTTGTGGGAGGTTCCGGGTATATACAGTATGGGACCGGGATGGCCTCTTTTTGCCATCTCTGCAGTCAAGCACCCTCTGGCGGAGGTAATCCCAACTGTTATGAATCATTTCTGGAGCAGGACGTGCTGCATACTTAGAATAAATGTGTTCTAAGCTATATAACATGTAGCTAAATGCAGGTGCCACCTAGTGGCCGGTTTCCAAACAACCTCAGAAGATAAACAATAGCTGGCACCAGTCAGCTGAATGAGAATAAGCCCTAACCCAAATACTCAGGGCTACACACCCACTTACATATGACGTTTGTGTGAGCGAGCAACGCGCCTGCAGCTGCAGCAGCCTGCCATTGCTCCTATCTCTATCTGCACTCGGCCTCAATCCATAGGCAAACATCAGAAGCTGGACATGCTTCCTAAGCTGTGTCACCGAGCAAACTAACCATGACAGATCTAAGGCTCCGTTCACACCTCTCCACTTGTGCTGCATTGGCCAACGCAGACATAACACCAGTGAAAATGCTGCCCATTATTTTCAATGGGCCAGTTCACATATGTATGTAACTGAAAATAATGGGCAGCATTTTCACTTGTGTTGTGACTACGTTGTCCAATGCAGCGCAAATGGAGAGGTGTGAATAGAGCCTAAGCCATTACAGTTTAACCAGTTTGTTCATGCGTTCCACTGCTTACCTTCTTTTATCTAATCAAGGACCAACCTCTCTGCCATGTGTCAGACAGTATGATGTTTTGTAACAGGTATCCTATAAATTCCCAATTATAAATTGTGAGATATACACAGCTTTCCTAGCTCTGCAAGCCCCCAAGTAGGTTTCCACTTCTGGCACATGCACCCCCTTCCTCAGTCTCAAGATAAAAGCAATATATTGTAGGGTATATGTCTATACCAGCCCCCTGACGCATTTCATCACGTCTCTTTGGAACTTTATCAGAGCACCAGCATTGTGGACTAT
The DNA here is from genome assembly GCA_027917425.1 of Gastrophryne carolinensis. Lineage (NCBI taxonomy): Eukaryota > Metazoa > Chordata > Amphibia > Anura > Microhylidae > Gastrophryne > Gastrophryne carolinensis. The sequence continues at coordinate 210,807,283 of CM051235.1, forward strand.
TTGTTGTCTTATTTTATTTTTTGCATATTTTTGAGTCCTGTAAGACAGTTGCAGAAAAAGTAAATGGGGATTGCTATATTTCCCTAAATTCTCGCTCATATATATGCTGGAGTACAGTGTATGCATCATCTAGGTTTAAAGTGGACCAAAACTCATGGCTAACGTCCCTGGAATCTATAAGATTCATAGGGCTGCCTGGTTCCCTAGCATTTGTGAATGGCCAGCGTGGGCACACACCCTATTAGAGAGTATGTGGCTTCTGGCTAGACTAGAGTCTTAGACGTATTCATGTGAGCGGATCTGAGCAAGCTGATTGGACGAGAGGCTGCGCCGTAGGACCGGTGAAAGGTGAGTCAGACTGGGCGACCTGAGGGGTTTCACACAATGGGGCATTCCGGATCGCGGTGCCCTGGGGGACGAGGACTAAAGTCAAAATCCTGGGTTTTAGTACATTTTAACTGGATGAGGTGCGAGATCCTCTTTAGCTCAGAGGTGTAGCCAGCTCAGCCCACTTACAGGGCTATAAGGTGTGCAGTGTGTGCGTTCATGAGAGAGAATGAGTTTGTCAGTCTAAAGGACTGTATTTGCTATTTTGTGCAACAAGATAAAAACAGGCAAGCCCAGTTTATACTTATCCTCTGGGACACTGCCTCTGACCGGTTCGCTAACTACTGCAGAGCTAATTTCCCACAGTCCCTTGAGAATTAGGTGTTTGCTGGCAGTATGAATGTGGGATGCCCACTGTGCCAATACCCCACCTACTATTTTTACAGAAAAAATTGTCTTGTTTTTTTCTAAAGGTGGTTTGTTTTAGAGAAGGTGCCTTTTGGGGGTGGAATCCACTTAACGATTGTTGATACACTAGCAATTTTGATACTATCTTTTTCTATTCCAATAAAGGTGATGATTGGAGCGTTATAGCAAGCATCTAAACCATAACTTACCAGAGGTTCGGTTTTATTGTATTTGACATTTAGGTTAGGCTCTAGGTCCAATATGTGGACTGGTGAAGTGTCTGGGGGAAGGTAAATGTTTCCTAGCTCTCCGCTTAGTGTGGAAATGTATTTTTTCGGCGGTTATTCCAGACAAGGTAATTACCTGTAGGCTTATCAACAAAACCCTGATTTATCAGATGATGGGCTGCTTTTTTTTTTTTAACATCTATGTATGTAATAATGGGGCATTAATAAAATCAAATTTCTAGAAGAATTTTGAAACTGAATAAAGAGGTCACACATCCATTCTGCACCATTTGCAATGTGTAGGAATAAGCCTCCCGGCCTATATAGGGCAGGTTGTGGCGGGATATTCTCAGTTCTTTTCTTGCAATAGCAAGGGACTGTGACAGTGCTGTCTGGGAGCGGGGGATTCGGCTCCGTTTGTCTGCCAGCCCCTCAGCAGCTGCAGCATTCCTGGAGACCCCCAATAGATGCCAAGTCAGTTCCTAAGCCGTTAGTGTGGGATTGTGCGCACAGCTCGTCCGGCTGGGTCTGAGCTCCGAGGATACTGCAGGGTACCTGATCTCTGGGCCTTGATTGGTGGCCCTGCTGTGTGATCCACTGAGCCCCGTTTCCCTCTACCCCCTGGGTCATCTACCCACCCTGGCTGCATTCTGCCTTCCCCATGGCTGCAGATGGCCAGGCTCCCAGGTGTCAGTGTGTTTGTGCATTACTACTACTGGCAGCCATGCTGGTCAAAGCTCATTCAGAGCTCGGCTTCCAGCGTTTAGGGGGGCGTGGCCACAGCAAGACAGCCTGCCTATTGGCAAACTCTGGTGGGTAGGTCGTGGCTTCGGCCCGCTTAAACCTTACAGCGGAGGATGGGCGGAGGGACGTTTTTGATCAGATCGCCCTTTTTTGGTGCTGCATGAAGACAAAGCGGCGTTTCATGTGAAGCAGGATTTTTTGCCCAAGGTGGCCTCTTCCTTCCATTTTAATCAGGAGATAGTGCTACCCTCCTTGTGCCCAGGCCACACTCACCATAAGGATTGATTCCTGCATTCCCTCAATGTGTTCAGGGCCTTAAAGTATTACTTGCCTGAGAGGTACACTAGACCAATGTCTTGTTCGTGATCCCAGAAGGACCAAGGAGCTGCAGATGGATCAGGCAGACGGTCATACAAGCCTATGCCTGCCAGGAGAAGGAGGCGCCCTTCCGTGTCACCGCTCACTCCACGAGGGCGATTGCTGCGTATTGGGCTTTCCAACACCAAGCGTTGGCGGAACAGGTCTGCAAGGCAGCAACCTGATAGCCTCTCCACACCTTCACCAAGTTTTACAGACTTGATGTCAGGGCATCTGCCGATACCACTCTGGGACTTGGGGTGTTGCAGACGGTGGTGAACCCTTCTCCAGGGGTCTAAGCTTGAGGTGTCAGTGCCATTGTTCTTGGTTGACGTGGTTGGCTGTTCTTGCGCAATACCACCCTTATTGAGCATACTACTTTGGGACGTCCCACGTGTTGCTACTGCTTCCGGTGCCCCGGAATGGAAGAGATGATAAAAATACAATTCTGTAATTACTCACCTGTAGAATTGTTTTTATTGGTATCCTGCTCGGGTCGCTTCATTCATCATTCTTCACAATTGGGTTATGCGCCACAAGGTGGTGCAGCTGACTGCAAGACGAAACTTGTGGCTCCTCCTGGCCCATATAAGGGTAGCTATTCTCCCATAATTTACAGTGTTGAAAAGCAGTAAATACAGAGACAAGCCAGGAGGCCAGAGACCATGTTACTTCACACAGCCCCACTATAACTCTCTCAACGGTAATCACCATAACAAGGCAAAAGAGGACAACATAACAAGGGTGGGATGAAGCGACCCGAGCAGGATACCAATAAAAAATACAATTCTGTGATTACTCACCTGTAGAATTGGTATTATGAGTATACAGTATGTCCTGCTCCAAATATAATACTTACAATTGGGTTATACTCCACCAGATGGCGCTGGACTGCAGAGACATCGAAAACAGGCTCCTCCCGGGCCCTCAAATACCTGGGGACCTCCCACAAATCCCCAGCATTGAAAAGCAGTTAATGAGAAGCCGGGAGAATTAAACAACCCAACTATCAACTATAACAATAATAACAATCACCATACAGGGGATCCAAGATAATGCAAAACCAAGGGTGGGTTGGAGCAGGATGTACTGTATACTCATAATACCAATTCTACAGGTGAGTAATCACAGTATTGTATTATTCTTAGTATACAGTACGTCCTGCTCCAAATATAATACTTACAATCGGGACATCCAATAGCAGTGTCCATAAAGTAGGGTGGGATCCCCAAGAAAAAAGACAGCAGCAGGCAGTTTAAACCACTGCCGCCTGCAGAACCTTTCGGCCAAAAACAGCATCAGCTGAGGCCCTAACATCAACCTTGTAAAACTTTGAAAAGGTATGGACAGAAGACCAAGTAGCGGCCTTGCAAACTTGTTCAACAGAGGCCTGGTGCTGAAAAGCCCAAGAGGCACCAATAGCACGAGTGGAATGAGCAGTAAGGCGGAAGGCGGAAAGAATCACAGCCTGACGAATCCACTTGCTGATAGTAGACTTGGCAGGAGCCAAACCCTTCCTAGGACCAGAAGGGACCACAAAAAGAGCATCAGTTTTCCGGAAAGGTGCAGTAGCCACCAGATAGTACTTCAGACACCTAACCACATCCAAAGAGTGCAAAACTCTCTACTTAGCATTGCTAGGATTAGGGCACAAAGAAGGAAGAACAATATCCTGATTCAAATGAAAGGCAGACACTACCTTAGGCAGAAAGTCAGGTTTGAAACGAAACACCACTTTGTCCTGGTGTCTCTCATAGTAGGGGGGCTGAATGGACAGCACGGCCAACTCAGACACACGCCTGACAGAAGTAAAAGCCACCAGAAACACTACCTTGAGCGTAAGAATGGCCAAGGCAGCATCCTGCACAGGTTCAAAGGGAGCACCCTGCAAGGCTGACAGAACCAAGTTCAAATCCCAAACTGGCACCATAGGTTTACGTGGGGGACGCACATGAGTGACCCCCTGGAAAAAAGTCCTGATCAGAGGGTGCTGAGCAAAGGACTTCTGGAAGAAAATAGCCAGGGCAGAAACCTGACCCTTCAGAGTACTGAGTTGGAGCCCCATCTCCAACCCATGCTGCAGGAACTCCAGAATCCTGGGAATAGAGAACACACGACAGGGAAGAGACTTAGACTCACACCAGTCAATGTAGGCATGCCAAACCCTGTAGTAAATGGAAGAGGAAGACTTCTTCCTAGCTTTAATCAAAGTATCCACAACCGAGGAAGACAGCCCCTTCTCCATCAAGATGGAGGTTTCAGCAGCCAAGCCGTCAAAGCCAGAGTTTGTAAATTGGGATGGCGTAGTGAGCCCTGAGTGAGCAGATCTGGCACCAAGGGCAGAGCGTACTGATCTACTGCCAGCTGCACCACGTCTGCGAACCACACTCTTCTTGGCCACCTGGGGGCCACCAGAATTGCTGGCACCCCTTCCAGAGCAATTTTGTGCAGAACCCTGCCCAGCAGTGGAATTGGAGGGAAGACATACAGGAACTGAAAGTCCTTCCATGACATTGCTAGTGCATCCGAGGTCAGGGCCAGAGGATCCCAGGACAGAGAGACAAAAGCTGGGAGCTTGTGATTGTGGCGGGACGCAAACAGATCCACATCTGGTTGGCCCCAACGGTGACACAGAGAAACCCCCCCAACCTGACAGACTGGCATCCGTGGTGACCGTCTCCCAGGAATGGGCAAGAAAGGATCTGCCCCCCAACAGGTTCCTTGAGTCCATCCACCACAAGAGGGACCTCCTGACCAGGGGGGAGAGCACACAGACCCTGTCCAGGGACGCTGGGTCCTTGTCCCATACAGACAATAGGTGAAGTTGCAGAGGCCTCAAGTGGAACTGAGCATAAGGGACCGCTTCGAAGCACGCCACCATCAGGCCCACCAGCTGCATCCCCTGCCTGATGGAGGGATGGGGACAAGCTAGGAGGGACTGAGCCTGTGCAATCAGACTGTCCACCCTCTGGTGAGGAAGGAAGATCCTTGCCTGAACTGTATCCAGAATCATTCCTAGGAATGGAGTTACTAAGGAAGGGGACAGTGAGGACTTGGGGTGGTTGATCACCCATCCAAATGACTCCAGAGTGGACACCACCAGCTGAGTATCCAACTCTGCCTGATGTAGAGACTGGGAAGTGATGAGGATGTCGTCCAGATAGGGAAGCACGCGGACGCCCTGACATCTGAGCAGAGACATCACTCCAGCCAGCACCTTGGTGAACACCCTGGGAGCTGAAGTGAGGCCGAAGGGCAAGGCCACAAATTGGTAGGGTTGATCCATCAGAGCGAACCTGAGGAACCTTTGATGACCTGGGAGCACAGGAATATGAAGGTAAGCATCTTTGATGTCCACAGAAGTCATGAAATCCCCTTGGCGCAGGGAACTGATGTCAGAGTGCAGAGTCTCCATGCGAAAGCGCCTGCCCCTGACAAACTTGTTGAGAATCTTTAAGTCCAGGATGGGCCTGACAGAACCATCCTTTTTGGGTACTGTGAATAGGTTGGAATAAAAGCCCTTGCCTTTTTCTCTTAAAGGGACCTGGCAGATGACCCTCAGCTCCCGGAGACCTTGCACTGCTTGCACTAGCTCCTGAGCTGACACAGGGTCCTGAGGAATCCGGGATCTGATGAATCTTGAAGGGGGATCGGCAGCAAACTCCAACTTGTAACCGGAGGACACTACCTCCTGAATCCACCGGTCTGAGACATGAAGCCTCCAGACGTGAGCGAAGAGCTGCAGCTGCCCCCCCACCCGGATGGGTGAGGGCGCCCCATCATACCTGAGGTGGCTTGGGAGAGGATTTAGCTTTGGGACCCCAGGAGGAGCCAGGGCGTCCACGTCCTCTGCCTCTGCCCCAGGGAAAGAAACCCCCCCTTCCCTGTCTTGCACCACGGTAAGGGGAGGAGAAGGAACCCTGACCCCGAAAGGGCCGAGATTGCCGCCTGTGCTGGGGTAACCTGCCTCCCTTAGCAAAAAGGTCCAGACGGTCCCCAAACAGGTGCAGTCCTTTAAAGGGAAAACCAGTGAGGGCCTTCTTGGCAGCGTTGTCAGCAGCCCACTGGCGCAGCCAAACCAAGCCACGTATAGCCACCACGAGGGCAGAAGTTCTGGCACACATTCTGATGGTGTCATCCAATGCTGATAGGACGAATTTACAAAAACATCACAACTGGAGAGTGCATTAAACACCTCACAAGGCAAATCATCAGGGGCACTATCAAGCATATTTCTGATAAGGGTTCTAGTGGCCACAGCAGTAATGGCAGAGGAACAGACCGGGCGCAGCGCCGTCCCCACACATGCAAAGGCGTGGGATGCCAGCTGATCAATACGCCGGTCTTCGGCATCCCGCAGAGTAGTAGAATCAGGGGAATGCATGACAGAGGTGTTAGATAGCCCTAGGATCGGGGCATCCACCTCGGGGGGGGGGGGGGGGGATGACCAACATTTAACCACCTCAGCAGGAAAGGGATACTTCCTATCCCAACTCTTTGGAACCCCGGGAAGTTTACTGGGGCGCTCCCATTCCTTGAGCACAAGGTTATGGAAATGTGCCTGCTCTGGAAATTCCAAACGTGATTTTGCTGCATGGAAAAGCTCCCGTCTTTGCCTGGGAGCCTCAACAGGGAGAGAGATAGACAGAACCTCGAAAATCTGGGTCAATAATCTGTCAGTGTCATCCGGGGCCCAGGGGTCAGAGCCAGAATCGTCATGACCCCTTGGTCTCTCATCAGATGAGCCTGAATCAGAAAAGAGCTACCCTTCATCAGACGGGGTATAGCCACACAGATTCCAAAACTCCTCAGTTCCCATAGGGAAAACAGCAACATTAGTCGTCAAGTGCCGCTTCTTAGCAAGGGCCTTACGTGCTAAGGATTTCGCAATAATCTGTTCAACAGTAGCCAGTCTGAGAATCCCCGCTAGTATGCAATTCAGTAGGAGTGAGATTTAAGCTTGGGGGAGTAGGTGAAGTGAAACGAGGTGCAGCCACTGGCAGGCCAGATTGCAATGCAAGTACCTGCTCAGCACAGGGTACACAGACCCGCGCCTTGTCAGCGTCAGCATGAGGCTGCCCACACGCTACACAGCCGGTCTTGTCCCGAAGGGACCCCGGTCACATTATCCTGGGATGCCTCCATATGGTGATTATAGCGGCGCTATACGCCGATAGCGAATAACGCTATGTAGCAACCCTGGATGCCCCAATAACCAGCTAGGGAAGAAGGAGTATCATTTTTACAAGGCCTACAAGCAATATACTAAAAACAGGGCCGGGAGAAGCCAAGAAGGGTTCATCCCGCCTGAAAGACATAAGCAGACAAGACCTTAAGTACATCGTAACCAAAGTGAAGGAAATAAAGCCGCCCGCGAGGGCACTTACGGACCGCGGTAGGTAGGAGTCCGTCGTGCATAGGCCAAGCAAGCAGGAAAGATGGCGTCCGTATACCTCGAGGGGCGGGCCAGTAACAACGATGAAGCGGAACGAAGCCAAAGACGGGCCCCGCCCCCCCGAAGAGCGCGAAGCCAGAACGGCCAACAGCCAATGATGGCGCACAAGCGCCTGAGGTAATGCCGCCGCCAAGCGCGGAACCAAGTCAGTGCGCGGCAGTGTCAAATTTAAACAGCAGTAAAGACAAGTCAGCGCGGCGGCTGACACAAGAATAAAGGCATGTGAAAAGAGAAAGCACAGACTGCATAACATACATATCTATACACATACACCCCCCCCTCTTTTCCCCCGAAGACTACAAGGAGGATGAGGGAGGACGGCGGCAACTTAAATAGGGCCCACCGATAGGCAGGGGCAATAGTGCGGGAGGGGCATCCCATAGAGGCTCACCATAAGCCTGAACCGCCTACCCTTTGGTGGGGGATTGCGGTGGAGCAGCGCTCCTAAGCACCAACAGCGGTGCTGCCTACCTTCACCCGACCAGCGCAGCCAAGGCTGGGAGGCATATTAAAAGTGGAACGGGTGGGAATAGTCCTACAGGGCCACAGGTTAATAACCCCGCTCACCTGCGAGTAGAGAGCCAATTTCTCGTCCTTTCGCAGCCAGACTGCAGAGAAATTCTGGGGATTTGTGGGAGGTCCCCGGGTATTTGAGGGGCCGGGAGGAGCCTATTTTCGATGTCTCTGCAGTCCAGCGCCATCTGGCGGAGTATAACCCGATTTGTAAGTATTATATTTGGAGCAGGACGTACTGTATACTAAGAATATACAATTCTTTGAGTACTCACCTGTAGAATTGTTTTTACTAAGCACAGCACGATCTGTTTCATGTAGTCCTTACGTCTGGGTATTCCGCCACAAGGTGGTGCAGTGTACTGCAGAAGAATTGTGGCTCCTCCCGGCCACATATAAAAACCGGAATCACCCATAGACCTCCAGTGTTGAAAAGCAGTTATACAAGAAGCCGGGAGGTAATAAAGGTAAAAAGAACCCTCACAACTAACTTTGAAACAAATCACCATACAAAGGCAACCAAAGATAACGATAACAAGGGAGGGATGAAACAGGCCGTGCTGTGCATAGTAAAAACAATTCTACAGGTGAGAACTCACAGAATTGTTTTTCCTAGTGCACAGCACGGGCTGTTTCATGTAGTCCTTACGTCTGGGACATCCAAAGCAGTGACCGTAAGGTAGGGTGGGATCCCCAAAGAGCGACAGTGGGCAGTGTAAACCACTACCGCCTGTAGTACCTTGCAGCATCAGCGGAGGCCTTAACATCAACTTTGTAAAACTTGGAAAAAGTATGAACAGAAGACCAAGTAGCGGCCTTACAAACTTGTTTAACAGAAGCTTGGTCCTGAAAAGCCCAAGAAGCACCAATAGCACGAGTGGAATGAGTAGTAACCTGAAAGTGGGGTTCCTTCCCCTTCGCAGAATAGGCCTGCTCCACCGCCTGACGAATCCACTTGCTCATAGTAGACTTGGCCAGAGGCAAACCCTTCCTAGGTCCAGCAGGAAGAACAAAAACAGCATTAGATTTCCTAAAAGACTCAGTAGCAACCAAATAAAACTTTTATGCCCTGACAACATCCAGAGAATGAAGGATCCGTTCCTTAGAATTAGCAGGGTTAGGACACAAGGAAGGTAAAACAATGTCCTGATTGAGATGAAAAGCAGACACAACCTTGGGCAAGAAATCCGGTTTAAGTCGGAACACCACCTTATCCTGATGCCTCTCAAAAATACCATTTTGTGAATACTCACCTTGTAAAATGGGTATTATAAGTATGTCACACACCCCGCTTCAAGATATTCATTACCTGTGGGTAGTATGGTCCTGTAGAGGGCTTCTGCAGAGATGATTGGAGGAAAGAAAGCCCCTCCCAGTCCATAAGTACCTGGGACCTCCCACTCATTACCCAGTATAAAGAAAGCAGTAAGGTAAAGGACCAGGAAGAGCCAAATATCAGTCATAACAACGCAAAGTTCACCATATGAAGGATGCAGAATCCAAAGGGCGGGTTGAAGCGGGGTGTGTGACATACTTATAATACCCATTTTACAAGGTGAGTATTCACAAAATGGTATTATTCTAAGTATGTCACACACCCCGCTTCAAGATATTCATTACCTGTGGGACATCCAATAGCAGTGTCCATAAAGGGTGGGGATCCAAAAACAAGGTATAAAGCACAACTCAAACTACTGCAGCCTGCAGAACTTTGCGGCCAAAAACAGCATCCGCTGAGGCCCGCACATCAACCTTGTAAAACTTTGAAAAAGTGTGAACAGAAGACCAGGTAGCGGCCTTGCAAACTTGCTCAACAGAGGCCTGGTGCTGAAAAGCCCACGAGGCCCCAACCGCACGAGTAGAATGAGCAGTAACAGAATAGGCCCCTACAATGGCCTGACGGATCCATCTGCTGATGGTAGACTTTGTGGGTGCTAGACCCTTCTTGGGCCCAAAAGGCACCACAAAGAATGCATCAGTCTTGCGAAAGGCAGACATCCAAAGAATGCAGGACCCTCTCCTTGTCATTGCTGGGGTTAGGACAGAGAGAGGGCAGAACAATATCCTGATTTAAATGAAAGGACGAAACCACCTTAGGAAGAAAGTCCGTCTTAAAACGGAAAACCACTTTATCCTGATGTCTTTCAAAATATGGAGCTTGGACAGAGCCGCCAACTCAGAAACACGTCTAACTGAAGTGATAGCTACCAAAAATGCCACCTTCTGCGTAAGGTAAGACAAAGGACTATCATGCAAGGGCTCAAAGGGGGGACCCTGTAGCGCAGAAAGAACCAAATTCAAATCCCAAATCGGAATCAAAGGCTTCCTAGGAGGCCGCACATGCGTAACCCCCTGGAAAAAGGTCTTAACCAAAGGATGTAGTGCAAAAGACTTTTGGAAAAATACCGCCAGGGCAGACACCTGCCCCTTCAGAGTACTGAGTTGGAGCCCTAAGTCCAGACCATGTTGCAAGAACTCCAAAATTCTAGAAACAGAGAATTCCCTACAAGGGAAGGCCCTAGCCTCACACCAATCAATATAAGACCTCCAAGTCCTATAGCACGAATGAGAGTCTGAATAACAGCATCAGAAAGACCTTCCTCCTTCAAGATGGAGGTCTCAGCAGCCACACCGTCAAAGCCAGCATTGGTAAATTGGGGTAACGAAGATGACCCTGTGTGAGCAGATCTGGCAGCAGGGGCAGAACGAACTGATCTTCTGCCAACCTTACCACGTCTGCGAACCAGACCTGTCTTGGCCACCTTGGAGCTACCAGAATTGCTGTTGCTCTCTCCAGAGCAAGCTTGCGCACTACTCTGGCCACCATGGGAAACGGAGGGAACAGGTACAGAAACCCCAGATCCCTCCAGTTCATGGACATGGCGTCCGTCGCGAGAGCCAGTCTGTCCTTCGCCAGAGACACAAAAGCCGGAAGTTTGTGATTGTGACGGGAGGCAAATAGGTCCACCGCCGGTGACCCCCACCTGAGACAAACTGAGTGAAAGACCCTGGGATTGAGAGACCATTCCCCCTTGCGGGCTGACATCCTGCTCAGAGAGTCCGCCTCCGTGTTCTCCACACCTGGGATGTAAACTGCTGAGATACACGGGACATGTCTCTCTGCCCAGTCCAGGATCAGAGACACTTCCTTGAGGGCATTCCTGCTGCGGGTTCCTCCCTGGTGATTGATGTAGGCCACCGCCGTCCGATTGTCCGACCTGACCTGGACCGGCAAGTCTCGCAGTTGATGAGTCAAATGACAAAGAACCAACCTGATGGCCCTCAATTCCAGAACATTGATAGACTCGTGAGCTTCCAGGGGACTCCACAAACCCTGAACTTGCAGATCCTTCCAAAAGCCCCCCCATCCTGAGAGGCTGGCATCCGTAGTGACTATCTCCCACTGAGGAGTCCGAAAGGATCTGCCCCTCAGTAGGTTGGTTGAGTTCAGCCACCACCGAAGCGAGCGGCGAACCCGGGGAGACATCTGAAAAAGATGACCCAGCGACTGAGGAGACCTGTTCCAGACCGATAACAGATGGAGATGAAGTGTCCTTGTGTGAAACTGAGCAAAGGGAACCGCCTCGAATGAGGCCACCATCAAACCCACCAGTCTCATCCCTAGACGGATGGACGGTCGAGGCATGGACATGAGCGACCGAACCAACTCCTGAATCAGAAGAACCTTGGACTGAGGAAGGAAAACTCTGGCCAGATCTGTATCCAGAGACATTCCCAGAAAGGATACTGTCCTGGACGGGTGTAGGGAGGACCTAGGGTAGTTGATCACCCAGCCGAACCTCTCCAGAGTGGATATTACCGTCCTGGTGTCCAATTCTGCCTGGCTGAATGACGGTGCCATGATGAGGAGATCGTCCAGATATGGCACAATGCGAATCCCCTGCGCTCTGAGGAGAGCCATCACCCCAGCAAGCACCTTGGGGAAAACTCTTGGAGCTGTGGTGAGACCGAAGGGAAGAGCTACAAACTGAAAGTGCCGATCCTCCACCGCGAACCTCAGAAACCTCTGGTGTGCGGGAAAAATGGGAACATGGAGGTAAGCGTCCTGAATGTCTATGGACGTCATGAAGTCCCCCTGACGAAGAGAATGAATAGCCGAGCGCAACGTTTCCATGCGAAACCTTCGCAGTCTGACGAACTTGTTGAGAATCTTTAGGTCCAGTATGGGCCGGACGGAGCCATCCTTTTTGGGGACCGTGAACAGATTTGAGTAAAAACCCTGACCCCGGTCTAATGAGGGAACTGGACAAATGACTGCCATTTCCAGAAGACTCGATACTGCCGCCCGGAGCTGCTGCGCAGCCAGTGCCTCCGGGGACACCCGAGACCTGAGGAAACGCGGGGGAGGGTAGGACTCGAACTCCAGCTTGTAGCCGGAAGACACCACTTCCCTGATCCACCTGTCCGAGACCTCTCGGTTCCAGACCTGGGAGAAGTGCTGTAGCCGTCCCCCCACCCGCACGGGTGAGGGCGCCCCCTCATTGTTGAGCGGGCTTGGCCACGGGTTTGGGTTTTGAGCCCCAACTGTATCCTGAACGGGCACGTCCTCTGCCCCTATTCCAGGAATTTCCCCTTGTAGAAGGGAAGGCGAAACCTCTTCCTGCTCTAGATCCCCGAAAGGAAGGAGTGAAGGAAGACGCTCCTCGAAAGGGACGACGTTGCTTCTTGCGTTGAGGTAGTTTGCCCCCCTTGGCCACGGCATCCAGCTTGTCTCCAAAGAGCCGTAACCCAACGAAGGGAAGAGCTGTTAGTGACTTTTTTGACCCAAAGTCAGCTGCCCACTGGCGTAACCAAATTGAACGCCTGATCGTAACCATTAGAGCAGAGGCTCTACTACTCATCATCAAGGAATCATCCAAAGCGGCCACCATGAAGGACAAAAACCCCTCACATTGTTTTAGTTCACGAAATTCCTCACTGTCCGGATTCAAACCGGAGGAGGATAACAAGTGCCTGACCACCTTTCTCGTAGCCACCGCCAACAGCGATGAGGCACAAACAGGCCTTATTGCTGCCCCAATACTGGCAAAACCATGACAAGCCATCTGGTCAATGCGTTTATCCTCACCATACTTAAGAGAGGAACAATCAGGGTTGTTCAATGCGGCTGAGTTGGATAACCCCAAAATAGGGGCGTCCACCTCGGGGGGAGACGCCCAGCGCTTAACCGTATCCACTGGAAAAGGATACCTCTTATCCCAACTTTGGGGAATGCCTGGGAGCCGGGCAGGCCTTTCCCATTCCTTAGAAATAATATTATCAAAATGCTTTTGATTAGGGAATTCCAACCGCGGCTTGGATTCGTCATAAAACTCCCCTTGCTGTTGAGGAACCTCCGCCGGAGGCGAGATAGCAAGCACCTCAAACATCTGAGTCAGAACATTAGGAGTATCCAAGGAAGTCCCTGAGCTCCGATCGGAATCAGCACCAAGAAATTGCTGATCATCAGAAATATCTGAATCCTCAAATAATTCCCCTTCTTCTAGAGGGGAATAATCTGACCAATCCAGGCCGTCCTCGTAATCATCATATTCAAAATGATTAACCGGTGATAAATGCTTCCTCTTAGCCGGTGCTTTCTTGGCAACCGTGGAGGAAATGAATTTTTCAATACTGGCCAACCTGGCACACACATCAGATTGCGACTGCCCCCCCGTGGCAATCTCACACGGGGCACGGGTCAAAGTGGGAGGGGGAGAGGATGAAGCCGGCTGCGCTGACCCAGATGCCTGGGGACCGGACTGCCGTGTAATAGTCTGCTGTGCACATGATATACATAGGAAAAAATAATCCCCTGTTAGGGATACCCCACAACCCATACACTTCCGGGATTGTCCCGAGGGGAGCCCGGAATCTTGGGATGCCTCCATAAGGTGAACTTGAATAGTCGCTATGAGTGAGGGAATTACGCTATTAAGCAACCCGGGATGCCCTTATATTGTCCAAGTGGGAGGTTTTGTAATAAATAGCAAAAGTACCCAGGTACTCTAGGACGAAGTAATGGCCACCAAAAAGGCCACCTTAAGAGTCAGAATGGGCAACGCAGCCGCACTTACAGGTTAAAAGGGAGGACCCTATAGAGCAGACAACACCAAATTTGAGTCCCAAACCGGTAACATAGGCTTACGCGGCGGACGCACATGAGTAACTCCCTGGAAGAAAGTCTGTTTGTTCAATATATTTTTATTAGAAGGAAATCAAAGCATAGAGCACACTGACATGTCGCTCAACAGTCGTAACTTACATCATACATTAGTTAGGTAAAGAGAAAAAAGCATGTAGCTAACGACATATCACAAGCCACCTCCCCAGGTCTAGTACGTATGAAATACTCGGAAGGCAGTACCCACAATCCCCCCCTAAAGCCTCAGTAGGAGACCTGCGGCATACCACCCTCCCACGCTCAACATTACCTAGGCCTGTTTGGTGGCCTCTGAGAAAAACCCCCATAGGGACGTCCCAAGTCATTCTGCTTCAGAGTTTCATAAGGAAGGAAGCGTCCCAGCCATGAGGGTGTAGTTTTAGTAACCTTGCAGGAGCTCCGCTCTCCTCTCTTTTTTTTAATGTATGAAGGGTACAGGAACAAAGAAAAAAAAAAGACAAAGACACAGGACAGGAAAGAAAGAAAAGACAGAGGGAAGAGAGATAAAAGGGGGAGGGGGGATGTCGCTCATCCACGGACCCGGGGGGCAGCGGGGGGGGGGGGGGGGCAAGTCCCAGGCAGGGGAACGGGTAGGGAAACGAAAGGTAGGGTGCGAGCCAGGGAGGGTCTAGCAGTCACGGCCCGACTGTGTTCTACCTCGACTACCCATTGCTCCCACGTATCTGGTCTCGCAACCAGCTACAATGAGGAGAGCAGCTCCCTAAATTCCGGTGTATTTTGTGCCATAATCCAAATCGTCCAAGTGATATTGAATTTCTCTCTCCCGTTTTCTACACCCTCAAGCACCATCTCCTCCATCCACTTGATTCCCTCCACCTCCCGCACCCACTCTAGAATGTCTGGGGTGTGTTGGGATCGCCAGTGTCGAGGGATTACTGACCTGGTCACAGTTAGTAGATGTCTGAGAATTCCCTTCTTTGCTGCAGGGATCGACCCAGGAATCACTGACAGCAAGGCTATTTGTGGATCTTTAGGGATGTCTTCTAGAATTTATAGACCGAGAATACCTGATCCCATAATTTTTTTATTAAGTGGCAACTCCACCATATGTGGATCATAGTGCCCTCCGCCAATCCACACCTCCAGAACGTTCCTGTGTCGCCCCCCCGAATCTGGATAGGTCAACCGGGCATCTGTACCACTGGGACAGGATTTTATAGTTCTTCTCCTGAGCTTTACAGGCCAAGGAGAGCTTATGAGTCAGGGTAAAAGACTTCTCCCAATCCTCAGCACTCAGCTCCTGACCTAACTCCTGCTCCCATCTTCTAGCATACCCAAGACTCTCCGAGGGATCTTTCTCCGCCTGCAGAACCTTGCACAGGAGCGAAAGCGCATGTGATGGCCCATCAGCCCTCAAAATACCCTCAAAAGGGGTTAGAGGCCTGGAGAGCGAAGACACTGGAGCATGGGAAGAGATAAAGGCAACAAGCTGTCTATGGAGAAGCCAGGACACCCTCTCTCCCCGTCCCTGGATCCGAAGATTTGGGGGTCGGCCGTTTTGTAAAGTATCGCCCAGTCTAGCCCCTTGCGAATTTTCCCAGATTAGGAATTTACCTGTCCCCACACCGGGAGGAAAAGCGGGATTATCAGGAGTAAGTGGTCCTGGTCTGTGCGATACTTCCTGCTTCTTTAGAACTGAGTCCCATATAGCTAGGAGAGAGTATGTCAACAATGGGAGGTTCTGCGACTTAGGCCTCAGATGGGGTGCTATCCATGGAAGTGCAGTAAGACTAAGGGGGGAGGCTCCATTTTCCACACTCACCCACAGCTTATCCGACTGGTGATGGAACCAGTCAGATAGTCTGACTAGTACTGCAGCCGTGTGATAGCCTTTAACCCTTTCAGTGCCAGCCTACGTGCAGCATTTGCCACTCCCTGTTGCCAGACCATGTTTCACTATTTTGCGCTACACATGTTCAACTGTCATTTTTGAAAGGATTTCCAGGGATTTCCCAGGAAAATGATATATTGTTTTTTTCAGCAGAGTCTGGGCTTTAACATGAAATGTCTTGTTTGTAATTTTTAGGTGTATTCTCAATATTTTTGGGTGAAATATGTGAAAAAAAAAAAAAATGATTTTTTTACAATTTGTAGTGTTTTTTTGTAATAAAAAAATGTAAGTTTGTCAATAAAATCTTATTGCGTGTGAAATCCCAATTTCTCCCGGTTACAGCGATACCACATATGTATAGGTAGACATCCTTTCCTGCCCAGGAGACTCCCCCAAACTGAAATAGCGCTTTAGGGGATTTTCAGAAAAAATACAACTGTGATATGCGCTATGCGCACCTTGCAGTTTTACCAGAAAAACAACCCTTCACATTTGAAATACCCCCAACAAACTGTATATTCTCTGGAAGTACACACCTCAAGCTTTCTAGGTGTACCAAGCATGTTGATGTGCCCATAGTTTTCTGGAAGTAATTCCTCAATGTATTCTTTGGTTGCAAAGAGTTTCCCAAAAACAAAAAGGATAAAAAAGAAGAATCAAAGCCACATTTTCCTAAAAAAACTATATACAAACAAGAAAACACAAGTTTAATCTGAAAAAGCAACATTCCCCGAACAGAACAACACCCAACATGCATAGGTTCTGTGAAGGGAAGAGTTGCCAAACACCCCAAAGTAAAGCATGTGCGTAACGGTAATTTTACTTGAAAATTTCAGTTCTGCAGACAAAGTGCGCACCTTGCAATTTTTCAACCAAAACAACCCTTTACATTTGGAATATTCCCCATAAACCATATATTCCCTGAAAGTACACATGTTAAGCTTACTAAGCGTACCCAGCTTGTTGTAGTGGGCTCATCTTTCTGGAATTAATTCCTCAAAGAATTCTTCGGTTGCGCAGGGTTTCCCTAAAAAATGTATAAAAAAGCTGAATAAAAAACACCTTTTCCTAAAATATAAATATGCAAACCAGAAAAAACAAGCTAAGTCTGAAAGCGCAAGGTCTCCCGAACAGAACAATACCCAACATGCAGAGGTACTATTAACCCTTTTAATTGCCAGCCTACTTGAGATTTTGTCACCCTCTGTTGACAGGTCATTTTTCCCAATTTTGCGCCATGTTTTGCGCCATTTTTGCTGTAATTTTCAGGAAAATTATATTTATATTTTTTTGCAGCTTAGGCTTTAACATGAAATGTCTTGTTTGTAAATTTTATTTTGTTTTTACAATATTATTAAGTAAAAAAATAAATAAATAAATAAAAACATTTTTAGAAAATTGACTCTTTATTTTAAATAAAAAATGTATTTTATTAAGGAAAAGCATATTGCATGTGAAAGCCCCATTTCTACCGATTAGAACGGTACCACATATTTATCGGTAGCCCCCCGTTCCTGCCCAGGAGACCCCCCTAACCGAAACAAGTAATCTATAACATTTACAAATAAAATACAACTACCATCCACACTACAAAGGGTTAAATCGAGAAAAAAAAATTACTTAGGGTCCCCCCTCCCTGGGGGGGGGGGGGGGGGGGCATTTTTTAGGGGGGATTTTTAAGGGTTAAAAACCCTTAAAAATCCCCAAAAAAATTGACATGGGGTCCCCCTTACCCAAAGTAACCAGCTCGGGACCAGCTATGCAGGGCTTGTAGAAACAGGGCACAGGGGCCAGCTTTTGTGGCCCCTGGCCCTGCAGGCTACAAGCCCGCATAGCCCGTGGGCCCGGGCTCTTCTGCCCCCCCGGGCTTTGGGGAGGCAGGTAATGGGGGAGCCGGGGGTTAATGACAAGTCACCCGCTAGTCACAGGTGACTTGCCACCTCCCCCAGCCTTGTGAACTGGTATAGGGGTCATGGACCCCTTACCAGTTCACAATGGGTTAAATGTAAAAAAAACACAGACACACACATAGAGAAAAAATTATTTTATTTTTTTTATTTTTAATACTCACCTCCCATCCATCCTGGAGTCCCTCGGCGATCACTGGCTTCTGCTCACCTGCTGGAAGCCTTTTATAGCTGCTGGATGACAGAACACAAAGGGTTAATTAAAAAAAAAAAATGACATAGGGTTCCCCTTCCCGGGGGGGGGGGGGACCCCATTATTTTTTTGGATTTTTAAGGGTTAAAAACCCTTAAAAATCCCCCCAAAAAATGACGTGGGGTCCCCCTTACCCAAAGTAACCAGCCCGGGACCAGCTATGGGGGCTTGTAGGCACAGAGTGGGGGGGCCATTTTTTTTGGCCCCCCCACCCTGCAGCCTACGAGCCCACATAGCCTATGTGGGCCCGGGCTCTTCTGCCCCCCCCTGGGCTTTGGGGAGGCAGGTAATGGGGGTGCCGGGGGTTAATGGCAAGTCACCTGCTAGGGTAGGTGACTTGCCACCCCCCCCCAGCCTTGTGAACTGGTATAAGGGGTCACATGGACCCCTTACCAGTTCACAAGGGGTTAAATGTGGAATAAAAAAAACACAGACACATAAAAAAAATGATCTTTATTATTTTATTTTTTTTACTTTACTCACCTCCGATCCTGTGTCCCCCGGCGATCTCCGCTGACAGCCTGCTCGCTGTTTGGAACAGAGAGCCTGGGGAGGAGGGGGGGGGCATCACACCCCTCTCCTCCTCCTCTGCTCCGTGCTCCAAGCACCGAGCAGACTGATTCAGTCTCGGGGGCTTGGGCAGAAGAAGCCGGCTGCTGGTGACATCACAATGATGTCATCTGCCCCCCCCCCAAGGGGCGGGGCTAGCAGTCGAGATGCAGGAAGTGGGGGGAGAGGGCATTTTCTGCCCTCTCCTCGCCACCGAAGAGGCTGGGGGGGGGGGGCGATCGGGGGCCCCCCCAGTGAAGAGAAGACCCGGAGGGAGGCAGCGCGACCACAGGTAAGCAAATGTCATTTTTATTTTTTTATTTTTTTTACAGTCAGCAGCTGCTGCTGCCGAAGCGGGGGGGGGGGGGGGCTCTTCTGGAGCCATCCGACCCCCCACGGGGGATCGGATGGCACCAAATTAAAGAGGAGACCCGGCTGGATCCAACGAGGGGTCAGGTGAGTATTTTTCATTTTTATTTTTTATACTAGGAGCAGGGAAATTTGAGCACCTACGGGCTTGGCACTTAAGGCCCAGCCAAGCCAGCACGTAGGTGTTACGTGCTTGGCACTTAAAGGGTTAAGATCTGGTAAGCCCAGTCCCCCTTCTCCCTTAGGTCTCGTTAGGACCGGAGTAGCTAATCCTGGGCTTCTTATCATTCCAGACAAACTTGATCCAGGCCTTCTTCAAGACCTTAAAGAAGCCCTGTTCTGGCACAATCGGTATGGCCTGAAACACACAAAGAAAGCGGGGTAAAATGTCCATCTTAAGTATGTTTATATGCCCCAACCATGAGTACTGCACCCTGTTATTCGACTTGAGGTTTTCCAAAGTCCTAGAGAGGAGGGGGGCGTAATTCAGTCTATATAGGCTATCTAAATTAGATGGCAGTTGTATTCCCAGGTAAGTAATAGATTCCTTCTGCCATTTAAAGGAGAAATTTGTTTGTAGGAGCTGTAAGGTGTCGTTGGGCAGGGAGATGTTAAGGGCTTCTGCTTTGGCAAGGTAAACTTTGAAGTTACTGAGGCGGCCGAATCTTTCAAATTCCTTGAGTATATTAGGCAAGGAGAGATGACGGGATGAGATGTACAACAACAGATCATCTGCAAACAGTGACAATTTGTGTTCCCTCCCCCCACAGGTGATTCCCTTAATTGCAGGGTTTGCTCTCAGGGCTTGTGCGAGGTGTTCCATGACTATCACGTATAGCAAAGGCAAAAGAGGGCACCCTTGCCGTGTGCCATTGCCAATATTGAATGGGGATGATAGGAGCCCATTTACCCTAACTCTGGCCGTTGGCCCTCTATAAAGGGACATGATCTTTCCCAGCATATCAGGGCCGCCCGCAGAAATCTTCAATGAACTCTATCAAAGGCCTTCTCTGCGTCAACAGAGAGCAGGCAAGAGGGGATCTCCTGGGTTTGTGCATGTTGCATAAGAGTAATTGTCTTTAAGGTGTTGTCTCTGGCCTCCCTCCCCAATACGAAGCCCACCTGATCATTATCAATAATCTCTGCCAGGGATTCTTGCACTCTGTTAGCTATAATTTTCGCAAAGAGCTTAATGTCTACATTTATTTATGAAATCGCCCTATAGTTACCCGTCAGTGTCTTGTCTTTGTTCGGCTTTGGTATAACAGAGACATGCGCTTCTAAGGCCTGTCTTGGGAAATGGCAAGAGTCAGATACGCTATTGAAAGCTTTTGTCAGGGTATGAGCCTCCCCCCCAATGTCTTATAAAACCTTGACATGAACCCATCAGGGCCTGGGCTTTTCCCTAATGGGGTTCCTTTAATGGCCTTCCCCACCTCCGCCTCCCCAAAGGGTGTTCTCCAATGATTCTCCCACCTCCTCAGGCAGCGAAGGCACTGATGTTTCCTCCATGTATGCCGTTATGTGTGCATCTAGTTCCTCCGGAGGAAGGGCATCCCAACTACCTTTTATATTATAAAGCCCCTCATAGTACTTCTGGAATTCCTCCACTATCTGATTTGGTTTATGGACATCTCGCCCCTCCTTACCTCTAATTACCGGGACATATATCAGATCTTGTCTAGGGTGTAAAGATCTAGCCAGCAGTCTCCCACACTTATCTGAGAATTCATAGAACCTGGCTTTACATCTGTCTCTGTATTTTAGGTAGCTTTGGTCGTATAACTTTTTTAGTGTCTCTCTGGCCGCGATCAACTCAAGCAAATCCCTATTGGAGGGTGTATTTTTATGGGATTGCTCGAGCGCCCGAATACGGTCTAGAGTGGTCCGGATCTGATATGCCCTCTCTATCTTTAATCTAGTGCCATGTTTAATTAAAATCCCTCTAAAAACACACTTCAGTGCCTCCCATTGCGTTGGCAGGGGAGTGTTATCGTTTACATGGTCTGCAATGAAGTACGTTATGGAGCCCTCTACCTCTGTCATGCACACGGTATTCTTGAGGAGATTGTTATTAAGTCTCCAACTGAACTGCTTCCTGTCCCCTCCCATAACAGGTATATTGAGACATACTGGAGAGTGGTCTGACCAGACGATTGGGCCAATTGAAGAACTCAAGTCTCTGCCTAAGGCATAATGGCTGACAAAGATATAGTCTAATCTGCTGTAAGTGGTGTGAGTGTGTGAGAACGTGTAGTCTCTCGCCCCCTGATTTAGGATTCTCCAAACGTCGATTACCTGAAGGTCACTCAGGGCCCTTTTGAAAGTCGCCAACTTAGTTTGTGGGATTGCCGACTTACCCTGAGAGGTATCTAACCTCGGGTCTAATGCCATATTGAGATCACCTCCCAGAATTATGATCCCCTCTGCAAATTTCTCCAGGAGGCAGAGATACCGCACGCCCACCCCTGCTTGATCCTGATTGGGCAAGTAAATATTTGCCATTGTGTAGGTCTCCCCGGCTATTGAGAATTTCAAGAAAATGTACCTCCCCAGAGGATCCACCTTTGAGTCTAAGGGTTCCAGCGAGGTGCCTCTATGTATAGCAATCAACACTCCTTTGGATTTAGCATCTGGATTTGGGGAATGGTACCATTTCGTGAAATAACTATTTTTTATTTCTGGGACTCTCCCGACACTAAAATGGGTCTCCTGAAAAACATCCACCTTTTCTTTGTGGAGCCCATATAGTATCTTGGCTCTCTTCTTGGGGATGTTTAAACCCTTAGCATTAAAGGAGCATATCTTTAAACTAGCCATGCCGCCAGACCCTCCCCTAGCCTGGAAAAATCAAGGGCAATGAGCAAGTGACGGGGGTCGGGGGAGCGGGCACAGGGAAGAGGAGGCAAGAACAGCGGTGAGGCAGGTAAGAGGGACACCGGCGCACTGCTCCAGGCACCTATCTATATTGCGGCCTCTACCACCCACCCCACCTGGGTTATCAGCGGAGTACTAGCAGTCATCCCTGGAAGAAAGTGATCTTTGGCAAAGGATCTTTGGAAAAAAATAACCAGAGCTGACATCTGTTCCTTAAGGGTACAAAGTTGAAGGCCCGAATCCAGACCATGTTGTAAAAAATCCAGGATCCTGGGGATAGAAAACACCTGACAAGGGAGAGACTTAGACTCACACCAGGCAATGTAAGCATGCCAGACCCTGTAGTAGATAAAAGATGAGGACTTCTTCCGGGCCCGAATCATGGTATCAACAACAGAGGCCGGCAACCCCTTCTCCATCAAGATGGAGTTTTCAGCAGCCAAGCCGTTAAAGCCAGCGTTTGTAAACTGGGATGGCGCAGCTGTCCCTGAATGAGAAGATCTGGGTCCTTGGGCAAGACGTACCGATCCACTGCAAACTGCACGACGTCTGCGAACCACACCCTCCTTGGCCAACAGGGGACCACCAGAATGGCCGTTACCCCCTCCTGGGCTATCTTGCGCAGCACCCAGCCCAGCAGAGGAAAGGGAGGAAATACATAGAGGAGACGAAATTCTGTCCAAGGAATTGCTAGCACATCTGTGGCGAAGGCCAGGGGATCCTGAGCTAGGGAGACAAATCTTGGAAGCTTGTGATTGTGACGGGACGCAAACAGGTCCACCTCCGGCTGACCCCAACGGCGACACAGGGACTGAAAAACCTTGTTGTTGAGATCTTGATGGAGAAGGGGTTGCCGGCCTCTGTGGTTGATACCATGATTTGGGCCCGGAAGAAGTCCTCATCTTTTATCTACTACAGGGTCTGGCATGCTTACATTGCCTGGTGTGAGTCTAAGTCTCTCCCTTGTCCCCCAGCCAAGACATCCCCCTGCTCAGGGAGTCTGCCTCCTGGTTCTCCACCCACCCCCGGAATGTAGACCGCCGAGATGCAGGGAACATTCTCTTCCGCCCAAGACATTATCAGGGACACTTCTTTGAGGACTTGCTTGCTCTGAGTCCCTCCCTGATGATTGATGTAGGCAACCGCCGTCTGGTTGTCCGAGCGGATCTGAACAGCCCGACCCCGAAGGTGAGGAGTTAACTGGGAGAGAACCAACCTGATCGCCCGCAGTTCTAGAATGTTGATGGGTGCCTGGGCCTCCTGGGGGCCCTACTGACCCTGGAATTTCAGAGACTCCCCCCCAACCGGTCAGACTGGCATCTGTGGTGACAATCTCCCAGCACGGAGGCAGAAAAGTCCTGCCCACTAGAAGATTCCTCGAATCCATCCACCACCAGAGGGATTTCCTGGCCAGAGGGGACAGAACAAATTCCTGATCCAGGGACACAGGTTCCCGATCCCAAACTGACAGAAGGTGCAACTGAAGGGATCTCATGTGGAACTGAGCAAAGGGAACCGCCTTGAAGCAGGACACCATCAGACCCACTAACTGCATCCCCTGCCGAATGGAGGGATGAGGACACAAGAGCAGAGCCCGTGCCTGCATCTGAAGGCCCTCCACTTTCTGCTGAGGGAGAAACAGAAAGGACCTCGCCAAAGACGGAGACCGTAAAGACTTGGGATAGTTGATCACCCAGCCGAAGGACTCGAGAGTGGAGGTCCCCACCTGAGTATCCTTCTCGGCCTGATGAAGAGACTGAGCAACAATCAGAATGTCGTCCAGGTAAGGGAGGATGCGAATGACGCCCGCCAGCACCTTGGTGAACACCCGAGGGGCCGAGGTGATACTGAGCGGTAAGGCCACAAATTGGTAATGCTGATCCTCCAGAGTGAACCTCAAAAATCTCTGATGACCTGGAAAGATTGGTATGTGAAGATAGGCATCCTTGATGTCCACAGTGGTCATGAGGTCGCCCGGCTGAAGGGAACTGACAGCCGAGCGTAGCATCTCCATGTGAAAATGCCTGAACCGGACAAACCTGTTGAGACCCTTCAAGTCCAGGATGGGCCTCAGAGCACCGTCCTTCTTGGGCACCGTGAATAGATTGGAATAACACCCCTGACCCTGTTCCTGGTGAGGTACCGGACAGATGACTCCAGACTCCAAGAGGCGTTGCACTGCTAGGCGCAGCCCTTGAGCTGACAGAGGATTCTGAGGTATCAGGGATCTGAGAAACCTTGGGGGCGGCCAGGCTGCAAACTCTATCTTGTAACCGGAGGATACCACCTCCTGAATCCACCGGTCTGAGATTCAGGCATGAGGGCGCCTCCTCATGCCTGAGGGGCCTTGGGAGGGGGCTTAGGCTTGGAGCCCCATGAAGGACCGGGACGACCATAGGATCTGCCGCGGCCCCAGGAGTCTCCGCGGCTACCAAAAAAGTGTGCGCCATGCCCTCCCCTGTAACCACGGAAGGAGGGGGTGGAAGACCCCCGAAAGGGCCGAGACTGCTTCCTACGCTGAAGTAGTCTACCATCCTTGGCCAGAACATCCAGACGCTCACCAAAGAGACAAAGCCCCGTGAAGGGAAGCCCGATGAGGGACTTCTTAGCCGCAGTGTCAGCTGCCCACTGGCACAACCAAACAGACCGGCGCATAGCCACCAAGAGAGCCGAAGCCCTACCGCCCAGCCGGATGGCATCATTCGTGGCAGCCTGCACAAAGGCAACAGAATCAGAGCAAAGCAAGAGGGCCCTATAATCCTCCCTTCTCCTACCAGCCATGGCGCCATCAGCGAGACGCTTGAGCTTCTTCTTAAGGGCAATGGCCGTAACGGCTGCGGCACAAACCGGACGCAGGCCTGCCCCTACAAAGGTGAAAGCATGACAGACCAGCTGATCCATACGGCGGTCCGCGCTGTCATGCAGTGTAGTAGTGTCAGGGGACGGCATGACCGAAGTGTTAGACAGCCCTAGAAAAGGAGCGTTCACCTTAGGGGGACACGACCAGAGCTTGACCAGGTCAGCAGAAAAGGGAGACCTTCTGTCCAATCCCTTGGGCACTGTGGGCAATTTGTTACGACGTTCCCACTCCTTGAGCACCATATTGGAGAAATTACCATGCTGCGGGAACTCTAAGCGTTGCTTGTCAGGGCGAAAGAGCTCACCCTGCTTCCTCTTCGCCACCTTAGGGGGGGCGATGTGCAAAGCCTCAAAAATGTCCAACAACAGTCTATCAGTGTCATCAGGGAGCCAGGTATCCTCATCAGAGACGGACCCCGGGTCACTGTCGTACCCTTCCTGATGGTCCCCAGATGAGTCTGAATCATGGAAAAGCTCCCTCTCCTCTAGAGAGTCACGGCTGCCAAACACATGAAGGCCCTCATCCTCCTCGGCAAAGAGGGAAGGCGCAGTGTCAAGATGCCGCTTCTTGCTAGAGGTCTTGCCCATCACAGGTCGGGCCAGCTGCCTTTTAATGCTAGCCACGCGTAGTGCCAGATCAGATTGGGACCCCCTGCTAGTATCCCCCTCACTGGGGGCTAAATGCAGGCGCGGGAGAGCAGGAGATGCCGGAGCGCAGAACTGGGAAGAGAAGCGCTCGCAGCACACACAGGCGATCGCAGTACAGCCGGAAGAACCGCGGATGGGAGATCAGACAAGCAGGTCGCCGCCGCAGCCCAGGCTGAAATTGGGCCTCTGGTCACAAGCACACAGCCTGAGCAAAATGGCGCCAAGATCGAGAACCTCGAGGGGCAGGCTGCGGAGGTATGACGCGAGATACGCGCCATGACAGTCCTCAGACAGACACACAGTAATAGCACCGCCCGCCGCTGAGCGCTGTACACCCGCGGCGGCGGTGAGAAAAACAACAGCGGGACATCACACCCAATCACCACCTGCCGCTACCCCCCCGGACAAAAAACCCGTCAGGGAGAGAGGGAGCAGAGAAGAGGGCAGGCAGCGGCGGGGGCCGACTAAAAGGGGGCCCGGAGGGAAGGGAGGGGGGCAGGAGATAAACCCCACAGGGAACAAAGACAAAAGGGAAGACTGGCTAGGAACGCAAGTCCCCAAGCACAACTCACCCCCTACACCATAGTGACAGCAGTGCTTCTTCAACCCGCAGCAGGCTCACCAAAAAAGCCTATGGCAGGCTATCCTTTGTGGTACAGGGTCTGCGGCTTGGAGCAGCGCTCCCTGAGCACCTAACCCTAGTGCTCCTCTACCCTCACCCAATCCGACAGCCGAGGCTGGGAGCCAAATAGGATCCGGAAACGGGTGGAAATAGACTTGGGCCGCAGGCTTGGTTGCCCTGCTCGCCTGCAAAACAGAGAGCCATCTTTTATCTTCGCAGTATTACTGCAGAGAAAACACTGGAGGTCTATGGGTGATTCGGGTTTTTATATGGGGCCAGGAGGAGCCACAATTCTTCTGCAGTACACTGCGCCACCTTGTGGCGGAATACCCAGATGTAAGGACTACATGAAACAGGCCTTGCTGTGCACTAGGAAAAACAATTCTACAGGTGAGTAATCACAGAATTATTTTTCCTGGTATCCTGCTCGGGTCACTTCATTCTTCACAATTGGGACATCCAACAGCAGTGTCCAAGAAAGGGTGGGATCCCCAGTGAGCAACAGCGCGTAGTTCATGACACTACCGCCTGAAGCACTTTGCAACCAAAAACAGCATCAGCTGAGGCCATAACATCAACCTTGTAAAACTTAGAAAAAGTATGCACAGAAGACCAAGTAGCGGCCTTACAAACCTGTTCAACCAAGGCCTGGTGCTGAAAAGCCCAAAAACAACCAATAGCTCTAGTGGAGTGAGCTGTAACACAGAAAGGGGGTTCCTTCCCCTTGGCAGAATACGCTTGCCCCATCGCCTATCTGACCAACTTGCTGAAAGTGGATTTGGCTGGAGGCAAGCCCTTCCTAGGTCCGTCAGGAAGGACAGAGCACATGGGTAACTCCTTGGAAAAAAGTCTTGATAAGTCTATGATTGGCGAAAGATCTTTGGAAAAAAATTGCCAAGGCCGAAACCTGTCCCTTGAGGGTACTTAGTTGTAGGCCTGACTCCAGGCCATGTTGTAGGAACTCCAAAATACTGGAAAGGGAAAAAGTGCGACAAGGAAACAAATTAGACTCGCACCAGGCAATGTAAGTGTGCCAGACCCTGTAATAAATCATGGAAGAGGGTTTCTTCCGAGCCTGAATTATGGTACTTACGACCAAGGCAAGAAGCCCCTTTTCCATCAAGATGGAGGTTTCAGCAGCCAAGCCGTCAAAGCCAGCGTTTGTAAATTGGGGTGGCGTAGCAGTCCCTGAGTGAGAAGCCCTGAATCGTCGGGCATGACGTACTGATCCACTGACATCTGGACTATGTCCGCGAACCAGCACTGTCTCGGCCAGCGGGGGGCCACCAGGATGGTCGGTACCCCTTCCTGGGCTATCTTGCGCAGCATGCGACCCAGAAGAGGAAAGGGAGGAAATGCATAGAGGAGTTGGAACTCTGTCCAAGGAATTGCTAGTGCATCAGTGGCGAAGGCCAGAGGATCTCTTGACAGAGAGACGATTTTTGGAAGCTTGTGATTGTGACGGGACGCAAACAGGTCCACGTCCGGCTGACCCCAGCGGCAAAACAGGGGAGAGAAAGATCTTGTTGTTGAGAGACCATTCCCCCCAGACGAGAGGTCCCCTGCTCAGGGAATCCGCCTCCTGGTTCTCCACTCCTGGGATGTAAACCACCGAGATGCAGGGAACATTCTCCTCCGCCCAAGACAGGATCAGGGACACTTCCTTGAGGGCTCGCTTGCTCCAAGTCCCACCCTGATGATTGATGTAGGCGACGCTGTCTGATTATCCGAGCGGACCTGGACCGCACGACCACGTAGCTGGGGAGTTAACTGAAAAAGAACCAACCGGACCGCTCTCAGCTCCAGGAGATCGATAGGCAAATGGGCCTCCTGAGGGCCCCACTGGCCCTGGAACTTCAGCGATTGCCAAAATCCTCCCCAACTGGTCAGACTGGCGTTCGTGGTGACAATCTCCCATCGCGGAGGCAGAAAGGACCTGCCCACTAGAAGATTTCTCGAGTCCAACCACCACGAGAGGGACTGTCTGGCCAGAGGGGACAGAGAATTCCTGCTCCAGAAACTCCTGTGTCCAATCCCAAACGGTCAAGAGATTCAAATGAAGAGGTCTCATGTGGAACTGGGCGAAGGGTACAGCCTCAAAGCAAAACACCATGAGGCCCACCAACTGCATCCCCAGATGGATGGATGGATGGGTGTGGACACAACAGCAAGGCCCGCGCCTGCGTCTGAAGACCCTCTACCTTCTGCTGAGGGAGGAACACCTTGACCTGAGAAGTGTCCAACGTCATGCCCAGGAAGGATCTCACCAATGACGGAGTGATCGAAGACTTGGGATAATTGATCACCCAACCGAATGCCTTCAGAGTGGACAATACCTCCTGAGTGTCGCTCTCGGTTTGCTGAAGAGATTGAGCAGCAATCAACAAGTCGTCCAGGTAAGGAAGAATACGAATGCCCTGGCTCCTCATTAGGGCCATGACACCCGCCAGCACCTTGGTGAACACCCGAGGGGCCAAAGAGATTCCGAACGGCAGTGCCACAAACCGGTAGTGTTGATTCTCCAAGGCGAACCTCAGGAACTTCTGATGCCCCCGGAAAATAGGAACATGCAGGTAGGCATCCTTGATGTCCACCGAGGTCATGAAGTCGCCGGGCCGAAGAGAACACACCGCTGACTGTAAGGTCCCCATGCGGAAGTGTTTGAACCTGACAAACCTGTTGAGACCCTTAAGGTCCAGGATAGGTCTCAGAGATCCGTCCTTCTTGGGTACCGTGAAAAGATTGGAATAGAACCCTCCACCCCGTTCCTGATGAGGTACAGGACAAATCAAACAACAAATCGTTGGACAGCCAACCTTAGGCACTGCGCCGTCAAGGGGTTCTGGGAAATCCGGGACCAAAGAAATCTTGGGGGCGGCCAAGCTGCCAGCTCTATCTTGTAGCCGGAGGGCACCCCCTCCTGAATCCACCGGTCCGAGACGTGCTGTCTCCATATGTGAGCAAAATGCAGAAGCCGTCCCCCCACCCAGATGGGTGAGGGCGCCCCCTCATGCCTGAGGGGCCTTGGCAGGGGGCTTGGACTTGGACCCCCAGGAGGGACTGGGACGACCGGGGTATCGACCACCAGAGAAGGAAGAACCTCGTCCCCCTCGGAAGGGACGAAAGGAAGAAGAGCCCCGAAAGCGCCGTACCTGCTTCCGGCGCTGAGGGAGCCGCTCATCCTTCACCAAGAGATCAAGACGCTCCCCAAAAAGACGAAGTCCCAGGAAGGGAATCCCAGTGAGGGATTTCTTGGCGGCAGCATCGGCCGCCCACTGTCGCAACCAGATCGGCCCTGCTGGTTGCTCTTCGTTGGTCTAAGCCCTGCCGCCAAGCCGGAAGCATCATCCATGGCTGAGATCACAAAAGCAATGAAGTCAGCGCAAGCCAAAAGTTCCTTATACTCGTCCGCTCGCTTGCGAGATCTGGCGACATCTGCAAGGCGCCTTACCTTCTTTTTGATGGCAATGGAGACAATGGCCGCGGCGCAGAGCAGCCCCCTCAAAAGTGAAAGCGTGGCAAGCGAGTTGATACATGCGCCGGTTAGCATTATCACGCAAGGTAGTGGTGTCAGAAGACAGCATAACCGAGGTATTGGAGAGCCCCAGAACAGGAGCATCCACCTCCGGGGGACGGGACCATAGACGAATCAACTCCTCCGAAAAGGGATACCGTCCTTAGGCACCGAAGGTAATTTATTAGGCCTCTCCCATTCCTTAAAAAACAATTTGGAGAAGTGACCTTGCTCAGGAAAAACAAGACGCTGTTTCTCAGGGCAAAAAAAGATCCCCCTGCTTCTTCTTGGCCGACTTCGGGGGAGCAATGTGCAAAGTATCAAACACCGCAGACAAAAGCTTTTCCGTGTCATCGGGGAGCCACATGTCCTCGTCTGAAGAGGACCCGGGGTCACTGTCAAAGTCACCCGGGCGGTCCCCTGAGGAGTCAGAATCATGAAATAAACTCTCCTCCATGGAGTCACGGCCACCAAAGGCCTCATAATCATCATCAGCAGCAGCAAAGAGGGAATAAGCCGGTTCCAAATGCCGCTTCTTACCTGTGGCCTTGCCGGCAACCGGGCGGGACAACTGCCGCTCAAGGCTGGCCACACGTAGCGCCAGGTCCAAATGGGACCCCCTGCTGGCTTCCCCCTTGCTGGGGGCTAAATGCAGGCCCGGGGGTGTCGGCGAGGCCTTAGGCTAAATAGGACTGGGGAGAGTGGCGCTCGCCCCATCCTGTTCCGAAATGACGCTTTGGGTGCAGGGGACACATACCGCGCTGCGGCCGCTCAAAGGGCATGTACCACACATGAGACAAAGCTTCGCCCTCCCCGAGGGACCCCCAAGCTCGCTATCCCAAGAAGCCTCCATTATGGTGATTAGCCAATAAAAGGGTTACAAGGCACTAAAGGCCCAAACCCGGACAATTACCAATAATAGCCCCTAAAGAACCCAAGGTGGGGGGGCGGATGGACCGGGAAGAACCACAGTAGAACAATATGGGACCCGCCTGAAAGACACAAGAGGAGGCACACATGAGCGTCCCACGGCGCATGCACCACAATAAAATACCATATACAAGGCATAAAAAATACAATTGTGTGAGTACTCACCTGTAGAATTGTTTTTACTATGCCCAGCACGGCCTGTTTCATGAAGTCCTTACATCTGGGGTATTCTGCCACGAGGTGGCGCAGTGGACTGCAGAAGATTTCCCGGCCCCATATAAAAACGGGAATCACCCATAGACCTCCAGTGTTGACAAGCAGTTATACAAGAAGCCGGGAGATAATAAAGGTAAAAAAGGTAAAACCCTCTCAACTAACTTGGAACAAATCACCATAAATAACAATAGCAACCAAGAATAACAATAACAAGGGAGGGATGAAACAGGTCGTGCTGTGCATAGTAAAAACAACTCTACAGGTGAGTACTCACAGAATTGTATTTTTCCTAATGCACAGCACGGCCTCTTTCATGAAGTCCTTAAAGCTGGGACATCGAAAAGCAGTGTCCGTAAGGTAGGGTGGGATCACCAAAAGAGCAACGGCAGGCAGTTTGAACCACTACTGCCTGAAGTACCTTGCGGCCAAAAGCAGCATCAGCTGAGGCCCTAACATCAACCTTGTAAAACTTGGAAAAGGTATGAACAGAAGACAAGTAGCGGCCTTACAAACTTGTTCAACAAAAGCTTGGTGCTGAAAGGCCCAAGAGGCACCAACAGCACAAGTGGAATGAGCAGTATTCCGGAAAGGAGAAACCCTCCCTTTAGCAGAATAGGCTTGTACCACCGCCTGATGTATCCACTTGCTAATAGTAGATTTAGCCGGAGGCAAACCCTTCCTAGGTCCAGCAGGAAGAACAAAAAGAGCATCAGATTTCCTGAAAGACTCAGTAGCAACCAAATAAAACTTCAATGCCCTGTCAACATCCAGAGAATGAAGGGTCCGTTCCTTGGAATTAGCAGGGTTAGGACACAAAGAAGGTAAAACAATGTCCCGATTGAGATGAAAAGCAGACACAACCTTAAGCAAGAAATCCGGCTTAAGCCGAAACACAACCTTATCCGGATGCCGCTCAAAATAAGGAGGTTTAATGGAAAGCGCCGCCAGCTCAGAAACACGTCTGACCGAAGTAATAGCCACCAAAAAGGCCACCTTAAGAGTCAGAATGGGCAAATGCAGCCCCACGGATAGGCTCAAAGGGAGGACCCTGCAGAGCAGACAACACCAGATTTAAGTCCCAAACCGGTAGCATAGGTTTACGTGGTGGATGCACATGAGTAACTCCCTGGAAGAAAGTCTTAACCAGCCGGTGATTGGCAAAGGATCTTTGGAAAAAAATAGCCAGAGCTGACACCTGTCCCTTGAGGGTACTAAGTTGAAGGCCTGAATCCAAACCATGTTGTAAAAATTCCAGAATCCTGGGGATAGAAAACACTCGACAAGGAAGAGACT
The DNA here is from genome assembly GCA_027917425.1 of Gastrophryne carolinensis. NCBI lineage: Eukaryota > Metazoa > Chordata > Amphibia > Anura > Microhylidae > Gastrophryne > Gastrophryne carolinensis. The sequence goes on from CM051235.1 coordinate 210,839,366, forward strand.
TGGACTCACACCAGGCAATGTAAGCATGCCAAACCCTGTAGTAGATAAAAGACGAGGACTTCTTCCGAGCCCGAATCATAGTATCAACAACAGAGGCCGGCAACCCCTTGTCCATCAAGATGGAGGTTTCAGCAGCCAAGCCGTTAAAGCCAGTGTTTGTAAATTGGGATGGCGCAGCTGTCCCTGAGTGAGAAGATCTGGATCCTTGGGCAAGACGTACTGATCTACTGCCAACTGCACGATGTCTGCGAACCACACCCTCCCTGGCCAACAGGGGGCCACCAGAATGGCTGGTACCCCCTCCTGGGCTATCTTGCACAGCACCCTGCCCAGCAGAGGAAAGGGAGGGAACACATAGAGGAGCCGAAACTCTGTCCAAGGAATCGCTAGCGCATCCGTGGCGAAAGCAAGAGGATCCTGCGACAGGGAGACAAATCTTGGAAGCTTGTGATTGTGGCGGGACGCAAACAGGTCCACATCCGGCAGACCCCAGCGGTGACACAGGAAGTGAAAATACAATTCTGTGATTACTCACCTGTAGAATTGGTATTATACGTATACAGCACGTCCTGCTCCAAAGATAATTCCTTACGTTTGGGTTATACATCCACAAGATGGCGCTGGACTGCAGAGACAGCAAAAAATGGCTCCTCCCGGCCCCTTATACACCAGGGTCCTCCCACAAATGAAACATGATAACAATAACCATACAGAGGTACAAAGAACAATGATAACAAGGGTGGGGTGGAGAAGGACGTGCTGTATACATATAATACCAATTCTACAAGTGAGTAATCACAGAATTGTATTATTTTAAGTATACAGCACCTCCTGCTCCAAAGATAATTCCTTACGTTTGGGACATCCAATAGCAGTGTCCGTAAGGTAGGGTGGGATCCCCAAAAAGCAGCAACGAGCAGATTAAACCACTGCCTCCTGCAGAACTTTGCGGCCAAAAGCAGCATCAGCCGAGGCCCTAACATCAACCTTGTAAAATTTAGAAAAGGTATGAACAGAAGACCAAGTAGCAGCCTTGCAAACTTGTTCAACAGAAGCCTGGTGCTGAAAAGCCCAAGAGGCACCAATAGCACAAGTAGAATGAGCAGTAAGGCAGAAGGGAGGATTCCTCCCCTTAGCAGAATAGGCCTGAACCAGAGCCTGACGGATCCACTTACTAATAGTAGACTTAGCTGGAGCCAGACCCTTCTTAGGACCAGAAGGGACCACAAAAAGAGCATCAGTCTTCCTGAAGGGTTCAGTAGCCACCAAATAGAACTTCAGGTTCCTGACCACATCCAAGGAATGTAAAGCCCTCTCCTTAGGGTTACTAGGATTAGGGCACAGAGAAGGCAGAACAATGTCCTGATTGAGATGAAACGCAATCACAAATTTAGGCAGAAAATCTGATTTAAAGCGAGACACCACCTTGTCCTGGTGTCTCTCAAAGTAAGGGGGCTTGATGGAAAGCGCCGCCAACTCAGAAACACGCCTAACAGAAGTGATAGCCACCAAAAACACTACCTTAAGAGTAAGAATGGACAAAGCAGCATCTTGCACAGGCTCAAAAGGAGACCCCTGCAAGGCAGATAGGACCAAGTTCAAGTCCCAGACTGGCAACATAGGGTTACGAGGGGGGACACACATGAGTCACCCCCTGAAAGAAGGTCTTGACCAGATGATGCTGAGCAAAAGATCTCTGGAAGAAAACAGCCAAGGCAGAAACATGACCTTTCAGAGTGCCGAGTTGAAGCCCCAGATCCAAACCATGTTGAAGAAATTCCAGAATCCTAGGAATAGAGAACACCCGACAGGGAAGAGATTTAGACTCACACCAGTCAATGTAGGTACGCCACACCCTATAGTAGATAGAAGAAGAGGACTTCTTTCTAGCCCTGATCATGGTGTTAACAACAGAGGCAGGCAGCCCCTTTTCCATCAAGATGGAGGTTTCAGCATCCAGGCCGTCAAAGCCAGCGTTTGTAAACTGGGGTGGCATAGCCGCTCCTGAGTGAGCAGATCTGGGTCCTTGGGCAGGGCGTACTGATCTACCGCCATCTGCACGATGTCTGCGAACCACACTTGTCTTGGCCCACAGGGGGCCACCAGAATTGCTGGCACCCCTTCCTGAGCTATTTTGCGCAGAACTCTGCCCAACAGGGGAAACGGGGGGAAGACATACAGAAGCTGAAACCCCTTCCAGGGCAGTGTTAGAGCATCCATGGCCAAGGCAAGAGGTCCTGGGACAGAGACACAAAGACTGGAAGCTTGTGATTGTGAGGGGACGTAAACAGATCCACATCTGGCTGACCCAAACGGTGACACAGGGAGCGAAACACTCTGTTGCTGAGGGACCATTCCCCCAGGTGAGAAGACCCCCTGCTCAGAAGGTCTGCCTCCAGATTCTTCGCCCCCGGAATGTACACGGCTGAGATGCAGGGAACATTGTCCTCCGCCCAGGACAGGATCAGAGACACTTCCTTGAGGACCCCCTTGCTCCAGGTCCCCCCTGATGATTGATGTAGGCAACCGCCGTCTGGTTGTCCGAGCGAATCTGAACAGCCCAACCCCGAAGGTGTGGGGTCAACTGGGAGAGAACCAACCTGATCGCCCACAGTTCTAGAATGTTGATGGGCCTCCTGGGGGCCCCAATGACCCTGAAATTTCAAAGACTTCCAAACTCCCCCCCCCCAACCGGTCAGATTGGCATCTGTGGTGACAATCTCCCAGCACGGCGGCAGAAAGGTCCTGCCCAATAGAAGATTCCTCGAGTCCAGCCACCACGAGATGGACTGTCTGGCCAGAGGGGACAGAGCAAATTCCTGATCCAGGGACACAGGGTCCCGATCCCAAACTGACAAGAGATGCAACTGAAGAGGCCTCATGTGAAACTGAGCAAAGGGAACCGCCTCAAAGCAGGATACCATCAGGCCCACTAACTGCATCCCCTGCCGAATGGAGGGATGAGGACATGAGAGGTATCCAGTCGTGGATTTCACCACCTGACTATCCTTCTCGGCCTGATGAAGAGACTGAGCAGCAATCAGAATGTCATTCAGGTAAGGGAGGATGCAAATGCAAAAGCGCTATTACGCCCGCCAGCACCTTGGTCAAAACCCGAGGCGATACCGAACGGTAAGGCCACAAACTGGTAGTGCTGATCCTCCAAAGCGAACCTCAGAAATCTCTGATGACCTGGAAAGATTGGTACGTGAAGATAGGCATCCTTGATGTCCACGGTGGTCATGAAGTCGCCCAGCCGAAGGGTGCTGACAGCCGAGCGTAGAGTCTCCATGCGAAAGTGCTTGAACCGGACAAAGCTGTTGAGACTCTTCAAGTCCAGGATGGGCCTCAGAGAACCATCCTTTTTTGGGACCGTGAAAAGATTGGAGTAGTACCCCTGACCCTGTTCCTGGTAAGGTACCAGACAGATGACTCCTGACTCCAACAGGCGTTGAACCGCTAGGCGCAACCCCTGAGCAGACAGGGGATTTTGAGACATCCGGGATCTGGGGAATCTTGGAGGCGGCCAGGCTGCAAACTCTTTCTTGTAACCGGAGGACACCACCGGAGGAATCCACGAGATGCAAAGCCCCAGACGTGAGCAAAGAGCCGAAGCCGTCCCCCCACCCGGATGGGTGAGGGCGCCTCCTCATGCCTGAGGGGCCTTGGTAGGGGGTTTGGGCTTGGAACCCTAAGAGAGATCGGGGCGACCGTGGGATCTGCCACGGACCCAAGAATCTCTGCGGCTACCCGAGAAGAGAGAGCCACGACCTCCTCTGGGGGCACGAAAGGAGGAGGAAGAGTAGGAGGGTCCCCGAAAGGGCTGAGGCTGCTTCCTACGCTGAGGGAGCCTACCATCCTTGGCCAGAACATCCAAACGCTCACCAAAGAGATGAAGTCCCGTGAAGGGAAGCCCGGTGAGGGACTTCTTAGCTGCAGTGTCAGCTGCCCACTGGCGCAACCAAACAGAGCGGCGCATAGCCACCAAGAGGGCCGAAGCCCTACCGCCCAGCCGGACGGTATCATCCATGGCAGTCAGCACAAAAGCAATAAAATCAGAGCAAAGCAAGAGGGCCCTGTAATCCTCCCTCCTCCTACCAGCCATGGAGCCATCCGCGAGACACTTGAGCTTCTTCTTAAGGGCAATGGCCGTGATGGCTGCAGCACAAACTAGACGCAGGCCTGCCCCTACAAAGGTGAAGGCATGACAGGCCAGCTGATCCATACGGCGGTCCGCACTGTCATGCAGTGTAGTAGTGTCAGGGGAAGGCATGACCAAGGTGTTAGACAGCCCTAGAACAGGGGCGTCCACCTCAGGGGGACACGACCAGCGCTTGACCAGGTCAGCAGAAAAGGGATACCTTCTGTCCAATCCCTTGGGCACCGTGGGCAATCTATTAGGACGTTCCCACTCTTTGAGCACCATATCAGAGAAATGACCCTGCTCCAGGAACTCCAAGCGTTGTTTGCCAGGGCGAAAGAGCTCACCCTGCTTCCTCTTCGCCCCCGTAGGGGGGGGCGATGTGCAACGTCTCAAAAATGTCCAACGACAGTCTATCAGTGTCATCAGGGAGCCAAGGATACTCATCAGAGGTGGACCCCGGGTCACTGTCGTACCCTTCCTGATGATCCCCAGAGCAGTCCGAATCATGGAAAAGCTCCCCCTCTAGGGAGCCATGGCCGCCAAACACATCAAGGCCCTTATTCTCCTCAGCAAAGAGGGACGGCGCGGGGTCAAGGTGCCGCTTCTTGCCAGAGGCCTTGCCAGTCACAGGTCGGACCTACTGCCTTTCAATTCTGGCCATGCGTAGTGCCAGATCAGATTGAGACCCCGTGCTGGTATCCCTCTCACTGGGGGCTAAATGCAGGCGTGGGGGGAGTAGGAGATGCCGGGGGGAGCGCAGAACTGGGAAGAGAAGCGCTCATCCCAACCTGGTCCGCCCACGTGACCGGCGCCTGCGCCATGACAGTCTCAGTAAAAACACCAAGTAAAAGCCGCAGTACACCCACGGCGGCGAATGAAATAGCGGGACACCACAGCACAATCGCCGCCCACCGCCGCCAACCCCCCCCCCCAACAACACTCGTTGGGGAGAGGGGGAGCGGAGGAAAGGGCAGGCAGCGGCGGGAGGCGCACAGTCTAAAAAGGGGCCAGAGGGGAGGGAGGGGGGGAAGTGAGAAACACACCCGAAGGAAAGAAGGTCAGACAGTAAAATGAAGGAATGGCTAGGAACACAAGTCCCCAAGTACAACTCACCCCCACCATATTGACAGTAGTGCTTCTTCATCCCGCAGCAGGCTCACCATAAAAGCCTATGGCCGGCTACCCTTTGTGGTACAGGGTCTGCGGCTTGGAGCAGCGCTCCCCAAGCACCTGACCCCAGTGCTCCTCTACCATCACCCGATCCGACAGCCGAGGCTGGGAGGCACAGAGAGTCCAGAAGCAGGTGGAAATAGACTTGCAGGGCCGCAGGCTTGGTTGCCCCGCTCGCCTGCGAAACAGAGAACCATTTTCTATCTTCGCAGTCATGACTGCAGAGAAAACACTGGAGGTCTATGGGTGATTCTCGTTTTTATATGGGGCCGGGGGAAGCCACGAATCTTCTGCAGTCTACTGCGCCACCTTGTGGCGGAATACCCCAGATGTAAGGGCTTCATGAAACAGGCCGTGCTGTGCATTAGGAAAATATATCAAATAATTAGACCGGACTCACGGACCAGCCACAGCGCATGCACCAGCAAGAGCAGGACCCACGACCACCGTCTGCGCAGCCCAGCAGCAGCCCCGGAAACAGAGAGGGGAGCAGGATGCGGCCAGCTGACCAGAAGAGCTCCCACGCCGAGGATAAAATGGCGCCGGGCTCCGGAGCAGCAGCACCTCGAGGGACGCATCATCGTGCGGCCCCGCCCCCGCGAACTCCGGGCGCCCGTGGAACAGAAAATGGTGCCCAGAGAGAAGACAGACAGGGAGGGTCCCCCCCTCCCCTGCCGCGGAGCGCGGTTGGTGCCCGCAGCAAGCGGAGAGCGTGCAGAGAGGGCGGCCACCCCCCCCCCCCCCCCCCGGAGCGCCAGAGAGGCAAGGAGGGCAGGAGCGAGGAAGGTAAGTATCAGCACGGTGAACACAAAAAAACACAAGTAAAAGCACTGGAGCACACAGTAATAATAAAGCATGTGCGTACATACAATACAAAGATCAGGCATAAGGGGTCCCCCCCCCATATAGGCTCACCATAGCCTATGGCCGGCCCAGAGCATAGCTCTGTGAACGCCTGACCCTAGGCGTTCCCCTACCTTCACCTGATCCGCAGCCAGGGCTAGGAGGCAGGATGGGTCCCGGAAACATGTGGGAATAGGGCTGCAGCGGCAGACAGGCTTGGGACGCCCCGCTCGCCTGCGATATCCAGAGAGAGATGGCATTCCATCTTCGCAGTCAGATTTATTATGGGAAAATAGCTGCCCTTATATGGGCCGGGAGGAGCCACAAGTTTCGTCTTGCAGTCAGCTGTGCCACCTTGTGGCGGATAACCCAATAGTGAAGAATGAAGTGACCCGAGCAGGATACCAGGAAAAGGTAGATTTGTGTACTCACCAGTAAATTTCCTTTCTCGTACTCTTCTATCCCGGGGCACCACACCCGCTCTAGTGTTCTGTTACAACTGTGGCAGTTGATGCCTTCAACATAGATTTAGTTTTATTGAACAGTTTCTAGTTGCGCTCATTATGCACAGGTTAGCGTTCTCCCCTCCCGGGGCTGTGGCTGCACTGCTTTGTAATTAATCCTGCACTATATAGGCTGGGAGGAGTTACCAGTAGTTTTTTTTCTATCTTGCAGTCCCCCGTCGATGGCTGATATTAACCCACGCATTGCTAATAGTGGTGCTCCGGAATAGGAGAGAACGAGAAAGGAAGTTTACCCTTTCCTGACTCTGACTGACACCCGACATGGACATTCCTGTGGGGCTGGTGATACAGTCATGGTGCACTCACCACAGCTTTATATGCTTTTACAAACTGAGCAGTGTGAGTCTAGATAGTTCTTCCTCCAGGAACATTAGAGGTTAGGCTGACTTCATAGGCTTTATCTTTAAGCAAACCCATGAGAAAAGTGTCAGATGTAAATGATTATATGTACAGGAAAGCAGGCGCTGTGCCTGATCACACCTAACAATCCCAGGGTGCACTGTATGGATAGCTATATAGCACACACTGGTAGATAATTTGGCACAAGGCCATTCCAAGTATAAATCAAGGCTGATAAAAAAAAAAAAAAAAAAAATGGGCTGCTGGTCACCCATTTTAGAACTGACCTGGGGGTGTACTTGCTCGGGATAAATAGTTGGTGAAAAAAACCTGTTGCAACCACTACATTGAAAGCTGCAGGCCAAGCAAAAGAACCTCCACTCAGACATAGAATACAAGCAGATTCCAGATTCTGTGGTTGGGGAATATGAGTCTATTGTGACTGGTGGAAAAACTTTTCTGAGCGATTAATATACTCACCTTTTCTCCTCCACAGCACTTTCGTCCTAGTCCAGTTAAATAAAACATTAGTAGGACCCAAAATGAAGTCCAGTGGTTCTTGCTGGGGAGCAGGTGTTTTTTTTTTTCTCGGGGGGAAAACTGCAATCTCTAAAGTGCCCCCCCCCCCCCATCCAACTTGCTTGCTCGGGTACTTTGGTGGACCCTTGAGATCACCTTACCCAACTCCCCTCAACTGATCAGTGTCAGTTTAATACTGTATTAAGTATTAAGCATTTTGCAGGGTGGACGTGCCTGACCGGTTCCTGGGAGTGACAGGGATAACGATGTATATTCCAGAACTAAACAGCAGCATTTGGTTCTTGGCATTCCTCCCTAAAAGCGTGGGGCTAGAAACTTGCTCTCGGGCCACGTGTATCCTGGTGCCTTCGCTATTAGGGAATCCAGGTCCCCCACCACTATTTTGGGTCTTGCCTTTCACCCCAACCCCCCTTCCCAGCCGCTGACCCAAATCCATTACCCAACACCCCAGCCACTAACCCCAAACCCCTGATGGCAAACATCTTCTATTTAGTGAAGCATTTACCTGAAACAGGTGTTTGCATATGAAGTCATGACTTTGCAAAATACTTTAAAAAGCTAGGGAAGTCTGCCAAATTAAAGTTAATAACTGCACCAAAATGATTATTATTTATTTGCAAAGAACCTCTCTTCTGTGTGTATACATTGCTTTGAGATACAACTAGTGCATGTCCGAGCATTTAAAGTATCGGTTGATGTGGAAGATGGTTTATTCTAATACTAGTGCTGGATACAGTGCTGTATAACACTTCACAAGCTGCAAACTTGTTCCTGATCAATTGCTCAGGTGCCAAAAAAGCATGACCACTGGAAAAATACAACTCTGTGAAGTATTCACCTGTAGAGTTGGTATTATATGCAGACATCACATCCTGCTCCAGACATAGTCCTTACATGTGGGTATACCTCCGCCTTCAGCACCGTGCACTGCAGTATCATGAAGAAAACAAGCTCCTCCCGGCCCTACATATACCGAGGAACCTCCCACAAATCCCCAGCATTGACAAGCAGTGAGAGAAGAAGCCAGGAGGAAAACAACCACCCAGAGACTGGCAATAATATCCAAGATAATAATCACCACACAGGGGATCCAGAACAAGGTGAATCAGGGTGGGGTGGAGCAGGACGTGCTGTCTGCATAATACCAACTCTACAGGTGAGTGCTTCACAGAGTGGTATTATTCTAAGCAGACAGCACGCCCTGCTCCAGACATAGTCCTTACATGTGGGACATCCAATAGCAGTGTCCATAAGTAGGGTGGGATCCCCGAGAAAAAAGGCACAGTCAACCATAAAAGTGCTGTCACCTTAACCATGCTACCAAGAGCAACGAGAGCAATGCTCTAACCACAGCCTTTGAATTCTTGTAAAGGCAGAACTGAACACAAGCAGCGGACTAGCCAGCTTGCTCAACAGAACCTAGTGCTGAAAGGCCCAAGCCAAGCACAAGTAGTAAGAGAGCAAAAACCAAGAGAGAAGAATGATCTTCCCCTAACGAGTAGGCCAGAGTAACAGCCTAACCATGCTACTGGAAAAAAAGGGGCAGCCATGGCAACCTTAAAGATCTCCCCATCTGAGAATATGAACCCAGGTCTCAGGCGAGACCAGCAGGAATACTGAAAAACAGTGCTAACAAGGCACAGCAAGAGCCGAGACGTTTACTTTAGGCTCAGAGGAACAAGGCGACCGAGCAGGACCAAGCCAAAGGGCACCTACACCCATGTTAGCAATCAGATCCGGTACATAAGGATGGAGAAACCTATAAGCCCCAAGGGGCATAATTCCCACCAGGGACAAGAGAAAGGCCAGGAATCTCCAACACCTGATGAGGGATACAGATCCCTTTCGTTCAGAGTAAGCCAGACAATAGCCCAGAGACCGTAGGGTCTGGACTAAAGGAGAATAAGAACACCGCCTGGACCCAATTCGGCGTAAGGCGGAACACCCTCACCTCATGGTGTACAGAATAATATATATATATATATATATATATATATATATATATATATATCTATATCTAGGACCGCTAACAGAGCCATCCTTTATGGCACATTTCTGACTGAAGCAACCGCCCCAGAAGAGCGACATGAGGGAAGGAACAGTTCAGCCAAGAACCTGAATAAGACCCAAGGGAACCCTTAGCAGGGCATCCGGATAAGTAACCCCCAAAAAGGGAGCATAGAATTCCCTGGGGAATGCACCTGAGCAACCCCTGAGGAATGCGCAACACAGAAGATTGAACTAGACTTCTGCAGTAGGTGAACAGGGCGAGCCCTGAAACCTTCAGAGCACTGAGTTGGGGAGCCAACTTCAACCGTGCTATAATAATCCTAGGACCCAGGGATAGGGAATATCCCGCAGGAAAGAGAGCTAGTCCAAGCAAAGCAGACTAGAAGAGCATAATCCAACATAGCCGGCAGAAAAAGAAGAGGAGGGAGCTAGGCCTAGCCCTCCAATAGAGAAGACGCCCAGAGATACCCATCTCCAATAGGGTGAAAAGCCAACCGACCAATCGCCTAAAAGGCCTGTAGGTAAGGGCGACGTAGTAGGGAGCCTGAATAGGCAGAACAGCCCTCTTGAGAGGGCATACAGTACAACTGTCTTCAGCAGAAAATCTGCGAACCACGCCCCGCTGGGCCACCCAGGGGCCCCCAGCATAACGGTTCTCCCTTTCTACTGCAATCTTATGCAGAACCCCGCCTGGCAGGGTGAAAGAAGTTAAGACATATAGAATATAATGTCCTGACAGAAGCAATACTAGGCCCTCATGACCAAGGCCAGAGAGTCCTGGGACAATAACCCAGGACAGAGTCCCTGTAACAACAAAGGGGCCCCACAGGGCCACACCAGTAGGGACTCAGTGAGATACTAGAATAGAACCTCCTGCCCCGTTAGGGAAGCCAGCCAAGCTAATACCAATGAAGTGCAAGGGATGTAAACCCCCACTTAGAACCAAACCGGAACCTTCTTGAAGGGTCAACCTGTTCCGAGACCTTCACAGATAAAAAGGGACAAGCCACTGTCCACAGACTGATCGAGAGTCCCCCAAAAAGGACAAATCCTGAAGAGGAGTAGTCCAGCAAATTAGAGCCCACCAAAGGCTCAATGTGTCAACCAAAAAAAAGTATGAAGATGGATCCCCTAAGGGGACCCCTTTAGGAACCACGGGGGATTTCAGGAAAAATAAGACCCCCCAGTCCACCTGCAAGACTTGGTACCCATGATGACCATCTACAGGGAGAAGAGAGAAGGAAGGAAGGTCCCAGACATCTTCCTTGAATTTACAACCTCAAAGGAACCCCCGTAACGAGGGGGAGCGTACTGACCTAGTTCCAGGGGTGCTGGAACCCTGTCCAGGATAAGTAACCTAAGGTGTCGCAGGGCCCAAGGGCTCCTGAGAATAAGGGACAGCATCTGGGCCGCCACCAACAGGCCCACCAGCTGCAAGGTAAAGGAAGTGTGACATCAAAGAGGGCAAGGCCCTTTCCATAACAAGTCCACATTTAGCAGAAGGAAGGTTCTAACATGAACCAATCTAAATGCCACCCCGTAGGGGGATACCGAACCGGGGAACACTAAGTAAGTGATGTGCCAGAGCACCAATCCATAGGACTCCCAAAGGCAATAGCCAACACGGCCTGATGCAAAAATAGGAAGCAAAGAAGGACAATAACATAGAACCTAACGTGGACACCACACGGGCCCGTCCAAGACACCACTCCCATACTCGCCTTGGTGAGTCATCTGGGAGCAGGAGAGGAACCAAAACAATACCCCAATGCGCAGAGTTGGACCTTCAACACTGGCTGGAAGTGGCCTAGGTGTCCTGAAGGCACAGGGGACTAAAAAGGGATTATAAATCTTCACATGCATCAAGAGGTCTACTGGACAAGAGGTAGATACCATGTAGAAACCTGTGAAGGTATAAATGCTAGGCCCCAGAATGCCAACCTGGGTCAGACTGCTTCATCCCGGAGGGGAGGGGTAAAGTGGATGTAATCACAGGTCAAGGGCCAACCTGTAAGAGAGCCCAGACCCTACACGCCAAACTCGGCCTGCCTCAACTCCCGAAGGGAAAACAGGGACTAGAAGAACCCTGATAACCTTAGAAAAGGGACCGCCCAGCAGACTCCATTCTGCATCCAGGGGGGGGGGGGGGGGGGGGACTACCTCCTGTAACAACTTGAAAGAAGCATGGCGCCCTGCGATAGGAGCCCAGTGCTGCGGCAGTCCACTCGCCCAACAAGGTGAGGGCGTCCCTTCATGCTTGTGCGGTTTCGGCAGATTTGAACTTCGCTCAGCCGGAGGACCCAGGGCGTTGCCTGCCCCCCCTGGGGCGGGTCTCCATTCCAAAAAAAAATTGGAAGCACACTTCTAGTTCGCGCTTGACACTAACGTAGGGAAGGGGAGGGGTGTCCCTGCCCCTAGGAGGCCGAGACGGCCTTCTGCTCGAGGGTGCCTTACTCCTTTTTTCCAAAAGGTCCAACCGGGCCCCAATAAGCGTCGTCTCTAAAAGGGAAGGCCAGTAAGAGCCTTGTTTTTTTTGGTATCATTGTCAGCCCTCTACTGTCGCAGCCAAGCAGGCGGCGAATAGCCACCACAAGAACCGAGGTTCTAGTGCACATTTTAACAGTGTCATCCATCGCTGAGAGAATAAACTTAAAGACCTCCCAAGGGAGATCCTCCGGTTGGTGGTCAAGTATCTTCCTAAGAAGTGTCCTGGCGGTCACCGCAGTGACGGCCGCGGCACAGACCGGGCGCAGATCCGTCCCTGCACACGAAAAGGCGTGGGAAGCCTGACTGTCAATGCGCCGGTCCTCAGCATCCCGAAGGGTACGATGAGTAGAGGCTGTCATGAAGGGAGGGTTAGCAACCCCAATAATAGGTGCATCCACCTCGGGAGGGGCTGACTAGCAGCCAACCACATCAGGGGGAAAAGGGTACTTCCAATCCCAGACCCCCGGAACTCCTGTAAGTTCACAAGGCGATTCCCAATCCTTAGATATAAGAGCCTGGAATGATCCTGCTCCAGAAATTCCAAGCGCGGCGTCGCCGTGTGGAAACTCTCCCTCTTGGGCTTGGGAGACTCTCCCGGAGGAGAGATGGACAGTACTCCAAAGATCTTTATAAGTAATTTATCAGTGTCACACCGGCCCCAGGAACCAGGGCCAGAATTATCACGGGTCCAAGGTATCTCGTCTGAGGAACCGGAACCTGAGAACAGTCCACCTTCATCAGAGGGATCAAGGACCTGCATAACAGCAGACTCTTCAGTTTGCTTGGAAAACATAGAACCAGGAAGCGTTAGGGACCGCTTCTTTCCAGCGCCCAAGCGCTCCGCCAACCAGGCATCACCTGCTCAAATGCGACTCATCAGGAGTGAGATTTAAACACGGGGAGACAGGTGTATTGAAGCAAGATGCAGCCACTGGTAAACCTGATTGCAGGGCCAGTGCTTGTTCAGCACACGGTCCGTAGACCTGTGCTCTGTCAGCGTGGGGTGGTCCCCACGCAGTACACAGCCAGTCTTGTCCCCGCGGGACCCCGGACACATAATTCTGAGATGCCTCCATATGGTGATTATCAAAGCAATATGCCAGCAGGGATTTATGCTATAAGCGACCCCGGATGCCCCAAGACCCGCTAGGAATGTGGGAGAATACAAAAGTGAGCCAGTTTAAGATATAGATCAGGCCGAGGGATGCCACCGGAATCTTAGCGTCTGAAAGACATAAGGAGAAGAATGGGTGTCAGAGCCATGCGCAGCTGGAAAACATATAAAAAGGGAGTCACCCGCAAGGGCACTTACAGACCAAGGGAGGAGGGAAAGCGCCACCACGCGTGCAAAGATCAGCAAAATGGCGCCCAGCGAACCTCGAAGGGCGGGCTCTATGCTCGGCCGTGACGCGGAGCGCGCCAATTCAAGTCCCCGCCCACTTCGGAGAGCGCGAAGCTCTGAGGTAACGGCAAAGCAAGGATACAATCACACGCTTAAGGATTTGTAGAAAAAACGTTACGACTAGTAAGGAAAAGGCGCCACAGCATCTAGACAACGCCGCAAACTGTGCATAAGACATATGGCGGTAGCCGAAAACCAAATAAAGAGCAAGCAGCGCGGCTCTGACATTTCAATGTTAATGAAGGGCAGAAATAAGGCCATAAGCGTGAAATACTGGTACACAGGGACCACCACACACATACCCCCCCCCCTTTCTTTTCCCACTAACTAGTTGGGGAATGAGGGAGGATGGCGACCCTTACACAGGGTCCAGCACTACCCGGGGTACGGGGCAATAATGCGGGAGGGGCATCCACTAGAGGCTCACCATCAGCCTAAACCGCCTATCCTATGGTGGGGGGATTGCGGTGGAGCATGGCTCCGTTAAGCACACGAGGTGCTGCCTACCTTCACCCGACCAGCGCAGCCCAGGCTGGGAGGCATATTCTTTCATCGAGAGGACAGGTGGAAATAGTCCCGCAGGGCCTCGGGCTGTAAAGCCCCGCTCGCCTGCGAGAGCGCGATACTTCATGTCTTCGCAGTTCAGCACTGCAGAGAAATCTGGGGATTTGTGGGAGGTCCCTCGGTATATGTAGGGCCGGGAGGAGCTTGTCTTCTTCATGATACTGCAGTGCACGGCGCTGAAGGCGGAGGTATACCCACATGTAAGGACTATGTCTGGAGCAGGACGTGCTGTCTCCTTAGAATATTTGGAATAAAAGATCATCATCAGGGTTTGGTTATGTTGCTCTTTGGAGAATTCAGACTCTACAAACGTCAGCTAAAGTAACCATAACATTTATTTTATTATCTGTATGATGGTCATCATAGAATCCCTATCTTATACAAAGAGTACAAAATATATATTTAGAGAAAACACAGTCCCATCCAATAAAAGCATTAAAAGCCGCCATCACTTGCCTGCTAGTGCAGAAAAGCATGTTGGCTTTAGAATTTGTCCACAGATGGCAGATCCCTTGTAGACTAACAGAGAAAGTAAATCAGTGAGGGGAAAACATGCAGGCAGCATATGACATGTTAAGGGGTAGACTTTGGAGCAAAAGAGTTTTGTATTAGCACAGAAACAGGACATAAGCCAGCCATGTACCAATAATGAGACTAACACGATGGCTGCCACTGGGGACCTCCTCTCTATGCTAGTTGCTTGGCTGCCAAGCTCTCTGACCTGCAATAAGCACATGGCTTCTTATTTGCTCACTAAGCTGAAGCACCGCCTTCAGTGTTTGATTGAGGGAAATGTTGCTGCATCATGACAGACAGACAGTTAAGAGAACTGAAAGGCAAAACAGACCTTACCTGTCTTATCCGTCCCTTGTGAATTACCTCAACAATTACGGGCTACTTCTGGGTATCCAACTAGAAAATGGGAGTTCCAGTTTAAATGACATGGTTCAGTATAACAGGAAGGAAACTGGTCTTTTCCAGGAACCACGGCCCCGTATACATGTAGGTGCATTTTATGATTCTGTATTACTATTTAAACAGTCAGGCATGGCAGACCTTAAAGGCAGACAGACTTATTTCCTACTGTGCAAGTCACTGTCCAGGCAACTTAAAAAGCCTGCAAACTCATGCCTTGAGTGCTTACCTGCTGCTGTTTATGTGGGAGCAGGCTTCGATTATTGATTGGCAGCAAGAAATGCATCACATGATCTATCACAAGTGTCCACTGCTGATATGGGTTTTCAGCAAGTGACACGTAACGAGTCGGACAGGGCTGCACACACTGCTTTGGAATGGATGGTGCAGCACCCAATCTGACTCTGGGTGTATGAGGGACCGTAGTTAAGTTGTCTGGACTGTCCAGTGCTAATCATTTTGTTTTGCATAGAGTAGGTGAGGGTTTCAAACCTTGTCCTAGAGTAGATTTTGGCTCCCAAAAAGACACACTGGGGACAGTCTGCTTGCTTTCCTTCCTGGTGACACCTATGTAGTAGAACTTTTTTATGCCATGTGACAGCCATGTCTACCTGCTGGAAGATTGAAGTTAAATCTGTAAAAGCTGATGACCCAACACACACTACACAGGTGCCAGTGCTCCCTTATTGGAGGAGGGCTTGTAAAAGTAAAGGCTCTAAAAGAAACCAAGGATACTTACCTGACAGTCACAGACTCGTTGGTGCAGCTCCTATGCCGACAGCTTGCCCCTGCTACTGGTCACATGGGAATAGGTTCCCCCATTGATTGGCAGCAGGAGGCGCATTACGTGACTGCTAATAAGCATCCCTTGCTTTTTTCTATTTGGGACGCTCAGAAGGGCACCGTCAGCACTGAAAAGGTCAGTACTTAAACCAAAGAGCTGTCGCAAAACTGACTAATAGTTCCCTCACTCTATCATCACAGGGGCATCCTGTAGCCTATACTAAACTTCATGTGGAGTCTCAAGGCTGCCTTCCATGTGACCGCTGGCAGCAAATCAAATTCACTGGCTGTATGAAGTGAGTTACTGCTGCTGCTGTGAATCTGGTTGGCTGATTGCAGCCTTGTGGGCAGTGAGAAAAGCAGAAGAGGTAGGTGCCAGACCTTGGGCTGTTGGGAGGTGATGCACAGTGAGGCATCCCAAATAGGGATACCCCTGTGCTGATAGAGCAAGGGGACTTCCAGACTTTACATTTTGGTAAATACCCCAAGTAAAGTTTCAAATCTGGTTGATTGTTTGTAGACAAGATGGCTCTAATTTTACATGCATGTATATGTAGAGGAGACAACCCAGAAGAATTTACACAGGAAAACTACAGGCAGGCCAACAACGCAACAGGCAAATCTACAAAGAACCTGCACTGAACATGTCAGTAACAGCAGAAAGAAGCGTCACATTATCCAGCAGCTGGCAGACAGTGGTTATGCACAATTTCTGAGACTACATTAAGGATCAGCTGACTCCAAAGAAGTGACATTGATACGCTGCAGTATACTGGGATGTAGAGCATAACATTGAGCAAACAAAACAGGATGCTGCACCTACATACAGCTGTTATAAAGCTGGTTATGTGGATGGAGTCTGGAGGTTGCTGAATGCTCCAACCTCCCCACAGACCACTTAAGTTCTTTTCCTCCCATCATGTGACAACAGGTCAGTTCAAATTGTCGGTACTTTCCTCGCTCTGGTACAGGCTTCCATCAAGGAATTCAAATGGGTTCTCCTTCGTCTCCCGGCAGTAAAGGTACACCAGATATCCAGCAAAAAGAAGAAAAATAAGGAGCTGAAGCCACAGTGGGAGGAAGCGTCTGGCAGATTTCTTGACTTCCACTTCGTTTGGCTTTGGACGGATGGGTCTGCGGGGCTCCACTCCCTGGGAGTAGGAAGACTGATGACGTACCTGAGATATGCTCTGGTACGAGTTGTCCCCACTTCTGTAGACACACAAAAGGCAAATGCTCAGTGGCGCCAATTACTTCAAGGCCAACATCCTTTCATTTAATAAACGAGTTAAAAGCTTCTGTTGAAAAGCACTGTTCATAATTGTACTACCTATCTGAATTTCAGTCCTCCAGAAAAATCTGGTGCTGTGATTGGCCAGCTGGATACGTGACGATACGGCTGAACAGCGCACAAATTCTCTGAAGGGGTGAAGAGTAAGATTTTTCCTGTTTATTAGGGTTAATCTGCAGGGGGTGGGGGGCATCAGCAATGGGATGCTCCTCTGCGCTAAGAATAACAACCATTTTGTGAAAAATGGGTGGTGTTCTGGTTTAAGGTAGAAGTGTCGGTCTGTGTATTCCTCCTTTGCTATACCTTGTATAGCGCAATGAATAAAGCGAACCTCCAGCCCAAAAAATGCCAGGGTATCTTGATTTGGGATGCCTCTCCAGTTTAAAATGCAAGTCAGAATTTAGGCATGGAAGCCTGTTTAATTGGGACAGGAAGTAGCTGCACGCTGCAGTGAAGCATGTCTCCTATTGAAGAGGGCACATCTGCTACATGCCTGTACTACTGTTTCCTGCCCTGAAGAGGAAGGATAGAAGTGCCAATAGGTTGATTCTCTCTAAAACAGTGCCTACTGATGGTGTGATGACTGGTCTAGGTTACTGTAACTACTCTGTGAGCCAGGAAGCCCGCTTTATAAGATCAAGAGAAATCCTTCACCTTTAAAAAAGAGGCTGTCCTGGCAATTAAAAACAAGGCTCACTTACCTGCCAGTCTGCAGACTTGATCCCTCGTAGTCCTTAGATGCTCACATTATATATCCCCCGCTAGTGAACGACTGAGCCTTTTTTTTTTTTTTTTTTTTTTTTTTTTATTTCAACTACCTGGACAGGGAGATTCATTTAAAGCAGATCTAAAGTAAAAAAAAAACAATCCCAATTAGGGATGCCCACCCAAAGTAAGCAAGCCCTAAAATCAATCCAAAGTCAAAGTCTTCCCTAGTCCATGTCTTAAATTACAGCTGGCAACCAACTAGGTTCATGCACAGCACCTACCGAACTGTACTGACTGCTGGGAGTCACACAGGACACGTGGACGTAAATGTCCAATGGGAAATGCAGTGGCCACTGCAGTAAATTAACTCTGGGGTCTGCTTTAAACAAAGTAGGCCGATTTGGACCCACCTACTAAATGGGGAAAAAATACCATTTTGTGAATACTCACCTGTAAAATGGGTATTATAAGTATGTCACACACCCCACTTCAGACTTAATAATTACACTAGGGTTAACGCACCTCTAGGTGGCAGCATTGCAGAGGACTTCTCCAAAAAACTTCAACAGGCCCCTCCCGGTCTATACATACCTGGTACCTCCCAAGAACCTCCCAGTGTTAGAACAGCAGTAAGACAAGGTACCAGAACCAAAACAATTTAACCCTCAACGTAAAGAACCAAACTTCACCAAATAGAGAGCCAGGATACCAAAAAGGGCGGGTGAAGGGTGTGTGACATACCTATAATACCCATTTTACAGGTGAGTATTCACAAAATGGTATTATTCTAAGTATGTCACACACCCCACTTCAGACTTAATAATTACACTAGGGACATCCAACAGCAGTGTCCAGAAAAGGGTGGGTATCCTAACAGGCAATAACGCAGAAAAATTCAAACCACTGCAGCCTGCAAAACCTTGCGGCCAAAAACAGCATCCGCTGAAGCCCGCACATCAACCTTATAGAACTTAGAAAAGGTATGAACAGAAGACCAAGTTGCAGCCTTACACACTTGTTCAACAGAAGCCTGGTGCTGAAAAGCCCAGGACGCACCAACCGCACGAGTAGAGTGAGCAGTAACACGGAAAGGGGGATCCTTCCCCTTGGCCGAATAAGCACCAACAATGGCCTGACGAATCCATTTACTAATGGAGGACTTGGCCGGAGCCAAACCCTTCCTAGGCCCACATGGCACAACGAAAAAGGCATCAGTCTTACGAAAAGAAGACGTCGCACGTAGATAGTACCTGACACAACGTACCACATCCAAGCAGTGCAAAGCACTCTCCTTGACATTCTTAGGCTTAGGACACAAAGAAGGAAGAACAATGTCCTGGTTAAGATGAAAAGCAGAAACCACTTTAGGGAGAAAATCTGACTTGTAACGAAAAACCACTTTGTCCTGATGATCCTCAAAATAAGGAGCCTGAGTAGACAAAGCAGCCAGCTCTGAAACACGCCTAACCGAAGTAATGGCCACCAGAAAGGCAACCTTCTGAGTAAGAATGGACAAAGCAACATCCCGCAAGGGCTCAAAAGGAGGAGCCATAAGAGCAGAAAGAACCAAATTCAGGTCCCAAACTGGGAGCAAAGGCTTCCTAGGAGGCCGCACATGCGAGACCCCCTGAAAAAAAGTCTTGACCAAGGAATGACTAGCAAAAGATTTCTGGAAAAAAATTGACAAAGCAGAAACCTGCCCCTTCAAGGTACTCAACTGAAGACCAGAGTCCAGACCCGCCTGAAGGAACTCCAAAATCCTAGACACAGAAAAGACCCGGCAGGGCAAGGACCTAGCCTCACACCAATCGATATAAGATCTCCAATACCTGTAATATATGGAAGAAGAAGATCTCTTCCTAGCACTAATAAGAGTCTGAATGACCGCATCCGAAAGACCCTCCTCCTTTAAGATGGAGGTTTCAGCAGCCAAGCCGTCAAAGCCAGCGTTTGTAAACTGGGGTAACAGAGATGACCCTGAGTGAGAAGATCTGGCCGAAGAGGCAGATCGAACCGATCTACGGTCAGACGGACGATGTCCGCGAACCACACCCGCCTTGGCCACCTTGGAGCCACGAGAATGGCGGGAACTCCTTCCAGAACCAACTTTCGCAGAACCCTGCCTAGCATGGGAATCGGAGGAAACAAATAAAGAAACCCCAGGTCCCTCCAGCTCAGGGACATGGCATCCACCGCCAGAGCCAGAGGGTCCCGGGACAGGGACACAAAGGACGGAAGCTTGTGATTGTGACGAGAGGCAAACAGATCCACCTCCGGCGTCCCCCACCGGAGACAAAGTGACCGAAACACCTGGGGATGGAGAGACCACTCCCCCCGACGGGACGCACACCGGCTCAGAAAATCCGCCTCCGTGTTTTCCACACCCGGAATGTAAACTGCCGAGATGCAAGGGACATGAGTCTCCGCCCAGACCAAAATCAGAGACACTTCCCTGTGGGCACCCAGACTGCGAGTCCCCCCTTGGTGATTGATGTAAGCAACCGCCGTCTGATTGTCTGAGCGAACCTGAACCGGCAGACCTTGTAAATGATGCGTCAAGTGAGACAGAACCAACCTGATGGCCCGCAATTCCAGAACATTGATGGGCAAGTGAGCCTCCTGAGGGTCCCACTGCCCCTGAAACCGAAGATCCTTCCAATAACCTCCCCAGCCTGACAGACTGGCATCCGTGGTGACGGTCTCCCAAAGTGGAGTCAGAAACGACCTGCCCTTCAGAAGGTTGTCCGAGACCAACCACCACAGAAGGGACTGCCGAACCCGAGGGGACAACCGGAAGGACCGATCCAACGACCCCGGACACCGGTTCCAAGACGCCAAAAGATGAAGTTGAAGAGTCCTCGTATGAAACTGAGCAAAGGGAACTGCCTCGAACGAGGCCACCATCAACCCCACCAGTCTCATCCCCAGACGAATGGACGGATGAGGATGGGAGAGGAGCAGCCGGGCCAATTCCTGAATCATCAGAACCTTGGCCTGAGGAAGAAACACTCTGTGCTGGCAGGAGTCCAGCGACATCCCCAGAAAGGTCACCACCCTGGCCGGAACCAGCGAGGACTTGGGGTAATTGATCACCCAGCCGAACCTCTCCAACATGGACACCACCGTGCTGGTGTCCCCTTCTGCTTGACTGAAGGAAGGAGCCATGATGAGAAGATCGTCCAGGTAAGGCACAATGCGAATCCCCTGAGCTCTGAGCAGGGCCATCACCCCTGCCAACACCTTGGTGAACACTCTCGGAGCAGAGGTGAGACCGAATGGAAGAGCCACAAACTGAAAATGCCGATCCCCCACCACGAAACGGAGAAACCGCTGATGAGCAGGAAAAATCGGCACGTGCAGGTACGCATCCTTGATGTCTATGGACGTCATAAAGTCCCCCTGCCGAAGCGAACCGATCGCCGACCGCAGGGTCTCCATGCGAAACTTCCGAGGACGAATAAACCTGTTGAGAAACTTCAAAATAAACCAGAATAGGACGGAAGGACCCGTCCTTTTTGGGGACCGTGAAGAGATTGGAATAGAACCCGCGTCCCACCTCTGAAGGAGGAACCGGGCAAATGACGGCCAAATCCAGAAGATTCCTTACTGCCGCCAGGAGCCCCTGCGCGGCCAAAGGATCCAAAGACACCCGAGACCTGAAGAACCTTGGAGGAGGAAGGGACTCGAATTCCAACTTGTAACCGGCCGAAACCACTTCCCGGACCCATCTGTCCGGGACCTCCTGGTCCCACACCCGGGAGAAAAGTTGCAACCGTCCCCCCACCCGAACGGGTGAGGGCGCCCCCTCATTGCTGGATGGGCTTGGCAGCCGGCTTGGGCTTGGCACCCCAGACGCGGGTGGGACGGCCACGGCCTCTGCCCCTATTCCAACTGCCGCCCCTGGGGGCCGAGGAGCCCGCACCTCTACCGGCGCCAACTCCCCGAAAGGACGGATTGAACGAGACCATCCCCCGAAAGGAACGACGAAATTTCTTGTGCTGAGGTAACTTACCTCCCTTGGCAACAGAGTCCAACCTCTCACCAAAAAGCCTCAAACCCATAAAGGGCAGAGCCGTGAGCGATCTTTTAGAATTAAAATCAGCCGTCCACTGTCTCAACCACACACAGCGCCGGATAGCTACCAGCAAGGCAGTAGCCCTGCCACACATCAGCATGGCATCCTCCTGAGCGGCCAGGATAAAGGACAAAAAAGCATCACAGCGCTTAAGCCCAAGGGACTCATCACTGGTGGGCTCGAGATCCACCCCCAAGTCCCTGACAATAGACCTGACAGCAAAAGTCAAAAGAGCCGAAGCACAGACAGGCCTTAACACCGAACCCGCACATACAAAACCATGACGGGCAAGCTGATCAACCCGGCGATCCTCACCGTCCCTGAGCGAAGTCGTGTCAGGGGAATGCACGACCGCCGTGTTGGACAGTCCCAAGACCGGAGTATCTACCTCAGGGGGAACAGACCAACGCTTCATCAATTCCGCCGGAAAGGGATACTTCCTATCCCAGCTAGACGGCACACCAACAAGACGTGTAGGTTGCTCCCATTGCTTGAAGACAATTTCTTCAAAGTGCTGTTGGCTGGGAAATTCCAGACGCTGCTTGGAAACCCCAAAAAGCTGACCCTTGGGCCTGGGAGCAACCACCGGTGGCTCCAAATCCAACACCTCAAACATCTGGCTCAAAATGGTAGAGGAATCGAGAGGGAGGCCATCATCCGGATCTCCCTCAGAACCCAACAACTGCTGAACATCAGAATCTTCATCCTCAATGAGCTCACCTTCTTCACGGGGACGATCCGACCAATCCAGATCTCCCACAACTTCCTCATCTGAATCCAGCGTAGGCGGAGACAGATGCTTCCGCTTAGCTGAAACCTTCTGAGCGGCTATAGCAGAAAACCGCTTCTCAAGGCTGGTCAAGCGGGCACATACCTCAGACTGCGAATCCCCGCCCAGGACAACGTCACACGGGGTCCGGAATAAGCGAGGGGGAGAGGGAGATGGCGCGGCTGACGAAGTGCTAGGCACCGGAGTACTGGACTGCCGTGCAATGTTCTGCTGTGCACAAGGGATACACAAAATGACATCATCTCCCTGGATCGGAGCCCCACAACCCCCGCACACCTTGGATTGTCCCGAAGAACCATTCCCGGTATCTGTGGCAACCTCCATGTGGTGAAATTATGGTATTTACAGAACCCAGGGATTTATGCGGTACGCGACCCGGGATGCCCCTAAATAACCTAACACTAGTCTAAGGACAGACAAGATCCTGACCCAGGGGAAAAGCAAAAGGCCCTAATAAAAATACAATAAATGTATATATATAAATATATTGCAAGGACAACAAACACCCCCCACGAGCCAGGTATATATAACCGGGAGAGCCCTGCCAGGCGGGATCCCAGGATCTGAAAAACACAAAGGGAGAGAGAGACAGGCGTCAATCAGCACCATGCCAAAAAACACTGCATAATGTACAAAACCCCCCTTTACCACCCCCCCCCCTCATTAACCAGAGCAACGGAAGTGGTTAATGCCCGCCAGCACCATCAAGCTGCGCCGGGGCGAGGAGGGAGGCAAGGGAGAAGGAAGGATCCGAGGGGTAACTGACATGGCCCAAGAACCGCCTACCTGGAGAGAAGAGGAACCGCGCAGCCAGCAGAAGATGGCGGCCAGCACACCGAGGACGGAGGAAGAGAGAGACGCTCCGGGAGCCGAGAAGGCCCCGCCCCTCAGGCCGTCCAATCCGTGCGCGGCCCGTGCGACCCCGCCCCCAGGCAGCGTCAGCGTCTGCCTGCGGGGACCGCCATCAGACCTCGATCACGGGGCCGGCGGCGCCACCCGCCGGCTCGCGGAGTACAGCGTCGGAGAACACAGACCCACACACTGATGAATGTCTCCCCTGAGCAGCCGGGCAAGCAAGCTGCAGGCGCCGAATACGGCGCCCAGCCACCCGCGGGACCGCGGCGCAGCACGCCGCTAGGCCCCGCCCCCCCCGGCTCCTGAGGGGAGACACACACACACACAGCCATGAACAGACAGTGAAGGCACAAGTAAAATCACAAGTAAAAACACAAAGTAAAATCACAAATGGAAAAGCGCAGCAGCACACTCAAACAACATGTGCATAGTAAAGCATGACACTGTCCCCAGGGCGTCCCACACCCCGGAAGAGACACAACACCCCAGGGCAAGGACAACCTGACCACTAACTCCTATAAAAAAAAGGGGCATCCCACATCCGGATCACCACTCCGGGAATCCCGCTATGCCCCGCAATGAAGGGTCGAGCGGAGGAGCTAATCTCCTAGGCACCAATGGTGCTGGCTACCTTATTGCCCGGCCTACAGCCGAAGCTGGGAGGCTGCCATTACATAGAACACAATTCAAACAAAAGCCGGGCAGAAATAGACCATGGGGGGGGGGGGGGCGGGGGGATACCCCGGCTACCTGCAAGCAGGAGACTTCTTTCTTCTGTCTTGTCACCACCTTGCAGAGAACAACACTGGGACGTTCTTGGGAGGTACCAGGTATGTATAGACCGGGAGGGGCCAGTTGAAGTTTTTTGGAGAAGTCCTCTGCAATGCTGCCACCTAGAGGTGCGTTAACCCTAGTGTAATTATTAAGTCTGAAGTGGGGTGTGTGACATACTTAGAATAAGGCTGTGTTTGTCAGAACAGCACTTACAAAACATTCCTTTTGTCAACCCCACACGGCCCCTTCCTGAAGCTTATCAAATCAAAAGCAATGAGCCTTCAGCAGGTGACTGGAAGCTGGCACCACCTATTGCAGAATAACTGGCAGCTACCAGTGAGGGCACTGGCTTGTGGAGAGGAAGGGGCAGCAACAAGTGGAAACCTGTAATTGACATTCTAACCCCCCCCCCCATATTCATGCTTTATTTTGATAAGCAAAATGTTTAGCAGAGGCAGGTGAGTGATCACTATAAAATATATATATGTCTATAGCATTAGATCGGGCTTTCATTACATTATCTGTCAAACTATCTTTATTCGAGATCTTCTTATTATTATGAATCACCACAGATACACATGAAATTACCTCTAGATCAATTACCTCCACTATTATAGAAGATCTGTACACAACCAACACTGAAAGCTATTCTGTCAGCAATTAGGTCATCCAAATATGTTCTGATCTTTGCAGCTTGTTTACTTGACCATTTGACACATCCTATTGGAGCAATAATCTGTCCGCAGTGCTTCATATCCCCCCAGTTTTACTTCCAGTAGTTTTGAGTACCACCAGAGGGGAGTTCAAGCACCACCGGTGGTACTAGTACCACTGGTTGGGAACCCCTGTCATAGATCATTTTACTTCTAATTCAAGGTACAAACAGTATATAGCAAATAATGTAGAAATTCAATTAAAAATCCTACACATAAATGGGACAATACATCCACATCGCTGTACTGTGTACAGCAGACTGATTACTTACTTGTTTAGGAAATCGTCTCTTTTCTGGGGAAAAAAAAAAAAAGAAAAGCATTGAATGCTTTCAACATAGCTACATATAATTTTCGTTTTCAATAAATTCACCTCTAAGACAGCAGATGCTTACCCTCGGATACGTTTGGGGGTTACGATAAGTTTGTGTAACAGTTTCTTCTTCATAGGTTTCATAATTATCTATTTAAGACAAACATACATCAGTTATCAGTTACACAGTGTAATACAGTGTAATACAGCTGTTTGAAGGCATCTTGCTGCTTTCCTGTTACTGTCTAACATGTAGTGTGACACATCTGCAAAATGCCCCAGTGGCAGGCTAGCAAGCGGCCCTGGAATCTTCTAGAAAATTAAATGCTCCTGCCCCAATCTGAATGCGTAGCCGTGGAAGCGCACCTCAGCACAGATACTGGGGATGCCGACCGTTTTTTTTTTAACATCTACGTGGGACCCACTGGAAAAGGTGAGATTTGTAGCACGACGGAACAGGGGGGGGGGGGGGGGGAGTGGGCTCCAAGACAAGCGCTCTCCGCTCTGTGGGCGCTCCCGTCTGCCTATTCAACTGAATGGGTGAGTGGGGCTGCACATAGAGTGGGAAACAGGCTCTGTGCAGCAGAAATAAACATGGCAATGCACAGTGCTGAAATCTCCCAGTGACTGGCGCTGCACTCTGGGCAAAGTAAATTTTTTTTTTTTTTTTTTAAATGTAACCCTCCCCCCCCCCCCCATGCCATTCTACAAATGGAGCATCTGCCTGGACCAGCCCTTTACATTAATAAATGTGTAAAAAACAAAAAACAAACATTTTTACTCTGTTCAGTTGAATTAAAGGAATAAACATTCTTACCATCATCGTTATCGTAGTTTCTGCTGCTATACTTGCTCTCATATGTAGACCCTGGGATAAAAATACCAAACAAACATCATTGAACCATGGATGAACCACCAATGAGAAGTTCAAGCTTTTACAGATCTTAAGATGGAATTTCAGGGGCCCTGCAGTCTGAAAGACTCAATACACTCACGTTCTCCTGGAGCCTTCACTTCGTCTCGGCACTGCGGCCGCATCCCTGTCCGAGCCTGGCCTATCTAAATGGGTGGCATGGGCACGCCACAACTAGAAGGCGAGTGGGGGGATATGGCTGGCAGCACACTCAGCTGCTTAGTCAGCGGAGCAGAGTGAAAGCAAGTGCGCTGATTGGCTGACCGTGCTTATAGGGCGACATGGGGGATACATTCAGGATGCCCCCTCTGAGAGGAACAACACACGAGAAAGTGAAATTCATGTGTGTTCCTCTTTAAGACTATATTAGAAAAACACAGAGATAAAGAGCAGTAACATCTTCCTTAAGAGTCCTCGACATGAAGCTTAGCTTACCTGCAAATCCTGGGATGGTTTTCTTTTGTTCGTATTCGTAAAGTTTTTTTTCATACAGTGTGCGAGTGGTGCCTAAAAACCAGACAGATAAAAACAGCACAATACATTAGGCCGACTAAATCTCAGGAGGCAAAATTATCACAACTGCTTACTCTATATTCTAAGTATGTCACACACCCCGCCTCAAGATATTCATTACCTGTGGGTAGTATGGTCCTGTAGAGGGCTTCTGCAGAGATGATTGGAGGAAAGTAAGCCCCTCCCAGTCCATAAATACCTGGGACCTCCCACTCATTACCCAGTCTTCATCTCTGCAGACGGCGAGCAAGCAGCAGATGTTATCTCCTCCTTGCACAGGGGGACTTTAAGGTAGCCGGGTCTACTCCCGGCCTATATATATTTTTATTTCCGTTCGGACTCTTTATTCCCTTTATTAATATATAGCTATTTAAATGCCTCCCAGTCTTGACTGCTGTCCGAGCGAGGGTATAACAGCACCTCAGGTGCTCAGGAGCTATGCTCCACCGCGAGACCCTATAAAGAGGGTAGGCGGTTATACCGGGTTGGTGACTCCGGTTTGGGATGCCCTGTCCAAGAGTTTAATTTTCCCCTTAAATGGCCTATTCCCCTTTTTTAGTTGTGTGGAGGCCTCTTATTCAGCTTCTGGTGTTTTTCTATGGGGGCGCCTGGAAAATAGATTTATTTGAAATGTTTGTTTAAAATGTTTACTTTTCTGGTATGAATAGTTATAATGTAAACTTGTTGCAATCTTTTTTGCTGACAGACACCGCAGCGGCTATTGCCACCGCGGTGCTGGATTTTTACCTCAGAGCTGAGGGGAGGATTTCTCCCCTCACGCTCTTCAGTGAGGGGGCGGGGCCGGGCCTTCGGTATGAGGCTGCAGCCCGCGCCCTTTAGGAGTTTGGAGCTGGTAGCGTGACCGAGCGGGGAGCAGCTCCGCTTGTTTTGCGGGCTGCTACCGGCTCTATTATGCGCCCGGTGCCGCGGCTGCCTGCGGCACCGGTGCGCGAGTGTTAATGGAGGGGAGCTTCCCCTCATGTCTGACAGACACTGTGCTGGATTTTTACCTCAGAGCTGAGACAGGTGCTGGATTTTTACCTCAGAGCTGAGGGGAGGATTTCTCCCCTCACGCTCTTCAGTGAGGGGGCGGGGCCGGGCCTTTGGTATGAGGCCGCAGCCCGCGCCCTTTAGGAGTTTGGAGCTGCTGGGCGGAGCCTTGCAGCGCGTGATCCACGCCCCCCTGCTGCGTCTCCCGCTCTGATCTGTGTTACCTCAGGCAGAGGACACAGTGTATTGGCGCCCAAAGACTCAGTGAGTGGCCCTGCGGCCGTTGCTTATCTGTACATATTTGCATATATATATGTATATATATAGGTATAATAGATATAGGTTTATATAGGGAGAACCTCTTACTGTCTTTTTCTATGTTTTTCAGGCTGAACTGCCAGGAATTTTTTTCAGGTTTCTCCTGGTCCTAGAGTACCTGGGTACTTTTGCTATTTATTACAAAACCTCCCACTTGGACAATATAAGGGCATCCCGGGTTGCTTAATAGCGTAATTCCCTCAATCATAGCGACTATTCAAGTTCACCTTATGGAGGCATCCCAAGATTCCGGGCTCCCCTCGGGACAATCCCGGAAGTGTATGGGTTGTGGGGTATCCCTAACAGGGGATGATTTTTTCCTATGTATATCATGTGCACAGCAGACTATTACACGGCAGTCTGGTCCCCAGGCATCTGGGTCAGCGCAGCCGGCTTCATCCTCTCCCCCTCCCACTTTGACCTGTGCCCCGTGTGAGATTGCCACGGGGGGGGGGCAGTCGCAATCTGATGTGTGTGCCAGGTTGGCCAGTATTGAAAAATTCATTTCCTCCACGGTTGCCAAGAAAGCACCGGCTAAGAGGAAGCATTTATCACCGGTTAATCATTTTGAATATGATGATGACGAGGACGGCCTGGATTGGTCAGATTATTCCCCTCTAGAAGAAGGGGAATTATTTGAGGATTCAGATATTTCTGATGATCAGCAATTTGTTGGTGCTGATTCCGATCGGAGCTCAGGGACTTCCTTGGATACTCCTAATGTTCTGACTCAGATGTTAGAGGTGGACGCCCCTATTTTGGGGTTATCCAACTCAGCCGTATTGAACAACCCTGATTGTTCCTCTCTTAAGGATGGTGAGGATAAACGCATTGACCAGATGGCTTGTCATGGTTTTGCCAGTATTGGGGCAGCAATAAGGCCTGTTTGTGCCTCATCGCTGTTGGCGGTGGCTACTAGAAAGGTGGTCAGGCACTTGTTATCCTCCTCCGGTTTGAATCCGGACAGTGAGGAATTTCGTGAACTAAAACAATGTGAGGGGTTTTTGTCCTTCATGGTGGTCGCTTTGGATGATTCCTTGATGATGAGTAGTAGAGCCTCTGCTCTAATGGTTACTATCAGGCGTTCAATTTGGTTACGCCAGTGGGCGGCTGACTTTGGGTCAAAAAAGTCACTAACAGCTCTTCCCTTCGTTGGGTTACGGCTCTTTGGAGACAAGCTGGATGCCGTGGCCAAGGGGGGCAAACTACCTCAACGCAAGAAGCAACGTCGCCCCTTTCGAGGAGCGTCTTCCTTCACTCCTTCCTTTCGGGGATCTAGAGCAGGAAGAGGTTTCGCCTTCCCTTCTACAAGGGGAAATTCCTGGAATAGGGGCAGAGGACGTGCCCGTTCAGGATACAATTGGGGCTCAAAACCCAAACCCGTGGCCAAGCCCGCTCAACAATGAGGGGGCGCCCTCACCCGTGCGGGTGGGGGGACGGCTACAGCACTTCTCCCAGGTCTGGAACCGAGAGGTCTCGGACAGGTGGATCCGGAAAGTGGTGTCTTCCGGCTACAAGCTGGAGTTCGAGTCCTACCCTCCCCCGCGTTTCCTCAGGTCTCGGGTGTCCCCGGAGGCACTGGCTGCGCAGCAACTCCGGGCGGCAGAATAGAGTCTTCTGGAAATGGCAGTCATTTGCCCAGTTCCCTCATTAGACCGGGGTCGGGGTTTTTACTCAAATCTGTTCACGGTCCCCAAAAAGGATGGCTCCGTCCGACCCATACTGGACCTAAAGATTCTCAACAAGTTCGTCAGACTGCGAAGGTTTCGCATGGAAACGTTGCGCTCGGCTATTCATTCTCTTCGTCAGGGGGACTTCATGACGTCCATAGACATTCAGGACGCTTACCTCCATGTTCCCATTTTTCCCGCACACCAGAGGTTTCTGAGGTTCGCGGTGGAGGATCGGCACTTTCAGTTTGTAGCTCTTCCCTTCGGTCTCACCACAGCTCCAAGAGTTTTCACCAAGGTGCTTGCTGGGGTGATGGCTCTCCTCAGAGCGCAGGGGATTCGCATTGTGCCATATCTGGACGATCTCATCATGGCACCGTCATTCAGCCAGGCAGAATTGGACACCAGGACGGTAATATCCACTCTGGAGAGGTTCGGCTGGGTGATCAACTACCCCAAGTCCTCCCTACACCCGTCCAGGACAGTATCCTTTCTGGGAATGTCTCTGGATACAGATCTGGCCAGAGTTTTCCTTCCTCAGTCCAAGGTTCTTCTGATTCAGGAGTTGGTTCGGTCGCTCATGTCCATGCCTCGACCGTCCATCCGTCTAGGGATGAGACTGGTGGGTTTGATGGTGGCCTCATTCGAGGCGGTTCCCTTTGCTCAGTTTCACACAAGGACACTACAGCTCCATCTGTTATCGGTCTGGAACAGGTCTCCTCAGTCGCTGGATCATCTTTTTCAGATGTCTCCCCGGGTTCGCCGCTCGCTTCGGTGGTGGCTGAACTCAACCAACCTACTGAGGGGCAGATCCTTTCGGACTCCTCAGTGGGAGATAGTCACTACGGATGCCAGCCTCTCAGGATGGGGGGGCTTTTGGAAGGATCTGCAAGTTCAGGGTTTGTGGAGTCCCCTGGAAGCTCACGAGTCTTATCAATGTTCTGGAATTGAGGGCCATCAGGTTGGTTCTTTGTCATTTGACTCATCAACTGCGAGACTTGCCGGTCCAGGTCAGGTCGGACAATCGGACGGCGGTGGCCTACATCAATCACCAGGGAGGAACCCGCAGCAGGAATGCCCTCAAGGAAGTGTCTCGGATCCTGGACTGGGCAGAGAGACATGTCCCGTGTATCTCAGCAGTTTACATCCCAGGTGTGGAGAACACGGAGGCGGACTCTCTGAGCAGGATGTCAGCCCGCAAGGGGGAATGGTCTCTCAATCCCAGGGTCTTTCACTCAATTTGTCTCAGGTGGGGGTCACCGGCGGTGGACCTATTTGCCTCCCGTCACAATCACAAACTTCCGGCTTTTGTGTCTCTGGCGAAGGACCCACTGGCTCTCGCGACGGACGCCATGTCCCTGAACTGGAGGGATCTGGGGTTTCTGTACCTGTTCCCTCCGTTTCCCATGGTGGCCAGAGTAGTGCGCAAGCTTGCTCTGGAGAGAGCAACAGCAATTCTGGTAGCTCCAAGGTGGCCAAGACAGGTCTGGTTCGCAGACGTGGTAAGGTTGGCAGAAGATCAGTTCGTTCTGCCCCTGCTGCCAGATCTGCTCACACAGGGTCATCTTCGTTACCCCAATTTACCAACGCTGGCTTTGACGGCGTGGCTGCTGAAACCTCCATCTTGAAGGAGGAAGGTCTTTCTGACGCTGTTATTCAGACTCTCATTCGTGCTAGAAAGAAGTCTTCTTCATCCGTGTACTATAGGACTTGGAGGTCTTATATTGATTGGTGTGAGTCTAGGGCCTTCCCTTGTAGGGAATTCTCTGTTTCTAGAATTTTGGAGTTCTTGCAACATGGTCTGGACTTAGGGCTCCAACTCAGTACTCTGAAGGGGCAGGTGTCTGCTCTGGCGGTATTTTTCCAAAAGTCTTTTGCACTACATCCTTTGGTTAAGACCTTTTTCCAGGGGGTTACGCATGTGCGGCCTCCTAGGAAGCCTTTGATTCCGATTTGGGATTTGAATTTGGTTCTTTCTGCGCTACAGGGTCCCCCCTTTGAGCCCTTGCATGATATTCCTTTGTCTTCCCTTACGCAGAAGGTGGCATTTTTGGTAGCTATCACTTCAGTTAGACGTGTTTCTGAGTTGGTGGCTCTGTCTATTCAAGCTCCATATTTTGAAAGACATCAGGATAAAGTGGTTTTCCGTTTTAAGACGGTTTCGTCCTTTCATTTAAATCAGGATATTGTTCTGCCCTCTCTCTGTCCTAACCCCAGCAATGACAAGGAGAGGGTCCTGCATTCTCTGGATGTGGTTCGTGTTGTGAAGTATTTGGTGGTAACATCTGCCTTTCGCAA
The DNA here is from genome assembly GCA_027917425.1 of Gastrophryne carolinensis. Lineage (NCBI taxonomy): Eukaryota > Metazoa > Chordata > Amphibia > Anura > Microhylidae > Gastrophryne > Gastrophryne carolinensis. The sequence goes on from CM051235.1 coordinate 210,871,308, forward strand.
GACTGATGCATTCTTCGTGGTGCCTTTTGGGCCCAAGAAGGGTCTAGCACCCACAAAGTCTACCATCAGCAGATGGATCCGTCAGGCCATTGTAGGGGCCTATTCTGCTAAGGGGAGAGATCCTCCCTTTTGTGTTACTGCTCATTCTACTCGTGCGGTTGGGGCCTCCTGGTCTTTTCAGCACCAGGCCTCTGTTGAGTAAGTTTGCAAGGCCGCTACCTGGTCTTCTGTTCACACTTTTTCAAAGTTTTACAAGGTTGATGTGCGGGCCTCAGCGGATGCTGTTTTTTGGCCGCAAAGTTCTGCAGGCTGCAGTAGTTTGAGTTGTGCTTTATACCTTGTTTTTGGATCCCCACCCTTTATGGACACTGCTATTGGATGTCCCACAGGTAATGAATATCTTGAGGCGGGGTGTGTGACATACTTAGAATAATACCATTTTGTGAATACTCACCTTGTAAAATGGGTATTATAAGTATGTCACACACCCCGCTTCAACCCGCCCTTTGGATTCTGCATCCTTCATGTGATGAACTTTGCGTTGTTATGACTGATATTTGGCTCTTCCTGGTCCTTTACCTTACTGCTTTCTTTATACTGGGTAATGAGTGGGAGGTCCCAGGTATTTATGGACTGGGAGGGGCTTACTTTCCTCCAATCATCTCTGCAGAAGCCCTCTACAGGACCATACTACCCACAGGTAATGAATATCTTGAGGCGGGGTGTGTGACATACTTATAATACCCATTTTACAAGGTGAGTATTCACAAAATGGTATTTTTGGAGAGTATTTATATTATTGCTATTAATAATAAACTCCCTGGTTTACAGGATTGACAGACCAGCTCCTAAAATCTGTGGGCCAAAATCTGTTACTATTGACGACTGTACACTAAGATCTACAAGAAAAGGGAACACATACAAAACACTGCTGCTGAGTTGAGGGAGCTTATGCTTACACATGCCCAGCAGCAGTGTTCTCTGTGTACAGAGCTCACATCTCCCTTCTTCTGACACACAAAAATATACACTTTCCCTTTAAAAGGTTTCTCCAGGAAAAGGTATAAGGAAAAAAAAGAGGTCTTTCTTAAATAAAGCATTTACATGTCACATACAGTTGGGACTCCGGAGGAGCACCAGCAGGTAAGACAGGGAGCATCATGCCTCTGTGGTACAGCTGATTTGGGGTCCGAAACAAGGAAAAATAAAAAAGGAAGTGGAATTGGCCTCTAAAGAATTATCAGACTAAATAGACCATACTGCATTTACCAGCAATTGCTAACGCTGGGGGGAATGTATGAGACAGCAGTCAGAACCGACAGCAGATGGTGTGCGGGTACAACGTTTTTAGTATCCAAGTTCTGTATTTCCTAGACTTTCTTTTATCACCATGTTAGACCCCCCTTTACATTTCCTCTTTTACGGCTATGTCATGAATAAGACCAGAACGTGTAAACTTATCTGCAATTCTGGAATATGTTCCAAAATTACAAAGCAGGAACTTAAGCAGTTTCACTTTTTATCAACTTATCTGTGGAAAATTGCCATTATTCATTTGTATTTTGCTCAGCTTATCTCAGAAATGGCTTTAGTTGAACCGGAAATAAAAACATACAGCCAGAAGGGTGTGAAGTGTGTCCTTATAGGCCAGGCATCTGTTTGACACCCAATAGCAGCCCTCTAATAGTAACCCCCACTCCTAATTTCTGTATCTCCAAACAGGGCTGCCATCAGGACGGGATCAAGTCTGTTCTGCTGCCCCTCTTCCCTTCTATGCATCACCGTGCCACCAAGAAGAGGCTGCAACCATCCCGGGGGATACTTTAAAGAGCAACAACACACAGGAATTTCATTTTCCCTTGTGTTCCTCTGTGAGGCTGCTTTTCTGAATTGGGATGCCCCATTGTGTGTATTCCTCCCATGGCGCAGACTCACTTTCACTCGGTTGCGCGGACGGATAAGCAGCCGAGTGAAACAGCCAGGGCTTCTGGAGAAAGTGAGTGAAACTGGCGATGGGGGTTCACACAGCATGGCATCCCAAATCGGGATACCCCAAGGAGTGGAACTCTGAAGGCTCGGAATGGGACTATGATTGCTTTAAGCTGTGCTCCTTCCCTGGACAAACTACAACACAAAACTACTGAGCGAAATTTTTAAAGAGAACCCCAGGAAATCTAACAAGCCCCAGATCTTCTCCAATGAGCAGAACTCCACCTACTTCATGTAAATAATAAAAATAAATAACTTTTCTGCAGGTTCTTGCTCCAAGGCTGCATAGTAAGTTGGCCTGCCTTCCACATCAATGAGGAGGATCAGGCAGGGTGAGTATATTCAAATCAGTCTAAGCTTGGGAGCTGGGGTTTGTTAAGAATGTTGGGAACAGGTGCCCCCATCACACACGCTGCTCACATTAGGGCTGATTCAGCACTGTTTTTTCTCACTTTCGCTGCTATTGTATCTTGTATTCAGAACTCTGTAAAACTGCATTAGTAATAGTCAATGTATTGTACAGTATGTTATTCTCTGTCTGTAATTACTGCTTTGTACAGCACTACGAAAATGATGGCGCTTTATAAATAACAAAAAATAGAAATCTGAAAAGAATAAAATAGAATGTGCCCTAGAACTCAAAAGCTGCACTCTCCTGCGAGAGCAGACCTAGCGGGATCAGCTTCAGGAATGGTATACTTTGTTGTTACACACATTGTCATATTGTTCCACTTCAAGATTTTCAAAAAATCTAAGCTGCGAATGCCTTTATGTATAAGGTGAGCAGAGGTGGCAGGAAGAGGTGGGTTGCAATGAAGTGGAAAAGGGGAGCTTATTACCATAGGCGAGGTGAGGAGTGGGTAAAGATAAGGCAGGGAAAGTTCATTTCAGCAGAGGTTAAGTGGAAAGAGGTGAGCTGGGCAAAGGCGAGTCGGGCAGAAGTGAGATGGTAAGAGAAGCAACGGACAGAGGTGGGTAGGGGGGAAGATGGGAAAAAGTGGGTGGGAAGGAGTGAGCAGAGGTGAGGCAGGAAGAGGTGAGGTGGGCAGAACTGAGTCAAGAAGAGTTGAGCAGAGGTGAGGTAGATAGAGGTGTATAGAGCTAGATAGAGGTGAGGGGAGTGGAGGAAAGATGGGACAAGGCAGAAAGATGAGTAGAGGTTGGCAGAGGTAAAATGAACACAGGTAAGAAGTGAAGAGGTCGGCAAAGGTCAGGTGTGCTAGGATGAGTCTACTTGGGCATAGAGCCAGCACTAACAACACTCCAGTAGCACATGTGAGTCTCCCACTGAAGTAAAGCTCTGCTCGCCAACTCCTCAGGCCTGTTCCTTGTGCCCCTCCTCCATTTCCTGCAGCGCTAGGTAGAAATTTTGAGGTCTCCAAAGTTTGCACTCCTTTCAATTTCATTCCTCCAGGACCATGCAAAAAAGTGGCTTAACAGCCAATCCCTTGGTGCGCTCAGTGTGAGCGATCTTAGAAAGCCACAGTGGTCCTGCAGCTGCCTCTGAGCACAGCAAAACATTCTCATGAAGCTGCGCTTGACATGCCTTTCGCAGCTCAGCCACAACCCATAAACTGAAGCGATAAAAGGGTTTATTTTGAGATGGCTTGAGATAAGGTGGGAGGAAGTTAATGTGTTCCTAGACAGGAACTTGAATGTAATAGATACACCGGGACGTACCAACAACTGGCCCATGCTGTATGCCATACTGTCGTAAGAAATTTACAAGCTCTTCATCTGTCATATTCTTAAATTTCTCCATATTGGAAGAGATCTACAAATAAAGTTACAAAACAAATACGTTATTCTTCCTATCTCTGCTTTATAAACATATGCAAAGTAAGGTCAATACATGCATATATCCAAATAGCATAATAACCCTGATGCTGTAAGAGTGCAGCAGTCTGCTGTAGAGTCATGCACATCAAATGTCAGTGAATCAGTTTAAGATATCCAATGCTGTATGTTACCTATCCAGTGTTTTTAACCCTTTTTGTGATAAGATTCAAAGCAGAGCAAGACCCATGCAGCATGGCCCTGGGGTAGGCCCCTAGCCTCCCCACCACATGAAAACCCTGGAGTCACAGGAATACTCATCTTTACCAGTGGCTCCCACGATGGTATGTTCGCCAGCCACCACATCCACAGATTCCCTGTAGCTGGGTGCGCCTCGCTTTTCCGAATGCCTTGGGGAAAAGCAAAGCATCCAGAAATGGGTTTTGCTCTGCTTTAAAAGAGATTGTCCAGGCAAAAAAGGGAAATTTGTGTACTCACCAGTAAATTTCCTCTCTCTTCCATTCCAGGGCACCACCAGTAGCAACGCATGGGTTAATTTCAGCCATAGGTGGGGACTGGAAGATAGAAAAAAAACTAGCTCCTCCTGGCCTATATAGGGCAGGCTGTGGCAGGATCTCCTCAGTTAATTAAAAAGCAGCTCAGCCACAGCCCCAGGAGGGGAGAAACTCTAACCTGCACATAATGCGTGCAACTAGAAATCAGTGCAACAAAACAAAAACTGCGCAGAAAGCTCCAACTCCCACCAACACAGTCATAACAGAACAGAGGATGAGAAAGGAAATTTACCGGTGAGTACATAAATTTCCCTTTTCCCATTGCATGGCCTGGCCTGCTTCACGAAGTCATTGCATCTGGGTATTCCACCACAAGGTGCCTGGCGCAGTGCACTGCAGAAGAGTTGTGGCTCCTCTCGGTACCATATAAAAACAGAATCACCATAGACTTATCCAGTTTTCCTCTGCAATGATTCTGCGAAGATAAAAGATGGCACTCTATATTGCGCAGGTGAGCGGGGCAAACAAGCCTACGGCCCTGCATGGCTATTTCCACCCATTTCCGGACCCTCCCAGCCTCGGCTGACGGATCGGGTGAAGGTAGAGGAGCACTAGGGTCAAGTGCTCAAGGAGCGCTGCTCCAAGCCGCAGACCCTGTACCACAAAGCGTAGCCGGCCATAGGCTTTATGGTGAGCCTGTTAGGGATGCGGAGTTCCTGTCCTAACTTCTGAGGGGGTGAGTGTTTTTGGGGGCTGTTTACTCGTCTGGCGTTTTGGGGTCAAAACCCACCCCCGTCCCTGGCCTGGGCCCTCGCCGCTGTTCGCTTCCTTCCTCCCCGTAGTGTGCTAGGGGGACGCCGGCGAGGTCACGTGAGTGCCGTTTTTGCTCTCTTCGGGGGGTGGGGTATCGCGGGAGGACGCGTATCGAGTCGTCCTCCCGCGGCCCGCCCCTCAAGGTTCCTCTGCCGGCGCCATTTTGTTTCTGCTGCGCGTTGGGTCCCTTCTCATCCCGGAGCTGCGGCGGCGATCCTGGTCTGCTTGACGCTTTCCTCCTGTGGTCTGGCGGTTGGTGCCCTTGTCCTACTTGGTCCGTGAGTCCCCTTCGGGGGTTTTTGGTCTCTTTTGGGCATGCGCTGCAAGATACTTACGTGTCTTTATTTATGTCTTTCAGGCGGGACAACTGTGGGTTGTGGTTTCTCCCAGTCCTATCCCTTACCACCCCTCATTTTCCCTTACTGGCTTCTGGGGGCATCCCTTGGGGGGGGCATCCCGGGTGGCTCTTGCTAGCCTTTACCCTGTGCTGGCCTATTGTGCCTGTGTTAATCACCATATGGAGGCTTCTGGAGATAGCGTGCTTGGGGGTCCTTCGGGGCAATCCTGGCTGTGTGCCATGTGTGGGGTATCCCCTGTAAATGACAGTGTCAGGGTGTGCGTGCCGTGCGCCCAAAGTGTCCTTGCTCTCCAGGCTGGGCTGCCCGCTTCGCTTCCCAGCTCTGCGCCCCCTTCGGCATCACCTACCCCCACGCGCCTGCATTTAGCCCCTAGTGAGGGGGATACTAGCTGGGGGTCACAGTCTGATTTGGCACTGCGTGTGGCCAGTACTGAAAGGCAACTTGCCAGGCCTGTTCCACGTAAGGACTTTGGCAAGAAGCGGCACCTGGCTCCCGTGACTTCCCTCTTTCCTGAGGTGGATGAGGGACCCGATACTTTTGTTGGCCTTTACCCACTAGGAGGGGGGAACTCTTTCAGGACTCTGACTCCTCTGGGGACCAGCAGGAGGGTTACGGCAGTGACCCTGGGTCTGCGTCTGGGGAAGACTCATGGTTCCCCGAGGACACCGATAGCCTGTTAGCTCACATTTTTGAAGTCTTGCACATTGTCCCCCCTGAGGTGGCTAAGAGGAAGCAGGGTGAGCTCTTTCGTCTGACAAACAGCACCTGGAGTTCCCTGAGCAGAGCCATTTCACTAATATGGTACTCAAGGAGTGGGAACGTCCTAGTAGATTGCCCACGGTGCCCAAAGGGTGGGATAGGAGGTATCCCTTCCCTGCTGACCTGGTCAAGCGATGGTTGTGTCCCCCTGAGGTGGACGCTCCCGTGGCTGTCCAACACCTCGGTCATGCCTTCACCTGACACTACTACACTGTGGGACAGCGAGGACCGGCACATTGATCAGCTGGCCTGCCATGCTTTTGCGTGTGTGGAGGCTGGGCTGCGTCCGGTTTGCGCTGCTGCCATTACAGCTATTGCCCTTAAAAGACAGCTCAAGCGTCTCCTGGAGGGTGCTACGGCTGGCGATTAAGGTCCCTTTTGCTTTGCTCCGATTTTGTTGCCTTTGTCCTTACTGCCATGGATGACGCTGTACAAATGTGTAGTAGGACCTCTGTTCTTTTGGTGGCTATGCGGCGCTCTGTTTGGCTGCGTCAGTGGGCAGCTGATACGGCCGCTAAAAAGGCTCTCACTGGGCTCCCCTTTACGGGGCTGCGGCTCTTTGGTGAGCGTCTGGATGTTTTAGCCAAGGATGGTAGGCTGCCTCAACGGAGGAGGCAGCCTCTGCCCTTTCGGGGGTCGTCTGCCCTCCCCTCTTTTCGTGCTTCCAGAGGAGGTTGTGGCTCCCTGTTCTCGGGTACACGCATGGATTCTTGGGGCCGTGGCAGATCCCGTGGTCGTCCCGGTCTATCATGGGGCCCCAAGCCCCCTCAGGCATGAAGAGGCGCCCTCACCCATCACGTCTGGAAGCTACGCGTCTCAGACCGGTGGATTCAGGAGGTGGTGTCCTCCGGTTACAAGATAAGAGTTTGGAGCCTGGCCGCACCAAAGATTCATCAGTTCCCGGATGTCTCAAAACCCTCTGTCAGCTCAGGGTTTGCGCCTTGCGGTTCGTCTGTTGGAGTCAGGAGTCATTTGCCCGGTGCCTTCCCAGGAACGGGGTCGAGGGTTCTACCCCAATCTGTTCACGGTCCCCAAAAAGGACGGGTCCCTGAGGCCCATCCTGGACTTGAAGGGTCTCAACAGGTTTGTCAGGTTCAAGCATTTTCGCATGGAGACTCTACGCTCGGTGGTCAGTACCCTGCGCGACTTCATGACTTCGGTGGACATCAAGGATGCCTACCTTCACGTGCCAATCTTTCCAGGTCACCAGAGATTTCTCAGGTTCGCTCTAGAGGATCAGCATTACCAGTTTGTCCGGTATCACCTCGGCCCCTCGGGTGTTCACCAAGGTGCTGGCGGGTGTGATGGCTCTGCTGCGGAATCAGGGCATTCGCATCCTCCCTTACCTGGATGACATTCTGATTGAGGCTCAATCTCTTCATCAGGCTGAGACAGATACTCAGGTGGTGACTTCCACTCTCGAGTCCTTCGGCTGGGTGATCAACTATCCCAAGTCTTCACTGTCTCCGTCTTTGGCGAGGTCCTTTCTGGGCATGACTCTGGATATCTCTCAGATCAAGGTATTCCTGCCTAAGCAGAAGGTGGAGGGCCTTCAGAAGCAGGCACGGACTCTGCTGTTGTGTCCTCATCCCTCCATCTGGCAAGGGATGCAGTTAGTGGGTCTGATGGTGTCCTGCTTCGAGGTGGTCCCCTTTTGCGCAGTTTCACATGAGGCCTCTTCAGTTGCACCTCTTGTCAGTTTGGGATCTGGACCCTGTGTCCCTGGATCAGGAATTTACTCTGTCCCCCCTGACCAGACAGTCCCTCTGGTGGTGGATGGATTCGAGGAATCTTCTAGTGGGCAGGACTTTTCTGCCTCCGTGCTGGGAGATTGTCACCACAGATGCCAGTCTGACCGGTTGGGGGGGGGGAGTTTGGAAGTCTCTGAAATTCCAGGGTCAGTAGGGCCCCCAGGAGGCCCAGGCACCCATCAACATTCTAGAACTGCGGGCGATCAGGTTGGTTCTCTCCCAGTTAACTCCTCACCTTCGGGGTCGGGCTGTTCAGATCCGCTCGGACAACCAGACGGCGGTTGCCTACATCAATCATCAGGGAGGGACTCTGAGCAAGCGAGCCCTCAAGGAAGTGTCCCTGATACTGTCCTGGGCGGAAGAGAATGTCCCCTGCATCTCGGCAGTTTACATTCCGGGGGTGGAGAACCTGGAGGCAGATTTCCTGAGCAGGGGGACGTCTCGGCTGGGGGAATGGTCTCTCAGCAACAGGGCATTTCACTCCCTCTGCCACCGCTGGGGTCGGCCGGATGTGGACCTGTTCGCATCCCGTCACAAACACAAGCTTCCTAGGTTTGTCTCCCTGTCACAGGACCCTCTGGCCTTCGCCTCGGATGCGCTAGCAATGTCTTGGACGGAGTATCGGCTCCTCTATGTGTTCCCTCCGCTGGGCAGGGTGCTGCGCAAGATAGCCCAGGAAGGGGTACCAGCCATTCTAGTGGCCCCCTGTTGGCCAAGGAGGGTGTGGTTCGCAGACGTCGTGCAGTTCGCAGTAGATCAGTATGCCCTGCCCAAGGATCCAGATCTGCTCACTCAGGGACAACTGTGCCATCCCAATTTACAAACGCTGGCTTTAACGGCTTGGCTGCTGAAACCTTCATATTGATGGATAAGGGTTTGTCCGTTTCTGTTGATACCATGATTAGGGCTAGGAAGAAATCCTCGCCCTTTATCTACTACAAGATCTGGCATGCTTACATTGCCTGGTGTGAGTCCAACTCTATTTCCTTGTCGGGTGTTTTCTATCCCCAAGATTCTGGAATTTTTGCAACATGGTTTGGATTCGGGCCTTCAACTTAGTACCCTCAAGGGGCAGGTGTCAGCTCTGGCAATTTTTTTCCAAAGGTCCTTTGCCAATCACCGGTTGGTTAAGACTTTTTTTCCAGGGAGTTACTCAGGTGTGTCCACCACGTAAGCCTATGCTACCAGTTTGGGACCTGAATCTGGTGTTGTCTGCTCTGCAGGGTCCTCTCTTTGAGCCTATACGTGGGGCTGCTTTGCCCATTCTGACTCTTAAGGTGGCCTTTTTGGTGGCCATTACTTCGGTCAGGCGAGTTTCTGAGCTGGCGGCGCTTTCCATCAAGCCTCCTTTTTTTGAGCGGCATCAGGATAAGGTGGTGTTTCAGCTTAAGCCGGATTTTTTGCCTAAGGTTGTGTCTGCTTTTCATCTCAATCAGGACATTGTTTTGCCTTCTTTGTGTCCTAAACCTGCCAATGCCAAGGAGCGGATCCTTCATTCTCTGGATGTTGTTAGGGCTCTGAAGTTTTATTTGGTTGCTACTGAGCCGTTCAGGAAATCTGATGCTCTTTTTGTTCTTCCTGTTGGACCTAGGAAGGGTTTGCCTCCTGCTAAATCCACTATCAGCAAGTGGATCAGTCAGGCGGTGGTACAAGCCTATTCTGCTAAAGGGAAGGAACCTCCTTTTAGGATTACTGCTCATTCTACTCGTGCTATTGGTGCATCTTGGGCCTTTCAGCACCAAGCTTCTGTTGAACATGTTTGTAAGGCCGCAACTTGGTCTTCTGTTCATACTTTTTCCAAGTTTTACAAGGTTGATGCTAGGGCCTCAGCTGATGCTGCTTTTGGCCGCAAGGTACTTCAGGTGGTAGTGGTTTAAATTGCCTGTTACTCTTTGGAGATCCCACCCTACTTTATGGACACTGCTTTTGGATGTCCCAGATGTAATGACTTTGTGAAGCAGGCCGTGCCATGCAATGGGAAAAAGACAATTCTGTGAGTACTCACCTGTAGAATTGCTTTTGCCATGCATGGCACGGCCTGCTTCACCCCACCCTTGTTATCGTTCTTGGTTGCTTCTGTATGGTGATTGTTCCAAGTTAGTTGGGGTTTTGTTACCTTTTTTACCTTTCATTATCTCCCGGTTTCTTGAATAACTGCTTGTCAACACTGGATAAGTCTATGGTGATTCCGTTTTTATATGGTGCCGGGAGGAGCCACAACTCTTCTGCAGTGCACTGCGCCACCTTGTGGCGGAATACCCAGATGTAATGACTCCGTGAAGCAGGCCGTGCCATGCATGGCAAAAGCAATTCTACAGGTGAGTACTCACAGAATTGTCTATTTCTCATCTCTTCCATTCCGAGGCACCACTAGCAGCAACGCGTGGGACATCGTAAAGCCGTACCCTTAATAAGGGTGAGACCAAGCAAGAAAAGCCAACAGCCAAATGCGTCAACCTAACCAAGAACAACGGCACTGACACCTCAAGCTTAGACCCCTGAAGTGGGGTTCAACACCATCTGCAACACCTTACACCAGGGGTCTCAAACTCGCGGCCCGCGGGACAATATTTTGCGGCCCCCCGCCTGGAAAAGCACTTAGCCACCTTCCCTCCGGTACTTGAAGAAGATGAAGTCGCCGCTCTGAACGCACTTGGTGCAGGTCAGCCTCCGGCGGTGTTACACAGCGGGCAGCGCTCCACCGCCAAGTACAGTACCTCGGCGTCTCACCAGGGGGAGTAAGTGGCGGTGGAGCGCTTCCCGCTGTGTAACACCGCCGGACGCTGACCTGCACCAAGTGCGTTCAGAGCGGCGACTTCATCTTCTTCGATGGGAGGGACACGGAGAGGCAAGTACCAGCCTGTCAGTCACGCTCTCCACGCCTCACTTTTTTTCTTCTCTTTCCCGTTCAGGCGACAGGACGTTCTGCCATTGGAGGCCCTGCATGGGAGGAGGAGACGCAGGGGTTTCTCAATGGGCGTCTCCTTCTCCCTGGCTGTGTTGTGATCCAATCACATCAAAGAGTGTCACAGACAAGGAGTTTTTTTCTTCCTGGTTGTGACTCTCACTGTGATTGGATTGAGGCACATGGAGAAGGAGACGCCCATTGAGAAACCCCGGCGTCTCTTCCTCCTTGATGCTCAGTATTAGCATACAGGGCAAGAAATATACAGGGGGGCATAGCAGAGTGGAGGAGTGCTATTTTTATAAACCAGACAGGTGCGTGCCCACCCTAAAGGTATTTGGCTACTCCTGTGAGTAAAAATCAGGTCCTCTTTAATGTTGCCGAAGGTCATGCTAGGCAGCTAGGGGGACTGGGAAACTCTATTTCCGCTCATCCAGAGCACCTTGTGCTGAAGTGGGTATCTCAAGGCACCATAGGCCTAAGTTTTTGGTACGCAGCCCCAAATATGTCTTGCTCAAAGCCTGCAGTGAAGAGAAAGGTTGATGATGAGCACAGACAATTTCAGGAAAAGTGGGAAAAGCAATATTTCTTTATTGAGCACAAGGGCATCCCAACTTGTCTTATTTGCACAGAGAAAGTTGCAGTGCCCAAAGAATACAATTTGAAGCATCATTACACAACTAGACATGCTGAGGAGTATGCAAAGTACCAGGAAGATGAGAGAGCCAACCAGGTTGCTAAACTTAAGACATGTCTGCTGAGGCAACAAGATTTCTTTAAGAAAGCAACCAAAGAGAATGATGCAGCAGTCGAAGCCAGCTACGTAGTTAGTATGATGATTGCTAAAGCAGGAAAGTCATTTAAAGAAGGGGAATTTATAAAAAAGTGCATGTTACAGGCTGCAAGTATTATCTCTCCAGAAAAGAAAGGTCAGTTTAGCAACATCAGCCTTTCTTCCAACACCGTGGCAGAGCGCATTTCTGACCTTTCAAGTGACATTTATGATCAACTGTGTGAGAAAATAAAATGTTTCAGTGTATACTCAGTCGCTCTTGATGAGACCACAGACATCACCGACACTGCCCAGCTTGCAATCTATGTCCGGGGTGTTGATGACAATTTTGAAGTCACAGAGGAGTTGCTCTCACTAGTTCCAATGCATGGCCAGACCACCGCCCAAGAGATATTTCACCAGCTGTGTGATGCTTTTCAGAATGCTGGTTTGCCTTGGAGGAAGTTTGTCGGTTTTGTAAGCGCATTTTTTGTGGAAAACTTGATGCGGCCCAGCCTTACCCAGAATCTACCTCCAGCGGCCCCCAGGTAAATTGAGTTTGAGACCCCTGCCTTACACCAAAGAGTAGCATCGGCAGATGCCCCGATATCAAGTCTGTAAAACTTGGTGAAGGTGTGGAGAGACGACCAGGTCACCACCTTGCAGGCCTGTTCTACCAAAGCCTGGTGTTGGAAAGCCCCTCTTGGGCATCTTGCGGCAATCTCCCTAAAGGAGTGGGCGGTGACCCGGAAGAGTGCCTCCTTCACCGTGCAGGCGTAGGTTGTATGACCACCTGCCTGTTCTATCTGTTAAGAATGGACTTGTCAGCCACCAGGCCGATCCATAGTCCTTCTAGGATTGTCCGTTAGAAAACAAAATGGACAAGGCAGAGACCTGGCCCTTAGAGGTGCTGGGTTGTAGGTCAGCGTACAGGCTTTGCTGGAGGACACAAAGACCCTCCAACTCCTATAGTAAATTCTAGATGATGACCGTCTCAGTGCTCAAATCAAGGCCCGAATTACCACAGAGGACAAACCCTCACCCTCCAATATACTGGTTTCAACAACCAAGCAGCTAAAGTGAGCCCTGGAGAATTGGGTTGCCACAGAGGACCAGGTTGCAGAAGATGCAAACAGGTCCACCTCCAGCACTCTCCACTGGTCACAGAGGCCTTGAAACATCCTGGTGAAGGGACATTTCCCCCTGGTCCACCTTCTCCCTGCAGATTCTCCACCCCTGAAATGTGAAACGCAGAGATAAACGGAATGTGAATTTCCGCCCACCTCACTTCCGACTTATTCAACTCACTTCCTGGAATGGCTGCCAGCTCCTGGTTCCCCCTGATGGTTTATGTAGGCCACAGCTGTGGAACTGTCTAACAGTACCCTGACCGAAAGGCCCCAGAGCTAGCTAGATCAATGCCTGGGAACCAGCAAAATTGCCCTCAGTTCCAACACATTTATTGGACTGCGCTCCCACTGGTCCTAGAGACCCTAACAGTCCAACATCTGCACAGTCCTGCGCCATTTCGATAGGAGCAGCATTTGTAGAGGCCTGGAGTGGAACTGAGCATGCGAAACTGCCTCAATGGTAGACGCCATCAAGCCAAGGCGACGCATGCTCTGCCTGAATGTGGAATGTCCGGCTGTCAGCGGGAACCTCGCGGCCTCCTGAAGAGCCATGCACCTCTGCACCGGAAAAAGGACCTGTGCCAGTCAAGTATCTAATGTCCTTTATAGGTCACCACCATGGAGTAGTTGATCCCCCACCTGAAAGTCCCAGTGTGGACAGGACCATCTGAACATCCCGCCGTGCCTCTGCATCTGGGGCTTGGTTGAGCAAGTTGTCCAGGTATGAGGTTATGTGCACACCCTGCCTCCGCAGGAGTGCCATCACCACCACCAAGAATTTTGTGAATACAGTGCAGGTATTGTTGGTGACCAGGGATGGTTGGGACATGCAGATAAGCATCCTTTATGTCTACTGTTGCCTGACTCGAGATCCCGGATCGACGCAACAGACCCTTCCTTCTTGGGGATGATAATTATTGAATAGAAGCCACAGTCCTGCTCTCAGGGGGGCACAGGTACTACAACTCCCTGATCCAGCAAGAGCTCTATCATGAGTCGCTGCTTTTTCCGCAATGCAGGAAGGCTTGGACACCACAAACCTGCATGGAGGCCTGGTCCAGAACTTGGATCCGGAAAAATCAACCTCGCAAACCCAGGTGTCGGATATCCATTCACTTACATTGGCGCGTAGTGCTAAAGCCGCACCCTGAGAGGGTGTGGCCGGCTGGCTCCTTGGGGTCTAGGTTTGCCCTGTGGATTTCGCTTACCCGAAAAATCCTTGCAATGTCTAACGTCTGTAGAACCGCCAAACGTCTGGAAGGGACAAAAATTTGCCAACCTGTGAAACTAGGTCCTCAGTTTCCAATTCTGTGGAAGCCTAGTCGATTTCGCAGCCGTGGCCTTCCAGACCAGGTCATCCAGTGGCTCATGGAAAAGAGAACTGCCACGAAAAGTCCCTAAGCGCCTTCTTAGAAGCAGTGTCGGCTGACCACTGTTTCAGCCAGACCATGCGTTACAAGGTGACCAGCAAGGCCAGCCCCCTAGCCGCACCACCGTTGTCCATAGCTGGCACCATGTATCTGAAGGCCTCCATAGTAAAGGAGTTCAAACAAAGTGCAGAGGAACACGAACCTCCATATTGTAAACACCTTCCCTGCTGCTTCATTCAGACCTTGCCTGTCGTAGTGCAAGCTACGAAGTAGATCCAGAACCCCTTGGCTGTAGCCTTCGCGGGCAGAAACATCATGCAATCCCTGCCTACGGCTGAGATTAACCCACCCGTTGCTACAGGTGGTTCCCTGGAAAGAAAGATGAGAAAACCTGTGCTACTGTTGGTGTCTAAGTCACCAAGATTGAGCTCTCCCGTTGGTTCTCTCCAGAATCACTTTAGGATCTAGTTCCAGCCATTTGTTTTGATTTTTGCTTTGGATAGTGGCAAAGGTTTAGAATTAAATTAGTGTTTGTTTTTTCTTTGTTCAGTCACCAGAAAAATCAATAGTATGTAGAATTAAAAGATGGTGGCCATGTATTGGGTTTCTATGGCATTGACACCCATAGGTATTTGTTGTGTGAACGTGTTCAATCAGTGTGCTCGGATCCGCTGATGTCACGTCGCCTAAGCCTTTGTCTAAGCACGCCGACTGCCGTATCCGCCACTACCCTCTAACAGGGAGTGTGCCTGCGCCGACCATTCACAAATGACTGGCACGCGCCCTGCTAGAGGGATAACGGGGATGCGTCCGCAGCTCGCACCATTGGACCGGGAAAGAAGGTAAGTGTATGGGCAACCTGGGGGGGGGGTTCCACACAGGAGGGCATCCTGATTTTGGATGCCCTAGGAGGAGGGAATCGATCGGCCTGGGAATATTATAGATTCCCAAGCTGAACGTTGCAGTTTTGGTCCAAAAACAAAACAAGAAAAAATGGTGCTACCCTTGTCCAACGCAGCTCAAACCGCCCAGACCCACTAGTGCAGACTGGTAGTACCAGGGTCTTCTCTGGTCGAATATCACAGTCATGGACGTGCCAGGTTTACCCCTCCCACAAACCCCCTCTTGGAACCACCCCTTCTATAGCGATCGATGGAGTGGTCGTGTTTCTCTTTTTTTTTCATTTTTAGCCACACAATCACGTTGAAGAGGAACATCGGGGAGGTTAAAACATCCCCCAAACTTCACCAGACTGCTGCCCCTCTTCATCCGGTTCTACATTTGTGCAATTTTTACTTACCTTGCCAGGGCACCCATCTTCTGGGTACCTTGGATTCCTTCGATGGGCAGCGCCATCTTGCATCCCATCAGACACTGCACGTGTTCCCCAATCTTACGCTTGTGCAGTGCCCATTAATGAAGAGCTAAAGCCATGTTTGTCAAACAGACGGCTAAGGCTGTGGCGGGGACTGAATCAGCTGGATGTCCAAAAGGTAAGCAAGGTCCGATTGGGGGGGCACATTAAACTTTAGGCCCAATGTTCCTCTTTAACCTTCCTTACTTGTCAGTGGTGACCAAACTGAAAGTTCACACAACAAATACCCACAGGTGTCACTGGCATTGAAACACAGTATATGATGGTGACCATTTATTTTTTAAAGCTACTAGTCGGCACACCAGGCATAAAAGCTGTGGTCCCCATGGGTCGGAAGCCAAACAGCAGTCTAGGACACCAGCCCTTATACTCTTCCGCATGGGTCCCGAGATGAGCAGTGCCAACAGCTACACCATGCAAGCACAAGATCCTGGGAGCAGCCACAACGCATTGCTGGATTCCCGGACCGATCAGATCCCTCTCCGCGGGGCATCCGAAATCAGGATGTCCCGCGGGGAGGAACCCCCCAGGAGGCCCACAAACCTTACCTCAGCCCCGTTCCATCGGCGCATGCGCGAGCCGCGTCTCACGCTTCCCTCTAGCAGGGCGCGCACCCGCGCCGGCCGTTTGTGAATGGCCGGTGCAGGCACGCTCCCTTTTAGAGGGAAGCGCGAGACGCGGCCTCCAGCGCTCAGAGCCAGCTGAGCTGGTATGCGCGTCCAGGCGGCCTTGGACGCGCATACCACAGCGGCTCTGAGCGCTGTGATTGGCTGGCGCGGTCACGTGGGAGAGGTGAGTTTTTTTGGGCTTTCTGGGGGGTTTCAGACAGCGGGACACCCCCGATCAGGGTGCCCCACCGAAGTGGACCAAAACCCAGGATAGTCAAAATCCTGGGTGTTGGTCCACTTTAAAGTTGACCAAAACCAGGGATTTTCACTATCCTGGGATTTGCTTGGTGCCCTGCTGTGTGAAACCCCCCAGATCACCAAGCGGCATCACTGGCCTTCCTTTGGCTGTGCGTTGTTGTTGAAAACATCCTTAACATAAAAAATAGACATAAACCCCGATCATAATTCTGCTCCTCACCGACACGTTTTGGATATTCATAAATCTGCATTTACTAACAAGAGCGTACATAGGTTTCACAGGGCCTGATAGCAAATGTCATTGTGCCCCCCCCCCCCATTAAAGCAGGACAAGACCCACCAATATCTTGCCTAGAATCTAGAACATTCCAGGGCTGGCTGCTAGTCTACCCCCGGGGTGTCCAATAGAGGGTAGTAGTCACTTCAGCTTATCTGGGCTGAAACACGCTCCAGGGCTCAGCTTATTCAGTTACCCTGGGGTTGGGAATGCCAGGGGCGTCTGGGGATGCATTAATCTGCACAGCAAACAGCACTAATGGGACGAAAGCCTGTACATGCGCCATATGACCAGGGAAAGGGTGAGCTCACATAGCAGGGCATCCCATATAGGGCAAGGTACACAAAGTTTGGTGCCTTTCATTTGCTAAGCAGCTGTCACGGCTATGTTTGAGATGTGCGCGTCATAGGCCACAGCACCGACCGAGCACGCGGCACTATGGCTCTACTTGTAGACAGTAGCAGAGACCCTCCCGTCACGCTCCGAGTTTGCCCAGGACAGTTAATCATTCCTCTGTAACCCGTCACTGCCCCTCATGCTGCAGCCACCCCCAGTTTAAGCGGCAAAACACTCCGCACCCAACCGCTACCTTAGAGCGACCCCTCCCACTGGCTGGCGAGCGTGAGGTGAATGTTCAGCCAATAGCAGAGCGCGGAAAAACGCGCGGGAATAGCTGAGGTGGTTCACGCACTGGACATCGGCCCTCGGTGCCAGTTGCTCACCTGATTGTGTTGTGACGGGAAACCGGGCCGCCGTCGCGCTGTTGTTAGTGGCGGAGGGTGGGGAGAGGAGGAATCGGGGCGGTGGCAGGGCAGAGAATTTCAGGGAGGGGGCGGGGCACGTTCATTTTAGTATCCCGCCTTTCCAATTGGCGCTCTGTGACGTCACGTGGTCGCGTCAGGGTGCGGGAGGCCCTCGTGAAACGTATGTACTAAGGAGTATGACAGACAGTTCTCCTCACATATGTATATTGCGCTGCGGGCGTGTTCTAAGCCATACACGGAGCACTGCTATGGCCGTATATGGCTGCTTCAGCAAGGGACTACTGCAGAGGGGAATACAGGAAAGACTTCAAGCAGAGCTAAACTCAACTTTAAAGCTCTGCTTTAGGTATGGATCCTGCTTCACAGAGAGGCATACCAATTATCAGGATTTTAACCATCCTGGTGATTGGACCTTGTTTCTGGGGTCACAGATTTGGGATGTCCACACTGTGTGAAGCCCCCAAATCGCCCACTCAACTCCCTGCTCTGCTGGTCCCTTGGTGCATGTGCTGGCTCTCGCCTAATCAGTGATGGACTTAGTTTTGGACTGAGTGGCAGCATAGGGAGTGTCTGCAGTAGTCGCATCCATGGTGCCCCTGCAGGGTGTGCATGATCCTGAGACCGGCCTATCTGAATGGCTGGGTTCTGGAGTGAGCACAGCTGCAGGGATCGTGTAGAGGGATCAGTGGAAAGATGAGGGGTTTGTGGGTGACCTGGGAGGTGGGGCTCACATAGTGAGCTCCTCAGCTGGCCCTGGAGATAGACTGTATGGCCTGCCCTGTTGCTGATTGGTCCACTTTAAATTGGACCAAAACCTAGGATTTTTACTATCCTGGTTTTGGTGCTTGCCCCTGTGTGAAACCCTCCAGGCCGCCGATCTGACTTACCCTTCCCCGGTCTTGCGACACATGCGCATCCTCGTCCAATCAGCAGGCTTGGATCTGCCCTCATCTAAGCTCGTCTGCTGTGAGTGAATCTGAGCATGCTGGAAACCGCATCCCCTGCTACCCTCTAACGGAGCGTGTTCACGCCGACCGTTCACAAATGCCTGGCGCAGGCATGCGCCCCCATTAAAGGGATAGTGGGAATGTGGCCACTGCTTGCTCATGCACCGTTGGACTGAGAAAGAAGGTGAGTGTCCTTTAATTTGTAGGGGACTGTTCCACTAAAGAAAGCTTAGATAAGTAATTCTCTGCGGCTGACGAGGCACAGCAGAAGGGAGGGAGTTCACTAGGTCTTATAAAGAAATACAAAATGGTCTGAATAGAAAATGCAGCCACTCAACATTCAGCATGGAGAGATCAGAAAACAGGCTTATTTGTCCATTTTTCTGGAAAATAATAAAAATAGTCTACTTACCATTTGTCCCCCACAGCTCCTACATGCATCATGACATCTTCATACCTACCAATAAGGGAGAACAAATGGTATCATCCTCCATTGCTGATTAGATGTGATATCCATCAATATGGCTTGTGTCCCCTAACACTCCTACTCCATTTATTGCAATGGAGGGGGCGTGCCGAGGCCACATGTTTGAAATGCACTTTGGGATGACCCCTCAATTTCAATGAATGAAATAGGCTTGTGGGGATGTAAACGAGGCTCCAAGGACGCCTTCATGTGAGGCCGCCAGTGCTGAAAGATGGAATCACTTGGTAAGTATGAAGATGCCAGGACTGCATGGGGGAACACCAAACCTGCACAGAGCTGCAGGTGAGTATAGACTTTTTTGTTTGTTTCTGTCTGAGGCAAACTAAACAAGGGTCATCAAGATGTTTAGCTCCACTCCTCAATAGAGCAATCCGTGGGGTGGGCTGAGGCAGGAATGATTGACTTAAAAACATTACAGCATACAGCGCTCCCCTGCCACTGAACCATTAATGAGATAGTATATATATTAAAAAAGCAGATCCAGTGCTGCCCCTCTCTACATTGCAACCTAAGCCGGCTGCCTCACATGGTGTCATCAAAGTTGCACCCTTGCAGCATGGCAACACTGAGTGTTAGGGACAGGGGAGATTGAGGAACTCATCTATATCCACTACATCATCTGGGTGCTGCTGCTTAGCACGGACAAGGGCCTTATATTGAAAGAACATAAATATATTTATGATGAATGTTTCTAAACTCCCTATGAAAATTACACTCATTCAGTATTAGAAAGTCGGGTCCAAATCTGTTCCCTGGTGATTCTGCATCTGGTTTGCGTCCCCAGGGATCGGTCCTCACACCCCCTATATTACATGAATAGAAAGAGCGTGGCTACGCTCCTGTGACCGATGCTGGGGGCAGGAGTACAACACGTCATCAATCCCCTGTTTGGACCCAAGGTGCAATCCAGAGATCAAGTGAGCTGCTGACCAGGACCGATCAGCTAAGTGGAAGAAAATGCGAGCTCCCTTTTGATATATTGCTGGGTGGTCAATGCATTTAACTAAAAGCTATACCATTTGAAAATGTTGAACCAAGAATGTAATGATAACAATGAGACGAAAAAACAAAGATCAGCCCGGAAGGCCAGAAATGCTGACCTTATAGGGATGATTCAGCACTGTAAAAAATGTTTTTCCAAAATGTCTTCCATGACGGCTAGCCGATTAACCTCTCTCACCTAAAGAAGGAAACACAAGCTGGACAAGATTAAAAGGCCACCCCTTCCTCCCAGGCCTTAGTGTTTTGTGTTTCCTCTCTCAGGACACAGACTGGATAACATCCCAGTTTTTAATTTTTCTTCCCCCTGGGAGAATGGCAGGCCCTGACTCCCTCCTCTCTACTTGACAGAATCTCGGTGGTGCTCTGGGTGACCCACTGCTACACACACCTTGTAGTTTAAAAAAAAAAAAAAAAAAATGTAAATACCCCCACAAACCATATATTCTCTGGAATTACACACCTCAAGCTTTCTAGGTGGATCAGGCTTTGTTAATGTGGGCACAGTTTTCTGGAAGTAATTCCTCAATTAGTACTTTGGTTGCAAAGGGTTTCCCTAAAAAAAAAGAATAAAAAAAGCAGAATTAAAGCCACATTTTCCTTAAAAGAAAATATGCAAACAAGAAAAAACAAGATAAATCTGGCAAAACAAGGTTCCGCTGAACAGAATGATACACAACATGCGTAGGTACTGTCAACGGAGAAGTTGCCAAACACTTCAAAGTAAATCACGCGCGTAACAGTTTTACTTGAAAATTTCAGCTCTGCAAAGTGCTTGCACTTTTTCAACCAAACAACCCATTACATTTGGTATACCCCCCCAATCCATATACTCCCTGAAAGTACACACATTAAGCTTTCTAGGCATACCCAGCTTATTGTAGTGGCTTCATCTTTCTGGAAGTTTTCCCTCAAATTCTTTGGTTGCACAGGGTTTACCTAAAAAAAATACAATTCTGTGAGTACTCACCTGTAGAATTTGTTTTTGTAGTATACAGCACAGCCTGTTTCACTTAATCCTTACGTCTGGGTTATCCGCCGCAAGGTGGCGCAGTGGACTGCAGAAAGACTTGTGGCATCTCCCGGCCCTATAAAAAGCCAGGAACCTCCCACAAATTCCCAGTGTTACAAAGCAGTTAGACAAGAAGCCGGGAGAACAATAATGAAAGAAATCCCAACAAATCACCATACAGAGGTGACCAAGAATAATAATAACAAGGGAGGGATGAAACAGGACGTGCTGTATACTACAAAAATAATTCTACAGGTGAGTACTCACAGAATTGTATTTTTCCAAGTATACAGCAGGTCCTGTTTCACTTATTTCTTACGTCTGGGACATCCAAAAGCAGTGTCCGTAAGGTAGGTTGGGATCCCCAAAAAGCAACGGCAGGCAGTTCAAACCACTGCCGCCTGAAGAACCTTGCGGCCAAAAGCAGCATCAGCTGAGGCCCTAACATCAACCTTGTAAAACTTGGAAAAAGTATGAACAGAAGACCAAGTTGCGGCCTTACAAATTTGTTCAACAGAAGCTTGGTGCTGAAAGGCCCAAGACGCACCAATAGCACGAGTGGAATGAGCAGTAAGGCAGAAGGAAGGATCCTTCCCCTTAGCACAATAGGCCTGCACCACCGCCTGACGGATCCACTTGCTGATAGTGGATTTAGCCGGAGGCAAACCCTTCCTAGACCCAGAAGTGAGAACAAACAGAGCATCAGACTTCCTAAAAGTCTCAGTAGCAACCAAAGAGAACTTCAGAGCCCTGACCACATCCAGAGAATACAGAGTACGCTCCTTGGAATTAGCAGGATTAGGACACAATGAAGGCAAGACAATGTCCTGATTGAGATGAAAGGTAGACACAACCTTAGGCAAGAAATCTGGCTTAAGCCAAAACACCACCTTATCCTGATGCCGCTCAAAATAAGGAGGTTTAATGGAAAGCGCCGCCAGCTCAGAAACTCGCCTTACAGAAGTGATAGCCACCAAAAAGGCTACCTTAAGAGTCAAAATGGGCAAGGCGGCCTTACGGATAGGCTCAAAGGGAGGCCCTTGCATAGCAGACAACACCAGATTCAGATCCCAGACTGGTAGCAAAGGCTTACGGGGTGGATGCACATGAGAAACACCCTGGAAAAAAGTCTTAACCAGCCAGTGATTGGCAAAAAATCGTTGGGAAAAAATTGCCAGAGCTGAAACATGGCCTTTGAGGGTACTAAGTTGAAGGCCCAAATCCAAACCATGTTACAAGAATTCCAGAATTCTGGGAAAAGAAAACACCCTACAGGGAAGGGCCTTGGACTCACACCAGGCAATGTAAGCATGCCAGACCCTGTAATAGATAAAAGACGAGGACTTATTCCTAGTCCTAATCATGGTATCAACAACAGAAGCAAGTAACCCCTTTTCCATCAAGATGGAGGTTTTTAGCAGCCAAGCTGTTAAAGCCAGCGTTTGTAAATTGGGGTGGCGTAGCTGCCCCTGAGGGAGGAGATCTGGATCCTTGGGCAAGACGTACCAGTCTACTGCCAACTGCACGACGTCTGCGAACCAAACCCTTCTTGGCCAACAAGGGGCCACCAGGATGGCAGGTACCTGCTCCTGGACTATCTTGCGCATGACCCTGCCCAGGAGAAGAAACAGAGGGAACA
This sequence comes from Gastrophryne carolinensis, assembly GCA_027917425.1. Taxonomy (NCBI): domain Eukaryota; kingdom Metazoa; phylum Chordata; class Amphibia; order Anura; family Microhylidae; genus Gastrophryne; species Gastrophryne carolinensis. The sequence continues at coordinate 210,893,813 of CM051235.1, forward strand.
CATAGAGAAGCCGAAACTTCTTCCAAGGAATAGCCAATGCATCCACGGCGAAGGCCAGAGGAACCTGAGACAGAGACAAATCTGGGAAGTTTGTGACGAAATGCAAACAGGCCCATGTCCGGCTGCCCCCAGCGATGACACAGGGAGAGAACACCCGGTTGTTGAGGGACCATTCCCCCATGCAAGACGTCCCCCTGCTCAGGAAGTCCGCCTCCTGGTTCTCCACCCCCGGAATGTAGACCGCTGAGATGCTGGGAACATGCTGTTCCGCCCAAGACTGGATCAGGGACACTTCCTTGAAGGCTCGCTTGCTCCGAGTTCCTTCCTGATGGAATGATGTAGGCAACCGCCGTCTGGTTGACTGAGCGGATCTGAACAGCCCGACCCCGAAGGTGAGTGGTCAGGCGAGGAAGAACCAATCTGATCGCCCTCTGTTCCAGGGCTTTGATGGAAGCATGGGCCTCTTGTGGGCTCCACCGACCCTGGAACCTCAGGGACTTCCAGAAGCCTCCCCAATCGGTCAAACCGGCATCTGTGGTGACCTTCTCCCAGCACGGGGGCAGGAAGGTCCTGCCCACTAGAAGGTTCCTTGAGTCCAGCCACGACGAGAGGGACCGTCTGGCCAGAGGGGACAGAGCAAACTCTTGATCCAAGGACACAGGGTCCCGATCCCAAACTGACAAGAGGAGTAACTAAAGATGTCTCATGTGAAACTGAACAAAGGGGACTGCCTCGAAGCAGGGCGCCATCAGGCCCACCAACTGCATCCCCTGACGGATGGAGGGATGAGGACATGATAGCAGAGCCCGAGCCTGCATCTGAAGATCCTCCACCTTCTGCTGAGGAAGGAACACCCCGACCTGAGAGGCATCCAGAGTCATGCCCAGAAAGGACCTCACCAAGGACGAGGACAGAGAAGACTTGGGAAAGTTGAACACCCAGCCGAAGGACTCCAGAGTGGAGGTCACCATCTGAGTGTCCTGCTCGGCCCGAGGAAAGGACTGAGCCACAATCAGGATGTTGTCCAGGTAAGGAATGATGCGGATGCCCTGGATCCGTAGCAGAGCACTCCTGCCAGTATCTTGGCGAACACCCGAGGTGCCGAGGTGATACCGAAGGGCAGAGCCGCAGACTGGTAATGCTGATCCTCCAGTGCGAACCTTAGAAATCTCTGATGACCTGGAAAGATAGGCACATGAAGATAAGCATCCTTGATATCCACAGTGGTCATGAAGTCGCCCGGGCGAAGGATACTGACAGCAGAGTGTAGCGTCTCCATACGAAAATGCTTGAATCTGACAATTTAAGTCCCTTCAGATCTTGTAACTGGAGGACAATACCTCCTGTATCCACCGATCTGAGACGTGAAGCCTCCAGACGTGAGCAAAGAGCCGAAACCGCCCCCCCCCCACCCGGATGGGTGAGGGCGCCCCTTCATGCCTGAGGGGGCTTGTGAGAGGGTTTGGGCTTGGTATCCAGGAGAGATCGGGACGACCATGGGATCTGCCACAGCCCCAAGAATCTCTGCGGCCACTAGAGAAGAGGGAGCCACGGCCTCCTCTGGGAGCCGAAAGGAAGGGAGGAGGATGGAGGACCCCCGAAATGGTCTCTAAATCAGAACAAAGTAGCTGTAGCACCATCAAGGAGACGCTTGAGGGCAATAGCAGTAATGGCAACGGCACAGGTTGGACGCAATCCAGCCCCCACACAGATAAAAGCATGGCAGGCCAATTGATCCATGCGCCGGTCCTCTCCATCCCTCAGAGAGGTAGTGTCAGGGGAAGGCATGACCGAAGTATTGGACAAGCCTTCTTAACAAGATCAGCAGGAAAGGGATACTTTATCCAACCCTTGGGCACAGCAGGCAGCCTGCTAGGACGTTTCCATTCTTTAAGTACCAAAATGGTAAAATGTTCCTGCTCAAGGAACTCTGGACGCTGTTTACCAGGGCGAAAGAGCTCCCCCTGCTTTCTCTTAGCCACCTCAGGGGCAGCAATGTGCAATTTATGAAAAATATGTGACAGCAGATTATCAGTGTCCTCAGAGTACCATGAATCCTCTCTGGACACCGACCCAGGGTCACTATCGCAACCCTCCTGCTGGTTCCCAGAGGAGTAGGAATCCTGGGAAAGTCCCCCTATCTCAAGGGGGTGAGAGCCACCAAACTCATCAATCCCCACATACACCTTAGCAAGAGGGGAGGGCCTGGGATCCAGGTGCCGCTTCTTGCCAGAGGCCTTCCTAGGAACAGGCCTGGCAAACTGCCTCTCAATGTCAGCCACCCGCAGAGCCAAATCAGAATGAGACTCCCTGCTAACAGTGCCCTCACAGGGGCCTAGTTGCAGGAGCGGGGGAGTAGGGGAAGCAGAGGGAGGTGCAGAGCTGGGAAGCGAAGCAGGCAAACCAGCTTGTAGCGCAATGACACTGTCAGCACACGGCATTCGCACACCGTGACACTGTTACGGTGTACCCACACCGTGATCACAGGGGATACCCACACATGGAACATAGCCGGGCTTGCCCCGCAGGGCCCCCAAGCACGCTATCCCCTGAAGCCTCCATATGGTGATTAAAGTGGACCAACACCCACCCGTGATCGGCCCGGGAATCTATAAGATTCCCGGACCGATCACCTCCCTCCCCGCGGGACATCCGAGATCGGGATGTCCCGCGGGGTGAAACCCCCCCAAACCCCCCAAACTCCTTACCTTAGTTTCTAGTCGTGCCCGCGCCGGCCGTCTGTGAATGGCCGGCGCGGGCACGCGCGCGTCAACAGGGACGCGCGGGAGGCGGCGGCGGAGGAGCCGCTTGTCCGCGGCTTGTCCGTCGCCACTGACAGAGGTGAGTTCGGGGGGTTCGGGGGGGTTTCACACAGCGGGGCACCCCGATCGGGGGTGCCCCACCGAAGTGGACCAAGACCCAGGATAGTCAAAATCCTGGGTGTTGGTCCACTTTAACACAGGCGCAATAGACCAGTAGTGGGTAAAGGCTTAAGACAGAAGCCACCCGGGATGCCCTCCCACGGTATGCCCCCAGAAGTCTTTTTTGTGAATGGGAAGTGAGGGGGAGGAAAGAGTAAGCCGGGAGAACCACAACCCAATGGTATCCCGCCTGAAAGACATAAGAAAAATACACATGAGCATCCCGCAGCACATGAAAATCCCAGGGTCAATAAACCCCCCCCAAGGGGGACTCACGGACCAAAGACACCGCAGGGTCACTCAGGCACAGACCGCTAGGTAAAGCGATACACCAGGGAAAGCAGCGCTGCAGCCGGGAATGAATTAAACCACACAGGTTGTACAAAATGGCGCCGGCTGAGGTACCTCGAGGGGCGGGCCGCAGGGGAACAGCGCGATCCACAGCATCACCAGGCCCCGCCCCCCCTCGAGCGCAAAAACGGCGCTCACTTGACCCGGTCGGGGCCATGACAAAGCAAAATTACCTCAGGTTATAGCGCCCACAGCCGCGGAGCGTGGTACAAAGCTGCGCGGCAGCTAAAAACACCAAAAAACACACCAAAATCGCCAAATTACCTCAGAAAACACCACACGTGACCTGACCGGCGCCATGACAAAGCAAAATTACCTCACGTTATAGCGCCCACAGCCACAGAGCATAATACAAAGCTGCGCGGCAGCTAAAAACACACCAAAATCGCCAAATTACCTCAGAAAACACCACTTACAACTTACAATCCCCCCCCCCCCCGAACGGAGTCAAAAGAGGGAGATGAGGGAAGGCAGCGGCGAGTAATCATGGCCAGGGAGGGGAGGGGGGAGCCCCAGAAGTAAAGGAAGAGGACATAGTCCCCAAATAACTCACCCCCTCAGAAGGCAGTCCATGACCTCCGCATCCCAATCAGGCTCACCATAAAGCCTATGGCCAGCTCCCCTTTGTAGTACAGGGTCTGCGGCTTGGAGCAGCGCTCCTGGAGCACTTGACCCTAGTGCTCTTCTACCTTCACCCGACCTGTCAGCCGAGGCTGGGAGGCAGTGGGAGTCCAGAATCGGATGGGAATAGACTTGCAGGGCCACAGGCTTGGTTGCCTCGCTCACCTGCGCGAGAGAGAGCTATCTTCTATCTTCGCAGTCCGACTGCAGAAGGAAACTGGGAATTTGTGGGAGGTTCCTGGCTTTTTATAGGGCCGGGAGATGCCACAAGTCTTTCTGCAGTCCACTGCGCCACCTTGTGGTGGATAACCCAGACGTAAGGAATAAGTGAAATAGGACGTGCTGTATACTTGGAAAAACACATTTTTCTAAAATATCAATATGCAAACAAAGAAAAACGAGCTAAATCTGAAAGCACAAGGTCCCCTGAGCAGAACAATACCCGACATGCATTTGAACCCTTTTAACTGCCAGCCATACTTGAGATTTTGTCACCTTCTGTTGACAGGTCATTTTTCACCATTTTGCGCTATGTTTAACTGATTTTTGCAGGAATTTCCAGGAAAATTACATATTTAGGCTTTAACATGAAATGTCTTGTCTGTAATTTTCCCACTGTTCTTTACACTGTCTTTTAAATATGTTTTGAGTAAAAAAATATTTTTAAAATATTGTCTCATTTATTTTAAATGAAACATTATTATTTTATTTTATGAAAGAAAACCATATTGCACGTGAAAGCCCCATTTTCCTATTGCATGGCCTGGCCTGCTTCAAGAAGTCCTTACATATGGGATATTTCGCCACAAGGTGCGCAGTGTACTGCAGAAGAGTTGTGGCTCCTCCCGGCACCATATAAAAACAGGATCACCAATAGACCAATCCAGTATTTTCTCTGCAGTGATTCTGCGCAGATAGAAGATGGCTCTTATATTGTGCAGGTGAGCGGAGCAACCAAGCCTGCGGCCCTGCATGTCTATTTCCACCCGTTTCCGGACCCTCTGTGCCTCCCACCCTCGGCTGTCGGATCAGGTGAGGAGCACTAGGTCAGGTGCTCAAGGAGCGCTGCTCCAAGCCGCAGACCCTGTACCACAAAGGGTAGCCGGCCATAGGCTTTTTGGTGAGCCTACTAGGGATGCGGAGTTCCTGTCCTAGTTTCTGAGGGGGTGAGTGTTTTGGGGACTATGTGACCTGTTTCTGGTGTTTGGGGTCCGGCCCCCCCATCCCTGGCCTGGCTCTCGCCGCTGCCTGCTCGCTCTCCTCCCCCCCCCCCCCCCCGACGTGTGTTCGGGGGGGGGGGCGGGTGTTAGCGGTGGTGGTTTAGCTGTTTTAAACAGTTTTCGCCGCCGTCAACGCTTTGTACGGCGGGCGACGCTATAACTCTGAGGCGCTTTTTGCTTGCTGATGACGCGGTCACGTGAGTGCCATTTCAGGGGGGCGGGGCCAGAGGTTGGCGCGTATCGCGTCATCCTCCCGCGGCCCTCAAGGTTTCTCTGCCGGCGCCATTTTGATTCTGCTACGTGTCTGGGGGCCCTCTCCCTCCCTGAGCTGCGGCGGTGATCTCTGCCTGGGTCGCTTCCTCCTGTGGTCTGGCGGCTTGGTGATTTTAGCCTGCTTGGTCCGTGAGTGCCCTTTGGGTTTTTTTTTTGTTTACTTGGGGCATGGGCTGCAGGATGCTTATGTGTTTTTTACTTATGTCTTTCAGGCGGGACAACTGTGGGTTGTGGTTTCTCCCGGTCCTACTCCTTACCCTCCCTCATCTCCCCTTACTGGCTTCTGGGGGCATCCCTTGGGGGGGGCATCCCGGGTGGCTTCTTGATAGCCCTTACCCTGTGCTGGCCTATTGCGCCTGCCTTAATCACCATATGGAGGCTTCTGGGGATAGCGTGCTCGGGGGTTCTTTGGGGCAATCCCGGCTGTGTTCCATGTGCGGGACATCCCCTGTGAGTAACAGTGTCACGGTGTGCGTGCTGTGCGCCCAAGGTATCGTTGCAGCCCAGGCTGGGCTGCCCGCTTCTCTCCTCAGTTCTGCGCCCCATTCGGCTTCGCCTACCCCTCTGCGCCTACATTTAGCCCCCAGTGAGGGGGATTCTAGCAGGGGGTCACAATCTGATCTGGCACTTTGTGCTGCCAGTATTGAAAGCCAGCTTGCCAGGCCTGTTCCATGTTAGGCCTCTAGCAAGAAGCAGCACCTGGCTCCCACGCCCTCCCTCTTTACTCAGAAGTATGAGGAAATTGATGTTTTTGGTGACCGTTACTCTCTAGAGGAGGGGGAGCTTTTCCCGGCTCTGACTCCTCTGGGGACCAGCAGGTGGGCTGCAACAGTGACCCTGGGTCTGAGTCTGGGGAGGACTCATGGTTCCCTGATGACACTGCTAATCTGTTGTCTCACATTTTTGAGCTCTTGCACATTGTCCCCCCTGAGGTGGCTAAGAGGAAGCGGGGTGAGCTCTTTCGTCCTGTTAAGCAGCGTCTGGAGTTCCCTGAGCAGAGCCATTTCACTAATATGGTGCTCAAGGAGTGGAAACGTCCTAGTAGATTGCCTGCGGTGCCCAAAGGGTTGGATAAGAAGTATCCCTTCCCTGCTGACCTGGTCAAGCGATGGTCGTGTCCCCCTGAGGTGGACACTCCCATCCTAGGGATGTCCAACACCTCAGTCATGCCTTCCCCTGACACTACACTGCGGGACAGCGAGGACCGGCGCATGGATCAGCTGGCCTGCCATGCTTTTACATTTGCGGGGGCTGTGCTGCGTCCGGTCTGCGCTGCTGCCATTACAGCTATTGCCCTTAAACAGCTCAAGCGTCTCCTTGATGGCGCTACGGCTGGTAGGAGGGGGGAGGATTATAGCGCCCTCTTGCTTTGCTCTGATTTTGTTGCCTTTGTCCTTACTGCCATGGATGATGCGGTACGGGTGGTAGGGCTTCTGCTCTTTTGGTGGCTATGCGCCGCTCTGTTTGGTTGCGTCAGTGGGAGGCTGAAGCTGCTGCTAAGAAGGCTCTCACTGGGCTCCCCTTTACGGGGCTGCGGCTCTTTGGTGAGCCAAGGATGGTAGGCTGCCACAGCGTAGGAGGCAGCCTCTGCCCTTTCGGGGCCCTCCGCTTCCATCCCCTCCTTTCGTGCCCCCAGAGGAGGTCGTGGCTCCCTCTTCTCGGGTAGCCACAGAGATTCTTGGTGCCGTGGTCATCCCGGTCTCTCTTGGGGTCCCAAGCCGAAACCTTCTCCCAAGCCCCCTCAGGCATGAGGAGGCACCCTCACCCATCCGGGTGGGGGACGGCTTTGGCTCTTTGCTCACGTCTGGAGGCTCCGCTTCTCAGACCGGTGGATTCAGGAGGTGGTGTCCTCCGGTTACAAGATAGAGTTTGCAGCCTGGCCACCCCCCAGATTCATCATATCCCGGATGTCTCTAAACCCTCTGTCAGCTCAGGGTTTGCGCCTTGCGATTCACCGTCTGTTGGAGGCAGGAGTAATTTGCCTGGTGCCTTCTCAGGAAAGGGGTCAGGGGTTCTACTCCAATCTTTTCACGGTCCCCAAGAAAGACGGGTCCTTGAGGCCCATCCTGGACTTGAAAGGTCTCAACAAGTCAGGTTCAAGCACTTCCGCATGGAGACGCTACACTCGGCTGTCAGTACCCTTCGCCCGGGCGACTTCATGACCTCCGTAGGCATCAAGGATGCCTATCTTCACGTGCCAATCTTTCCAGGTCATCATAGATTTCTAAGGTTCGCTCTAGAGGAATAGCATTACCAGTTTGTGGCTTTATCGTTCGGTATCACCTCGGCACCTCGGGTGTTCACCAAGCTGCTGCGGAATCGGGGCATTCGCATCCTCCCTTACCTGGGCAACATTCTGATTGCGGCTCAGTCTCTTCATCAGGCCGAGAAGGATACTCAGGTGGTGACCTCCACTCTCGAGGCCTTCGGCTGGGTGATCAACTATCCCAAGTCTTCACTGTCTCCGTCTTTGAGGTCCTTTCTGGGCATGACTCTGGATACCTCTCAGGTCAAGGTATTCCTGCCTCAGAAGAAAGTGGAGGGCCTTCAGATGCAGACATGGACTTTGCTCTTGTGTCCCCATCCTTCCATCCGGCAAGGGATGCAGTTAGTGGGCCTGATTGTGTCCTGCTTCGAGGCGGTCCCCTTTGCTCAGTTTCACATGAGACCTCTTCAGTTGCATCTCTTGTCAGTTTGGTATCGGGACCCTGGGTCCCTGGATCAGGAATTTGCTCTGTCCCCCCTAACCAGACAGTCCCTGTCGTGGTGGCTGGACTCAAGGAACCTTCTAGTGGGCAGGACATTTCTGCCTCCGTGTTGGGAGACTGTCACCACGGATGCCAGTCTGACCGGTTGGGGGGGCTTTTGGAAGTCTCTGAAGTTCCAGGGTCGGTGGGGCCTCCAGGAGGCCCATGGTCCCATCAATGTTCGGGAACTGAGGGCGATCAGGTTGGTTCTTTCTCAGCTGACCACACACCTTCGGGGTTGGGCGGTTCAGATCCGCTCGGACAACCAGACTGCGGTTGCCTACATCAATCACCAGGGAGGGACTCGGAGCAAGCAAGCCCTTAAGTAGTGTGTCTGATACTGTCTTGGGCGGAAGAGAATGTCCCTTGCATCTCGGCGGTTTACATTCCGGGGGTGGAGAGCCAGGAGGCAGACTCCCTGAGCAGGGGGATGTTTCGGCTGGGGGAAGGGCCCCCCAGCAACAAGGTATTTCACTCCCTGTGTCACCACTGGGGTCAGACGGATGTGGACCTGTTTGCGTCCCGCCACAATCACAAGCTTCCCAGGTTTGTCTCCCTGTCACAGGATCCTCTGGCCTTCGCCACGGATGCACTAGCAATGGCTTGGACGGAGTTTCGGGTCCTCTATGTGTTCCCTCCCTTTCCTCTGCTGGGCAGGGTGCTGCGCAAAATAGCCCAGGAAGGGGTACCAGCCATTCTGGTGGCCCCCCGTTGGCCAAGGAGGGTGTGGTTCGCAGACATCGTGCAGTTGGCAGTAGATCAGTATGTCTTGCCCCAGGATCCAGATCTGCTCACTCAGGGACATCTGTGCCATCCCAATTTACAAACTCTGGCTTTAACGGCTTGGCTGTTGAAACCTCCATCTTGATGGATAAGGGGTTGCCGAATTCTGTTGATACCATGATTAGGGCTAGGAAGAATTCCTCGTCCTTTATCTATTACAGGGTCTGGCATGCTTACATTGCCTGGTGTGAGTCCAAGTCTCTTCCTTGTCGGGTGTTTTTTTTATCCCCAGGATTCTGGAATTTTTGCAACATGGTTTGGATTCGGGCCTTCAACTTAGTACCCTTAAGGGACAGGTGTCAGCTCTGGCAATTTTTTTCCAAAGATCCTTTGCCAATCACCGGTTGGTTAAGACTTTTTTCCCGTGAGTTACTCATGTGCGTCCGCCATGTAAGCCTATGCTACCGGTTTGGGACCTGAATCTGGTGTTGTCTGCTCTGCAGGGTCCTCCTTTTGAGCCTATCCGTGGGGCTGCTTTGCCCATTCTGACTCTTAAAGTGGTCTTTTTGGTGGCTATTACTTCGGTCAGGCGAGTTTCTGAGCTGGCGGCGCTTTCCATCAAACCTCCTTATTTTGAGCGGCATCAGGATAAGGTGATGTTTTGGCTTAAGCCGGATTTTTTGCCTAAGGTTGTGTCTGCTTTTCATCTCAATCAGGTGTTGTTTTTGGGACAGAGTTGGAGAAATTATTAACTCGCTCCTCTGAACAGGGTAAAAAGTTCCCTGTTAAAAGGAAGAAACCTCTTCCTCCATGTACAGAGACCAGGAGACCTAGATTGCCTCAACGGGACTTTAGAAGTTCTGAATCTAAGAGGATTTGGTCTTCCCAAAGACTTAGAGGCATCGGAGGCTTCAAGCCTTCTCAACAGCCCAAAACAGTCCTGATGCACGTCCTGCAGGGGCAAGACTTCTGCCCAGCCTGGCAGAAGATTTCAGAGACCCACTTGATAGTTCACATTACTCAGGACAGATATCACCTGGAGTTCTCTACGAGACCCCAGCATAATTTCATGGTAACCAGTTGTCCCAGCGATCCATTGAGATCCCATGCCTTCCCATTAGTGATTTCACAACAAGGGAAAAAGCAGTGATAGGTCTGGGTACCTGAGAAAAACGTTTTTCTCAAAACATCCTCCATGCAGCATACTTAATGAGACATGTCTCCGCCTCTAGGTTGGTACACGGACCACCATAAAAGGATACATCTTTAGCCCCTCCTTCCAGTCTCCAGTTGTTTTCAGAATGTTTACAGCCAAAATACTGCGGTGGAGGAAAAGGCGGGAGAGAGAGGTCTGAGAGCTCTCTCTCTCCTCGGCTCCGTTTGCTTGATCCTGTCCGTGCTCACCTGGAGACTCTGACTGTTCTTCCTGTTTTGGGATAAGTGTCCTAAGTTAGGTGCACCTTTTGCAAAGATTCCCAAGGGGGTAGAAGACTTTGAGGATTTTGGTATGCGCAAGGATCCTTTGGATAAAAAGATGGATTCCCTTTTAAGAGAGTTTAGCAGGCTGAATCCCGTTCCCTAAAGCCGATTCTAGCTTCCACTTCTGTTGCAAGAAATTTTAATTATTGGCTCCAGCAGCTTAAGACATGTTTAGACTGATGGAGTTTTGAAGGCTTTGCCTATTCTTTTCTCGGCGGCCTTGTTTCTGTCAGATGCGACAGCTGAGTCCAATTTTTGGCTCAAAACATGGCACTAACCAATTCAGTCTGCAGGACTCTGTGCCTAAGAACTTGGTCTTCATTTAGACAATCCTTTAACAGGGATGCGTACAGGGGTGCCAAAGGGGCCTCTCCTCTTCTGGTAACAGGGGCAAGTTTAGAGGCTTGACCCTGTTTGGTACCCTACAGTCTAGACCAAAGAGGCAATTACACCAGATCCCTTATGGGAGCCCGGCTAAGATCCTTCCACATCTGGTGGGAAACCCTTCTGGATGGCCCCTTTATTTCCAGAGGTAAAAGAGAGGGTCTCATATAGAATTTATAGATCTCACTCCTCTCCCAAGAGACAGAGAGGAAAGACTGACTGACTATAAGGGACAGTCTAGTTTCTATGCTGGATATGGGGTTAAAAGTTTCAGTTCCCTGCCAGCAGCCGGGGGCAGGGTTCTATTCAAGCGTATTTCTGGTCAAGAAAGTATCATGGGGATTTAGGTTCATTCTAAATTTGAAGACACTGAATCTCTCAATGCGTTACAGGCATTTCCGCATGGAATCCATCTTCTTGGTCAGGAATCTGCTGCTTCCTGGGTCCATGGTGTCGATCAACCTAAAGGATGCTTATTGGCAGGTACTGATGAGTCCCTTGGCTCAGACTTGAGATTCACAGTGATAATAGGCGACCAATTTGTCAATGGTCTGCCCTGGAGAGATCCCAAGGACCAAATAATAACAACGGATGCCTCCTCATGGGGATGGGGAGCCCATTGCGGGGCTCTGACGGCTTAGGGAAAGTGGTCCAAATCGCTTAGTCAGTCTTCCCCTAATCTGAGGGAACTGATGGCAGTAAAAGAAGCCCTGTTCACCTTCTCACATTATCTGAAAGGTCGGCATGTTCAGATCAGATCAGAACAGACAATGCAACAACAATGGCCTACTTGAATTGAGAAGGAGGGACAAGATCTCCTTGACAGATTGTTTCAGTTTATTTAGATCGGACCTCTGAATGGAGAACAGTCGACCACCTGTTAGTGTCCTTTGCAGGCAGGAATAGAGGAGGTGTCAAAAGCTTCCATGGCTAGATGAATAAGGGAGGCTATTCAGTTATCTTATAGGGTTTTGGATTTACAGGCCCCTCCGATTCTGTAGGCACACTCTACCAGAGTAGTTTCTGCCTCCTGGGCTATTTTGAGGATATATGCAAAGCAGCCACGTGGGCCTCGCCCCATACTTTTTGGAAGTATTACCTATCCTCTGACAGGGAATGGATATTTGGCTGGAAGTTCCTGCAGGCCATCTCCTCACCCTGAGGTATTACCATTCTTTTATAGTTACTCACTTATCCTTGGCTAGCCATCCTGGAGGACTGGTAATGGAAGTTCCAGTAGTCCTCCAGGACGGCGTCCCGGCTAAGTATCTTGGCTATATTGGATAGTTATTTTTGTTGCATTATTGTTGAAAATTTCTTCTGGGATTACTTGGTAAAACTCTGAGGCCTGGGAGGAAGGGGAGGGCTGTTAATCTTGTGCAGCTTGTGTTTCCCCCTTTAGGTGGGAGGGGTTAATCTGCTAGCCATCCTGGAGGACTACCGGAAATTCCGTTAACGATAATCTAACTGGGGTTTTTTTCTCACTTTTTCTGTGAGAATCCTTTTTTTTTTTTTTTATTTTTTTAATTTTTTTTTTAGATATTTCTTTATGCTGTTATGCATTATGTTAGTGCAATTCAGCACACTATTTAACTGTGCAAATTTATAAATATCTCACTATGCTGGATTAGCTCTGTCTCTGTAGCAAAATACTGCAGAAACCAAAGCAAATGTAAACATAAATACTCTGGAGATTTCTCAATAATTAGACACAGGTGAGCAAGGGCGGGGTGGACTCGCAGTCTAGAAGGAAACCGAGTACAGCTACTAGAGTGTGGTAACTGAGCAGGTTATAGGTTTGATTTTGGACAGGATCCGACAAGCTGATTCCTTGTGCAATGTAAAATGACTTCCACTACACTAAACAACCCGAGGATCTGGGAACATCTGCAGTGTCTCCCTTGTTTGGCAAGCCCTGACAAATACAGAATCTGTTGTAACCTGCAGTTAGAAATGGATTCAGTTACAATATCTCATCTCTTTTCCTCACATGCACTCTAATATACATTTTAACTTTCCCTTGCTCTACTCTAGGTTCGAGGTTCGAGTTTTCCAGATTTCAAGCTCTGGCAGCCTTCCTACAAGGTATGTTTTTAATATTCTGAGCTTAAGAGAGACATGCGCAGTGTGAATGATTATTTCTTAGTATATTTGAGAAATTACTGTATTTTCCACCCATAAGGACACACCTGCCAATAAGACACATTTGGATTTGGGGATAGAAAATAAGTCACGTGCATACTGCCATTCCCTTTTCATCCATTACAATGGAGGGGGTGTGCCAAGGCCTGACACGCCTCCTCTTTGATGGATATGGGAGATGTTATGTTCCACTTCTGATACACCCAGGCCCCCTTTGCATAAAAGAAAACCTTAACAATTGTGCCCCAGACTCCTCTTTTACGTGCCATGTAATTTGCTAACTCGGCTAGTTGACATTTCTCATGGGAAGACCAGCTATGTGGAGATCTGTAAACAAACTGCATCCCAGGGTGTTGCAGCATCAAAAGGAATCCTTGTTTCATTCCTGACCTGGGGCTTGGGACTGAGTCAGAAACTCTGCAACCAGATGAGCCCCTTTGGAGAACCTTCTCCCAGGACACAACTTCACAAAGATTGCGTAGCCAGCCTGGCACCAGCATGGTACTGGGAATTTCTGGGCTGCCTTTTACCCTAACCATAAGCCTGATACATATTCAGAACCTGGAGTTCAAGACGCACCCATGCATGCATTCCCCATCATATTAGCTGGCACATGGACTCAGGTTCTCCATACCGGAAGGTCCAGGACCAGCATCTGACTAGATCGGTTGACACCAGGACCCACATTTTAGGCGCTTCCTTCCTAAAGTTGAACTCTAAAATAAAGAAACTCCTACCAGGGGGGCGGTAGGAGTGACTAGCCCAGGCTTAAATGGCAGAGGTGAAACCGGCGAACTTGTCTTCTGGGGGGGGGGGGGGCACTCGAAATGGGGAAGAAGTCCCAAGGGCATGATTCTGGCTGCATTTGCCCACCGCCAGCCATTGAGAAATACCTGGTACAGGTGCTTGCAGGCAATAGTGGGATGCTTCTCTTCCTCCCTCCGACGTGGCGACGCCCCCCACATCAGTCACGGTGAGCTGGTGAGAATAGTTTTTTTTTATGTTTTGACTGAAAATTTACTTTAAACCAGGGTTACTTTTTGTTTTTTTTTTTGTTTTTTTTAATACTCTTTATTTAAGGATTTTGCAGTTTTATACATACATACATTAAAACGTACAGATCAGAACATTATGGGAAAAGGGTAGGGGAAACGGGCATCCAATCTGAATATCATCAACAGTAATGGTCGGGCCCTGCTGACAGTGTCCGCCACGTATGACCAAATTGCTGACCCAAAGAAGAGGGAGAGGTGGACCTCAGGGGGAGAGAATGGGTTGGGAGAGGGGAAAAAGGGGAAAGGTATATGGCGTGTGGGGCGCAACACCCGGGCCGGCATCTATCTCTGCGCTTCCACAGACGGCGACCCAGCAGAAGCACCAACCTCCACCCGGGTCCCAATGAACAAGAGGGGCAAGAGACACAGTGTCGTTCCCGTTACTCAAACAAGCTTCTAAATTCAGTCGATTCCTCATACACTAGCCAGGGTAGCCAGGTAGTTCTGAACTGCTCATCCCTGTCATGCAATGACAATGTAAGGTCCTCCATTTCCCTGACGCTCATGACCTCCCTTGCCCAGTCCCCCACAGATGGAGGTCTCCTCTGTTTCCAGAACCTGGGTATTGTCTGTTTGGCAGCGTTTAGCAGATGGATCAAAAGGGATTTTTTGTACCTCCCTGTCGGGGTCTTCGTGGAGTGGAGCAGGATTTGGGCTGGATCTTCCCCCAATTGTGCCCCAGTGAGCTGTGTGATGATGGGCAGGACCGCTTCCCAGTAGTCTCGAATCCCAGGGCATGTCCACATAATGTGAAATAATGTCCCCCTCCCTTCACCACATCTCCAGCAGCTTGGGTCGACCTGGTCAAACATTTTGCCCAGTCTATCAGGGGTGTAGTACCAGCGCGTCAGCAATTTGTAATTGACCTCCTGAATTCTAGTGGCTATCGAGGACCTGTGGGCTAACGTCGCTATTTTGTCCCTTTCCTTGTCCCCTAATGGTCTGCCCAGGTCAATCTCCCATTCCCTCCAAAATGCTGGGGGGGAGTCCCGCTCACTTACCAGGAGTGAGTATAGCCTAGAGATCAGGTGTGGGTAAGGCTGGCCCTCTAAACAAATTCTCTCAAACTCCGTGTGGCCTCTGAGACCCTCCCTCCGAAGGCCCATCCGGGCCAGAAGCAACTGAAAGCGAAGGAGTGTCCAAGGGTCCAAGTCACCATTTCCCAGTCTAGTTCTCAACTCACTTATGGGGACCCAGCCTGCCGCTGTGATCAGGTCACCACCCCTCAGCTGGTCCACCTTCCCCCAGTCCCGGAGGGCAACCCTAGAGCAGTCCAGGAGCGGGGGGTTGTCCATCAACGCGATCATGGGAGAGGGCCATGGAGAAATCCCCGGGCGCTTCCTATGGGATCGGAAGGCCTCTAGAGTGGCCGATACTGTTGGATGGGAGCCCAGCCCTGGCCTGTACATATCCCTGTTCCAGACAGTGGCGTCTAGAGGGGCCTGAGCCAGGGCATGCTCCAGCTGTACCCACCTCTTTGTGTTCCTACAGGTGTGCCATTCGCAGATTCTCTGGAGATGAGAAGCTAGCCAGTAAGAGCGAATATCTGGTAACGCCATGCCCCCCATATGTTTAGGCTTACACAGTAACTGTCGTCTGAGCCTAGGTCTCTTTTTCTGCCAGACGAACCCCATCAGGATCTTATCTAGGGACGTGAAGAAGTGCAAAGGGATGCTAATCGGTAGAGCTTGAAATAGGAACAGGAGCTTCGGCAAAATCGACATTTTAATTATGTTTACCCTGCCCATCCAGGAGAAGGTAGGGGAGTCCCAACTATCTAGGTCCGCTTTAATCCTCTGAGACAGGGGCAGGAAGTTCAACTCCAGGATCTTCGACAACCTGGCAGGCAGCTGCGTGCCTAAGTATGCTATCGAGGTCCTGGCCCATTTGAAAGGAAATGTCCGTTGAAGGTTCCTGGCCACATCTCCCGGAAGCGAGACGTTTAAAGCTTCCGATTTGTCGTGGTTGATTTTAAAGTGGGACAACCCTCCAAAGACTTCGAGTTCCTTCATCAAAACTGGTACCGTGACCATGGGGTTAGTAACAAAGAACAGGAGGTCGTCCGCATAGGCCGCGACCTTGTGTGAGGCATCTCCAATCACTAGTCCTCCCACATCTACATTTCCTCGAACTCTGCACAAAAAAGGCTCCAGGGTCAAGGCAAACAGCAGGGGTGAGAGCGGGCAGCCCTGCCGGGTTCCGTTGCAGATAGGCACCGGGGCCGAGAGTAGGCCATTCACCTTGACCCTGGCAGAGGGCTCCGTGTAAAGGGCCTCAATGAATCTCCTCATATTTTCCCCGAGGCCCACATATCTGAGGGTCTCCCTTAGGAACGGCCAGCTCACCCTGTCAAAGGCCTTTTCTGCGTCTGTGGACAGAACCAACATAGGGACATCGCTGCTCTGCGCCACATGGATTACACTCAGTGCTCGCACCACGTTGTCCCTGGCCTCCCTCCCCAACACGAAGCCCGTCTGGTCCCAATGAACCACCTGGGCCACCACCGGCGCCAGTCTATTAGCCAGGATTTTGGCAAAAAGCTTCAGGTCCACGTTGAGGAGGGAGATGGGGCGATAGCTCTTACATGACAGGGGGTCTTTTCCCGGCTTGTGGAGGACAGATATGTGGGCCTCTAGCTCTCTACCTGAGAATGAGCCCGGGGCTTCCGGGTCCAATATCGAGTTCCATGCCCTGATCATGCGAGGGCCCAGTATTGGGGCAAAGGTTTTATAATATTTGGCGGAGTACCCATCGGGCCCCGGAGCTTTCCCTACAGGGGTCTGTTTGATTGCTTCCGTAAATTCCTCTATCCCAATTGGTTCTTCCAGTGAAGCTGCTATCTCCTCTGCGACCACTGGCATGCCAGAGTCCCCCAGGTATTCCTTTATTTTGCCCGGGCGCGTCTGCATCCCCGTATCCCCGGTCAGGCCGTACAGGCCCGAATAATAAGATCGAAATGCTTCCGCTATCCCCTCCGTAGTGTGTTGTCTTTGCTGTGAGCCATCTAGAATCTCCGCTATGAAGTTTTGTGAGTGCTGTTGTCTAAGGGCCCTAGCCAGTAGAGCGCTGCTTTTGTTGCCATATTCGTAGTATGTGCGCCTGCATCTCCTAAGGATGTGCTTGGCCTTCTGTCTCAGTATAGCGTTGAGGGCTTCCCTCGCCTGAGTCAGTTCTCCGAGTACTTTCACTGCTTCAGATTGCTTGTGGGACAACTCCAGACCCCGGACCCTCTCCGTGAGTTTCACTATTTGGGCCAGCCTTTCTCTCTTGAGCCTTGCCCCGTGGCTGATCAGTATACCCCTTATAACACTCTTGTGGGCCTCCCAAAGTGTCAGTGGGGAAACCTCCCCATTATCATTGGTACTAAAGTATGACTCCAGGCCCTCCCGTATGTCTTGTGTTACCACAGTGTTCTGGAGGAGTGATTCATTTAGTCTCCACATTGAGGGGGGTGGGGCTCTATCTAGAAGGTCCAGGTCAAGAAAGACCGGGGCGTGATCTGAAAACGAGATCGGGTACATCCCGTCTCCCGTGGCCTGACTCAGAAGTCTGTGTGAGATCCAGATGTAGTCCAGCCTGGAGTATGTCCCATGAACGTTGGAGTAAAAGGAGTAATCCCGCGCCCCCGGGTTTCTGACACGCCATGCATCCACTAGCTGCAGGCAGTGCAGTTTTTTCTTCAGAGATCTCAAGGCCAAATGGGAGGTCGCCGACCTGCCTGCTGAGGTATCCAGCAGAGGCTCGATAGCTAGATTGAAGTCGCCCCCTAATATTACATCCCCTTCCATGAATTTTCCTATTTTATCAAGTGTACTCCTCAGGAATTGGGTCTGGCCCTGGTTAGGCGCATATATGGAGGCCAGCGTATACATCCTATGGTCAATGAGCCCCTTGACCAGCACCACCCTCCCTGACTCATCACTCCATACCTCCCTGGAGATGAAGGGCACGTCTCTAGCCAGCATAATCGCAACTCCCTTCTTTTTAGCATCTGCAGCGCAGCTGGTAAATACATGTGGGAAGTGCCTGCTACAGAGTCTTGGAGCTGCACCTCTTTTGAAATGGGTCTCCTGAAGAAATACAATCTTTGCTCTATATCTGTGTAATTCCTGCCCCAGGATGGCCCTCTTTTCTGGTGTGTTGAGGCCCTTTACGTTCAGGGTGACTATTTTTAGCGGGCCCATGTTGGTGCGGGCCCTAAGCGGACAAGTGGGAGCCGCTGGACCCCGCGATGCAAGGGGAACGTTGGGGCGGCCGATCCCGCTGCAGGCCCCACACGCCAAAGGGAAGGGTGAGTGGGTAGGTAGGGATAGGTGGGGAAAGGGAGGTAACAAGGGGGATACCGCGCTTCAAGTGAAAGGGTGTGGGGACTTGAGGCGGTAAGAACCAGATAACAAGAAAAGAAAGAACTGAGGACTAACAGGTAGTCCGCTGGTTACTCGCCTACAGGCGTAGCCCAGATACGGTGCCCTTTACGCGCGCAGTCCAGGGATCCCCAATGGGGGTGTCCCGGTCTACTGGCTACCAGGCCCTGCGCGGAATCTACTCCCGTCTAGCGGAGACCAAGGGGTTTCCCTAGAGGGGTGCACCGGAATAAGGGGGTTTGGAAGGCTAGGCCAAAGTTCAAAGAGTCCGGAGTCGCACCTTGAATATGGCTACCCAGTGAGGCAGGTCTCGAGGTGGCTTTGCAATGAGCAGGATTACCACTCCAGGGGGCCCGAGGGCCCACGACCAACTGAAACCTCGCTTGGCAACCCAATCCAACCACGAATCCAGGGGGGGTTGCCCCAGAGGTGGGGTGCCCGATAATGCCTTAAACAGGTCAAACAAGCTCTATTCATGTAACATAAACATTTCAACAGGGAGCAACCTAAAACGGAACATTCACAGCAGGTACAACATTAGCATAAGTGTATGCAGCAGAAGCATAGCAAATGCAGGCCCGGGCCCAGCCAGCGCTCCGCGATGCTTCACCTTCTGCCCCCCCTCCCACCTCTTCTAGCTCCTCTGGGGCCACCATCCTGGCGTTGCGGTAACTGTCTGCTGTATACCGCCAGGTCAGGGACCGTCCAGTCCGGGACGTCCACACTCTCTGTCTCCAGGAAGTGAAATAGATCAGGAAGCTGGGCATGCGACTTGAGGATAAAGTGGTTCCCGCCCCTCCTCACCAGGAGCTGGAACGGGTGACCCCACCTATAAGACGCTCCCCGGCTCTGGATAGCGTCCAGCAGGGGTTTGAGAAGCCTTCTCATCTGCAATGTCCTTCGTGAAAGGTCTTGAAGTATGATGACCCGTGCACCCATGCAATTGACCGCGCCTCTCTCCCAGGCCCGGCGGAGGATATCCTCTTTTATTTTGAAAAAATGTATTCGGCAGATGACATCCCTGGGCCTGTTCAGATCTTGAGGTCGGGGGCCAAGGGCCCTGTGCACCCGGTCCATTTCTATGTGGTTTGAGCTGGGTAGGTCGAGGAGCTCATTGAAGATAGAGGTGACCGCGTTCGTCAAGTCTCTCGGTTCCACCGATTCAGGAATCCCCCGAAGACGCAGGTTGTTCCTGCGGCTCCTGTTCTCTATGTCATCATGGGCTAGGGCGAGATCAGCCAGGAGTCGTTTGTTCCCAGTCTGTTGTTGTTCCAGTTCTGCCACCCGAGCTTCTAAGGTTCTGTGGGAGGCCTCCACTCCATCTACTCTGTCTGTCACTTCTGCCACCGAATGTTGCAGGGCCGCCAGTTCTCTCTTAATGGTGGTCTCCATTCTGGACACATATCCGTCAAAGTCCCCACGAGTTGGGAGCCCACGCAGGGCCTCCTTGATATTGACTTTAACCGCCTCAGCAATGGAATGCGATAACAGATCTACTGGGACAGCCACGGACGAATTGAGTGAAGAAAGATGCTCGGTGTTGTGGGTGGCCGGGGGAGAGGGAGACGAGCCCAGGGTGGACAACCTCAGCAGACCCCCTTCCTGCAGGATTTGTCCCGCGGCTGGATGCTGGTGTCGCGGAGCCATCTCTGCCCGAGTCCCCTGCGACGGGATGGCTACTTCATCTACCCAGAGTCCGCCTGGGGTGGGATCATCCCCTGTCATCATTGGCTCCCCGGAGGGGCTGCCCGGCCTGGACTGCCAAGTGAGCTGTGGGCTTGGAGGAGGGGGTGGGGTGCCCAATAAGGAACCACTACTTGATGGGGTTACTGCCAGCTGTGGGGATGAGTATCCTCGGGGCCGGGAGGGCCCATCTTGACCGTGCGGTGGGGAGTCAGGGCTGCGTGTAATATTAAGCCCGGGGTCACAGGTGGGCGTTTCATGCCATGCTCTGTGGAGATCTACAGGACAGAGCCTCCTGTCTTCCCCCGTTACAGTCCCCTGGTGATCCAAGATGGCGTGGGAGGGGGCCTCCATACTGTTGTCATGGGGGGTCGATGTGGGGGGCCAGGGTGGAAAGGGTCCATCCAGTACACGTGGTGGCGAGTCCGTGTGGGGGGGGGCAACACGCCCGCAATCACTGGGGGATAGCTTAGTTGTGTGTTTCTGTGACACTGCGGCACATTGCACTGTGCCTCCCCCGCTTCCCTCCCGGCCTGGGGTGTTATGGGATGGTGCCTCTGACAGACTGCTGCAAGGGGGTAGTGTGGGGGACCAGGGTAGGGGACTGACCTGGAGCCCAGTGGGCGCGCTCCTCCGCCCGTCTGCCTCGCGGTGGATCTCCGCAGCCACCGTTAGTGTCATGCTGCGCCTGGCTGCCTCTGTGTCTGCTCCCTGCTGCATGGGTTGTTCCTCCTCCTGTGTCATAGCGACATAAGGGGCTCCCGGCTTCCGCGCTGCAGCCTCACTTGCACGTGGGTGCCTCTCCTCTCCTGAGGCCGCCATCTTCCCCGCCGCCGTGTCCACGCTATCGGGGCCCCGGGGACGGAACAAGGTCGGTATCGTATGCGACCTGTCTCTCCTGGGGGCTCCCCGCTGCTTCCCTCGTTTGGTCATCAGGGAATTGGGTGCCTAGAGATTCTCCAGCCTCTGCTTAACAGCCACAATGTGCGGAGCTCCCTCTCCACGCGTCCTCACTCCGCCATGCCAAGCCACGCCCCCCTACTTTTTGTTTTTAATTAGCCTATACCCTCCATCAATACTGATTGATTTAGGGTTGTTCACAAAAGAAAAGTAAGCAGGCTGCACAGGACTTTTTAATCAAAGATGTTATTCCAAGTATGTCACACACCCATATTCATGACATTTGGTTGTTACCTGTAGAGGGCGAACTTCTGCAGAGATGAAAAGAAAAAGGAGCCCCTCCCGGTCCATAAATACCTGGGACCTCCCACTCATTCTCCAGTATCTTCTCTGCAGGACGGCGAGCAAGTCAGAGATGTCTGCTCATCTTCCTTGCAGGTAAGCCGGGCTTACACCCGGCCATTTTTTGCTCTATTTCTGCCCTGACCCTTATACTTTAAGCCCAATACTAGCCTCCCGGCCTTGGCTGCAGGTCCGGGTGAGGGTAGACAACATCTTATTAGGTGTTCAGGGAGCTATGCTCCCCCGTGATACCCCATATCAAGGGGTAGGCGGAATCCGGGTTGGTGATCCCGGTTGGGATGCCCTGTCCCACGTCCCCCTCCGTTAACCCTCCAGTCGGGGGGGGGGGGGGAATGTACTTTCTCCTTCATTCTTTTCACTCATCTGTGGGTGAATGTGTGTGTGTGTGATGTGCGCTTGGGTGCTTCACGTTACAGGGCTGGACGCCATTTTTCACTCTTTTTGCTATCTGCTGAAGGGAGCTTCTCCCCCTCGGGCTGCGTTGGTGAGGGGGCGGGGCCGGGCGCTCACGCGTCGCCGCGGACCGCCCCTCCTGCTTTGGCGCCATTGCGGAGCCCAGCCTCCGACTGGGAACCGCGTTGCTGGTCGTGAGGGAAGGGGGGCGGGGCCAGGCGTGGCGCGCGATCTGCGCTGGCCCGCCCCTTCTTCTTCTTCTCTCCTTCTCTGAGCTGCTGAGCTGGCTGACCGCCATTGTTGCAGACACGTGAGTGCCCTCCGGGGGCCCCCCTTTTATTGTTTACTGACTTAGCCATGTGCCGCATTCAGACAGGGGACAGTGCTGGTCCCTTTTGATATTATGATATTTTATATGTGTGTGTGCATGTGCTTATGGCCCACTCCTTTGTGTCTTTCAGGAGGACTCCCTGCTTCTTGATTAAAAGGGGGTTCTCTCGGTCCTAGGGTCCCTAGCAGTAAATTGGGCACCTATAAATCCTCCCACTTGGGACTTAAAGTGGACCAACACCCAGGATTTTGACTATCCTGGGTTTTGGTCCACTTCGGGAGGGCACCCCGATTTGGGGTGCCCCGCTGTGTGAAACCCCCCAGAAAGCCCCAAAAACTCACCCCACCACACTCCCACGTGACTGCACCGTCCAATCCCCGCCGACGGACAAGCGGGTGACAGCGACGGACAAGACAGCGCGTCCGCCGCCGCCTCCCGCACGTCACTCTTACAGGGCGCGCGCCTGCGCCGTCCATTCACAAACGGCCGGCGCAGCGCGCACACGTCTAGAGGGGCGCACTGGTAAGGTGTTTTGGGGAGGTTTCACCCCGCAGGACATGCCGATCTCGGATGTCCCGCGGTGAGGGAGGTGATCGGCCCGGGAATTCCCGAGCCGATCACCCCTGGGTGTTGGTCCACTTTAAAGGGGCATCCCGGGTAGCTTATCAGCGTAATTCCCTCTGGTCATTGCGACTACCTTAAAATCACCATATGGAGGCTCCACAGGATACCGGGCTCGGGCTCCCTTCGGGACATTCCCGGCTATGTGTGGGATGTGGGGTTCCCCTTACGGGGGAGAATGTACTAATTTGCATACCATGTGCGCAACAGGCCATAACGCGGCAGTCGGGGTCCCAGGCGTCTGGGTCAGTGCCGCCCGTCTCATCTCCTACCCCACCCCACATTATCCGTACCCCAAGTGACACTGTCATTAGCGGGGAGTCGAACTCTGATGTATGTGCTAGGCTGGCCAACATCGAGAAAATTATTTCTAGCTCAGTGGGCAGAAAGGCCCCTGCTAAGAAAAGGCATCTGTCACCGGCTGCGCGGGTACTTGAATTTGATGATTATGACTCTATTGACTGGTCTGATTATTTCCCGCTTGAGGAGGGGGAATTGTTTGAGGAATCTGAGACTAAGGATCTGCAGTTCTTTGATTCTGATGCCGGGCAGGTGCTGGGGGATGCTGTGGATACCCCCAAAGTCCTGGCCCATCTCTTAGAGGTTCTGGATATTTCCCCACTAGCGGAGGCCCCTCCGAAGAAGGGGGAATTCTTTGGGTCCTCTAAGCCCCGCTTGGAGTTTCCAAATCAGGATCATTTTAATAGCATGATTCTTAGAGAATGGGAGATGCCGAGACGGCTTCCAGGTGTTCCTCAGGGATGGGATAGGAAGTATCCCTTTCCGGTTGATGCGGTGAAGAGCTGGTCTTCCCCTCCCGAGGTCGATGCGCCCGTCCTAGGATTGTCCAACACCTCCGTTGTACATACTCCTGACGCCACTACCCTTAAAGATGGTGAGGACAAGCGCATTGATCAGATGCCATTCCATGCCTTTGCCAGTGTGGGTTCAGCCTTGCGGCCTGTTTGTGCATCGGCGCTCGCGGCTGTGGCTACCAGGTCTGTGGTTAGGGACATGTTAAATGGTTCCCAGCTCAACCCGGCCAGCGTTGAATTCGCAGCCCTTAAGAGGTGTGAATTGTTCATGAATTTTGTCTTGGCTGCTATGGACGACACTATTATCATGTGTAGTAGAACCTCGGCTCTGCTGGTGGCCATGCGCCGATCGGTCTGGCTACGCCAGTGGACGGCTGACATTGGGGCCAAGAAATCACTTACAGCACTGCCCTTCCTGGGTACGCAGCTGTTTGGAGACAAATTGGATTCTGTGGTGAAAGGGGGAAAGCTACCTCAGCGTAAGAAGCAGCGGCGCTCCTTTCGGGAGGCAGGCTCCTTCAATCCTTCCTTTCGCGGTGCCAGAGCGGGCAGAGGTCTTGCCTACTCTAACTTCAGGGGTGATTCCTGGAACAGAGGCAGAGGACGTGCCCATCCAGCCTCTACCTGGGGTTCCAAGCCCAAGTCCGCTGCCAAGCCAGCTCAACAATGAGGATGCGCCCTCCCCCTTACGGGTGGGGGGACGGCTGCGGCTCTTCTTCCAGGTCTGGGCTCAGGAGGTCACAGACAAGTGGATTTTGGAAGTGGTATCGTCCGGGTACAAACTGGAATTCGAGTACTGGCCTCCTCCCAGATTCCTAAGGTCCCGAGAGCCCTCGGATCCCCAGGCTGCGCAGGCGCTCCTGCTCGCTGTCAAGAATCTTCAGGGCATGGAAGTCGTACGCCTGGTGCCTTTCTCAGAGAGAGGCCGGGGCTATTACTTAAACCTTTTCACGGTCCCCAAGAAGGATGTATCCATAAGACCCATCCTGGATTTGAAGCTTCTCAACATGTTTATCAGAACCAAGAAGTTCCGCATGGAGACTCTGCGCTCAGCCATCAATTCCCTTCGTCAAGGGGATTTCATGACATCCATAGACATCAAGGATGCCTACCTACATGTACCAATCTTCCCAGCACACCAGAGGTTTCTCAGGTTTGCGGTGGGAGATCAGCATTTTCCGTTTGTGGCCCTCCCGTTCGGCTGACCTCTGCACCAAGGGTGTTCACCAAGGTTCTGGCGGGCATAATGGCCCTGCTCAGAGCACAGGGCATTCGCATTGTGCCGTATCTGGACAACCTACTCATTACAGCTTCTTCCCTATGTCAGGTGGAGCTGGACACCAGGATGGTGGTGACGACGCTGGAAAGGTTCGGATGGGTGATCAACCACCCCAAGTCTTCTCTCTCCCCATCAAGGGAGATCTCATTCCTGGGCATGAATCTGGATACCAGTCAGGCCAGAGTGTTCCTACCTCACCCAAAGGTGCAGAGGGTTCAAGATCTGATACATATTCTCCTGACCAATCCTCGCCTCTCTATCCGGCTAGGGATGAAACTGGTAGGATTGACACTGGTAGGATTGACGGTGGCTTCCTTCGAGGCAGTCCCCTTTGCTCAGTTCCACATGAGGTCGCTCCAACTCCATCTATTGCTGAACTGAGACAGATGTCCACGGTCCTTGGATCAGTCATTTCTGCTGTCTCCCAGGGTTCGACAGTCCCTTCAGTGGTGGCTGGAACCAAGCAATCTGATGAGGGGCAGATCCTTTAGGGCCCCTTGTTGGGAGACGGTTACCACGGATGCCAGCCTGTTGTTCTGGGGAGGTTTCTGGACGGATCTTCAGTTCCAGGGGCTGTGGGGTCCTCAGGAGGCTCATACCCCCATCAATGTCTTGGAGCTCAGAGCTATTCGGTTGGTTCTGTCATGCTTGACGCATCACTTACAGGGCTTACCGGTTCAGGTTCGATCAGACAATCGAACTGCGGTCGCTTACATCAATCACCAAGGAGGGACCTCAGGGAAGTTTCTCTGATTCTTGCATGGGCGGAGAGCAATGTTCCATGCATCTCAGCGGTATACATTCCGGGAGGGGAAAAACACTGAGGAGGACTCCCTGAGCAGGGGATCCTCTCGCCGAGGGGAATGGTCTCTCAACCACAAGGTATTCAGGTCCCTCTGTCGCAAGTGGGGGACTCCGGAGGTGGATCTATTTGCCTCACGTCACAATCACAAGCTCCCAACGTTTATGTCTCTGTCTCAGGATCCTCTGGCCCTGGCAGTGGACGCCATGTCTCTTGCCTGGAGGGATCTGGGGTTCCTGTACCTGTTTCCCCCCTTCTCCATGGTAGGCCAGGTGGTGCACAAGCTGGCTCTAGAGGGTGCGCCAGCAATTCTGGTGGCCCCAAGGTGGCCAAGACAGGTTTGGTTCGCAGACGTCATAAGGCTGGCGGTGGATCAGTACTGGCTTCCCCTGTTTCCGGATCTGATCACTCAAGGTCAATGACGCTACCCCCAATTTACAAATGCTGGCTTTGATGGCGTGGCTGCTGAAACCTCCATCCTAAGGGAGGAAGGTTTGTCTGAGGCTGTGATTCGGACTCTTGTTAGAGCTAGGAAGAATTCTTCCTCTAACATATACTGTAGGACTAGGATGTCCTATATTGACTGGTGTGAGGCTAGGGTCTTGCCTTGCAGGGTGTTTTCGATTCCTAGGATTTTCAAGTTTCTTCAACACGGTCTGGACCTGGGATTCCAGCTTAGTACCTTGAAAGTGCAGGTCTCTGCTCTGACTGTCTTCTTTCAAAGGTCTTTTGCTATGCATCCTTTGGTTAAGACTTTTTTCCAGGGGGTCACTCATGTGCGGCCCCCTAGAAAGCTTTTGTTGCCCGTTTGGGATTTGAATTTGGTTCTGTCGGCTCTCCAGGGGCCTCCTTTTGAGCCGGTGCAGGATGTTGCACTTTCTATGCTCACTCAAAAAGTTGCCTTTTTGGTGGCTATTACCTCTGTTCGGTGTGTCTCTGAGTTGGCGGCTCTGTCCATTCAGGCCCCTTACTTTGAGAGACACAAGGACAAGGTGGTTTTTCGCTTTAAGCCAGATTTCCATCCTAAGGTGGTTTCTGCCTTCCATCTCAATCAGGATGTAGTTCTCCCTTCCTTGTGTCCTAAGCCTAGCAATGACAAGGAGAGGGTTTTGCACTCTTTGTATGTCACACACCCCGCTTCATCCCGCCCTCTTGGTATTCTGAATCTTTTATATGGTGCACTTTTTGTTGTTAAGATTTTTATATTTGGCTCTTCCTGGTCCCCTTACTGCTTTCATATACTGGGGATGAGTGGGAGCTCCCAGGTATTTATGGGCCGGGAGGGGCTCCTTTTTCTTTTCATCTCTGCAGAAGTTCGCCCTCTACAGGTAACAACCAAATGTCATGAATATGGGAAGCGGGGTGTGTGACATACTTATAATACCCATTTTACAGGTGAGTAATCACAAAATGGTATTTTTTTTTCACTGGGTCTCAAAGATGTGTATTAATCACCTTATTTTTGTTCATGACTCTATGAAAACACTAGAGGTCACTATACGCATGTAAATAAGATATATTGCTTTTCATCAGTTACTCTCAGAGGTGTGTGCCCGAAGTTACACAGTAAATTGTGGTGTTTTACTATACTCCTAGCTTCCTCTATTGCTGTATTGACAGTTGATCCTCATAGCTCTGGGTCGACCTTTGTAAATTGTATTAAATGCTTTCAATAAAATGTTTGAAACTAAAAGATGCCATTTTAATGGTTCAACACCCATTTTCTACAAACACAGACCACACGACCGTCGGACACATTTTGTTGGGGGATTGTGATATAGTGAAACTGGGGGGGCTTCCTCTATCCATTTGTCATAATGCGGTCCAGCATCCATTTAGTAGAAAATGGGTGTTGGACTGATTTAAGTTGGACCAGCAGTCAAAAATGACTTGAACCAGACTAACACAGCAAACAGTGCTCATATGCATTCCTCCCCAGGGCAATTTGGATTGCTGCACATAAAAAATCATTTACGTTTTTCGAAATCTTGTTGTGGTAAATTTTAAAACCAAAATGGGTGCTCATGGATCTGCAGGCTGCCTGCAAACAGGAGGTGCTGCTGGGCTTCCTGTTACTGTGCATTGTCAGTTATGTCAGTTGAATCCAGGCAGCAGCATGGCTGAGATGCTGGGAGAGGAAGCTCCAAAATGGCCGCTACCTTTCTTTTTGTTGGTCCGGTTTAAATAATAAGGTATCCTTTTTACTTTCAAAAATATTAAGAGCACCATGTGCCTTATTTTAAGATTTTTTTTTTCAAACCTTGTGTACAATGTACAAACAATTCACAAGAAATCAAAAGTCGGTTGCTCTGAAAGAATTGCTTAACACTATTCTTAGTATACAGTACGTCCTGCTCCAGATACAGTACTTACACTTGGGTTATCCTCCGCCAGATGGAGCTGCACTGCAGAGACATGCAAAACGGGCTCCTCCCGGCCCCTCAAATACCCAGGAACCTCCCACAAATCCCCAGATTTCTCTGCAGTGCTTACTGCGAAGACATGAAGTATCACTCTCTCGCAGGTGAGCGGGGCTATTAAAGCCTGCGGCCCTGTTGGACTATTCCCACCCGTCCTCTTTGATGTGCCTCCCAGCCTGGGCTGCGCTGGTCGGGTGAAGGTAGGCAGCACCATGCGTGCTTATGGAGCGCTGCTCCTCCGCAGTCCCCCACCAAAGGGTAGGCGGTGTAGGCTGATGGTGAGCCTCTATGGGATGCCCCTCCCGCATTATTGCCCCGTGTAGCGGTGGGCCCTGTACGAAGGGCCACCATCCTCCATCGTTCCCCCCCGTAGTCGGGGGGGGGGGGGAGAAAGGGAGGGTGCCTGTGGTGTCTGTGTATGATTGCACGTATAGGGCCTTTGTCTGTCTTTGGACTTTTATATATATGGTGTCAGCCACCGCGCTTTTTTGTATTTTACTCGTATGACTGCCGCCGCACGCGCTTTTTCCTTCGTTGGATGTTCCGCGGCGGCGCTACCTCAGACACCTCTGTGTTTTCATTGGCCGATTGTTGGACTTTGCGCTATTCGGGAGGGCGGGGTCTGGTCTGGCGCGCTCCGTGTCATGGCACACTCTGGCCCGCCCTTCGAGGTACATGGCGCCATAAGTGCCCTCTCGGGCGGCTTATACTCCTTGTAGTTTTTCGGTTCTGACACATTCTCTTCTCATTGTGTCTTTCAGACTGGTGAACATTGGCTTCTCCCGGCCCGGTGTATTTGATAGCGGGCCTTGTAAAATTCTCCCACTTCCCTAGCGGGTCATTGGGGCATCCAGGGTTGCTTATAGCGTCAATCCCTTCTGGCATATTGAGCCTAGATAATCACCATATGGAGGCATCTCAGAATTATGTGACCGGGGTACCACTGGGACAAGACCGGCTGTGTATAGCGTGTGGACAACCGCATGCTGATGCTGACAGGGCACAGGTCTGCGTACCCTGTGCCGAGCAAGCACTGGCTCTGCAATCAGGCCTGCCAGTGGCTGCACCTCGTTTCAATTCACCCATTTCCCCATGCTTAAATCTCACTCCTGCTGAGTCGCATACAAGTGGGGAGTTGCAGCCTGTGTGTCTTCCAGACCGCCTACGGCTGAATAGATTATTGCGAGGTTGTCGGAGCCCAAGGGCCCTGGTAAGAAGCGGCACTTGATGCCTCATGTTACTGTTTTCCCTATGGGAACTGAGGAGTTTACTACTCTGTGTGGCTATACCCCTTCTGATGAAGGAGAGCTCTTCTCTGATTCAGGCTCATCTGATGGGCCGAGGAGTCATGACGATTCTGGCCCTGAAAATGGGCCCAGAGTGACACTGACGATTTGTTGATTAAGGTCTTTGAGGTTCTGTCTATCTCTTCCCCTGGTGAGGCTCCCAGGCAAAGAGGGGAGCGTTTCCATACAGCGACAGCACATTTGGAATTCCTGGAGCAGGCACATTTCCATACTCTTGTGCTCAAGGAATGGGAGTGCCCCAGTAAATTTCCAGGGGTCCCAGGGGACTGGGATAGGAAGTACCCTTTCCCCCCTGAGGTGGTTAATTGTTGGTCTTCCCCCCCCCCCCCGTGGTCGATGCCCCGATCATAGGGGTTCCTAACCCCCCTTTATTGCAGCCCCTGCTTATACTACCCTTCGGGATGCTGAGGACCGGCGCATTGATCTGCTGGCCTCCCACGCCTTTACATGTGCAGGGACGGCGCTGCGCCCGGTCCGTGCCGCGGCTATTACTGCTGTGGCCGCTAGAACCCTCATCAGAAAGATGCTTGATCGTCCTCCTGATGATCTCCCCTGGGATGTGTTTAATGCACTCTCCAGTTGTGATGTGTTTGTAAAATTTATCCTATTAGCGTTGGATGACACCATTAGAATGTGTGCAAGAACTTCTGGCTATACGTCGCTTGGTCTGGCTGTGACAGTGGGGTGCTGACGATGCTGCTAAAAAGACTCTTACCGGGCTTCCCTTTAGAGGACTACGCCTGTTTGGGGCCCGTCTAGACCTGTTGGTAAGAAGGGTAAGTCACCGCAACGCAGGCGGCCATCTCGGCCCCCTCGGGGCAGGGGCACCCCTCCTCCCCCCTACCATAGTGTTAAACAAGAACCAGGGGTGTCCTTCGCGGGGGCTCACGCAGATTCCTGCCCCTGGAGCAGCAGACAACGCCCTGGCCCCTCCGGCGGGGCTAAGCCTAAATCTTCCACCAAGACTCCTCAAGCATGATGGGGCGCCCTCGCCCGTCTGGGTGAGGGGATGGCTGCGGCACTTTGCTCTTGTCAGGAGGCATCACGCCTCATACTGGTGGATTCAGGAGGTAGTGTCCTCCGGATACAAGATAGAGTTTGCTGCGCGGCTTCCCCCAAGATTATCAGGTCCCGGGTACTCCTGGTCCCTGCCTCTGTTCAGGTGCTGGCGCAGGCCATGCAAGGCCTGCGGGGTCTGGGGGTCACTTGCAGGTTGCCCCTAACAGGCAGAGGCAGGGGCCGCTACACCAACCTTTCCACAGGCCCCCAAAAGGATGGGTCAGTCTGGCCCATTCTGGATTCACAGGTTTGCTGCAATTCTCCAATTGCAGGCAGTTTCTGCATGGAAACTCTGAGATGGGCCATCAGCGCCTTGCGCCCAGGGGGCTTCTTGCCGTCTGTGGAGCTCAAAGATACTTATGTTCACATCCCTGTGTCTTCTGGACACCGAGGCTCTTCAGGTTCGTGTTGGAAGTCCAACACTGCTAATTGAGGCCTTCTTATCTGGCCTCTCTTCAGCTCCCAGAGTGCTCACCATGGTGCTGACGGGGGTGATGTCTCTGATGAGACCAAGGGGCGTCCGCGCAATAACCTACCTGGACGTCCTTTTTCACTTCCCAGTCTCTTAGTCAGGCTAAGTTGGATACTCGGCTGGTGGTGTCCATTGGGAGTCATTTGGATGGGTGATCAATCACTCCAAGTCCTCATTGTCCCCTTATTGGTAATCCCATTCCTAGGTATGAATCTGGATTCTGTTCAGGCGAGAATCTTCCTTCCTCAGCAATAAACTGGACAATCTGGTTACATGGGCTCAGTCCCTCATTGCTGTCCCCGTCCCTTCACCAGGCAGGGATGCAGCTGGTGGGCCCATTGGTGGCTTGCTCAGAAGAGGTCCCTTATGCTCAGTCCCCCTTGGGCCCTTCTGCAACTTCTATTGTTAGTACAAGACAGGGATCCAGCATCCCTGGAGCAAGGTCTGTGTGCCTTCCCCCCTGGTATGGTGGTCCCTCTTGGAGTGGATGAACTCAAGGAACCTGTCTGGGGGCAGTTTACTTCTTGCCCCTTCCTGGAGACGGTCACCATGGATGCCAATCTATCAGGTTGAAGGGGGGGGGGGGGTTTCTTCTGAAACTCCTGCGGTTCTGGGGGAGGTGGGGCCCTTAGAAGGTCCATACACCTATCGATGTTTGAAACAGTGAGCGTTCAGGTTGGTTCTATCTCGCTTGACTACTCCTCTTCAGGGCCTGCCTGTTCGGGGGTGCTCGGTCTGTCTGACGACAGTGGCCTGCATTAATCATCTGGGAGGGACCTGGAGCAGGAGGGTCCTCCAGGAAGTGTCTATGATCCTAATCTGGGTGGAGGACAATGTTCCCTGCATATCAGTGGTATTCGCTCCGGTGGGGGTCCCTCTGCGACAGGATGTGCTAATCCCTGTATCACTATGGGGTCCAACCATTTGTGGATCTGTTTTTGTGTCCCGTCACAAGCTCTCGGCCCTTGTTTCCCTGTCCCAGGATCCTCTGGCCGTGGTCAGAATGCCTTAGTAACGTTATGGCTGGACATTCTGTTCTGTATGTCTTTTCTCCATCCCCCCTGCTAGGCAGGGTTCCGCACAAGATTGCTCTGGAAGGGGGACCAGTGATTCTGGTGGCCCCCGGGTGGCCTAGTAGAGTGTGGTTTGCAGACGTGGTACCGAGGGCAGTAGTTCCTTACGTTCTGCCAGGAGTGCCAGCTCTGCTCACTCAGGGCCCCTTTACGTCACCCCAATCTACAGACTCTGGCCTAGACGGCCTGACTGCTGAAACATCCATCTTGATGGAGACAGGCTTATCTGTCTCGGTGATTGAGACTATGGGAAGACTAGGAACAAGCTTCTTCTTATTATTCTTCCATCTGTTATAGGGTATGGCATACCCATATTGATTGGTGTGAGTCTAGGTCTCTTCCCTGTCGGGCGTTCTCTGTTCCCAGGGTTCTAGAGATATTACAGCATGTGTTGGAGTTGGTTCTCCAACTCAGTACTTTGAAGGGTCAGGTTCTGCCCTGTTCGCCTTACTTTAGAAGTCCTTTGTTCAGTTTTCCTTGGTTAAGACTTCTTTCAGGGGGTACTCATGTGCGTCCCCCATGTAATTCTATGGTCCCTGTTGGGATTTGTATTGGTCCTATTCAGGATGCTGTCTGGCTGTTCTTACCCACAAGGTTGTCCTTCTGGTGGCTGTTACTTTGGTCAGACGTGTGTCTGAGCGGGCGGCTTTGTCTATCTAGCCCCCATTCTTTGAGATACACCAGGATAAGGTGGTGTTCCGCCTGAAGCCGGATTTTCTGCCTAAGGTGGTGTCTTATGTTCATTGTTTCATGATATTGTTCTTCCTACTGTGCCTTATTCCTAGCAACACTAGGAAAGGGTTCTGCATTAATTGAACAGGTGTTGGAAGTTTTTTCCTTGGTAGTCCCTGTGCCCTTTAGGAGAACTGATGCTCCTTGGGCCTACGGCCACTCCATCCTGAATGTGCCCGATCTAGTCTGCTCTCGGTGGGTTAGGCGGCTTGGGCTGGTCATTACTTGGATGGGATGGTTCCTTCTGGTCCTAG
The DNA here is from genome assembly GCA_027917425.1 of Gastrophryne carolinensis. Lineage (NCBI taxonomy): Eukaryota > Metazoa > Chordata > Amphibia > Anura > Microhylidae > Gastrophryne > Gastrophryne carolinensis. The sequence goes on from CM051235.1 coordinate 210,926,597, forward strand.
GAAGGGTTTTTGGCTTCTGCCAAGTCTGCTGTTAGCGATTGGATTCGTCGGGCTGTTACTCAGGCCTATTCCACCAAGGGGAAGAATGTTTCCTTTTCGCTTACTTCTTATTCTGCTCATGCTTTGGTGCCTCTTGGCTTTTCAGCGCCAGGCTGCTGTTGAACTAGTTTGCTAGGCCGCTACTTGGTCTTCTGTTCATACCTTTTCAAAGTTTTGCAAGGTTGATGTTCGAGCCTCAGCTCATGCTGTCTTGGCCGCAAGGTTATGCAGGTGCAAGTGGTTTTAAACTGTCGGCTGTTGTCTTTTTTTGTTGGGGATCCCACCCTACTTTATGGACACTGCTATTGGATGTCCCAAGTGTGAGTACTATATCTGGAGCAGGACATACTGTATACTAAGAATAATACAATTCTGTGAAATACTCACCTGTAGAATTGATATTATTTGTATACAGTACGTCCTGCTCCACCCCACCCTGGTTTTTGCATTATTCTGGATCCCCTGTATGGTAATTGTTATCATTGTTATGGTTACCAGTTTTGTGGTGGTTAAATTCTCCCAGCTTCTTGTTCACTGCTTTTCAATGCTGGGGATTTGTGGGAGGTCCCCGGGTATTTGAGGGGCCGGGAGGAGCCTGTTTTGCATGTCTCTGCAGTGCAGCGCCATCTGGCGGAGGATAACCCAAGTGTAAGTACTATATCTGGAGCAGGACGTACTGTATACAAATAATATCAATTCTACAGGTGAGTATTTCACAGAATTGTATTTTTCTAGTGTAGCAGCAATCCACTACATTTTAAATAGATGGTAAATAACTTGTCCAGGAAAAGGGACAGGGATAAGGCATATTTTATGCTCATGAGTTGAAAAAACAAGCAAAGAATAAATGTAACAGTTATTTTTATTTATTCGACTAAAATTATTTTAAAGAACTCCTAAATTTAAAAAAGTAATTTGTAATTTGTTGTCTACATTTATGGCTAGAACAGGAGGTACTACAACTGCTTCAAAGGTGGGTCATTGCTGTACCAAGGAAATAAATGACCACTGCCTCTGGTCTGTGCAAGAAAAGATATTTTCACTCAAAAGGACTTGGTAGCAGAAAACCATGTCCTGACCACTGTGTGTGGTCAGGTTGTGTTTTTTCTGCAGGTGAGGTCAAGGGCAGTAAGGCAGATGCACAGAATCTGTAAGACAGCAATGATGCCTACATAAGAAAAGTTGCCTAGGAAGTGGCTCCCTACCAGCAGAAAGTCTGACATATTCCTGGGAAGAGATGTGGGAAACTGACCCATGTGAGACGTGTGTGTGTGTGTAAGTATTAGAATTTTATCTAGAGTGGTGCAATTATATTTATGTCTGATCAAACCCCAAATGATGGTCCCTTGGGATATGTAGTAAACAGCGCTGGGATCAGCTTGGGGGCTTAGTTGTATTCCTACTCCACAGCGCTTGACTAGTTTGTTTAGGATCATAGCAACATACCTTGGGCCATGGGTCTTGCGGGTTCATGTTCCAGTTCATCCTAGTATAAAAATAAATGTATACCGGTATATTCTTAATATAAAATAATATTCTTAGTATAAAAAAAAAATGTATATTCTTAATAAATTCCCAACAAACTTGGCCCCCCTGCAATGGCTTTATTACAACTGAAGACATGGCTAGCACATCAGTGAGATTTGCGCATTTCACTGGGTATATTGTGTGATAACATTTGTGTTTGGATTACCGGGGGGGGGGGCGGGATATTCTGAAATATAATTCAAGAATTGCAATCCGATTTGGCCCTTGAGCCAGAGTTTGAAACGTGAGTCTTAGGTGGTCTTAATCCCAGCTTCCAGGGGAGCCTATGTGAAACTGCTTACAGGTGTAAAAGTAGCAGAACATGGGTAGACTGTACAGAAAGATGAGCAAAGTATACGGTGGTGCTCTGATAAGCAGGGGGAAGCATATTTGCCACATTGCACTTCAATCTGGAGGGACTTGATTCTGTAGTCCATAGCTAGGACAGCAGTCTAGTTAAGAAGGCTGGTCAAAATAGTTAACATGGGGTTTTGATCCCAGCATTGTAGGCATTTAGAATTTTCTGGAGGATTTTATGTCTTGTCCATTTTGGGCTTTTGGACACTCTAAGGGTGGTTATAGGGAGACTACCCATGATCACTCTGTGGTGGTCAAGGGTTAGAGACACTACCACCAGAACACATGGTCTGCACATGGTCTGGATATTGAATAGGCAGGATCTCCATTCTGCCAGACAAGTCCAGTTACTGAAGGACAGGAAGCAGAAGGGTCATTGGGGCAGAGGAGTTCTTTCTGCATGTAGCTTTTCAGGCTAATGCTGGCCGCAATAGAAGGCGCTTCTGTCATTTTGACTCCATACAAGTTGTTCCACCTGGCACTGCTATCCAGTTGGGTCAGATCAATAGTTATCATAGTAATGATTTAGTAGCTTCAATGAGTAAGACACTGGTTCAAATATAGCACATCAGTTATTTACTGTATTTACAGGTATGGGTCTCCCTAAAGTGACACAAAACCTCTAGCTGTACATGGCCTCTGGTGCCGCCAGGAAATTTAGCTGTTGTAAAGTTGGCCTGTAGAGTTAAGGAGCTGACGCTCTGGTTTTTGTCACCTTCTGTTTGGGCAGTTGGATCATCCTGGGCTTCAATTATCAGTTTCAGTAGGGCAAGTTGCAAGTAAACACCTGGTCACAGACATAGGTACTCTCAGAGAATAGAGAGTAGACATGAATGCTGATAATGAAGGCACAGAGTGTCATGCCAGGAACAGGTGGGTCTGAGATCCTGGATAAAGTGTAAGCTTGCCTCCTGCTGGTGCCATTGCTCTGCAAATATGTTTGGGCCAAAATGAATTGCGTCACCATCAGGTAGTTATGTTCACCCCTTTAACCCAGGTTAATTAGCCTCATCTGAAGACAATTAACCTGGTATAAATTGGTTGTACAGCAATCTTTTATTTTGCACCTGGTCATCAAACTCCGATCACCTGGTATAGCCCACTCCTCTGTCATCCCTATTCTGCACTTTCACCATCTGGTCCTGGTTTCCTGCTAACTGGCTCTCTGTCTGCATCCTGATCCTCTAGCTCTTTCTTCTCCATGACTGCAATCATTGTGGGTCTCACCTGGCAGTCTTTGACAATACCAGAACCATATAATGACCAGCGAATACACTGACTTTTCTGTAACAGAGGAAGATGGGTCTGCTTTCCAGCAGGAGTTGTTTGGTTATAGCAGGAGCAGGCAAAGGCTGTTACAGTGGACCAAAAGCCAGGATTTTGTCTTTCCTGGGTTTTGGTCCTTGCCCCCAGGGCACCCAGATCGGGGGTGCCCCGCTGTGTAACCCCCCCCCCCCCCCCCCCAGGTCGCCAGAACAAACTCACCTCTTCCCAGTCCTACAAGTCATGCGTGGCCGCTCGTCTAATTGGCATGCTCAGATATGTTCAAACCCCTTCATCCAATAGCTTGTCTAATGCGAGCGGATCTGAGAGCACGGAGTCCACTACCCTCTAACATTCACAAATGCCTGGTGCGTGCACGCGCCCTGCTAGAGGGGTATCGGGGATGCGGCCGCTGCTCGTGCATGCGCTGCTGGACCGCGAACGAAGGTGAGTTTTCGGACGGCTTGGGGGTTCACACAGCGGGACATCGAGGAGGAGTATAATCTCATAGACTCCAGAGTGGATTTTGGTCTTCTTTAAAGCTCCTTAGGCAGGCATGTGGTAAGCGTATCTTTCTGTTCTGAAGTTCAGACATTTATTGGTTTTTTGTCTAGGTTTACTCTTTCTAAGGTGAGCATTAAAGATACTTGTTTTTCCCTCCTTTTTCTGGTGATAAAGTAGAGCGCTTATTAGATTTGCTTGATGATGATCGAGAATACTTACATGACTAATACACAAAATGGCCTGAAGAAATTCTGTTTAAATTTCATACAGTCAGTATAGGAATCCGTTGATCCCAGCCCCTGCACTTTCCCTAATACTGAAATTAAAACCACCGGAAGTCCAGGATTAAAGTGGACCAAAACTCAGGATTTTGACTTGTCTTGGATTTTGGTCCTTTGGGGCACTCCGATCGGGTGACTTGGTCTGTACACAACTCAAATATGTCTGAAATGTGGAAAGCCACAAATATTTCTGAAATGTGGAAAGCCACTAATCAAGTTTAGCACTGCACTGTGATATAAAGCATAAAATGCTGCTCATTGATGTTCTGGACGTGGAACCATTACATCCAAATGAGCCAACACTCGTCCCGTCAGTGCGAAAAAAACGTCTGCTGAAAGGTGGGAGACTAAGCGCCTATGCTGGCAGTCCACCTGCTGAATTAACATGCAGGGACTGCTTCTCCTTACACTCCGCCGGTCTGTAACTCCGGTTCATGGATGGGTATGGCGGGCGCACTTAGACTCCTCTTTGTGGTATAGTGGGTAATCCGTTGCTCCTGCTGCTGCACGGGTTCACAGATTCTCCATCGGTTCAGTGGACGCCAACACCACGTTGATCAATTAGCATCTGGTGCGCATCTCTTTGGGGTTCCACCTCTATTTGACGGCCCGCCCTGGGTTCAATTATCCCTGAATTGCTTGGCACTGGTCCATTGCCAGTCTTGGGTAGTGATTAGCTTGAGGTAAACACTTAGAACTGCAGATTCCCCGCTAAAGCAAGAGATGCAAAAAACACAGCAAGCAAGATCACAGTATCTCAATTTACATTCTCTGCACAATGCCACATTTTCCAAGTGTACAGCACGTCTTGCTTCATTTCTTATTCTTCACATATGAGTAATCCACCACCAGGTGGCGCAGTCGACTGCAGGAAGACTTGTGGCTTGTGGTCTGTTTTTCCTCTTCATGGACATTCGCAGATAAGCGGGGCATCCCAAGCCCGTCGGCCGCTGCAAGCCCTATTCCCACCTGCTTCTGGGACCCTTCTGCCTCCCAGCCATGGCTACGGACCAGGTGAAGGTAGGGGAACGCCGCGGGTCAGGCGTTCGGCAGAGCTATGCTCTGGGCCGCAGACCTTTTTTCCTCAAGGTAAGCCGGCCATAGGCTATGGTGAGCCTATAGGGGGGGGAGGGGAGGAACCACACTGTGACCCTGTGTTTAGATTTATTCCCACAAGCTTTATTATTACTTTTGTTGTGTGTTTTGTCACTTTTGCAAAATTTTTTACCTCAGAATTTACTTACCTTCCTCGTTCCTCTTCTCTCGCCTCCTTGTATGTGTGGGAGACGGGGGGCACGCGCGCCCTCGTTGCCATGGCAGAGCTGGTGGGCGGCAGTTTTTGTGAGGCGGCCTTATGCCGCCAGAGCGCTTCAGTTAAGTGGGGGGGTCTCCCTCCCCCACCGTTCTTGAGGCAGCGGGGGACACACCACAAAATGGCGCCGAACCAGCCCCGTCTGGACCTCAAGGGGGTGGGCTGCGGCGCGATGGCGCGTAACGCGTCGTCGCACGGCTTCACCCCCCGCAGCGCTCAGCGGTCCCGGGCGCCCGAAGTGTAAAATGTCTCCCGGGACCGCTGAGCGATGCGGGGGGTGAAGCCGTGCGATGACGCGTTACGCGGCATCGCGTTGTGGCCCGCCCCCTTGACGGGGCTGGTTCTGCGCCATTTTGTGGTGTGTCCCCCGCTGCCTCACGATACGCTGCGAGGCTGCTCCTGCCTATCTACGCTTCGCTGCACCTTCTGCCTGATTATTGGTGGGGTACTGCGCTCCCAAAGGCTGCCCTGGCAATTTTTTATAGTGGCTTCTAGGTCGGTTGTCAGGGACCTGTTGTCTACCTCCAGGCTTGACCCAGCTAGTGATGAGTTCACCGCCCTTAAGCAGTGCGTATTGTTTTTGTCATTTGTGCTAGCCGCCCTGGATGACACCATGGTGATGTGTAGTAGAACTTCGGCCTTGCTGGTGGCAATTCGGCGGTCGGTTTGGTTGCGCCAGTGGGCTGCTGATTTTGTGTCCAAAAAGTCTCTTACGGCTCTTCCCTTTCTGGGCTTGCAGCTCTTTGGAGAAAAATTGGATTCAGTCGCAAAAGGAGGTGGGTTACCTCAGCGAAGGAAGCAACGTCGTCCCTTTCGGGGGGCGGCTTCATTTATCCCTTCCTTTCGTGGGGCCAGAGCCAGACGGGGATCGGCTGTCTTCCCCTCCAGAGGTGATTCCTGGAACAGGGGAAGACTACATGCCCGTCCAGGTCACAGCTGGGGCTCCAAGCCCAAAGCTGCGGCTAAGTCGGCTTAGCAATGAGGGGGCGCCCTCACCCTCGCGGGTGGGGGGACGGCTGCGACACTTCTCTCTGGTCTGGGACCAGGAGGTCTCGGACAGATGGATTCAGGAAGTGGTGTCTTCCAGTTACAAACTGGAGTTTGAGATCCGGCCTCCTCCCAGATTCTTCAGGTCTCGGGTGCCCTTGGATCCTTTGGCCGTGCAGGGGCTCCGGGCGGCAGTAAAAGATCTCCTGGACATGGCTGTCATCTGCCCGGTGCCTCCCTTGGACCGGGGCCTGGGATTCTATTCCAATCTGTTCACGGTGCCCAAGTAGGATGGCTCCGTTCATCCCATCCTGGATCTGAAGTTTCTCAACAGGTTTATCCGTCCCCGGAAGTTCCGCATGGAAACTCTGCGCTCTGCCATAAATTCACTTCGTCAGGAGGACTTCATGACGTCCATAGACATCAAGGATGCTTATCTGCACGTTCCAATCTTCCCGGCACATCAGAGATTTCTCAGGTTCGTGGTGGAAGATCGGCATTTTCAGTTTGTGGCTCTTCCGTTTGGCCTTACCTCGGCTCCAAGGGTTTTCACCAAGGTGCTGGCGGGGTTAATGGCCCTTCTCAGAGCCCAGGGTATCCGCATCGTGCCTTATCTGGATGATCTGCTTATTATGGCATCCTCTCTCAGCCAGGCGGAGCTAGATACCAGGACTGTGGTAGCCACTCTGGAGAGATTCAGCTGGGTGATCAACTATCCCAATCCTTCCTCTCTCCGTCCAGGGTGGTGGTGTTCCTGGGAATGTCTCTGGATACGTCTCAGTCCAGGATGTTCCTCCCCCGGCCCAAGGTTCTTTTGATTCAGGAATTGACTCAGCTTCTCCTATCCATCCCTCGTCCGTCCATCCGGCTGGGGATGCGACTGGTGGGATTGATGGTGGCTTCGTTCAAGGCGGTTCCCTTTGCCCAGTTTCACACAAGGACGCTCCAGCTCCATCTCTGGTGGTGGCTGGAACCGAGCAATCTGATGAGGGGCAGATCCTTTCTGACTCCTCGTTGGGAGACGGTCACCACGGATGCCAGCCTGTCAGGTTGGGGGGGGATTTTGGAAGGATCTTCGGTTTCAGGGACTGTGGGAGCCTCAGGAGGCTCACGATCCCATCAATGTTCTGGAGCTGAGAGCCATCAGGTTGGTTCTGGCTCAATTGACTCATCAGTTACAGGGCTTACCGGTTCAAGTTCAGTCGGGCAATGGGACGGCGGTCGCCTACATCAATCACCAGGGAGGGACTCGCAGCAGGCGTGCCCTCAGGGAAGTGTCTTTGATCCTGGCTTGGACAGAGAGCAATGTCCCATGCATCTCGGCGGTGTACATTCCGGGAGTGGAGAACACAGAGGTGGACTCCCTGAGCAGGGGCTCATCTCGCCGGGGGGAATGGTCGCTCAGCCCCAAGGTGTTTGGGTCGCTTTGTCACCGGTGGGGGACCCCGGAGGTGGACCTCTTTGCCTCTCGTCACAATCACAAGCTTCCGGCATTTGTGTCTCTCTCGCCGTGTCTCTGAACTGGAAGGATCTGGGGTTTCTGTGCCTGTTCCCTCCGTTTCCCATGGTGGGCAAGGTGGTGCGCAAGCTGGCCCTAGAGGGCGCGTCAGCAATCCTGGTGGCTCCAAGATGGCCAAGACAGGTTTGGTTCGCAGACGTGGTAAGGTTGGCAGCGGATCAGTTAGACCTGCCCCTTCTGCCGGATCTGCTCACTCGGGTCTACTGCTCTACCCCAATTTACCAACGCTGGCTTTGACGGCGTGGCTGCTGAAACCTCCATCTTGAGGGAGGAAGGTCTTTCTGATGCTGTCATTCAGACTCTGGTTAGGGCTAGAAAGAAGTCTTCCTCTGCCATCTACTATAGGATTTGGAGGTCTTATATTGATTGGTGTGAGGTCCGGGCCTTGCCTTGCAGGGTTTTTGTTTTCCTATCCCTAGAGTTTTGGAATTTCTGCAACATGGTCTGGACCTGGGTTTGCAGCTTAGTATGCTGAAAGGGCATGTTTCTGCCCTGGCGGTTTTCTTTCAAAAGTCTTTTGCTCTTCATCCTCTGGTTAAGACCTTTTTCCAGGGGGTTACGCATGTGCGGCCTCCTAGGAAGCCTCTCCTCCCAGTTTGGGATTTGAATTTGGTTCTTTCTGCCTTTCAGGGTCCTCCTTTTGAACCTTTGCAGGATATTGCTCTTTCTACGCTTACTCAGAAGGTTGCGTTTTTGGTTGCCATCACTTCCATTCGACGTGTATCGGAGTTGGCGGCTTTGTCCATTCAGGCTCCGTACTTTGAGAGGCATCAGGACAAGGTTGTTTTCCGCTTCAAGCCAGATTTCCTTCCTAAGGTGGTTTCTGCCTTCCATCTTAATCAGGACATTGTTCTACCCTCCTTGTGTCCTAAGCAATGACAAGGAGAGGGTTTTTCATTCTCTGGATGTGGTTCGCTGTGTGAAGTACTATTTGGTGGCTACTTCTTCTTTTCGTAGGACTGACGCCCTTTTCGTGGTGCCCTCTGGGCCTAGGAAAGGTTTGGCTCCCGCCAAGTCTTCCATTAGTAAATGGATTCGCCAGGCCATTGTTGGGGCCTATTCTGCCAAGGGGAAGGTTCCCCCTTTTCGTGTTACTGCTCATTCTACTCGTGCCGTTGGGGCGTCCTGGGCCTTCCAGCATCAAGCCTCTGTTGAGCAAGTTTATAAGGCTGCTACTTTGTCTTCTGTTCACACTTTTTTGTTTTACAAGGTTGATGTGCGGGCCTCAGCGGATGCTGTCTTTGGCCGCAAAGTTCTGCAAGCTGCAGTGGTTTAAGTTTGTGCATTATTGCCTTGTTTTGGATCCCCGCCCTTTATGGACACTGCTATTGGATGTCCCAAGTGTAATGACTATCTGAAGCGGGGTGTGTGACATACTTAGAATAATACCATTTTGTGAATACTCACCTGTAAAATGGGTATTATAAGTATGTCACACACCCCGCTTCACCCCGCCCTTTGGTATTCTGGATCCTTTCTATGGTGAACCTTTTTTACTGTTACCGGTTATTTTGGCTCTTCCTGGTCCCTTTACTGCTGTCTTAACCCTTTAAGTGCCAGCCTACCTGGAGTTTTTGTCACACTCTGTTGCCAGACCATTTTGCACTATTTTGCGCTCCCCATGTTCAAATGTGATTTTTGAAGGGATTTCCAGGGATTTCCCAGGAAAATGATATATTGTTTTTTTCAGCAGAGTCTGGGCTTTAACATGAAATGTCTTGTTTGTCATTTTTTAGGTGTATTCTCAATATTTTTGGTTAAATATGTGCAAAAAAAAAAAAAAAAAAAAAAAATTTTTACATATTGTAGTTTTTTTTGTAATAAAAAATGTAAGTTTGTCAATTAAATCTTATTGCGTGTGAAATCCCAATTTCTCCCGGTTACAGTGGTACCACATATGTATAGGTAGACACCCTTTCCTGCCCAGGAGACTCCCCCAAACTGAAACAACGCTTTAGGGGATTTTCAGATAAAATACAACTGTGCTACGCAATATGCGCACCTTGCAGTTTTTCCAGAAAAACAACCCTTTACATTTGAAATACCCCCAACAAACTATATATTCTCTGGAAGTACACACCTCAGGCTTTCTAGACGTACCAGGCTTGTTGATGTGGCCATAGTTTTCTGGAAGTAATCCCTCAATGGATTCTTTGGTTGCAAAGAGTTTCCCTAAAAAAAGGATAAAAAAGCAGAATCAAAGCCACATTTTCCTAAAAAAACTATATACAAACAAGAAAAAACAAGTTTAATCTGGAAACGCAACATCCCCCGAACAGAACAATACCCAACATGCATAGGTTCTGTCAAGGGAAGAGTTGCCAAACACCCCAAAGTAAAGCATGTGCGTAACGGTAATTTTACTTGAAAATTTCAGCTCTGCAGACAAAGTGCGCACCTTGCGATTTTTCAACCAAAACAACCCTTGACATTTGGAATATCCCCCATAAACCATATATTCCCTGAAAGTACACACGTTAAGCTTTCTAAGGGTACCCAGCTTGTTGTAGTGGGCTCATCTTTCTGGAAGTAATCCCTCAAAGAATTCTTTGTTTGCGCAGGGTTTCCTTAAAAAATTTATAAAAAAGCTGAATAAAAAACACCTTTTCCTAAAATATAAATATGCAAACCAGAAAAAACAAGCTAAGTCTGAAAGCGCAAGGTCCCCCGAACAGAACAATACCCAACATGCATAGGTACTATTAACCCTTTTAATTGCCAGCCTACTTGAGATTTTGTCACCCTCTGTTGACAGGCCATTTTTCCCCATTTTGCGTCATGTTTTGCGCCATTTTTGCTGGAACTTTCAGGAAAATTATATATATATTTTTTTGCAGCAGAGTTTAGGCTTTAACATGAAATGTCTTGTTTGTAAATTTTTTTTTTTTTTTTACAATATTATTAAGTAAAAATAATAAATAAATAAATAAAAAATGTTTTAAAAAAATTGACTCCTTTATTTTAAATAAAAAATGTATTTTATTAAGGAAAATCATATTGCATGTGAAAGCCCCATTTCTACCGATTAGAACGGTACCACATATTTATCGGTAGCCCCCTGTTCCTGCCCAGGAGACCCCCCTAACTGAAACAAGTATTTAATAACATTCACAAAAAAAATACAACTACCATCCACACTACAAAGGGTTAAATCGAGAAAAAAAATGACATAGGGTCCCCCCTCCCAGGGGAGGGAGACCCCATTTTTTTTTTTGATTTTTAAGGGTTAAAAACCCTTAAAAATCAAAAAAAAAATTGACGTGGGGTCCCCCTTACCCAAAGTAACCAGCCCGGGACCAGCTATGGGGGCTTGTAGGCACAGAGTGGGGGGGCCAGCTTTTGTGGCCCCCCCACCCTGCAGCCTACGAGCCCACATAGCCCATGTGGGCCCGGGCTCTTCTGCCCCCCCCCTGGCTTTTGGGGAGGCAGGTAATGGGGGTGCCGGGGGTTAATGGCAAGCCACCCGCTAGCGCAGGTGGCTTGCCATCCCCCCAGCCTTGTGAACTGGTATAGGGGTCATGGACCCCTTACCAGTTCACAAGGGGTTAAATGTAAATAATCACACAGACACAAGCAGAGAAAAAATATTTTATTAATTTTTTTTTTTTTTTTTTACACTGTACTCACCTCCCATCCATCCTGGAGCCCTCTGTCCCTCGGCGATCACTGGCTTCTGCTCACTTGCTAGAAGCCTTTTATAGCTGCTGGATGACAGAACACAAAGGGTTAATCAAAAAAAAAAATGACATAGGGTCCCCCCTCCCAGGGGGGGGGGACCCCATTTTTTTTTTTGATTTTTAAGGGTTAAAAATCAAAAAAAAAAATTGACGTGGGGTCCCCCTTACCCACAGTAACCAGCCCGGGACCAGCTATGGGGGCTTGTAGGCACAGAGTGGGGGGGCCAGCTTTTGTGGCCCCCCCCACCCTGCAGCCTACGAGCCCACATAGCCCATGTGGGCCCGGGCTCTTCTGCCCCCCCCTGGCCTTTGGGGAGGCAGGTAATGGGGGTGCCAGGGGTTAATGGCAAGCCACCCGCTAGCGCAGGTGGCTTGCCATCTCCCCAGCCTTGTGAACTGGTATAGGGGTCATGGACCCCTTACCAGTTCACAAGGGGTTAATAGTAAAAAATGACACAGACACAGAGAAAAAAAAATCTTTATTTTTCTTTTTTTTACACTATACTCACCTCCGATCCGACGTCCCTCGCCGCTGTCTGTCCCGCGCCGCTGTCACTGACAGATGCCGGTGGTGATCGGCGCAGGGCGGGTGACAGGCGAGGGGGCTCCGATCGGAGCCTCCTCACCTGACATCCGCCCTGCTCCGATCACCACCGGCATCTGACAGATGCCGGAGCTCGGAGGGGGTATAGGAGGAGCGGGATGACGTCATCCCGCTCCTCCCACAATGGGCGGAGCTAAGCGGCGGCGGCCATCGCCGCCATTACTAGAGGTGAGGACCCGGAAGAGGGTCCTCACCTGAAGACTGCGCAGCCCAGGGGGGGGGATCGGACCCCTCCCTGGTGAAGAGGAGACCCGGACAGAAGGCTCGGGCGCGGAGGTGAGTAAATGACAGTTTTTTTTTTTTTTTTTTTTTTACAGCGCCGATGTCAGCGCTGGAAACGGGGGGGGGGCGGCTGGTTTCGGGGCCCCCCCTGAAGACGGAGGACGACGGGGGGGCGATCGGATGCCCCCCCCAGGAAGAGGGGACCCCAAGCTTCACGGGGATACCGGAGGTAAGTGGTTTTTTTTTCTATCTTTTTAACTGTTTGTGGGAAATGCCAGGCACGTAGTTTCTACGTGCTTGGCACTTAACGGTAGGAGAGGCAACCACGTAGAAACTACGTGCTTGGCATTTAAAGGGTTAATACTGGGGAATGAGTGGGAGGTACCAGGTATTTATGGACCGGGAGGGGCTCCCTTTTTTTCATGACATCTCTGCAAGATCGCCCTCTACAGGTCGGTATAACCCAAGTGTAATGACTATCTGAAGCGGGGTGTGTGACATACTTAGAATACCCATTTTACAGGTGAGTATTCACAAAATGGTATTTTTACTTGTGGTTCTTCCCGGTCCATTTCACCCCCCCCCTTCCACCACCCCTTACTGCTTGTGGGTTAAGGTGCTGAGGGTTAGATTGGGGATTTATTGTACGGTCCTGGGCCTCCTTAGTGCCTTGTGCCCGTCTTTTCTTACCATAATCACCATAATGGAGGCTTCTGGGAATAGCGGGCTTGGGATACCTCAGGGACTTACTAAGCTTTGTCTTGTGTGTGGTACATGCCCGCCAAGCGGTCGCAACGAAGTTTGTGTACCCTGTGCCCAGAATGTTATTTCGGACCAGGAAGGGGCGAGTGACCCCAGTCTCATTGCTCCGCCGGCCTCGCTGACTCCCCCGCGTCTGCTTCTGGCCCCTTCTAGCGAAGGGGAGGCCAGTAGAGACTCGCGTAGTAATTTTGAGCTTCGCCTGGCTAGTATTGAGCGTCAGTTGGCGAATTCGGCCGCTGGTAAGGCCAAGAGCAAGAAGCGGCATTTGGAACCGGCTCGTCCCATATTTGCTGAAGATGATGAGGATTATGAGGCTTTTGGTGGCCCATACCCTGCTGAGGAGGGTGAGTTGCTCCAGGGTTCCGACTTCTCCGAGGACAGTAGGGGAGACCTTGATAGTTGCCCCGGATCCTCATCCGATGAGGATCAGTGGCCCCCTGGTTCTTGAAACCCTGCACATTGTTCCGCCTAAGGCGGCCAAGAAGAAACAGGGGGATCTGTTTCGGCCTGACGGACAACGTCTTGTTTTTCCTGAACAAGGCCACTTCTCTAAAATGGTATTAAAGGAATGGGAGAAACCTAATAGGTTGCCATCGGTGCCTAGAGGGATGGACAGACTGTATCCTTTTTCGGAGGATTTGGTTTGTCTCTGGTCCCATCCCCCTGAAGTCGATGCTCCTGTCCTGGGACTTTCCAATACCTCGGTTTTGCCATCCTCTGAGACCTCATCTTTGCGTGATCATGTTGACAGACGCATGGATCAACTAGGCTGTCATGCCTTCACCTCCGTGGGCACTGGTCTGCGCCCTATTTGTGCTGCGGCCATTGTCTCCATGGCCATTAAAAAGAAGGTGAGGCGTCTCGTTGACAGCGCCAGATCTCACAAGAAAGTGGAGGAGTATAAGGAGCTTTTAGCCTGTACGGACTTCCTTGCCTTTGTTATATCTGCTATGGATGACTCAGTCCGTTTTAGTGGTAGAGCTTCGGCTGCTCTGGTCGCTCTGCGTCGTTCCATCTGGTTGCGTCAATGGGCAGCGGACGCTGCCGCCAAAACAGCTCTCACAGGTATTCCCTTCCTGGGACTCCCGACTTTTTGGGGAACGTTTGGACCTTCTGGCTAAGGACGGAAGACTTCCTCCTCGGAAGACGGTTCGGCCTTTTCAGGGTTGTTCTTCTTCCTTTCGCCGCTCACGAGGAGGACGAGGTTCTGCCTTTGGTGGCCGTAGAGACTCATGGGGGTGAGGTAGAGCCCGAGGTCATCCCGGCCTCACGTGGGGATCCAAGCCTAAGCCTTCCACCAAGGCCCCTCAGGCATGAGGGGACACCCTCACCCGTCCGGGTGGGGGGACGGCTTCGCCTTTTTGCTCACTTCTGGAGACATTGTATATCGGACCGGTGGATTCAGGAAGTGGTTTCCTCCGGGTACAAAATAGAGCTGATAGCTTGGCCACCCCCACGATTCATTCGGTCCCGGATTTCTCAAGATCCCATGATGGCGCCGGGTCTAAGTTGGCGGTACAACATCTTCTGTCCTCGGGAGTGGTTTGCCCTGTACCTCTAATAGAACAGGGTCGGGGATTTTACTCCAATCTGTTCACGGTGCCCAAGAAGGACGGCTCCTTGTGACCCATCCTAGATCTAAAGGGTCTCAACAGATTTGTCAGATTCAAACACTTCCGCATGGAGACCCTACGGTCGACAATGGTGGACATCAAGGACGCCTATCTGCATGTTACGGTCTTCCTGGGTCACCAGAGGTTCCTGTTCGCTCTGGGGGATCAACACTATCAGTTTGTGGCCTTGCCGTTCGGAATCACCTCGGTTCCCCGGGTGTTCACCAAGGTGCTGGCAGGTGTAATGGCTCTGCTAAGGAGCCAGGGCATTCGCATTCTACCTTACTTGGACGACCTGTTGATTGCTGCGCCATCCTTTCATCAGGCCGAGAGGGATACTCGGATGGTAGTTCCCACCCTCAAGTCTTTCGGTTGAGTGATCAATTACCCCAAGTCTTCACTCTCTCCCTCTTCGGTAAGATCCTTCCTGGGAATGACGTTGGATACCTTCCAGGTCAAGGTTTTTCTTCCTCCGCAGAAGGTGGAGGGTCTTCAGACGCAGACGCGGGCCCTGTTATTGTGCCCTCATCCTTCCATTCGACTGGGGATGGAGTTGGTGGGCCTCATGGTATCTTGCTTCGAGGCGGTGCCCATCGCTCAGTTCCACATGAGACCTCTTCAGTTAAATCTCCTGACCGTCTGGGATCGGAGGCAGGAATCCTTGGAGCACTCTGTCCCCTCTGGCCAGACAGTCTCTCTCATGGTGGTTGGACCCGAGAAATCTTCTGATGGGCAGGTCCTTTCTGCCACCGCGATGGGAGTTTGTCACCACGGACGCCAGTCTGACCGGTTGGGGAGGAGTTTGGCAAGCACTGAAGTTCCAGGGACAGTGGGGTCCTCATGAGGTTCACACACCCATCAACCTCCTGGAGTTAAGGGTGATCAGGCTGGTACTTTTTCAGTTGAATTCACATCTTCGGGGTCGTGCGGTCCAGGTACGTTTGGACAACCAAACGGCTATCGCCTACATCAATCACCAGGGTGGGACTCGGAACAAACGAGCCCTCAAGGAGGTGTCCCTGATCTTGTCATGGGCAGAGAAGAATGTTCCCTGCATCTCGGTGATCTACATCCCAGGGGTGGAGAACCAGGAGGCAGATGCTCTGAGCAGAGGATCTGCCCATTTGGGGGAGTGGTCTCTCGACGACAAGATCTTTCAGGCCCTGTGTTGCCGTTGGGGTCAGCCGGACGTGGATCTGTTTGCATCCCGTCACAATCGCAAGCTTCCAAGATTCGTCTCCCTGTCAAGGGATCCTCTAGCTTTCGCCACAGAAGCGCTTACGATTCCTTGGACAGAGTTTCGTCTTCTGTATGCCTTTCCTCTATTTCCTCTCCCGGGTCGTGTGCTGCAGGAGGGGGTACCGACCATCCTGGTGGCCCCTCGTTGGCCGAGGAGGCTATGGTTCGCGGACGACGTTCAAATGGCGGTGGATCAGTTTGTCATGCCCGACCTTCCAGAGCTCCTCACTCAAGGTCAACTTTGCCATCCCAATTTACAAACGCTAACTTTGACGGCTTGGCTGCTGAAACCTCCATCCTAACTGATAAGGGTTTGACGTCCTCGGTGGTCAGCACCATGATCCAGGCTAAGAAGAAATCCTCTTCTATGATTTACTACAGGATTTGGCATGCTTATATTGCCTGCTGTGAGTCTAAATCTTTTCCTTGTCGCACATTCTCCATTTCTAGGATTCTGGAATTTTTACAACATGGTCTGGAGTCTGGTCTGCAACGGAGTATCCTCAAAGGACAGGTTTCTGCCTTGGCAATTTTTTTCCAAAGATCTTTTGCTAATCACAGACTTGTTAAAACTTTCTTCCAGGGAGTCACTCATGTACGTCCACCGCGTAAGCCTCTGCTACCGGCGTGGGATTTGAACTTGGTGCTTTCTGCTCTACAGGGTCCACATTTTGAGCCCCAATGTGATGCTGCTTTGTCTATTTTGACTATTAAAGTGGTCTTTTTTGGTTGCTATCACTTCGGTGTGTCACGTTTCTGAGCTGGCGGCGCTTTCGATGAAACCCCCTTATTTTGAGCACCATCAGGATAAGGTGGTATTCGTCTTAAGCCGGAATTCTTGCCCAAGGTTGTACCTGCCTTTCATCTCAATGAGGACATTGTCTTACCTTCCTATTGTCCTGCCCCTGCTAATTCCAAGGAAAGGAACCTTCATTCTCTGGATGTGGTCAGGGCACTCAAGTATTATTTGGTCACTACTGAGTCATTACGGAAGTCTGATTCTCTTTTTGTCCTTCCGGACCTAGGAAGGGCTTGCCTCCAGCCAAATCCACTATCAGTAAGTGGATTAGACAGACGGTGGTGCAAGCATACTCTGCCAAGGGGAAGGAACCCCCTTTCCGTGTTACAGCTCACTCCACTAGGGCTATTGGTGCCTCCTGAGCCTTCCAGCACCAGGCTTCTGTTGAACAGGTTTGTAAGGCCGCTACTTGGTCTTCGGTTCATACCTTTTTTTAAGTTTTACAAAGTTGATGTTAGGGCCTCGGCTGACGCCGTTTTGGCCGCAAGGTGCTTCAGGCGGTAGTGGTTTGAACTGCCTATCGTTGCTCTCTGGGGATCACACCCTTATTTTTTGAACACTGCTGTTGGATGTCCCACATGTGAAGAATAAGAAATGAAGCAAGCCGTGCTGTACACTTGGAAAAATACAATTCTGTGATTACTCACCTGTAGAATTGTTTTTACGGTGTACAGCACGTCTTGCTTCATCCCACCCTTGTTATCGTTGTTCTCTTTTGCCTTGTTATGGTGATTTTGTTGAGAAAGTTTTTTTCTATACGGGCTGTGTTGGTTCTTGCCTCCCAGCTTCTGGCATACTGCTTTCAAACACTGGGGTCTTCCGGGTAATTCCGGCCTTATATGGCCGGAAGGGGCCACAAGTCTTCCTGCAGTCGACTGCGCCACCTGGTGGCGGATTACCCACATGTGAAGAATAAGAAATGAAGCAAGACGTGCTGTGCACCGTAAAAACAATTCTACAGGTGAGTAATCACAGAATTGTATTTGCATTTTCCTTGCGCACTCTGCTATATACTTTTGTATTTATAATTCAATCAAGACTATAGGCTGAAACCAAGTACCAAATAAGAGGGCCTAAAGGGAGGCAAGAGAGGAGCATGATAAGTTATGTAAATAGGGAGTGCCACAATAAGCAGTAATGACATACGGTTCCCACAGACTCATATGGCAAGTAACACCAGATAAAAAGACAATGAAAGTCAATGGCACTTTTTACTACAGAGTAAAAAAGGAGTAAAAGGTTCAATACTTTTTTCAAGAGTAAACGGTGCCATTGACTTTCATTGTCTTTTTATCTGGTGATTCACTAAAAGTGAGATTCTCAGGCTTTTTTTTCAAGAATTGAATCTTTTTCTACCATGAGTTTTTTTTTTTTTTCAACTCTTAGTGAATCGAGGCCAATGTTCCTAAAGGCCAGATCCACTTCTTCCTCCTTGGTCTGGACTCTTCCATCAGCCCTGCTCCCTGCAGTAGTACTGCCTCCAAAAAGACCATACCAAGGAATAAAACAGAATTTCCTCCCACTAATTCCATACAACACCTTGCTCCTGTTACCAGTACTACTCTGCTTATTTCAGAAACCGCTGCTGAGATTTCCATGTCACCATCTAAGCCTGCTGCTGTCATTTCCACTTCCACACTACCATTTCCACATCCTACCAAAGGTCCTGATGTCAGCAGCTAACTTTCTTTGGGTACTGATTGTGATGATTATGGAGGTTGATGCAAATTTATATACTGCCACCAGGCACAAAAGGTTCACAGCCACTTCAGGCACGGGTAAATGGAACGAGCTAGTCAGACTATTTGGAACGGCACAAATGTTTTAGATCCTTAATTCAGAGCATCAGTGACCCTCCACTGTATTTTTAAAATGTATTTACAAAAACAGAAAAAGCGCACAAAACATACAAGTAATCAGTGCAAGGCGTTAAAACAGGATTAACTATAAAAAACCCAGTACAAATAAGTAAATGACAACCCAACTTAAAAGGAGAAAAAAACAGGAAAACCAATACTTAGAGTTTGTCTGAGTTCTTTTGAAGTTCGATCAAATCGACTGTTGGTACATCCCACAGTCCTTGGCACATGCATTTGCTTTAGATGTTAAACTGCCGTCTTTCTTTAGATGGTGAAAATGGAGTGTCTCTTTTGATGGTTAGAATGGAGTGTCTCTCTGGCCATTCATTGCCTCACCTTATTCTATCTCAGGAGGGGTCAGCTTTTGACCCTCCTATTGGGCAGGGCATTTGGAGTCACCCAATGTGGCATTGGTTCATATGGGATTCCTCCATTTTTGGTACCTTGAGATTGGTCCATATAATATCTCCCCAACCTGGGGCTCCCAATGTTGGCTGCCAGCCTCCTTGGGGTCTTAATGTCTCCTGCCAGCCCTCCTTAGGGTCCTGATGTATCCTGCCAGCCCCCTGTGAACAGCCTACAATATAAAGGCTCTGGGTTGACGGTTTATATCTGTAGAAGAGGGGTGTCACTGGAAAGCTTTGTATACATGATATATGCCTTTTACAGCCTATAAAATAAAGAGTCTCTGTGCTCACAGGGATAGACTTATACAATATAGGTATATCTCTATATAGTCAGAATCAGACATGTTTTAGAGCTTTCCAGTGACAAGTTGTCAACACAGCTGCTTACAGCTTGTTACCAGCACATTGCATTCTCTGATAAAAAAAACTTGCTCTCTTCTGCTGACTCAATTTTCAGGGTCCTGTGTTAGAATTTACAGTCCGCCATAGAGATACATGCAGAGCTTATGAGTGATCCTAGCATGAGAGGTCCAGCACAAGGAAGAGAGTTGCCTAGACTTGTTAGAAAACATAAAGCAGACTAAATGAAAGCTTCCACCCCTGACATCCAGAATGGGGACAGCAGGAAGCAGCTAAATTAACCCTGTGCCCACAATGTCTTTTAAAACTGCCTATTCCTCTATATTAATATAATTCCATATTAATATAATTCCTACAAATTGCATACTCTTTTGTGATTGAAAATATTTGTATTTCACTGTCAGTTTCACAATAAATACACTGTTTGTTCATACACTTTGGTTTTGGTGCAGTCCTTGCTGGTCTCACCTGGAAGTTTCTGACCTGTCCACAAAGGGTGCATGGAAGACACAGCTGGTGGCAACAGACATATGGCAAGCAGGAATGGTCGACTGAATGCACAGATGGCTTTTCAAGCTTGATTCATAATTGGCAGGCACAGCTTTTGTTTGACAAAGTGGCAGCCGTGGCTGGTACAACAGGAGTCGCAGAACGCACTAGAAGCTGCAACAGGCTCTGTGAGAAACATGCATTTTTTAGGCATGGCCTAATTGCTCTGCCCCAGGTTTTGAACTGCCACCTATACAACTGATCCATGCATATAGACATTTACATCCCTGGTTCTTCTGCAGCTGTGCATGGCACTGCTGATTGTGCTGGTGATGCTTAGAAGGAACTGGCCCTGAAGTGAGGCTAGGTATATACCAGGGTAGGGCTTTTACGACGGGTAAGGCTGATTTTTTTGCCTTTACCAAAATTGTCCTGTTGAGGCAACTTTTACAATGTTCTCCAACTCTCTCCTTGAGAGCAACCAACAGGTCATAGTCTCATAGTTGGCTCTATATCTTACATCACCTGTGCGTGTGTGTGGGATCCACAGAACATGACCTGCTGGTGGCTCTCGAGGAGGGGGTTGGGAAACACTCCTGGCAGTTGCTACAGTGGAAGGGTGTTCTTCGATAGATGGAGATGTCCATGGTCTAGTCTTGTTTCTTTGCCTTCTGTCTGTCTTTGGGCACAGAAGAAGAGTATTGGATTGAGCACCTTTCATCCTCCCTTTTATTGAGACATTTTATAGATGTCCCCAGCTCTGCAGTATGGTGATACTCCCTTATTTCCCCCACATATACTTCCTTAGCAGGGGACAACTGAATCAAGTATACAATGTGACAGACAATTCCACCTGCATTTGTGATGTGTGTTGCTGCTGTCCCCCAATCAGAAGGTGCACAGTTAAAGGTCACTATCCGCTTACTAGCAGGCCTTTGGGCAGCTGGAAAAGGTTATTCTTTCCACCACTGGGCTGCAACTCTGTTCAGGACTTTAGGATACAGGCGACGCCATCTTGACTCAGAAGCATCACAGTTACTGAAGAGAGGAGAGTGGAATAAAGTACAGGGGGGGGTTATAGCTGTGCTTTGCTCAGGCAGAGCAGAGCTGGGGTCAGGAAAAGGTCAGCAATCCCAGAATGCAGAGCGGCACAGTCAGAAGGCACTTCCTGTTTGCAGGCTGCCTGATGTTACATGAGCCGCCATCTTGGATGTTTAAAGGCTTATAACATGCAATAGGTGCAGGTAGGATGATTTTTAATGTGAGCAATCTGTATGTACAGGGTGTGGGAAACATATAAGATACGACTCTTATTCAGAGCTTTTAATAAGTTCATAGTTTTACATATGTGCTTTTTTACCCAAAATGTCAGATTTGGAGACTGTACTTGGGCATCTGGGGGGTTTCACACTGTGGGGCATCCTAATTCGGGAAGCCCCAAAAACAGGAACTTGGACCGTCCAGTCCAGTCTTTTTGACACTAACACTTTGAAGTAAAGTTTTGACTAGAGTTCTACTTTAGTACAGTTTTCTGATATTACCTCACAACCACATAAAGTTGGTGCTTTATAGAAGATTTTATTTGCTGCTCCCCAGAGGCCCTAAAAAGGGCTACAGTGTTAGGGCTGTTGAGATTGTTTTAATGATCCAGATTTAGTAAGATCCAGGAATCCCAGGGACTTCAGTGGAATGGGTACACACTCATGAATCATGCAATGTGGTATTTTACATTGTAGCATTTATAAGGCGAGCCAAAAGCTTACTGTGTACATCCTCTGACACCAAAGCATGAACTCGTTGCCAGGCAGCAGCATAGCAACCAAACCCAATAGCTAAAAATAA
Source organism: Gastrophryne carolinensis (assembly GCA_027917425.1). NCBI lineage: Eukaryota > Metazoa > Chordata > Amphibia > Anura > Microhylidae > Gastrophryne > Gastrophryne carolinensis. The sequence goes on from CM051235.1 coordinate 210,948,259, forward strand.
GACACCCTGTGGGAGGGATTTAGAACCAGCATACCCGTGTGTGGACAATATCAGCACTCCAGAGTGTTAACTTTTGCACTGGAATATGCGTTGTTTTGAATAACCTGTCATAGGTATGCTAAATTGAACTGTAGGTAATTCTTTTAGCTCATTCATGTATTGTTAGATGTAAACTTTATTGCAACTGTAGCTACAGCGCTTTTACTTATGTATGTATTTTTCTAATAAACATTTAGTGTTTCATTCTTACTTAGTGTGCAGCACGTATATATAGAGATCATTTTGGGACCACCTTGGGGCCCTGCCTTTGGTTTTCTTGCAGCTTTGGAGGACCCCTATTGTTGTTGGCATCTTTAAATCACCCGCGAAATCATATACTATTCTTAGTATACAGTACGTCCTGCTCCAAATCTAATACTTGCAGTTGGGATATACTCCGCCAGATGGCGCTGGACTGCAGAGACATCGAAAATAGGCTCCTCCCGGCCCCTCAAATACCCGGGGATCTCCCACAAAAACCCCAAATTTCTCTGCATTCTGGCTGCGAAGGACGAGAAATGGCTCTCTACTCGCAGGTGAGCCGGGCTATCAGCCCGCGGCCCTGTAGGACTATTCCCACCCGTTCCACTAGTAATTTGCCTTCCAGCCTTGGCTGCGCTGGTCAGGTGAAGGTAGGCAGCCCCGCTGTTAGGTGCTTAGGAGCGCTGCTCCACCGCAATCCCCCACCAAAGGCTAGGCGGTTCAGGCTTATGGTGAGCCTTTATGGATGCCCCTCCCGCGCTAGTGCCCCCTTACCCCTGCCCATCGGTGGGCCCTGTTTAAGTGGCCACTGTCCTCCCTCATCCTCCTTGTAGTCTTCGGGGAAAAGTGTGGGGGGGGGGGGTTTAAATATGTATGCTATGCATTCTGTGTTTTACACCTTTTTTCCATTCTGTTTAGTCTCGTGTCAGCCGCCGCGCTGGCTTGTCTTTACTGTCTTTTTTAAAATTGCCGCCGCCGCACGCTGACTTGGTTCCGCGCTTGGCGGCGGCATTACCTCAGGCGCTGGTGCGCCATCATTGGCTGCTTGCAGTTCTGGCTTCGCAATCTTCGGGGGGGCGGGGCCCATCTATGGCGCGCTCCGCGTCATCGCTGATATCGGTGATCGCTGATATAACGCCCCTTGAGGTATACCGACACCATCTTTATCCTGCCTTTGGCCCATGCGCGACGGACCCCTACCTACCGCGGTCCGTAAGTCCGTAAGTGCCCTCGCGGGCGGCTTTATATCTTTCATATTTTGTTACTGTGTGCTTACAGGTCTTGTCTGCTTATGTCTTTCAGGCGGGGCGAACCCTTTTTGCTTCTCCCGGCCCTGTATTAGTATATAACTTGTAGGCTTTGTAAAAATAATACTCCCACTTCCCTAGCGGGTTATTGGGGCATCCGGGGTTGCTATATAGCGTTATTCCCTATCGGCGTATAGCGCCGCTATAATCACTATATGGAGGCATCCCAGGATATTGTGACCGGGGTCCCTTCGGGACAAGACCGGCTGTGTGTAGCGTGTGGGCAGCTTCATGCTGACGCTGACAAGGCGTGAGTCTGTGTACTCTGTGCTGAGCAGGTGCTTGCATTGCAATCTGGCCTGCCAGTGGCTGCACCTCGTTTCACTTCGCCTACTCCCCCAAGCTTAAATCTCACTCCTGCTGAGTTGCATACTAGTGGGGATTCTCAGCCTGATGTGTCTTCTAGACTGGCTACTGTTGAGCAGTTGATTGCGAAGTCCTTAGCGCGTAAGGCCCCTGTTAAGAAGCGGCACTTGACGCATAATGTCACTGTTTTCCCTATGGAAACTGAGGAGTTTTGGTATCTTTGTGGCTATACCCCGTCTGATGAAGGGGAGCCCTTTTCTGATTCAGGCTCATCTGATGAGAGACCAGGGGATCATGACGATTCTGGCTCTGACCCCTGGGCCGCGGATGACACTGACAGATTATTGACCCATATTTTTGAGGTTCTGTCCATCTCGCTCCCTGTTGCGGCTCCCAGGCAAATAGGGGAGCTTTCCCATACATCACGTTTGGAATTTCATGAGCAGGCACATTTCCATAACCTTGTGCTCAAGGAATGGGAGCGCCCCAGTAAACTTCCCGGGGTTCCAAAAAGTTGGGATAGGAAGTATCCCTTTCCGGCTGAGGTGGTTAAATGCATTGACCAGCTGGCATCCCACACCTTTGCTGGTGCAGGGTCGGCGCTGCGCCCAGTCTGTGCCTCTGCCATTACGGCTGTGGCCACTAGAACCCTTATCAGAAATATGCTTGATAGTGCCCCTGATGATTTGCCTTGTGAGGTGTTTAATGCACTCTCCAGTTGTGATGTTTTTGTAAATTTGTCCTCTCAGCATTGGATGACACCATCAGAATGTGTGCCAGGACTTCTGCCCTTGTGGCGGCTATACGCCACTCGGTTTGGCTGCGCCAGTGGGCTGCTGACAAAGCTGCCAAGAAGGCCCTCACTGGGTTTCCCTTTAAAGGACTACGCCTGTTTGGGGATCGCCTGGACCTTTTTGCTAAGGGAGGCAGGTTACCCCAGCGCAGGCGGAAATCTCGGCCCTTTTGGGGTCAGGGTTCCTTCTCCTCCCCTTACCGTGGTGCAAGACGGGGAGGGGGGGTTTCCTTTCCTGGGGCCCGGGAAGATTTCTGGGGTAGAGGCAGAGGACGTGGACGTCCTGGCTCCTCCTGGGGTCCCAAAGCAAAATCCTCTCCCAAGCCCCCTCAGGCATGATGGGGCGCCCTCACCCATCCGGGTGGGGGAACAGCTGCAGCACTTCGCTCACTTCTGGAGGCTTCATGTCTCAGACCGGTGGATTCAGGAGGTAGTGTCCTCCGGTTACAAGTTGGAGTTTGCTGCCGATCCCCCTTCAAGATTCATCAGATCCCGGATTCCTCAGTACCCTGTGTCAGCTCAGTAGCTAGTGCAAGCAGTGTAAGGCCTCCTGGAGCTGGGGGTCATCTGCCAGGTCCCCTTAAGAGAAAAGGGCAAGGGCTTTTATTCTAACCTATTCACAGTACCCAAAAAAGATGGATCAGTCAGGGCCATCCTGGACTTGAATATCCTCAACAAGTTTCGCATTGAAACTCTGCGCTCTGACATCAGTTCCCCGCGCCAAGGGGATTTCATGACTTCAGTGGACATCAAAGATGCTTACCTTCATATTCCTGTGTTCCCAGGTCATCAAAAGTCCCTCAGGTTTGCTCTGATAGATCAACGTTACCAATTTGTGGCCTTGCCCTTCGGCCTCACTTCAGCTCCCAGGGTGTTCACTAAGGTGCTGGCTGGCGTGATGTCTCTGCTCAGATGTCAGGGTGTCAGCGTGCTTCCCTATCTGGACGACATCCTCTTCACTTCCCAGTCTCTACATCAGGCAGAGTTGGATACTCAGCTGGTGGTGCCCATTCTGGAGTCATTTGGATGGGTGATCAACCACCCCAAGTCCTCACTGTCCCCTTCCTTGATAACTCCATTCCTAGGAATGAATCTGGATACAGTTCAGGCAAGGATCTTCCTTCCTCAGCAGAAGGTGGACAATCTGATTGCACAGGCTCAGTCCCTCCTAGCTTGTCCCCATCCCTCCATCAGGCAGGGGATGCAGCTGGTGGGCCTGATGGTGGCGTGCTTCGAAGCGGTCCCTTATGCTCAGTTCCACTTGAGGCCTCTGCAACTTCACCTATTGTCTGTATGGGACAAGGACCCTGGACAGGGTCTGTGTGCTCTCCCCCCTGGTCAGGAGGTCCCTCTTGTGGTGGATGGACTCAAGGAACCTGTTGGGGGCAGATCCTTTCTTGCCCCTTCCTGGGAGACGGTCACTACGGATGCCAGTCTGTCAGGTTGGGGGGGGTTCTGGAAGTCCCTGCGGTTCTAGGGGAGGTGGGGCCCCAGGAGGCCCACACATCTATCAATGTCTTGGAGCTGCAAGCTCCAGGTTAGTTCTGGCTCGCTTGACTACTCATCCTCAGGGCCTGCCTGTTCATTGGCCCTCGGACAACCAGACGGCAGTTGCCTACATCAATCATCGGGGGGGGGGGCCCGGTGCAAGAGGGCCCTCCAGGAAGTGTCTCTGATCCTGACCTGGGTGGAGGTCAATATCCCCTGCATATCAGCGGTGTACATTCCGGGGGTGGAAAATCTGCTGGCAGACCCTCTGAGCAGGGGGACCTCTCGCCAGGGAGAATGGTCCCTCTGCAACAGGGTGTTCCAATCTCTTTGTCACCGTTGGGGCCAACCAGATGTGGATCTGTTTGCGTCCCGTCACAATCACAAGCTCCCGGCCTTTGTCTCCTTGTCCCAGGATCCTCTGGCCTTGACCACGGATGCTTTAGCAATGTCATGGCAGGACATTCAGTTCCTGTATGTCTTTCCTCCATTCCTCCTGCTGAGCAGGGTTCTGCACAAGATTGTTCTGGAGGGGGTGCCAGCAATTCTGGTGGCCCCCAGGTGGCCAAGAAGAGTGTGGTTCGCAGACGTGGTGCAGATGGTAGTAGACCAGTACGTTCTGCCAGGGGTGCCAGATCTGCTCACTCAGGGCCCCTTACGCCATCCCAATTTACAAACTCTGGCTCTGACGGCCTGGCTGCTGAAACCTCCATCTTGATGGAGAAAGGCTTGTCCGCCTCGGTGGTTGATACCATGGTGAAGGCTAGGAAGAAAACTTCTTCTTCCATCTATTACAGTGTATGGCGTACCTACCTTGACTGGTGTGAGTCTAGGTCTCTTCCCTGTCGGGTGTTTTCAGTCCCCAGGGTTCTGGAGTTCTTACAGCATGGGTTGGAGTCGGGACTCCGCCTCAGTACTCCTGAAGGGTCAGGTTTCTGCCCTGTCTGTTTTCTTTCAGAAGTCTTTTGCTCAGCATTCTCTGATTAAGACATTTTTTCCAGGTGGTCGCTCATGTGCGTCCCCCACGTAAACCTGTGGTCCCTGTTGGGATTTGAACTTGGTTTTGTCTGCCTTGCAGGGTGCTCCCTTTGAACCTATGCAGGATGCTGCTCTGGCTGTTCTTACCCTCAAGGTTGTCTTTCTGGTAGCCATTACTTCGGTCAGGCGTTTGTCTGAGTAGGTGGCTCTTTCTATTCAGCCCCCATACTTTGGGAGACACCAGGACAAGGTGGTGTTCCGCTTTAAACCAGATTTTCAAGGTTGTCTGCCTTTCATTTGAATCAAGATATTGTTCTTCCTTCTTTGTGCCCTAATCCTAGCAATGCTAAGGAGAGGGTTTTGCATTCCTTGGATGTGGTCAGGTGTTGAAGTATTACCTGGTGGTCACTGCATCCTTCAGGAAAACTGATGCTGTTTTTTGTGGTCCCTTCTGGGCCCAGGAAGGGTTTGGCTCCTGCCAAGTCTACTGTTGGCAAATGGATCCGTCAGGCCGTGATTCAGGCCTATTCTGCTAAGGGGAAGAGTCCTCCCTTTCGCCTTACTGCTCATTCTACTCGTGCTATTGGTGCCTCTTGGGCCTTCCAGCACCAGGCTTCTGTTGTACAAGTTTGCAAGACCGCTATTTGGTCTTCTGTTCATACCTTTTCAAAGTTTTACAACGTTGATGTTAGGGCCTCAGCTGATGCTGTTTTTGGCCGCAAGGTTTTGCAGGCGGTAGTGGTTTAAACTGTCTGCTGTTACCTTGTTGTTGGGGATCCCACCCTACTTTATGGACACTGCTATTGGATGTCCCAAGTGTAAGTAATCTATCTGGAGCAGGACGTACTGTATACTAAGAATAATACAATTCTGTGAAATACTCACCTGTAGAATTGGTATTATAAGTATACAGTACGTCTTGCTCCACCCCCCCCTTGGTTTTGCATTACTCAAAAGATAAAGTCCCTCCTCTGCCCTGCTTTGCTGCCCGCTGGCGCCGGCCCTGCCCCATGGCATCCTGAGTTGGGATGTCCCATTGTGTGAAACCCCCCACTCACCTCATTCCAATGGTGCATTTGCGGACTCTCGTCCAATGCGAGGCATCTGCCGGGGCTTTCATTGACTTATTTGGAGAGCGCATGCTGGTGCACCCCCCAGTAACAAGCGCTTGCTCCCACCCTAGCCATTCATAAAGGCTGAAGCAGAAGCGTGCGCCGCTGGGGATGCATCAACGTGCATTTCCAATTAAAGTCAATGAGAGCTATCTGTCGAATGACATAGTCATGGCAGGCGGCTATGGCCATCCTGATGCCCTGCTGTTAAAGCACCCCAGATCTCCCACTTTAGTCACCTTTTCTCTGTTCCCACGGTGCATACACTTATCCAATCAGTGCTTTATGTAGGACATAAAGCCTTTGTTTTGGATTCAGAGTCGGCATAGGGAGCAGCGGCAGCCACATCCCAGGTTTCCCTGTGGAGTGCATGCCAACCTGCATTTGGACTATCTGAATGGATGGGTGTGGGAGCGTGCACATCAGCAGGGATACTGGGGAGTCTTTTATACTCCAGATCCCTCCGTGGCAGTGATTGGTCCAGAGGAAGATTCGCCTTTGTGGGCAGCCATGGGGTCTAAAAGATCACTTCAAATACAGATGGGTAACTTACAACCCCTTGGGCATCCCTGTTAGGTGATAAATACACCTTTTGCACTGGGACCTGACATTCACCTGACACTCATCCGGCACTATGTGGCCTTCTTAAATAAATCCCTAAATGTTTTATTATATATATTTTAGGATGGTCATTATTTTTCTGTGGTATATTTATGTTGTCATGGCATTATATATTGTCTACATCACGTATATTTATCAAGTCAAATGTGGTAAATAAAAATTTTTACTGTCCTCATGTTGTGATTGGCTCATGTGTCTTGCTCATGGTGCCCCAAGACAGTTTTACCTATGCTGTATTCAGTCATACAGAAAGCACATTGAACCTCATCCATTTTGTTCCACACCATGACATGTCCACTGTCCTGTGTGCACCACTATGATTTATTTCATATAAATGTTTTTGCTAATCTTTGTGGCAGTCTGTTAAATATAATATTTACACAGTTCTGTATTCATGGGCCTCCCTATGGTGCATTATGGGCTTTTTTTTAGGCACAGTGGATAGAAGGGTTCCATTGTGGAAGTCAGAAAACTTTTCTCCTCCTGAAAGCTGCTGTACAAAATTTGTGTGAAACACTTGAATTTAACTCATGTGTGGAGCCAATCCATGGCACCTGAATCACTAGAATTATTTTTCACTTGAAAATTCCACATGAATTCTTTTCGAAAATCGAATTATAATAATAATAATTATTATTTTAAATAAATAAGACAGTCTTTAAATTTGTATTTCTTCAGTTATTTTACTCCAAAATAATTTAAAAACAGTGGAAAAATTACAAACAAGACATTTCCTGTTAAAGCCTAAATTCTCCCGCAAAAAAATGTAATTTTCCTGGAAATTCCTGCAAAAATAACAGTTAAACAAAATGGTGAAAAATGACCAATGAAATTGAGAAATGGGGCTTTTACATGCAATAAGATTTTATTGACAAACGTACATTTTTATTACTAAAAAGCACTACAAATTGTAAAAAAACAGATTTTGTTGGCACATATTTCACCCCAAAATATTGAGAATACACTTAACAAATGACAAACAGGACGCATGTTAAAGCCCAGACTCTGCTGGAAAAAACAATATATAATCCCTGGAAATTCCTTTAAAAATCACAGTTGAACATGTGTAGCGTAAAATAGTAAAAAATGGTCTGGCAACAGAAAGTGACAAAAACTCTAGGTTGGCTAGCAGTTAAAGCAGACCAAAATCCAGGATGATCCCCCTCTAGATATTAGTCCACTTCATATCAGCCATGTCAAAAGTTCTCCCCAGAGGCATGCTGATGCATTTTCCAGTAGAATTCAGCGATTCTGAGGGCATTTCACACCGCTGGGCATTCCTAAACAGGATGCCCCTGGGAAGGGCTTTTACCTGGTCTTAGAGGCATCTATAGTTCTCAAGGTTCTTCTTTAGACTCCAAGGCTGCCTAAAGCAACTTTTGTTCTGCCTTAATGAGGATACAACAAGCTAAAACACTGTCTTTTGCCAAAGTTACAGATTTAGTTTTTATCTAAATCATTGGGTTTTTTTTTTGTAGCTCGTTGCATTTGCATGTCTTCCAGAAGGGCCAATGGAAACTGTGGAAAACATTTTAAATTCTTCTACAGAGGATTCTATCAGCCAATCTGCGGTTAGTATGTAACCTTAACCCTTCTAGTGCCAGCTACGTGACTCTCACGTAGCTGCCTCTCCAACCGTTAAGTGCCAGCTATGTGAGAGTCCCATAAAACAAAAATTAAAAAACATACAGACTTACTTTACCCCTCATTTGAAAGGGCCAGCGATTCTGTACAAGAATCCGCTGTTAGATTTCTGCCCCCAGGCCTCTGATCTTCAGGAGGGGGCCCGGAATAGGCCCCCCCCCGCCGGCGCCGACATCTGAAAAAAAAAAAAACTGTAAATGACATTTACTCACCTGGCAGCGCGATGGCTCTCCCCGGGTCTTCTCTTCACCAGGGGGGCTCCGTTCCCCCCCCCCCCTGGGCTTTCCACGCTGCTTGAGAGGGCCCAGAAACGGGCCATCACCATCCTCTTCGGCCGGCGCTGGCCCCGCCCCTAGCCCCGCCCCTAACTCCGCCCACTTGATGACGTCATCCCGCTCCTCGGGTTACTGGCACCCGGGCTCCGATCTGTCAGTTGTCAGCAGCGATCGGAGCAGGGAGGGTGGCAGGCAGGGTGGCTCTGATCTCCCTGCCTGCCACCCTCCCTGCTCCGATCACTACCGACAACTGTCATCTGCAGCAGCGTGGGACACTGGATGGGAGGTAAGTATAAGTGAAAATAGAATAATAAAGAACTTGTCTGGTGTCTTTTTTTTAACTTAACCCTTTGTGAACTGGTAAGGGGTCCATGAGACCCCTTATACCAGTTCACAAGGCTCTGGGTATGGCAGGTCACCTGCGACAAGCGGGTGACTTGCCATAACCCCCAGCCCCCCATTACCTGCCTCCCCAATGGCCAGGGGGGGGGCAGAAGGGCCCGGGCCACGTGGCTATGTGGGCTAGTAGCCTGCAGGGCCAGAGGCCACCAACGCTGGCCCCTGTGCCCTGTTCTACAAGCCCCCATAGCTGGTCCGGGTCAGTAATGCTGGGTAAGGGGGACCCTATGTCATTTTTTTGGGGGGATTTTAAGGGTTTTTAACCCTTAGAATTCCAAAAAAGAAATGAGGTCCCCCCCCCCCCCTGGGAGGGGGAACCCTATGTCATTTTTTTTTTTTTTTTTATTAACCCCTTACAACTATGCAATCATATTGCATAGTTGTATCCTATCTGGAATCTCCTAAACTGCTGTTTCAGGAAAGGGGGTATACCTATACATATGTGGTACCATTGTAACCGGGAGAAATAGGGCTTTCACACGCAATAATATTTTATTAACAAACTTACATTTTTTATTACAAAAAAAACACTACAAATTGTAAAAAATAGTTTTTTTTTCATTTTTTTGCACATATTTCACCCAAAAGTATTGAGAATACACTAAAAAAAGGCCAAACAAGACATTTCATGTTGAAGCCCAGACTCTGCTGAAAAAAACAATATATAATTTTCATCGAAATCCCTGGAAATCCCTTCAAAAATCAAGGTTGCACACGTGTAGCGCAAAAACGTGAAAAGTCGTCTGGCAACAGATTGTGACAAAAAATCTCGGTGGACCGGCACTCAAAGGGTTAAAATAACTTTTTATACTGAAGCAAACATTTTATAAATGTAACGATTATACACCATTTTCTACACTACAGTTTTATACTTATTTAAATCGACCGAACACCCATTTTCTACAAAATAATATTATATGGATCTGTATCTTTGTGTACACAATTGTTATCTTTGCATGAGACAGTTAATGAATATCATATTGTAAACCGGTTCACAGACTGGTAAGTCTTCTTTGAGCAGCCTCATTCATTTGTAACCCTCTTACTCCTCGTTTCTAGGAAGGTCAATATAGAGCCATCACTAATTCCCCACACTGAATGTTTTTAGTACTCTGCCCCCACATGGCCATTATGAATTCTGAACTGCCCTGTATCTATTGCTACAATGTGCATATGTAAATTTGTAAAAATGTAAACATCGCAGGTATTCTAACCCATTCCATTCCCCAACCCTCCGCTCCTGAAATGCTTACCTTTTCCCTGTACTGCTCCATGCCATGGGGAACATGGAAACTATTGTAGATCACAGCAACAGGGCCTGCTGTATACATGTGTCGCATGGAGCACAACAACAAATAAATCTTATTTCCTTTAGACATGCATTGGGTTTTTTTCTTAAAGGAAATGTCCACTTGCAATGGAGGGGCATTTCGAGACTTGGCACTGCGCCTCAATTGAAGTGAATGGGGTGGGTGTGCTCTGGACATAATTGGCTGACACAGAGGGGTGGCCGTTTCCCCAAACTAAAACTGAACATTTTATACAGGCGAACTGGGGGAGTTTCACTCTGGGCAGGGGGCTGAGCTGAGCCGAGCTACCAATAATTAAGGCAGCATGCAGTGAGTTGTGGCCCACCAGCGATCTTCGCTGGCTTACTGCGGGGAGCGAGGGGCATCCAGCTGGCTGGAATGGGAGAGGATGGGAGTGCAGAAAACCTCCCCTTTGCCCATTTAAGAACAAAATCCCCAGATCACATCCACAGCAAAAAATACAAATGTATTAATGCACAACATTTAAAAATTTACTTACAGGAACAAAACCTGGTATTTTCACTATCCTTGATTATGTTTCTCCTGCCCGGGATGCCCCTCTGTATGCATCCCCCCCCCAGATCACACGTAAACTCACCATTCCTCTGTTCCCACCGCACATTCGCCAGTGGTTGGCTGATCACCATTGCGTTCCATTCAGCTTTTACTTTGCTGCCCTGAGCTCAGAGCAGCGAACAGAGCTGAATAGAAAGCGTATGGTTGGCCACACCCCCTGCTTCTCATCCCGTACCTGCCCCATGCTTTTCTAAATGGCTGTGACTGCAAGCTCATGTGCCTTGGGATCAGCAGAAAGGTAAATGTTTTGGGCAATCCCAAGGCTTTCACTCAGTGCATCATACCAAATCAGGTTGCCTCACAGTGGGAGACCACAGACCCTAGAGTCTTATAGACTTCTTGGCTAGTGGTTGCTCCTCTTTTCCAGGTTTGTGATGAAGTTAACTGTGTATATGGGGGGGGACTCTGGATTACCATTTTGGGGTTAACTGGTGTGTGGGGATTAACAGTTGCGTGGTGGGGGCAATGGTATTTGTAAAGGGTAACTGCGTTTCTGTGGGTTAAAGTGTATTTGGAGGCTTAACTTGTATGTTGTGAGATTAACTTTGTGTGAGTTGGGAGTAGTGGATGTTTGTGGGGGTAACTGTTATGGGTTTAAGAGGTGTGGTGGGGTTAGCGATGTGTGTGCTGGAGTTAAAGCAGTTGGTTTAGTCTTTGGGACATCTGGATTTGGGATGCCCTGTGAAACCCCCTTGGAACAGCGGTATACACGCCTCATTGGCGATCCCACAGCGCATACACAGGCTTTTGGCAATCGGCATTCTATGCTGTGCACATTTAATGTGTTCACAGAGCCCAGCCTAGATCAAGCAGATGCCAGCTACTCCCTTTAGCTGTGCGTGCCCATGCCCAGCCATTCAGATAGCCAGGATACTGCAGTGACCAGCCCATGTGCTGCGGAAATGCCAGATCTGTAAGTATAATGGGCGTACCAGGGGGATATTGTCCAAATGTTCTGGTCTTCTGGATGCGTGTGTGTGTGGGGGGAGATACAGTGATACAACACCATTTTTATCAACAAAATGGGTGTTTATTGCAATGCAGAAGGGTCCATGCAAGTTTTTTTTTTTTTTTTGTTTTACCCGATCCTTGCTCCCTTTGCGAAACCTGGCCCTATGATTGACCAATTGTAGGGCCCTGTTTAATTAAACCGGACCTTCACCATGATTTATTGAAAAGCCCAAAACCTTAAAAAATGATTCCCCAGCATCTAAAGTTAATATATTTTACGTTTTTTGTCACTTATTATTCTTTCCCCCACTGGGCTGCAACTCTGTTCAGGACTTTAGGATACGGGCGCCGCCATCTTGACTCGGAAGCATCACACTTACTGAGGAGAGTGGGATAAAGTACAGGGGGCGGGTTATAGCTGTGCTTTGCTCAGACAGAGCAGAGCTGGGGTCAGGAAAAGGTCAGCAATCCCAGAATGCAGAGCAACATAGTCAGAAGGCACTTCCTGTTTGCAGGCTGCCTGATGTCCCATGAGCCGCCATATTGGATGTTTAAAGGCTCATAACATGGAGTAGATGCAGGTAGGATGATTTTTAATGTGAGCAATCTGTATGTACAGGGTGTGGGAAACATATAAGACTCTTATTCAGAGTGAAGGTCCGCTTTAAGGATGCGAGGATCAGGCAAGAAAAGTCTTTGCCCTTGTGTATTCAGTTGTTCTTGCTATAATTTGTTGTCTTATATGACCAGCATTTCCCCCTTGAACTGCTGTGAAATGTTCAGGAGTTGAGAGCTGGAGACCAGTCTATCACATGGTGGAGGGAACACTGGTCATAAAATACAACAAAGAGATATAGCAAGAACATCAGCTGTATACACAAGGGCTGTTCCTCCTGATTCTCCTGACCAAACCAGCTAAAATTTATAATTGAACACTTGTGTAATGTATTTATGGAGATTCTATCTAGTAAGTTGGTTCCGGCAAGCCAAGGTTCCAGTTCTTAATTCAAATTCTGGGTGATCCTATGAATGAAGGTATTGCCATTTCCTGCTATATCTCATTCTTGTCTTGGTTCAGATGGCAATTGCGGTTTACCAGTTTAAGGCCCTATGGACTTGTTTTTCAAGTAAGTTATCTCTTACTAAAGACTTAAAGGAGCCGCAGCACTCAACCCTGTTAGCTTGCAGACCAGCCTATAATCTGTCTCTAAATCTGGTAAAAACAGAGGCTCGGTCACACACATCTGCAGAAGTATGCTAAGCTGCACCACCAGCGCCAAGGTGCCTCTATGGGTGCAGTCCTAACTCTAATCTATGAGAGCCCCATTTGGGACATACAATGCAAGAGATAAAATGGGAGCAGCTTACCTGAGGTTGCCCTAAACCTCATGTGCAAGCCATGGGGTGGAAGGGTCAAGACCTTGCAATACAGCCTAGACCCCACACCCCATGTGCTTGCACAAATTCAAAGTGAACCTCTGTTTTTACTAGATTTAGAGACTTTAGATTATAGGTTGGTCTGCAAGCTAACAGGGTTGAGTGCTGCGGCTCCTTTAAGTCTTTAGTAACCTAATTGCCCTGCTGACTTGCACCTCCCAGGTTAGTTATAAAATGGTCTGAGCAGCTGCCACTCCCCCTTTGTTCACTTTGAATAAGTTATCTCTTAACCAGACATACAGGTAGAGCAACACCTAGGGATCTTTTATCTTCTTTTGCAGGTGGCTTCATGGCAATTTTCTCCCATCTCAGCCAAGGACATCCCAAAGGCTCCAATTGTGTTTGCTTTCCAAGTTTTTGGAAGCAGTGGCATTCACATCCCACTGCTTGTTTGGGGGGGGGGGGACTCCTTTGAAAGTCTTACTAGTCCTTTAATTGGACAATAAAGCTTATTGTTTTGATATTTGGCTATCCCACTTCATCAAAAGCCCCAGCTTTTTGGCTATTATATTTCACTCTAAACCCCTCTGTGACCTTTCATCAGATTGGAGAAAAAAATGTAATGGCTGACTGAAAGTGATGGATGGGGAAAGTTCAGGATGAGGTCATCACAAGCAAGACTGCAATTGCCATTCTCCCACATTTCCAGCTGTACTGGCACAGCAACATATGTTCATATGGCAAATACTTCTGTTTTTTAGATTTCAGTTGGCCACATGTACTTAAACCGGACCAACAGCCTGGCACAGTTTGAAAAGAAAGGTAGCCTGCAGATGCATGAGACGCCATTTTGTTTCTAAAATGTACTACAGCAGGAGAATTGTTATGTACAGCAATCTAAATGCTCCGGGGACGGATGCATATGAACACGGTTTGTTGTGATGGTCTGGTTTAAATCATTTTTGAGTGTTGGTCTGCTTTAAATTGGAGCAAAACCCACCAGCAGCCGGCTAATCTAAAAGATACCAGGGCCAGCCAATGGCTTTCCCCTGCATGCCAAATCTGTATGGCCCAGAATGCGGCAGCGCACGCATCCCATTATAGTCATTAAGATCCATTTTCCAAAGCATGTAAACATGGCAAACTGCTCTCATTGGCTGATCGCCTGCACATGCTCCGTTGGACCAAGGAGCGTTAAAGCGGACCTTCACCCTGAATAAGAGCATATATTTTATTTTTCCCACACCCTGTACATACAGATTGCTCACATTAAAAATCATCCTACCTGCATCTACTGCGTGTTATGAGCCTTTAAACATCCAAGATGGCTGCTCATGGAGCATCGGGCAGCCTGCAAACAGAAAGTGTCTTCTGACTGTGCATTCTGGGATTGCTGTCCTTTCCTTGACCCCAGCTCTGCTCTGTGCAAAGCACAGCTATAACCCGCCCCTGTACTTATCTCGCTCTCCTCTCCTCAGTATATGATGCTCCTGAGTCAAGATGGCGGCCCTGTATCCTAGAGTCCTGAACAGAGTTGCAGCCCGGTGGGGGAAAGAATAATAAGTAAGTGACTAAAAACCTAAAATATATATTAATTTTAGATGCTGGGGAATAGTTTAAGGGTTTGGGCTTTTCATCAAATCATGCTGAAGGTCCAGTTTTAAGTTTTACTAGGTGAACTGTGGGGGTTTCACACAGCAGGGCATCTCAATTGTTCACTTTTAATGGAATTTGTGAAAGTGAACATTTTTGTGTGCTTTTTTCTTATGCTAGTAAATGTGTGTTTTATTGAAGCAGTTTTCACTGCCTGCAATATGTTGCTATTGGCAACTGTACACCATGTATGTACACAAAGATCAAGAGAGATTAACTATTCCAAATTGGAGGCCCTAAACATATCCCTCCCTCGTCAGACTGTAGAGCAACTTGGGTCGAGCTTTCCCTTCAAGTGGCAACCCTATTCAATTAAATATCTTGGAGTCCAGGTCCCCTTGGACCTCTCCCGCTTATGATGGCTTATATATATTCCCCGTTACTTTAAAAAGACAATGTCTGACCTGAATTCATATGATAAAAGGCATTTTTCTTGGTTTGGGAGGATTAACATACTTAAAATGACCATCCTTCCGAAATTTCTGTACCTCTTTCAGACTGTGCCCAAACACCTGCCCAACGGCTTCTTCAAGAAGCTCAAGACCGCATTCCTGAGATACGTTTGGGGTACAGGGAAGCCTCGGATAAAATTTAGGACCTTGACTAGGCCTAAGTCGGATGGTGGTACATACCATGCAGCAGTGGTCTCTCTACAAATACTCGACTGGACCCATAGGGGGAGGAGAAGCAATGGGTTAAGATAGAGAAGGCAATGTCTCCTATTAATCCTATTTCTTTACCATGGGGAGGCCCACTTCCCAGGCGCCAGAGGGATTCCCTGCCATTTCTGGTTGGTTTGGGATAAGCTGACGAGACGACAAGCAATAATTACTAGGCCAGGTCCCCTAACCCCACTTTTTGATAATTATTCCTTTGCGCCAGGCATGCAGGCAAGTAGCTTCTTGGTGTGGGAGGCCTCCTCTAACATTACTATGGGTGACATATTGACACCTGGCAGGCTCCCCACACTTGGTGAGCTGAGGAATAGAGTGCCAGGACAATATGTCTCATGGTTCCTTCGTAGGCAGCTGAATGCCTTTGTTATGACCCAAAACCTCGTGGAATGGGGTACCAAACCGTTGACGCAGTTAGAACACGTTCTGATCCGGGATCCCCCCAAGCACATGCTATAGCAGTTTTATACTGAACCCTAATAGAATCACTACATGAATCCCCCCGGGATTCATTAGGAAGTGGGAGGAGGAATTGGAAATAACTATAACACGTGAGGACCTCACCAAAATATACCTGTTCATCCATAAGTTGTTGATTCCATGTGTTGCCCAAGAGAGGAATTAAAAGGTTCTGTCCCGTTGGTACAGATTCCCGGTAGATATAAACAAATTTGACTCATCCTGCTAAAAATGCTATCAAGTGTGGACTTTCACTTTAAAAGGACTGTTAAAGTGGTCCTTCACTCTAAATAAGAGTCTATCTTATATGTTTCCCCAACCCTGTACATACAGATTGCTCACATTAAAAATCATCCTACCTGCATCTACTGCATGTTATGAGCCTTTAAACATCGATGGTGGCTCATGGGACATCAGGCAGCCTGCAGACAGGAAGGGCCTTCTGACTGTGCTGCTCTGCATTCTGGGATTGCTGACCTTTTCCTGACCCCAGCTCTGCTCTGTCTGAGCAAAGCACAGCTATAACCCTGCCTCCTATACTTTATCCCACTCTCCTCTCCTCAGTAAGTGTGATGCTTCTGAGTCAAGATGGCGGCACCCGTATCCTAAAGTCCTGAACAGAGTTGCAGCCCGGTGGGGGAAAGAATAATAAGTGACTAAAAACTTTATATTAATATTAGATGCTGGGGAATCGTTTTATAAGGGTTTGGGCTTTTTCATAAATCATGGTGAAGGTCCGGTTTAAGGGCGATCCCTTACCTACTACATGTAGGCTGAGCCGTTCTGGTTGCAGCTCTGAGGCTTAGAGTGCCCTCCCAACTGGCTCCCAACACACTTCTTGTTTGGGAGGTGGGTAGCCATCGCAAATCTGGATGCCCCACTGGATAGGAACAACAGGCGGGAGAGTGAAAATCCCAGGTGTCATTCCCCTTTAAACCGGACCTTCACCATGATTTAATGAAAAGCCCAAACTCTTAAAAAACAATTCCTCAGCATCTAAAATTAATATATTTTACATGTTTAGTCACTAATTTATTATACTTTCCCCCACTGGGCTGCAACTCTGTTCGGGAATTTAGGATACGGGCGCCGCCATCTTGACTCAGAAGCATCACACTTACTGAGGAGAGGAGAGTGGGATAAGGTACAGGGGGGCGGGTTATAGCTGTGCTTTGCTCAGACAGAGCAGAGCTGGGGTCAGGGAAAGGTCAGCAGTCCCAGAATGCAGAGCAGCACAGTCACTTCCTGTTTGCAGGCACTTCCTGTTTGCAGGCTGCCTGCAAAAATGGCAGCTTCCATAAGCCGCCATCTTGGATGTTTAAAGGCTTATAAAATGCAGTAGGTGCAGGTAGGATGATTTTTAATGTGAGCAATCTGTATGTACAGGGTGTGGGAAACATATAAGATAGACTCTTATTTAGAGTGAAGGTCCGCTTTAAAAAAGGTTTTCTAGTTTCAGAAATGTTTGGACTTTCAGTCCAATATGCTATACACAGAGCAATCGGCATAATTACCTTTTTTGTTTCTAATCAGTAACATTTTGTTAATTGGTGGTTTCCCACATGCTGGTAATAGCCACAATCATTTGTCCCATATTTTTTTATTACACTTTGGATATATAAAAGTTGGTATCATCGGTCAAAAGAAGAAGCATGCTTATCTGTGGGGATGTACTCGCCATGCAGATATACCCCAGTTGAAGTCCCCTGCCAGGTTGAAAACAAACATGACCCTACAGCTGGTGGCCTCCCTCTTTTTGGGGCATCTCAATTAGGGATGCCCCAATGTGTGTATCCCCAGGATTGCTGTGAAACTCCCCGTTGCAGGTTCTCGAGGAACCTGCATAGCCGTGCTGGCATCCTCCATCTGATGTGCACCAGGCCTTGCTGAATGGCCGGGACGGCATGCTTAGGTGGAAGGAAGTGGCTGTAGGGATAACTGCGGCTCCCCCTCCATTCAGTTTTGTTGGCTGCTCATCAGCATGCACATGCACCGTGTCTTAGAATTCTCACATATCAGGATTCCCCCTGAAAGAGGAACAAAACTGGGGGGGGGGGGGAGGGGGGCTAAAAACCCAAAGTTTCTCTGCCGCCTTTTATCGGGGCTTCCTGCTCTTAGACGCCAACTCCTTCCTTGCTGCATAACCACATCTTTGGGTGCTTCTGCTTCTACCATCGAAAGTAGACTTCCTTAAAGTGGACCTCCATTCTCGCTTGCAACTATGTGTCATGGAGGGTCCTGGTTCAGAGGGTCCCTAAACTAACTTAACCAACTCCCCTTGCATCAGTGAGCCCTGCATTAGAGACTAGGCTTACCTAGCAGAGCGGTGTCCGTTAGAGGTGGGGGCTGTTAATGACTACACAAAGTGCAGAATCCACAGCTCATTGATTAGGAGACATGCTTTAATAAAGTGCACAGATACTTCCTACCCCCAACATAAAGGGCTTAGACCGGAACAACACCAATTTTTCACAAAAGTTAAGTGTGATTGCGGAAAGGCAGAATTCAGGCAAACACATGTCCATAGTGGCCAATCATAGTGGTAGATTTCATGGGATCGTGGAAAAGGGAAAGATTCATCCTGTTTGTTGCTATTAATGCGCAGGTGGTCATATATATATATTTGGCCACTATGGACAATATATATATTATCTGGCTTGAATTAGCAATGCAGTCATATATACAGGGTTGACAGGTGTAAGCAAAGTCCCCTCACGGCTGCGATGAACAATTATAAGGCGTAGTTTTTAAAAGGACAACAAGATTTTCCAGCCATTTTCTCCAGCATTGTGCATGTGGGCAGAAGCGGCTTGCATGCATTAGCTGAGGGAGCAATCGGGCTCCCCATCCTCCTGCTGTGAGGATAAGAGGCTACTGTTGTGAGAATAGAGTGAGGTCATCTGCTGTGGTGGAGGCCTCAGAGTGGATCACGTGTCCAGGCGGAGAGGGGAGCAGGGCTGAGCTTTGCCAGGAAGGAGATGTTAGCTGCAGAAACAAAAGCATTGTGAGCGGGTGTACAGGAAAAATAACTTCTTAATGACCGGGGACATATGACATCCTTGCGGTCACAGAAAGCCAGCCACAGACATCATAACATGGTGACACGTGAATCCTGCTGTAGAAAGGCTGCCTAGAGCTCCTTAACACTGCTTGATAGAGGCTTACAATAAATGTGCCACCCCAGGCAGCATTGAGATCTTCCCTGTTACGTCTAAATGATGCTGGATTCACACTTCCCGTTTGAACGATAACATTCAAACTTCCCTGCCTATCCCTCTCTGCAGCATCCCCGAGCAAAATAGGGCTTGTTTTTCCAGGTAATGTCTAGACTCTGTCCATTGTCACATGATGATTTAAGTGTATAAGCTTACAGGAAATTACTCATGCTTAGACACTTAGAAGAGTCCTCCTAGTTAGCTGATAACGCTCTTTTGTGTTTACCACTTCAGGCGGCCTGCTGACTTTCTCTACTGCTTTGCATTGCTTGCTATATGTATTCTTTTATATTTTACAAGAGATTATATGCTTAGAGAAAATTGCATAGGAATATATATGCGTCAATGTATCATTGTATATTTATAATGTGCCAACATCTTTTTATGTCTTTTTGAGTTGAGTGTTGCAACTAGGCAATACAGATAATATAAACCTCATAAACTCAATTATTTTAATGTGTGTGTGTATATATATATATATATATATATATATATATATATATAATATTATATTAAATATAATTTCCTGCATGATCTATCCACACCTTACAATTTCATCCTATTATAAATAAATAAGCTATTACAAATGAGAGGGTTTAAGCAGAACACAACCTGTGAATTTGACTTTCCTGGGTTTTGTTCCAGCCCCCCAGGGCATCCCGAATTGAGATTCCACACTGTGTGAAACCCCCCCAGAATGCCACTTTTCACTTACCTTTTCCTGGTTCCAACAACACATGCACGGGCTCTCGTCCATTGAGAGCTGTCTGCCGTGACTGTCATTCAGCAACCGTCTTTCATTGACTAGAATGGGGAGAACACCCTACCGTATCCCCTGCATCACTGATAGCTTGCGCTCTCCTGCCCCAGCCTGCATCTGAATTGTTTGGATATGCGCGCCACCGGGGATATAGTAGCGCACACTACCCATTCAACTATGAGAGACGTTTGCCGAATTACGTAGTCATCGCAGATGGCAATCATTGCACCAGAGCCTGCACATGTTGGAAAAGTGGGCATTAAAGCACGCTCCGGGGGTTCAAAGGAGCAGAGGAGCCCCCTAAAATATGGAAGAATTGCTTGCTCTGCTTTGTTCCCGGGCTGCGGCAGTCGTATGTCACACATCCACTTCTACAGCAGCAACCCGCAAAATCAGCCCTGGAGCAGATTCTGCTCAATTGAAGGCTTCCTAGGGCTGTTGAATGAGCCAGGCAATGCCCCCTTCAACACCCTGAAATCCTTACCTGAACCTCAATCTTTGGCGGAAGTGTGTTTGGCTGCAGGTGGTCACATGGGCTGTCTTTCTTGTCTGCTGGTCGAGGTTCAGGGTTTAAGGTGCAGAGTAAGGATTTTGAGGTGTTGCTGGGGGGGGGGGGGACTCCAGCAATCTGGATTCCCCCCCAGCCTGTCACAGTTTGCTAGGAAACGGGTGTGGGACTGCTTGAATTTTGCACTACCATGACAGAGCTTCTTTTCCGAATTATTTTGGTCCTAAAGTGAAACATTCCTCTCCCCCCCGTCCCTGCTGAATCTGACTCCGAGACAGGGAAGAGGGATACAATTTACATTTCAGGGCCACTTTGAAGGTGGACTTGGGGCTGAAACGTACAATACCTTGCTGGAACACTGAGCCTTCCTTCATTGGCCTGATTTTCTCCTATTATCCAGGATCCAGGATCAGGATGGCCACAAAGAGAGAGGTTAGGTTTAAATGCCCCCCCTCCCCCCCAGTTCTCAGTATTGTGTTTTCTCTTGAGGAAACCTCTGGAACCTTCTTTAATCGTCCAGTTTATTTTTTTAATTTTTAGGGCAGGGTACCTGTGGCCAGGGGGTCCACTGGAGTGCCACCTCATGTGGCTGTCTCCTGATCTCCTGCAGTAGCTAGCAGACTTGTGGTCCGGTCAGAGTAAGCCTCCCTCTTGTTTCTGTGTGTCTGTGAGGTTCTGTGTGTCTCGATTGTTTTCCCCGCTACATACCTTTCCAGACAATGTGAATAGATTTTGGTGCCTAGTTGGTCTCAACAATCTATTATGAATGCATAAATGGCGGCTGGCCGGAGAGTTTGGCCAGCCCTCGAGACTTTTTTACTCCCATCTTCCAGGGCTATGGCTGCCACAGGTTGTACATGCTTTTAGACTGGAAACCATTAATGTTCGTAGGGCGGGTGTGCTCAGGCTGAGCTCACCAACTAATACAACTAGAGATCACTTGGTACTCAAGTCCAGACCTAGTGAGTTATTTGCCACACATTCTGAGTAATTGGTAACTTAAACTTTAACTGTCATTTAAACCCTCTCCTAGATGCCTAGTTGCTTTGTTTACCAATCTTAGGGGTTACTTCAAGTATACAACTATAGGAAGACCCTGTTAGGACAGATATGTTCATGTACACCAGGACATTGTCACCCTCGTAGCATACCTAAGCTTCTGGGGGGGGGGGTTGAAGCAGGTCTTGTAGTTGTGCTGATCTGGTCTGCTCCTGTTGGTTTTGTCCTTGTATCGTCAGATGGTAACCATTAGGGGCTCTACTATGATGAGACCGGTTTGCTATAGCAGCACATGGTAATGTCTCTTCCTTCCCTGTAAGGAATGCTATCATACATGTTTCGGTCCATCTCCTTTTTTAGAGGATGCATCCTCGAGGTGACCACCACTACATCAAAGGCCTTGCTAAATTGGGCCAGAAGAGCTTTTCTCTTCATAATCCTGGCAGGGCTTCTTAATGTATAAAAATGTAGGTGGTTTCATTGTCTAAATGAAACCCTGTGTTTGGTTTTGAATTAGAGGCTACACACTCTAGATCCTCAGGGATAACCAAATAAGCAGTGGGTGTTCCCCATTAGATTTGTCGATCCCACAAGATCCTGGTGGCTTGTAGATTGTTCTTCCTGGGATTTATTGTTAAGATGTCACTTCAGATAACATCTTAACTCTTGAATCTAATTTCCAGCTGAGGATCACCTCATCATTTAGGACAGTCCTGTTCAGAGATCCCTACTTTACCCTGCTGTTCGATCCTCCTGAAGTCCAGATTCCCCTTTTCTGCCTAAAAGAGCGCACTCTTCTTCGCACACAAGAGCTAGTTATCCTGTCCTCTGTGTTTGTTTTAGGAATGTTATTTTATTAGAATACACTCCAAGTTTTCATCACAGATCACCTGTTAGTCGCCTATTCCTTTCTGAATAGAAACAATCTGCTTATAAAGCCACTATAGCTATGGAATATACAGGCCAGATCCTGGGCCTACACTTGTATAGATGTTTCTGCTCCATATATTCCGGCTCAATCCATAGCAGTTTCCACTTCCTGGGGTGGAAGATCGGAAGCTTTCATAGAAGAATTTTGCTACAGCTACTGTGCACCACACCTTCCATAAGCACTACCGTTGAAACCTTTTATCATACAAATAAGCCCTGGTAGAAATGCTCTACAGATGGTATCCCACCCTTAGAATCTCAATTTCTTGATTATCCTCGCCGCGGACAATGGAAGAAAATCCCTGTTAGACTTACCTGTGCCGGTTGCCAGTATTTTTTCTTGCCCAATACTGAGAACTGTGGGGAGGGGGTTGGGCTTTTAAACCTGTCCCAGTTTGTGTTTTCTCTCTAGGGGAGGAGCCTCTCTCTCTGTGGCCGTGTTGAAGGACTCTTAGAAATACTTTTAACTGTAAGTCTAACAGAGATTTTTTTCTTCAAGCTCAAGCATTGAAAATAACAAAAAAGATCATGCTGCTGTGTGGTTTGGGCAGTTTCCAGTAGACACAGCTCCCTGCCCCACAGACAAACTTTTTGCAGGACAGCGGAAGTCAAGTATCTCTCTTGGAAACCACAGTGCATGCATAAGCTCTGGTACTTGTCTGCTCTCTGGTCTGTTTTTCAAATTAGATGCGATGAGCCTGCCATGCTTGTATGAATGTTTTGACCTTTTCAAGAAATGTTAGGCTGGCCTGTTGTTTATAATAGGGGTTTACCTAAATGATGCATGCACTGCTGCCTGTAACTGATATACTAAGCCCTCTTTAGCTCAGGTTTACATTAAAGAAACTTTCCTTCATTGAATTCAACGGCACAACAATATGTTTGCTAACAAAATGTGGGGGGAAGGGGGGGGGAAGGGAGGGAGCCATTCAGGGAGACCCATTTACATGGTGCATACAGATCAAAAATAACAGGGTTTAACCCCTTACTCTTTGCCAGTTGACAGAGCCATGCAACTCATCCCTTTTCATCTTTGTGATATCTCAAGCACCCAGAAAGAGCAATGCTTGCGTATATCTTCTAATTTTCATTTCATTTCATTGCCATCACTCCCTAATTGTTACTCTGTTACGGTGCCCCCAAGCTTTACCTATCATACATCCATGACTTTTAGCCTTTTGCTGATGAAGGCTACTAGGCCGAAATAAATGTCCACAAGTGATGCCCTCAGTCATTGATCTTTATTGCTGATTGAGGTAAGGGTATGCACCCAGACCAGCCATAAGTTCTCTTATTTCTGCATTACTAGTCTGCAGCACACTGTGGTTGGTTGATTTTTTTTCTCTTAAAGATAGTGTAAGTAACTTTCCTGGGGTCAATAATGCCATTGTCTGTTTTAAACCCCACTCTTAGGGCATTCAGATTCATGGTCTTTCTGTTTAAAAGTGTGTGGGATGCATATTACTGTTGGTGACACATGGTGTTTGCAGGCATCATTATGCATGGTGCATGCATGCCAGCCCTGAGCACAAATGGTGATGCGGTTATCGCAGGCCCAGGAAGCTGAAAGGGTAAATATTAATGACCGATTTCAGGTTTACTAGGGTGCTTTAACCAAAGTTGGAGTTTTGGTGTTTAAGGCAGACTTAATAAGGCCCCACAGTTTTAAAGTAAACATGCTAAGGAAGGCTGCTGACAGATACAGGGTCCATACTATGGGATCATTGCTGATCATGAAGCGGTAGAAATGTGTACCGTGATGGGGGGGGGGGTGTTAAAAGTTTTTACTTAATGTATATTTGTCCTAGATTTATCTATTTGTCTTTTGTATTATAGATGTTAATCAACCTGAAAATGGCTTGCTCTCTAATATTATAAATGACTGTACTTCGATTATGGCAAATGTTATTACAAGTAACCATTTGAAACTGGAGGAAATTGTAAAGTCACTCTGAAGACCTTCTTAGTAACAGCAATGATTCTATGCAGAATGGTACTTTGAGCAGAGGATTCTACCCTAAATCGCATTAAAATTTACTGGTGCAGGCAATCCTAAGAAATCAGATTTTCTGTCCTCTGATGACGGCGACAGGACAGGATATAAAAGCACACTTAATTTCTTACCTGATTCATCTTCTACATCAGGCGGATGCACAGGACGATCTGGGAAAGATCAGTCCAGTAAGCAATTAAATAAAGGCCTTAAAACCCTTTTAAAAGTTTAAACAATAACAATGAAATATCTCAAGGTGTACAAGTATCAGTTGAACGCTGATTCATTGGAAAGTAAATGTAATGCTTTTCAAAATTGACTATTATCCAGAGGAATCCTATTCTACTGTAAAAAGAATGCTTAGAAGTAAATGACTTGAGAGATGCAACCATGTCTGTCGCTGACATGTTCAGGGGTGACTTGTTAGATAAAACCGCCACACAAACTGTTGAGTTGCCCGTTAGTTCTCAGGATATGTTGGAAGGCCTTGATCATAAAATACAAGAATATGATAAAACAAATCATAACGGTAACTGGGAAGCAAATGGACTATTAAATGGAAGCCAGTGTGATAATAAACCTGTTAAAAATAAAAACACTTTTAGTACTGGGCATCTAGATTTTCTAGCAAATAATACAGTTTGGGAGAGTGATGACGGGACTAAAAATAGTTCTCTTGATTCTCAAATGAAGCGCTTTGACTCTTGCTTACCTAAAGCTGATGTTAATAATAGAGGTAAGCGAAACACTGAACATCAACCTCTGAAAGGTCGGAGATTGCTGCATGTTTCCCCAGAATTAGAATTTGTAGAAGAGGAGGATCTTTCAGAAAATGAAGACAGTAGTGAAGAAGACAGCATGGACAACACCCTTCACTTCAGCTCAAAAGATGGAGTTGACAAAAAGGAAAGGCATCAGTATGTCTCTGATAAACTGGACCCTGATGTTTTACACCTGCTTGAAATGCACCTACGCAAACAGCAACTTGTAGACATAAAGGAGGAGGGTGAGGAAGAACCATTAGATGTTCACATTAATAAAGAAAAGCCACGGTCAGACTCCTATAAACTGCTGCGTAACATTTCTCCAGTGTTAGATATGGTTCTAGAGGAACCCGAGCTTGAGCATGCAGGAGACATGTTGGAGGACGACAGCAAAACTCCTTCTGATATAGATTCTGATGATAGCAGCCATGTGTCTTCCATAGAAGTGGGGCTTATGGAATCGCTGCAATATGACCTAATGAGTAAAAGTTCTAAAATAGATAAACATGAAATAGCCACAATTCTTCAAGGCCCCGACACCAATGTTGCATCACACCGAAGTAAAACCAAACAGCATGCTTCTTTTATTTATCTTGGTGATTGCAAATCTACCAATGTAAATGTTCAAAGAAAAGAACCAAAAACCCCCATCTCCCAAATGAGAGACTCAGGTGACCTGGAAGTGATACATGAGGATAGGTGTGAAGATGCAGTATCTGAAATTGTTTCTGAAGATGTTCTGGAAGCAGCACATATTGAATACAATGCTTCAGGATCACTTAATGACACACAAACGTCGTCAGCTGAAGAAAACTGTTTGGCTGATTCCAGTCAGGACGATCAAAGCTCAAATGTCACATCTTCCGACCAAGACCTTGGTTCAGATGTAACTCAGCAGATTATTTCAGAGGTAGGTAACCAAGCCACATACATGGTTGTTAGAGAGGACAAATCATTTCTGGACTCGGAAACCGCTTTGCCAGATTCAGACTCGGTTACCTCAGATGATGCATTGGGCTCACTATGCCCTTCTTCTAATGGAGATGTAACGCTACTTGCTACTTGTTTGGAGTCTACAGTGACCCAGGTGATACAAGAATTGGATAGCTCTTACCCAAACAATGAGGATTTTAAAACTGAAATTGATTCGTCTGAGCAGCAGGATGTGGTAGACACAGCTCTACCTAATCTCGACAAAGACCAAAAGGTTATTAAGGTAGTTATTACCGTATTTTACAGTGTCAGCCTTTATAAGCAGTAGAAAGTGAAGAAATAAGGTGACAACTTTCAGGCTGAGTATATTTAAGGTAATCTTAAAATTATACTCAACCTTAAGGATATCATCTTATTTCTTAACTTTCTAAAAGTAGTTTACATTAATAAGTTGTCTATTGAATTAAAACAATTTGGTTGGAGTAACAGGATGGACCAAGCCAGGCTGTAATGCCCTTCTATCCCACAGTCAATAAATTCACCAATACAGCATTCACATCATATTACCAAATATCATACAAATATTTTGTATCTTTAAAATCGTTCCAGCTTTAAAATAATTTATTCAAGTTGCCATATTATTACATCCACGTTTAAGAACGCCTGTTTAGGCTTTTATTGCTTTTATCACCATTAAGCAGATATGATAGTGAATGGCGACATGAAAATGACTGGGACCTCTGTCATGTACCTAGGAGCATATGGCACCATTGCAGAAGCTTACACCATCAGAGGCTTGGGCATTGCAACTGTCGCTAGGAACAACCCCTCTATAAGGGGACTTTGGGGATACAAAATCTCCACCTCCTCCTCCTCCTCCTCGGCCATCATGAGGGACACCAAGCAGGAGTTACAGTGACGGACCTATATAAAACATTTAAACCGTGATCGTTGACCACATGCTCCTAGGTACATGGCACCGGTCTCAGTCATTTTCATATATGTCACTATATACAATCATATCTACTTTATGGTGATCAAGGCAATGACAGCTGAAACGTGCGTCTGTAAAAGTGGATGTAATATGTCAACCTATATTACGGGTAAAGATTCTAAAGCTGGAATGGAATTTTAAATATACTAACATTGTTATGATATTTTCTTAATATGATGTGAATGTTCTATTGGTGAACACAAGATTTTTCCCCGCGGGATAGATGGGCATTACAGCCTGGCTTGGTTCATCCTGTTAATCCAACCAAATGTCAATAATAGCCCGGAACCCACAGTGATTAGTTAGAAGTACAAATATATTTGTCACTCTCTACACCTTCTTGTAAATTAAAAAAAGACTTCCTGTAACCCCTAAAACATCTGGGTGTCAGGGGCGTAACTGTGCCCAGCAAGCACGGAGACCAGGCAGCTGATATCACTTTCGCATTCCAGCTATGGTAGCCTAACAAAGGATTCGGCCTTGCCAACTGGACTCAGTCATTACGGTGTGCCTGTTGGCCCTGAGAACCATTATGGATACCAGTAGTCACGTGTTAGTTGGGAGTATTGACTGCCCTGTCTTCATGCTTCCGTCTAAGACGGGCCACAATTACCCTTATTAGGGCATCGAGGGCAGCCGATGCCTGCGGGATTAACCTTTTTTTTATAGGAACAAATTTAGGATGCTTAAATTGGGGGTAATTTTCAATAGCAACAACTTTAAATGACTATGTGTGACCAATGTTGTCACTATCAAAAATTAACCTAGCGATTTGTTAAGCTGTCATAATTTAGGTGTCCCAGACTTTGGACACCTAAGCCCTGGGTTACAGCCCCTATGCCTGGTGCTCCAGGCTAGTAGCCCACGAAGATGCTGGTATGCACATTTTTTTTTTCCAATAAAAAAAAAAAGCTAAAAATAGCCATGTAGTTTGGCCTGATATTCTCTCCAACAGACTTTAATTGTATTCGGCATTTAGGAGTTCCAAATGCCAGATTCTGGGGCTTCTATCTTTTATGTATGTAGGTCCCACTTCTCATCACCAGTATCTGGCACTGATTTAATCCTAAATGGTTGTTTCTGTATATTCTAAGCATACAGCACGTCCTGCTCCAGTAGTAGTAATAACATGTGGGTAGTCCTCCGCCCGCGCCGTGCACTGCAGACATGTAGAAAACAAACTCCTCCCGGCCCTTCATATACCGAGGGACCTCCCACAAATCCCCAGATTTCTCTGCAGTGCTGGAACTGCGAAGACATGAAGTATCACGCTGTCGCAGGCGAGCGGGGCTTGACAGCCTGAGGCCCTGCGGGACTATTTCCACCCGTCCTTCTTATTAAGAATATGCCTCCCAGCCTGGGCTGCGTTGGTCGGGTGAAGGTAGGCAGCACCTAGTGTGCTTACGGAGCTAGTCTCCACTGCAATCCCCCTCCATAGGGTAGGCGGTTAAGGCAAATGGTGAGCCTTCAGTGGATGCCCCTCCCGCACTAGTGCCCCCATGCCCCATCTAACGGTGAACCCTCTATTCGGGTCACCTTCCTTCCCAGATTCCCCCGTTAGGGGGGAAAAAGAGGGGGGGGGGGCTGTGTGTTGATGGCCTACTCCTTGCCCTAAGTACACTTTAGACTCTTACCGCTACTGGGTGTCAGAGCGCGCTTCACTTGCTTATTTTTAAACTGACCGCAGCGTTTTACTGTGCCTTATGCGCACACAGCAGCATTGTTTGGGGAAGCTACGGCGTTTTTCAATTTCCCTTGCTCACTTCGTCAGACTTCTTCTCTGAAGTGATGCTGACGTAGCTACATTCTCTCCTGATTGGCTGCGCTCCTTCTAGCTTCGCGCGCTCCGGGGGGGAGGCGTGGTTTGGTCTGGCGCGTCATCGCCCGCTATTGCACGCCCTTCGAGGTTCGCTGGGCGCCATTTCCTTCTCGCATGCGCGTGGTGAAGACGGTCCTCCCCTCGCAGACTGTAAGTGCCCTCTTGGGCGATCTTTTCTAGCTTGTTTCCTCACGCTCGGCTCTGACATCCCTGTTCCCCTTGTGTCTTTCAGACAGCGGTCATCGGTGGCTTCCCCTGGCCCGACGTAGCGCCCGGTCCAGACCATTTTTCAGATTTTACTCCCACTTCCCAGCGGCTTATAGGGGCATCCAGGGTTGCTTAAAGCGTCAATCCCTACTGGCATATTGAATATAATAATCACCATATGGAGGCATCCCAGGACATCGCGAACGGGGTCCCCCTGGGACAAGCCCATCTGTGTGCAGCTTGTGGGGTTTCACCTAGCAGCAGTGACAATTCACGGGTCTGCGTACCTTGTGCTCAACAGGCGCTAGCCGGTCTTCCCACCTCGTCCGAGGCTGGGCCCGCACCTCGCCTTATTTCCCCTACTCCCCCAAGCTTGAGCATAACCCCCAATACTAGTGGGGATTCTCACGCTGATTTGGCCTCTAGATTGGCCAGTGTGGAAAGCTTTATTGCTGGCTCCCTGGCGCGCAAGGCTACTGCCAAGAAGCGTCGTTTGAACCCTGAAGCTACTATTCTCCCTGTAGAATCTGATGATTTGCTGCTTTCCTATGCTCAGTCCCCATCAGAGGTAGGGGAACTGCTATCTGACTCAGGATCCTACGAGGACGAGTCCAGGAGTCAGGAGGAGTCTGGCTCTGATCTTTGGTCCCAGGACGACATTGACAGACTGTTGTCTCAGATCTTTGATGTTTTATCCCTCTCTCCCCCTCCCGCGGCACCTCGGCAGA
Organism: Gastrophryne carolinensis; assembly: GCA_027917425.1. Lineage (NCBI taxonomy): Eukaryota > Metazoa > Chordata > Amphibia > Anura > Microhylidae > Gastrophryne > Gastrophryne carolinensis. The sequence goes on from CM051235.1 coordinate 210,978,053, forward strand.
GGGGCGATCTGTTTCATACCGCTAGGGTGCGGTTGGAGTTTCCCGAACAAACTCACTTTAATAACCTAGTGCTGAAAGAATGGGAACATCCCAGTAAACTCCAGGGGATTCCCAAGGCTGTGGATAAGAAGTATCCATTTCCTGCCGATCTTGTTAAGTGTTGGACATCACCGCCCGAGGTCGATGCCCCGATTCTGAGTCTGTCCAATACCTCTATTATGCACTCCCCTGACACTACTACGCTGCGGGATTTAGAGGATCGGCGAGTTGATCAATTGGCATGTCACGCCTTTGCATTTGGGGGAGCGTCGCTCCGCCCGGTTTGCGCCTTAGCCATCACGGCGGTGGCGCTCAGGACTGTGGTTAAGACTGCTCTGGAAGGGGCGGATGACTTGCCCTCTGATGCCGCCAATGCTCTGGCCACCTGTGAGACCTTTGTGAATTATATCCTATCTGCATCGGACGATGCTATTAAGCTGAGTGCTAGATCCTCTGCTCTGGTGGTAGCCATACGCCGTGCGGTCTGGTTACGCCAGTGGGCTGCTGACAATGTCGCCAAGAAGGCCCTTACGGGGCTTCCGTTTAAAGGACTGCGCCTGTTTGGAGAAAGATTAGATATCTTTGCCAAGGGGGGCAAGCTGCCCCAGCGCAAGCGTCAGATTCGGCCCTTTCGTGGTCCAAGCTCCCATTCTACCCCCTACCGGGGGACCAAGCAAGGTAGAGGGGTGTCCTTCTCTGGGTCGCGCTCAGAACCCTGGAACAAGAACAGAGGACGCCGTCCTGGCTCCTCCTGGGGGCCCAAGCCCAAAGCCCCCCCAAGACCCCCCAAGCATGAAGGGGCGCCCTCGCCTGTCAGGGTGGGGGGACGTCTACAGCACTTCGAGCATGTCTGGAGACGCCGGTTACAAGATAGAATTTGCGGTGCTGCCCCCTACCAGGTTCGTCGGGTCTCGGATCCCGCAGGATCCTGCCTCAGCTCGGGTCTTGATGCTGGCGGTGCAGGACCTTCTGGAGCTCGGGGTCATCTGCGAGGTCCCCTTAAGAGACAGGGGCATGGGGTTTTATTCCAACCTGTTCACGGTGCCCAAAAAGGACGGGTCAGTCAGACCCATTCTGGATTTGAAAATCCTAAACAAGTTTGTCAGAAGCAGGCATTTTCGTATGGAAACTCTGCGCTCGGCCATTGCCTCGCTGCGTCCAGGGGACTTCATGACATCTGTGGACATCAAGGACGCTTACCTGCACGTGCCGGTGTTCTCAGGGCACCAAAGGTTCCTCAGATTTGCGCTGTTGGATCAGCACTATCAGTTCGTGGCCCTCCCATTCGGCCTCACGTCGGCCCCCAGGGTCTTCACCAAGGTGCTGGCAGGGGTGATGTCTCTCTTAAGACTAAAGGGCATACGCGTGTTGCCCTACCTGGACGATATTCTCATCACCTCTCAGTCTGTGCGGCAGGCAGAGCTGGACACTCGATTGGTGGTGTCCACCCTGGAGTCCTTCGGCTGGGTGATCAATTACCCAAAGTCCTCTCTGTCCCCCTCTTCAGTGACCCCGTTTCTGGGGATGATTCTGGACTCGGTTCAGTCAAGGATATTCCTTCCTCCGCAGAAGGTGGAAGCTCTGACAACCCAGGCGAGATCCCTGCTCGCGAACCCTCATCCCTCCATCCGGCAGGGAATGCAGTTGGTGGGCTCGATGGTGGCAAGCTTCGAGGCGGTGCCCTTTGCCCAGTTTCATCTGAGAACTCTGCAGCTTCACCTTCTGTCAGTATGGAACAAGGACCCAGCATCTCTGGACGACAGCTGGGTGATTCCCCCCTCGGTCAGACAATCCCTTGCGTGGTGGTTGGACCACAGGGATTTGACAAGGGCCAGATCCTTCCTGGCTCCCTCCTGGGAGACGGTCACGACGGATGCCAGTCTTTTGGGTTGGGGGGGTTTCTGGAAGTCCCTGCGCTTCCAGGGGAGGTGGGGCCCTCAGGAGGCCCATCTTCCTATCAATGTCCTGGAACTCAGGGTGGTCAGGTTGGTGCTGGAACGATTGACCCAGCACCTGAAGGGTCTGGCGGTTCAGGTACGCTCAGACAACAGGACGGCCGTAGCCTACATCAATCATCAGGGAGGAACCCGGAGCAAGGATGCTCTCCAGGAGGTGTCTCTGATTCTAACTTGGGCAGAGACCAATGTACAATGCATATCGGCTGTCTACATTCCGGGGACGGAGAATCTGCTAGCAGATGCTCTGAGCAGGGGGTCGTCCCGTCGGGGAATGGTACCTCTGCAACAGGGTATTTCAGTCCCTTTGTCACCGTTGGGGTGTGCCGGATGTGGATCTCTTTGCGTCACGTCACAATCACAAGCTCCCGAGCTTTGTATCCCTGTCTCAGGATCCTCTGGCTCTGGCCACGGATGCCCTGTCAATGTCTTGGAAGGAGTTTCGGCTCCTGTATGTGTTTCCACCAATTCCCCTTATGGGCAGAGTGCTGCGCAAGATCGCTCTGGAAGGGGTACCCGCGATTCTGGTGGCCCCAAGGTGGCCAAGAAGAGTGTGGTTCGCGGACGTGGTTCAAATGGCAGTAGATCAGTGCGATCTGCCAAGGTTGCCGGACCTTCTGACCCAAGGGTCTCTACGCCATCCCAATTTACTAACGCTGGCTTTGACGGCCTGGCTATTGAAACCTCCATCTTGATGGAAAAGGGTTTATCTGCGTCTGTTGTGGCTACCATGGTGCAAGCCAGGAAGAAGACTTCTGCTGCCATCTACTATAGAGTGTGGCGGGCTTACATTGACTGGTGTGAATCCAGGTCTCTTCCCTGCCGGGAATTCTTAGTATCCAGGGTGCTGGAGTTCTTACAACATGGCCTAGACTTAGGTCTCAAGCTCAGTACCTTGAAGGGCCAGGTTTCGGCCCTGTCCATCTTCTTTCAGAAGACCTTTGCCCATCACTCTCTTATCAAGACCTTCTTTCAGGGGGTCACTCATGCACGCCCCCCTCGGAAACCTATGGTTCCTGTTTGGGATCTGAACTTGGTGTTGTCGGCCCTGCAGGGGGCTCCTTTTGAGCCTATCCATGAGGCCGCCCTAACTGTGCTCATGCTCAAGGTTGTCTTCCTGGTAGCCATTACTTTGGTCAGACGTGTGTCTGAGTTGGCTGCTTTGTCTATTCAGCCTCCCTACTTTGAGAGACACTGGGACAAGGTGGTGTTTCGCTTCAAGCCAGACTTCCTGCCTAAGGTTGTGTCTGCATTTCATTTGAATCAAGATATCGTACTTCCTTCCTTGTGCCCCAATCCTAGTAACCCTAAGGAAAGGGTTTTGCATTCCTTGGATGTGGTCAGGTGTGTCAAGTGTTACTTGTGCTCTCTTCGTTGTGCCTCATGGGCCTAGGAAGGGTTTGGCTCCCGCCAAGTCTACCATCAGTAAATGGATTCGTCAGGCTGTTGTTCAAGCCTATACTGCCAAGGGGAAGACTCCCCCCTTTCGTCTTACTGCTCACTCTACTAGAGCTGTTGGGGCTTCTTGGGCTTTTCAGCACCAGGCCTCTGTTGAACAAGTCTGCAAGGCCGCTACTTGGTCTTCTGTACATACCTTTACTAAGTTTTACAAGGTTGATGTTCGGGCCTCAGCTGACGCTGTGTTTGGCCGCAAGGTTCTGCAGGCGGCAGTAGTTTAGACTGCTTGCTGCTGCCTTCTGTTGGGGATCCCACCCTTCTTTACGGACACTGCTATTGGATGTCCCACATGTTATTACTACTACTGGAGCAGGACGTGCTGTATGCTTAGAATAATACAACTCTGTGAAGTACTCACCTGTAGAGTTGGTATTATATGCATACAGCACGTCCTGCTCCACCCCACCCTGTTTCACCTTGTTCTGGATCCCCTGTTGGTGATTGTTATCTTTGATATTTTTGCCAGTTTTGGGTGGTTGCTTTCTCCTGGTCTCTATTTCACACTGCTTTTCAATGCTGGGGATTTGTGGGAGGTCCCTCGGTATAAGAAGGGCCGGGAGGAGCTTGTTTTCTACATGTCTGCAGTGCACGGCGCCGGAGGTGGAGGACTACCCACATGTTGTTACTACTACTGGAGCAGGACGTGCTGTATGCATATAATACCAACTCTACAGGTGAGTACTTCACAGAGTTGTATTTTTCCTAGTCTCAGACAGGAAGTGAGAGTTTTCAAGGCAAAGATTTTACAAACCAAAAAAAAAATCACACAATCTAAAGTAAGGCGACCAAACTTTTTGTGCAGTGCGAACTAGCCTCCCAGTTACATATTCTCTTAAAGGGACAGTCCAGGGCAACAGAAATAATGAGGGAGGGGGCAGTTCACCTGATTCCTGTCCCATGTACCTCTCCTCCATTTCCAAAGTTTACCCTGCTTTCAGTTTTATTCCTCTAAGACCACGTGGTCTAACAAGCACTTTGTCCCGTGTGGCTTTCGGCGTGAGCAAATATGGCAAGCCTCAGTGGTCTATCAGCTGTCGCTGACTACATCAGAGCCCACATCACTGATAAAGCTGTGCCATGACATGTCTTTCCCAGCTCAGTCATGGCACAGAATGGGAGAAAGACGCTTCACTTAGAATACATAAGATATTTTAATATGATCTGAGATTTTGAGATGCTTTGAAATGGCTTATTTTACACTGTTACCAAGGGGCATAAGGTGGGAGGAAGTTAGTGTGTGCCTGGACAGGGACTTAAAAGCCAACTGGGTTAGCACTGGAATCTAAAAGATTCCAGGGCCGTCCGCTGGCTTTCCCCCGGGGCATCCCAGGTCGAGATGCCCCGCTTTGTGAAACCCCCCAGCGGCTCCACAACACTTACCTCTTTTCTGGCGCTCCTTCATTGATGTAAACAAGGGTGGCCGCATCCCCACTTCTTGTGTCTGTGTGCATTCCCACATCCATTCAGATAGTATAAACAGAGTGAGTAATGAATATGCACGGGGAGTGGCTCCGATTGGGGGAAAGCCTGTGCATGTGCCTTTGGACCGGCAAGAGGTGAGTTTGGAAGGGCCATCTGGGGGGGTGTCACACAGTCAAAATTTTGTTCTGCTTTAAGTCTGCAAGATATGTTACTGAGCAGAGTACACAGGTGGTCTGTTTTGCCAATTAAAACTGAGGGAACAAGCCACTTATGGAGAGGCTCTAAAGCAGACCTCCAGCCAACTAACTCGCTTCAGGCATGCTGCATACATCCTGGCTGAATATCCATGCAGTACAGAGGCCCGTTTTCCCTGCAGAGTTCTGACTGGGTGGGGGCACAAGAAATGGCTGCCCAAGTGCAGCAGCCATGCCTCCACCAATAGGAGGCATGCAGTATGTAGGCATTTGCTTTGTTCTACATTGTAAGCAGTATTGTGTTGTATCGCACGTCTGAGGAAGAGAACTGCACTTTCTCGAATACTTACCATTCCAGGCCGAGTATATTTAAGTTATTGCGTGGTTTTTACTTGTTCTATGTTGTATGCGCTTGCTGTGTCTAATGTGGTGACAGCCTTGGAATCACAGCTCTATAATGCTGTTTGATTTGTACAGTTATTTGGCCTAGTTATTAAAGCAGACCAAAAGTAAAAAAAAAACTAGTTCAGTAAATTGCATCCCTAAAAGTCCCGCTCTGGTAATGACATAAACTATTTAAGAGGGCTTAAATCCATGCAGATGTTTTTGAATAGCAGGTAGATTCTATGCTGCACAACTGCATGGCAGCGGCCATCTTACCACATACATGAGTCCAGTTTATATAAAAACCCAATCCCACAGTCAAAATTGCCTCACGTATCTGTGCAATCCTTTATTTCTAGTAGAAAGACATCAGCTGTGATGACGCATTGCTCTGCTGCACAACTGATAGAATTGTATTACTTTATAAGATACATGTTTACATTTGACAGAATGGGAGTGCGGTAAATCTAGAGTCTGCAGTGAACAGTGATAAAGATACATTGTTGCAAGTTTCCTATCACACACAGAATCTCCTTAGCAGCTGGTTATTCAGTGTGTGTGTGTTTATATAACACAATACACAAGCTGCCACTCTCTTTCTGCCTCACTCTGACTGCAATGGAGGGGGGCGTGACAGCTAACTTTGACTGATGGCGGGCGTGTTGCCACGTAAGAGCGACAAAGGAAGAGAAGCCCGTTGAGAGAGTAGAGAGAGTCGAGTGGCAAGGGACCTGCATCCAACCTTTCAGGTGAGTGCTGCTGGCCCGGACTAAAAGCGATCGCAATAGCCTGAGTATAGCTTTTTTTTTTTTTTTTTTAATTTGTTTATTTGCCTGAAAATTGCCTGCAATGCTTCCCTGTAGGATCCTATTGACAAACGAACAGATCAATTTATCAGGCATGTCTTTTCCATACTTGAGTCCTGCCTCTTCTAAGGTTACTATGGCTGGCAAATTATAGGTTAAGCAACAAAGAGTACACCTTCAGAGTAGCTATTTCCACACTTCTATTCTTCAGCTTGTGGATTGGTTCCTGGCCATGACCATGACGAAGTCCCCCTTTTGTGGGAAGTTTCTTGATGTTATTGTAGTAAATGTCCTGAAAAGATGTAAACGATATTGTAAAAAGAGCGATGAGGTGGGGTCAGATCTACTAGGTTACCGCAGAAGAGGAAAACTAGGCCCCTTTTTCGCAGATCTATTAGTTTCTTGCCAGTTCGAGATTTCGGGGGCACAGTACCAGATGCCATAAGGATTTTTCTGGTAAGCAAAAAGCCTCAACTCATCCCTCTGGCAAAATAAATCCAAGTCTCCCTCTTATTTCTCCCAGGCATGAAAAGAACCCTACCAGATGGGGAGAATTGACTGTTTCCCCTAATGTTGTAGGCATGGGTCTGGGAAATGGTCTCAACAGGCTAAAAGATCGAGTTTGAAGCCAAGCCTCCTTGCAGGTTCATTGTATTAATGCTTTGCTTTCCCTGCTAACAGAGAAGGAGGTAGTCCTCAGGTCTGCAGGAGTCGGCTAATGGAAATAGGGGGGGGTGCTTGCGATTCTCTGTCAGGGCCATGCTTCTGCTGGGTCTAATGGTATCCCCTATGGTGACTGGTCCATTTGCCCTATTTCACACCTGGTCTCTGCAGTCACTGCTGCTCTCTGCCTTGGAAAGATCTTTAGCTTTAAAAATAAATTAAATATAAAAATAGCAATTCATTAAAATTGGCATTTGCCCTAGACTAAAATGTTTTTTTCCTTCCTCCCTGGCGACTGTGTCTTTGTTTTTTTAAAAACTAGAGTGGAAGGTGCAGCTGGAAGTATATGTCGACCAAGAGGAGCTACACCTTTTTTATCTTTCAGTCCCACCTTCAGTTGTGCGTTAACCCACAGGTATCAGAATTGTGAAGCTCTGAAATGGAGGAAAAAAGAAAACCATGCTAGAGATGAGAACACAGAACTGAGTTTTTACAGTTGATGTTATGTTGGCTTCTAGAGTTTTCTGGATTTTTATCTTTATTCTTACCTTTACCCATGAAATGTGCCATTGGCTGTAACACCAAAACCATGATTGATCCACCTCCATGCTTAATGGCTGGAGAGGTATGGTTTTCATAAGATTCTATGCCCTTTTTTCTCCAAACATACCTTCGTAAAAGGGGATTTCTTCTGATAACACTTCCATATTTGTGCAGATGTCACTTAGAGTGCTACAGCAGGCAAAGGTAATTGTTATACCATTGCGTTGGGCTATGTTTGGCACGGTTCTAAACAGGAGTATAATATTGGGACTAAAAGTAACTGAAAAGCTCCCTATTCGAAGATAAAAGTGCAATTTCTTAATATGTGTTATACCATTTAATTGCCAAAGTGTCTGTTTTATTTGACAATATTCTTAGTATACATCACGTCCTGTTCCGAAAGATATCCTTACACATGGGTTATTCATCTTCAGATGTTACGTGACTGCAGAGCAGAAAAGTGGCCCCTCCCGGCCCATATATAGCGAGGCACCTCCCACAGAACCCCAGATTTTCTCTGCAGTCTCGGACTGCCAGGACGAGAAAGTGGCTCTCTCTCTTTTTCAGGCAGGTGAGCGGGGTCTTATGGCCTTATGGACCTGTGTAGCTATTCCCACCCGTTCCATCTTTATTATACTGCCTCCCAGCCTTGGCTGTAGCGTTCGGGTGAAGGTAGACGGCACCATATTTACCCACCAAAGGGTAGATGGTTCAGGCCATGGTGAGCCTTATGGGATGCCCTGCCCGCATTACGTGTGCCTTTCTCCCCTATCCGTCAGTGGGTTCCCTTATGAATGACCGCTGACTCCCCTCGTTCCTCTGAGTCCCTTAGGGGAAGGGGGGGTGGTTTTCTATATATAATATATATAGTGTTTTCATGTATTTGTGTGGCACAATTTGTATCATGCTCTGGCGTATGCGGAGCGCATTATGCACTGATCCCCGTTGAAATTGGTTGCACTGTTTTCCTTTTATCTGATACCGTGCTCTTGTACACCGCTTTGCATATGGCGGCGACATTTACCTCAGGCGCTACAGCGCAGCCATTGGCTGTTTAATTCACGTGGGCGCGTCTTTTCGCGCTCTTCGGAGGGAGGTGGGCGGGGCGAGTGATGCTTTTTGCGTCACTCACCCGCGGCCCGCCCCTCAAGGTATTTGTGGGCGACATCTTGTCTCGGCGGTGCTGCGTAGCTGGCGTCTCCGTTTGCGGTCTGTAAGTGCCCTCTTTTTTTCATACTCCTCCGTTATATGTATCTATGCCTTACGGGATCCTCTCTTTATGTCTTTCAGGCCTATAGAACTAGTGGTTTCTCCCGGCCTATACATTGAGGGAAATTTGTTTTAATACCTTTAATCCTCCCACTTCCCTTGCGGTGCATTGGGGGCATCCCGGGTTTGCTTCTAGCATTATTCCCAATTGGCCGTTTTGAGCCACACTAATCACCATATGGAGGCTTCTCAAGACAATGAGTCCGGGGTTCCTTCGAGACAAGGCCGGTTCTGTACTGATTGTGGGGTTTCCCCTGTACCTTGTGAATTCAAGGTCTGTCTTTCCTGCTCCCAGCAGACTGTTGCGCGGTTGTCTGGGATGCCCCTGCTGAGGGCCGCGTGCCCTGAGGCCTTACCTACTCGCCCTCGCTTACATTCAGCTCTGGTTGTGGCGCATGCTAGCGGGGATGCCCAATCTGATTTTGCTGCTAGATTGGCTGATCTAGAGAGGCGGATGGGCGGTTCTGAGCCGCGCAAAGCCATTGGCAAGATACAGCATTTGATTGATAATGTGTATGTTTGCCCTATGACTTCTGAAGCTATGGATGACATTGTTGGGTTTTCCCCTGAGGGGGAATTATTCTCAGAGTCTGATTCTGAGGTTCAGAATAGGTACTTGGATGATCCCATGACGGGGTCCAATCCTTGGGATGCAGATAATACTGACAGGCTGCTAGCTCATTTATTTGAAGTGCTTGAAATTTCTCCCCTTGTTGCTCCTCCTCCGCAGCAGGGAGAATTATTTTATGCTGCTAAACCTGTTCCCCGCACAGGCACATTTCAACAATCTCATTTTCCAGGAATGGGAGAAGCCTAGTAGGCTTCCTGGTGTACCTAAAAGCTGGGATAAGAGGTATCCCTTTCCCCTGGAAACAGCTAAATTATGGTGTTCTCCACCCGAGGTTGAGGCACCAATACTTGGACTATCTCATACCTCTGTGCTGCACTCACCTGACACTACCACTTTAAAAGATGTGGAAGACCGGCGCATTGATCAGCTGGCCTCTCACAGTTTTGCCTGTGCGGGGACCGCACTACGCCCTGTGTGTGCATCTGCTATTACAACTGTTGCGATCAGAAGATTGATCAGAAGTGCCTTAGATGGCGGTTCTGCGGCTTTGGGCAGAGATGTATTTAACTGGCTTATGTATTGTGAGGAATTTACTTCATATGTTCTTGCTGCCCTGGAGGAGCGGCAGAACCTCTGCCCTGCTGGTTGCTATACGCCGTTCTGTTTGGCTGCGCCAATGGATGGCGGATATTGCTGCTAAGAAGGCTCTTACTGGGGTTCCCTTTAAAGGGCTGCGCCTTTTTGGGGAACGTCTGGATCTGTTTGCCAAGGAAGGCAAGCTGCCTCAGCGCAAGAAGCCTCTCAGGCCCCTTCAGGGTTCCAGAGTTGCTCTGTCCCCCTTTTATTCCCCCAGGAGAGGAAGGGGGGCTCCCCCCGCTGGGGGCCGTGGTGAGTCATGGGGCAGGGGCAGAGGACGTGGCAGGCCCGGTCCTTCCTGGGGTTCCAAGCCTAAATCCTCCCCCAAGCCACCTCAGGCATGAAGGGGCACCCTCACCCATCCGGGTGGGGGGACGGCTTCTGTTTTTTGCTCAAGTCTGGAGACTCCTTGTCTCAGACCGGTGGATTCAGGAGGTTGTCTCCTCCGGTTACAAGATAGAGTTTGCAGCCTGGCCGCCCCCAAGATTCATAAAATCCCGGATGGCTCAAGACCCCCTGTCAGCTCAGTGTCTGTTTCTTGCTGTCCAAAACCTACTGGAATTGGGGGTTATTTGCCCGGTTCCTCTGCGGGAGAGGGGCAAGGGCTATTATTCCAATCTTTTCACTGTCCCCAAAAAGAACGGATATGTCAGGCCTATCCTGGATTTAAAGCTCCTCAACAAAGATCATCCATCAGATTCAGGCACTTTTGCATGGAGACTCTGCGTTCTGCCTTAAATTCTCTTTGCCCAGGGGACTTCTTGTCCTCTATAGACATCAAGGATGCTTACCTTCATGTGCCAATTTTTGCAGGCCATCAAAAATTTCTCAGGTTCGCAGTGGAAGATCAGCATTACCAGTTTGTGGCTCTGCCATTTGGTTTTACCTCTGCTCCCAGGGTGTTCACCAAGGTGTTGGCAGGAGTAATGGCTCTGTTGAGATCTCGGGGGAATTCACATTCTTCCTTACCTGGACGACATTCTTGTAGCTTCTCAGACTTTACAACAAGCAGAGATGGACGTTCAGACAGTGGTATCCACTCTGGAAAAGTTTGGCTGGGTGATCAATCTTCCCTGTCTCCTTCCAGGGTAAAGTCTTTTCTGGGCATGACTCTGGATACATCTCAGGTCAAGGTCTTTCTCCCTCAGCTGAAGTTAGAGAGTCTTCAGGCACAAATACAGCTCCTGCTGTCTTGCCCTCATCCGTCCATCAGACAGGCAATGCAGCTGGTGGGTCTGATGGTGTCCAGCTTCGCGGCTGTCCCATACGCTCAGTTTCACATGAGACCTCTCCAGGTTCATCTCTTGTCGGTATGGGATCGGGACCCAGGGTCCCTGGATCAGGTATTTGTGCTGTCCCCTCTGGCCATGCGGTCTCTGTCATGGTGGCTGGATCCAAGGAATCTGCTAGTGGGCAGATCTTTTTTGACTCCCTGCTGGGAGGCGGTCACCACGGATGCCAGTCTAACTGGTTGGGGGGCTTTTGGAAGGCCCTGAAATTCCAGGGGCAATGGGGTCCTCAGGGGGCCCATTCCCCAATCAACATTCTGGAACTAAGGGCAATAAGGTTAGTGCTTTCCCAGCTGACCACGCGCCTTCGGGCTCTGGCGTTACAGATCCACTCAGACAACCAGACGGCTGTTGCTTACATCAATCATCAGGGAGGAACCAGGAGCAGGAGGGCTCTCAAGGAAGTATCCCTGATTCTGTCTTGGGCAGAGGACAATGTTTCCTGCATCTCGGCTGTGTACATTCCGGGAGTGGAGAATCTGGAAGCAGACTCTCTGAGCAGGGGAGCTGCTCGCATGGGAGAATGGTCCCTCAGCAACACGGTGTTTCACTCTCTGTGCCTGTTGAGGCCAGCCGAATGTGGACCTGTTTGCGTCCCGTCACAACAACAAGCTTCCAGCCTTTGTCTCCCTGTCACAGGATCCCCTGGCCCTGTCAGTGGATGCTCTGGCAATGTCTTGGAAGAGCTTTCAGCGCCTTTATGTTTTTCCTCCATTTCCTCTGCTGGGCAGGGTGCTTCGCAAAATAGCCCAGGAGGGGGTGCCAGCCATTCTGGTGTCCCCATGTTGGCCAAGAAGAATTTGGTTTGCAGAAATCGTACAGTTGGCAGTAGATCGTTTCGTCCTGCCCCTGGTGCCAGACTTGCTCACTCAGGGGCGGCTGCGCCACTGCAATATACAAACGCTGGCTTTGACGTCCTGGCTGCTGAAACCTCCATCTTGATGGATAAAGGGTTGCCGCCCTCTGTAGCTAATACCATGATCAGAGCTAGAAAGAAGTCTTCTTCTACCATTTACTACAGGGTTTGGCGTGCTTACATTGACTGGTGAGTCTAGGTCACTTCCATGTTGGGTGTTCTCAATTCCCAGGATATTGGAATTTTTACATCATAGCTTGGATCTGGGTTTTCAGCTTGGTACTCTGAAGGGCCATGTTTCTGCTCTGGCTGTTGTTTTTTTCCAAAGATCTTTTGCTCCGCATCATCTGGTCAAGACCTTCATTCAAGGAGTTACTCATTTGCGTCCTCCGTGCAAGCCCATGTTACCCGTTTGGGATTTGAACTTGGTTTTGTCTGCCATGCAAGGGTCTCCCTTTGAACCTTTGCAGGAGGCGGCTTTGTCCACTCTCACTGTCAAGGTAGCCTTTTTGGTGGCTATTACCTCAGTCAGGCGAGTTTCTGAGTTGGCGGCGCTTTCCATCAAGCCTCCTTATTTTGAAAGACACCAGGACAAGGTGGTGTTTGGCTTTAAAACTGATTTTCTGCCTAAGGTTGTTTTTAATCTCAATCAGGACATTGTGTTGCCTTCCTTGTGCCCTAACCCTGGTAACCCCAAGGAAAGGGCATTACATTCTCTTGATGTTGTTAGGGCTGTGAAGTTCTATTTGGTGGCTACTGAATCCTTTAGGAAGACTGATGCTTTCTTTGTGGTTCCGTCTGGTCCTAAGAAGGGCCAGGCTCCTGCTAAATCCACTATCAGCAAGTGGATCCGTTGGACCGTGATTCAGGCCTATTCTTCTAAGGGAAAGAAACCTCCTTTCCGCCTTACTGCTCATTCTACTCGTGCTATTGGTGCACCAGGCTTCTGTTGAACAAGTTTGCAAGGTCGCAACTTGGTCTTCTGTTCATACTTTTTTCTAAGTTTTACAAGGTTGATGTTAAGGCCTCAGCTGATGCTGCTTTTGGCCGCAAAGTTATGCAGGCAGCAGTGGTTTAGACTGCTTGTCGTTGCTTTTGGGGATTCCACCCTACCTTAAAGTGGACCAACACCCAGGATTTTGACTATCCTGGGTTTTGGTCCACTTCGGGGGGGCACCCCGATTGGGGGTGCCCCGCTGTGTGAAACCCCCCAGAAAGCCCCAAAAACTCACCTCACCACGCTCCCACGTGACCGCGCCGTCCAATCCCCGCCGACGTCCAAGCGGGTGACAGCGACGTCCAAGACAGCGCGTCCGCCGCCGCCTCCCGCACATCACTTTTACAGGGCACGTCTAGAGGGGCGTGCGGGAGGCAGCCGCCGCCGATAAGGTAAGGTTTTGGGGGGGTTTCACCCCACAGAACATCCCGATCTCGGATGTCCCGCGGTGAGGGAGGTGATCGGCCTGGGAATCTTATAGATTCCCGGGCCGATCACCCCTGGGTGTTGGTCCACTTTAAGGACACTGCTATTGGATGTCCCATGTGTAAGGATATATTTCGGAACGGGACGTGATTTATACAAAGAATAATACAATTCTGTGATTACTCACCTGTAGAATTGGTATTATGAGTATACATCACGTTCCGCCCCGCCCCGCCCCGCCCCACCCTTGTTGTTTTTGTTACCTCTTTATGGTGATTGTTGTTTATATTCTCCCGGCTTTGTTAACTGCTTTTAAATACTGGGGGTTCTGTGGGAGGTGCCTCGGTATATATGGGCCGGGAGGGCCACTTCTTCTGCTCTGCAGTCACGTGACATCTGCAGATGAATAACCCATGTGTAAGGATATCTTTCGGAACGGGACGTGATGTATATTCATAATAACAATTCTACAGGTGAGTAATCATAGAATTTTAGTTTTAGCAATAGGCAAATAACTGTAGGCATGTATGCTTATATCCACACATTACAGTAGCCCACCATGAAGGAAAGGATAAAATCATTGAATAGGCAGGCAAGTAATTAAAGAGTCGAAATATAGGAGCTGCTGGATGTTGGGGGGGGGGTGAAAAGTGTGCATGGGGATGCAAAATAGGTCTGTGATAATTCTGAATGTGAAAATAATGAACTTTTATATACAAGGATAAAAAAACTGGTGGAAAAGTAGCTTTTAGATGTTCAACACTAGGGGGTGCTTGGTAGCCATTTACCAACAGAAAGCATATTTCCTTGCAGGAAACACTTTTTTAAATGCAATACATGATTGTTAAAGTATCTTCAATTCAAATGTTTATAAATTGGCCCTACAGCATTAGATATAGCTTTTGTTTCTTGTTTACCTAGAGATAACAGTCTGGACTGGAGAAGTGGGTGCTCAGATTAAATGTGCAATTGTATGGCTGTGTTCCCTGTTTTTAAAACCGCTTGGATAATATGGACAATTTGGACAGGCAGTGACTGCACACCTTAATGTATTCATTGTGTGCCTGAGGTGTTTTCTTGGATTTTTAGGATTTTTATTAACTCCAATCTTGGCTCCCACCAGCCAATCTGAGTTCTGCTGTTGCTTTATTTCAGAGCAGCAACAACTCCCAGGGTGTGTCCTGGTTAACAGGGAGACTAAACTAACCTAGCCTACCCTCTGACACCATCAATGAGTCCAGCATGCAAAACAGCATTGAACTGACGTAAAACTACTCCATCTGAGAAATCACTAAGGAAGCTGTGTCTATTGAAATGAATAGACTACTTTACATCAATGCGCTGTGTTTTGCTGCATTTGGAATAACACTTCATGCAGTGTTTTGGCCATCGTATGCACAGTACACATGGGAAGCACAGTTAAAGCGGAACAATACCCAGGATTTTCATTATCTCTAATGTTGCTCGTTGCCCCAGGGGCATCCTGATTTGGGGTGCCCCACTATGTGAAACCCCTCGATCGTACGGGCTCTCATCCAGTCAGCCCCATATGATGTGCATATTAATGCCCAGCATACAGCTCTGTTTACAAGCAGAGCTCGACAATAGGGAGCAGAAGTGGCCACATCCCCACTGGCAGCAGCCTCGCAGCCGATCTGAATGGCTGGGTGTGAGAGCACGTCTCAGCCCAGAGATGCTGGGGGTGCGGCCGGCATTGTTTACTTCACCATTGGAGTTGTGTGGCGACCCGGTGAAGTTCACACAGCAGGGCATCCCAATATGGGATGCCCCAGTGGAAGGTAAGCAGCTACCCAGGGGTTTGTTCTGTATTAAAATGGACCTTCACCCTGAATGTGTTTCCCACACCCTGTACATACAGATTGCTCACATAAACCTACCTGCATCTACTGCATGTTATGAGCCTTTAAACATCCAAGATGGCGGCTCATGGAGCATCAAGCAGCCTGCAAACGTGAAGTCTCTGTATCGCTCTGCATTCTGGGATTGCTGTACTTTTCCTGACCCCAACTCTGCTCTGTCTGTGCAGAGCACAGCTATAACCCTATCCCCTGTACTTTATCTATCCTGCTCTCCTCTCCTCCGTATGTGTGATGCTTCTGAGTCAAGATGGCAGCGCCCGTATCCTAGAGTCCTTAAAATATATTAATTTTAGATGCTGGGGAATAGTTTTTTAAGGGTTTGGGCTTTTCATTAACCCTTTAAATGCCAGCCACGTAAAATTTACGTGGTTGCCTCTCCGCCACTTAAATGCCAGCCACGTACATTTTACTTGCCTGGCATTCCCCAATCACAGTTAAAAAAGTAAAAAAAAAAGTCACTTACCTGACCCCTTGTTTGATCCGGCCGGGTCTCCTCTTCAGCCAGCGGGGCTCCGATCGCCGATCGGGGCTCCTCCGGCTGCAGGGGAGGGCCCGGAATAGGGTGCCCCCCCCCCGTTTCAGCAGCCGCCGGGATTGCCTGTAAAAAAAAAAAAAAAAAAAAAAAAAAAAAAAAAATGACAGTTACTCACCTCCGCTCCCGCCGCCTCTCATCTTCATGGGGGGGGGGCTCCGATCACCCCCCCCCGGCTCTTCTGTCTTCTGGAGGGGGGCATAACAGCCCTCCCTCCGCTGCAGCTTCCGATGGCGGCCGCCATCTTGGATTTTAGCCCCGCCCCTTCGGCAGTTCTCTTGTCAGATGCCGGTGACAGCTGGGCAGAGAAGGAGGGAGGTAGGCGATCTCCGATCGCCTGCCTCCCCCCTTCTCTGTCCAGCTGTCATCTGCATCAGATCGCCGCGGGACACTGCATCTGAAGATCGGACGTGAGTAGAGGTAAAATGTTTTTTTTTTTTTAAATAAAAATGTTAAACAACCTGTGTCTGTGTTTATTTTTTAGACTGTTAACCCTTTGTGAACTGGTAAGGGGTCCATGAGACCCCTTATACCAGTTCACAGGGCTCGGGGGTCTGACTTGCCATTAACCCCTGGCCCCCCAAATTACCTGCCTCCCCAAAGCCCAGGGGGGGGCAGAAGAGCCGTGGCCCTAGGCTATGACGGCTTGTAGCCGCAGGGCCAGGGGCCACTAAAGCTGGCCCCTGCACCCTGTTCTACAAGCCCCCATAGCTGGTCACAGGCTGGTTACGCTGGGTAGGGGGGACCTCACGCCATTTTTTTTTTTTGGATTTTTAAGGGTTTTAACCCTTAAAAATCCCAAAAAAAAATGGGGTCCCCCTCCCTTCGAGGGGGACCCTATGTCATTTTTTTTTTTTAATTAACCCTTTCTTACCTGTAACCCAGTAGGTATAAAAGGCTTCCAGCAGCAGCAGGAGAGCAGAAGCCTAAGTGATCAGCGTGGGACACAGGGATGGATGGGAGGTAAGTATTAAAAAAAAATATTAAAAAACATTTATTTTTTTTTAATAAAGATATTTTTTTTAAAAGTGTGTCTGTGTGTTTTTTTTTACTTTTAACCCTTTGTGAACTGGTAAGGGGTCCATGTGACCCCTATACCAGTTCACAAGGCTCGGGGGTCTGGCAAGTCACCTGCGGCTGGCGGGTGACTTGCCATTAACCCCTGGCCCCCCAAATTACCTGCCTCCCCAAAGCCCGGGGGGGGGGCAGAAGAGCCGTGGCCCTAGGCTATGATGGCTTGTAGCCGCAGGGCCAGGGGCCACTAAAGCTGGCCCCTGCGCCCTGTTCTACAAGCCCCCATAGCTGGTCACAGGCTGGTTACGCTGGGTAGGGGGGACCTCACGCCATTTTTTTTTGGGGATTTTTAAGGGTTTTAACCCTTAAAAATCCCCCAAAAAATGGGGTCCCCCTCCCTTCGAGGGGGGACCCTATGTCATTTTTTTTTTTTTTTAATTAACCCTTTGTTATGTGGATAGTAGTTGTATTTTATTTGTAAATGTTATAAAGTGCTCTTCTAAGTTTAGGGGATCTCCTGGACAGGAACGGGGGGCTACCAATACATATGTGGTATCATTGTAATCGGGAGAAATGGGGCTTTCACGTGCAATATGGTTTTCTTTAATAAAATAAATGTTTTTGTTAAAATAAAGGAGAAATTTTAAAAAATATATATTTTTTTATTTTTTTTAACTTATTTACTTAAAAATATATAAAAAAGTAGAAAAAATATATAAAAAAAAATACAAACAAGACATTTCATGTTAAAGTCTAAACTTCATGCAAAAATCACAGTTAAGCATGGCGCAAAATGGTGAATAATTACCTGTCAGCAGAGGGTGACAAAATCTCAAGTAGACTGGCAGTCAAAAGGTTACAGTTACCTATGCATGTTGGGTATTGTTCTGCTCGGGGGACCTTGCGCTTTCAGATTTAGCTTGTTTTTTCTTATTTGCATATTGATATTTTAGGAAAAGGTGTTTTTTATTCTGCTTTTTTATACAATTTTTTGTGAAACCCTGTGCAACCTAAGAATTCTTTGAGATATTACTCCCAGAAAGATGAGTCCACTACAACAAGCTGGGTACGATTAGAAAGCTTAATATGTGTACTTTCAGGAAATATATGGTTTATCAGGGATATTCCAAATGTAAAGGGTTGTTTTGGTAGAAAAAGCACAAGGTGCGCACTTTGTCTGCAGAGCTGAAATTTTGAAGTAAAATTACCATTACGCACATGCTTTACTTTGGGGTGTTTGGCAACTCTCTCCTTGACTGAACCTATGCATGTTGGGTATCGTTCTGTTTGGGGGATGTTGCTTTTTCAGATTTTCAGTTTTTTTATGGTTTGCATATAGTTTTTTTTTAGGAAAATGTGGTTTTGATTCTGCTTTTTTATTAATTTTTAGGGAAACCCTTTGTAACCAAAGAATACATTGAGGGATTACTTCCAGAAAACGGCACCTATGTCAACAATCCTGGTACGCCTAGAAAGCCTGAGGTGTGTACTTCTAGGAAATATATAGTTTGTCGGGGTATTTCAAATGTAAAGGGTTGTTTTTCTTGAAGGGCAGTACAGTGAGCTTCGCGCTCCCCCCTCTCCCCCAACACCTCTTGGCCTTTCTTCTGTTTGGTCTACCCTACGTGAGCCACGGCAGTAAAGCTGTAAATGTACACATAAAAGTGAGGTACTTTGCATTACATTTCCACCACAATGGTGTAAAGTGGTCAGAAAGGATTTTGCCTCCTGTGCTTCTCAACAATATATCTATGGTTAACCTAACCTACACCCTACCTGACAGTTTTGTCCCTGTGAGGATGTCCACTGTGATAATTTGTCCCAGACACCATACAGCCAACTTTTAAAAATACTCACCTGTACCCTTATCTTACTTAGCCTCAGGCTGTGCTGGTGGAGACATCACTTTGCAATGTGGCTCCCTCTAGAGGCAGAAGAGAGGGAAGCATGTCTCTGTTGGATTGTTCATTTGGAAATAAATAATGCCCATCTTTCATTTTGTCACAAAAGCTCAGTCATACATGCATATAGGTAGAGACTCCTTTAAAAAACTTTGGGAACTGGTATGTGTTTGCTTTTTGCAGCAGTGGCAGATGTATGTTTCCTGCCATTGTCCCTAGCTCACATGGCAGTTACATTATTCAAGGTAATGTTTCCTGTGTACTGTATAAAAGGCACACTGCACTTCAGGTTCTTGCATATTTCAAATTTTTCTTTAGAATACAAATGGCCACATATTAAAACTTGACTAGCCTTACTTCCTGTCTTCTGTACAAATGGAAAGGTAATAATTAAAGCGGTAACATTTTTGAAGTGTAATTTTTTTCCTTTGTAACCGCCCCCTTCACTCCTGCCTCAGAGCCAGGGTAGGATGGTGGGGGGGGGGGGGGAGCATTATAGATTGTAGTTCCACTTTAAGTGGAAAAAACATGGGTGTCACTGGATAATCATATGCTGGATAATATACAAAGACAAAACTTAGCAAACAGACATCAATGTGGTGCAAATGCAGGTGCTGGTCCCAGTTTTATTAAAGTCCTATCACAAACTTTCAGGTTACGCCCTTCATCAGGTGTTCCCTGGAGTAGGCTGTAGGAAGCGGCCTTAATTGTATTCCTCGCTAGGTTGTAGCTGTATCCACAGGAAATGGACACTTTTGTCAATAAAGTTGATTGAAAGTTGATATATCCTAGCAACTTCCAGCACAGCTTGTCAGTTTTCAAAGCTCTTTATTTTATGTATTCATATATTTTATTCAGCTATTTCCACCACAGTACCTGACTAAGAGTGAACATTCCACTAACAATCCCCCCTTACAAAAGGTTTGTAGGACTTTAAAAAGAAAATGTGCTTCTAGCTATTTACACCTTAATATCGAACCAGACCGTGACTACATCATGCTTAGTGTATAACTTGCTGTTATTCAGCATTATTTCCCTTAATGGGCTGGGGATACTTGTAAATGCGTAGTTCGGTAGGGACAGCAATTTTCTTTTTTTTATCATTCCTTCCTTTCAGAGGCTGATAACACTTAATGTATTCTGTCCTCCTCAGCGGCCGCTCCTGTTAAACAAGGTTTGGTGCTGATGGCAGAGATGCCAGTTTTTATCTATGTGGCTTTTGCTACATATTAGCGATGCAGTTAGTTTATTTTTGTATAAGGTGCTTAGATTATCTAGGTACAGGCTTTCACTTCAGACGGCGCTGACTGGACAGTCTCTGTGAGGTAGGGAGCGTCAATATTGGTTCCCTCATTCATCTCAGGGAGCTCCCTCTAAATGTGATGCCCTTATTTCTCACTGCAGCTATGGCCAGCAGCTATGGCCAGCGATCCCAGTCATACAATACATAAGAAAATTAACACACTGCCAATGTATGGTGGTGTGTATATATATATATATATATATATATATATATATATATATATATATGTATATATGTGTGTGTGTGTGTGTGTGTATATACATATATATTTATATATGGATTCTTTTAAACAGTGAATTCAATTTTAATGGGAAATAATTTAATGCCGAGATGTACGGTGAAGTTGTTTTGCATGGTGATTTTTTTGTTAAAGCATAACATCTTCAGATAGTCTGCTATACCTTTGAGTATCCTCAGTCACTATTCCTTATGACGAATTCACATCTTCCTCCAACACATTTTATTTTTCTTTTATTAAAAAAATGTGGAAAAGAGGGACTTATTTTGTCTAAAGGTTAGTACATAACAAAGTACCTATAGATCGGAATAATCGGATGCCAACAGACCCTGTGCCCTTGTTGTAAATAGTTGTTTGTAGGTACTGGAGATGAGGCTATTGTGATGTTGCAGCCAGGATGATACTATTGATACTTTGCTGAGCGCGGCAACTAATGTTCCCTTCCCAGATATATCTTTGTTGATTACAACTAAAAATGTCTTCAGCCTTTCAGAATAATTCTTATTGAATTTACCTAAGTGCATATGCATCCGTATGCTTCTACAACACAGATGTTCTTCATCATCAGATGGGGAGGATGCCCAGTTAAATTAGCATCGAACAGAGTTTTTCAGTTGTGGGTCTCTTGGATACAGAAACTATATCTGATCCAGAAGACCCTGATTCTTTTAGTCTCTAGTACATATATGCAAAATATTATAAAGGGATGACCAAGGTCTTAAAATTACATGATCTCAATCCCAAAGATGTAAATCCCATAATTTAGCATTTCCAGATCATTCGGATTGATAAATAAAAAATAAATGTATGTATTACATGTATGTATTACATAATTATATGTATGTAAATGTGTGATATGAATGGTCAAAACCGGACACAAAGTCAATGGTAATCATGGGAAGCCTTCTGGCCATAGCATCAAGACAGGTTCAGGTCGCAGCCTCATAAGACAGTACATATAGCAATTTAAGACATCAAAAACACAGATTTGTGAGTTTAACAGTACAGGGTAACCAGATCGCCTGCAAAACTGATGCTCTCCACCAATCTTCTCTGTGAGCTATACTGCTGCCCTGTCTGGAACCCCTGCCATAGGAACCCATGGGCACTGTGCTGAAGTTAGCTACGACCGATTACATAGAGCATCTTCAATGGCTTGCCACCACTGCCTCATCTTTAAATAAAGAGCTAGATCAAGAAAGAAAAGAACAAGAAGCGGATAGCCAGACGTTCAGAGAGGGGCCAGCATTAAAATAGAAAGAGGTGTGGGGAGGAAAGGAGAGAAGACAAAAGCCCCAGGGAAAAGGCAAAGAAAAAAGGGACGAGCATAGGGCCCCCGGGGCAGAGGGGGGGGGCGGGAGAAAGAGGAGCCCCACGAGGACCCAGCCCTCCACCCCAGCTTTAAACGTACAAAGCGGAGTCCAGTGAATGAGTCTCTATGACTAGTCTATTGCCGAGCTGTTGGATCCATCACTACCCTATACTCTTGAGAGGTCTTACAGAGGGACCAAATTGTCCAGATTTTCCTGTACGCCTCAACTCTGTCTTGCTTTAAGTGTAAAACCATTTCCTCCACATGATTTAGTTATTGGAACCAATCCTTCACTGTTGGGACGACTTTTGATCTCCATCTCCTAGGTATTACCCTTCTGGAAGCATTGGTTAGGTGAATACCTAAAGGACCGAGGTCCTTTGACCTAACCCCCTCTCTTCGCCAATTCAGCAGGTAGTAGGCTGGGTCCCACTCTGGGGTGAAACCCCAAAATTTTCCCAACCATACAATGTATCTCCTTCCAGAAAGGGACTATATACGGGCACGACCACCATATATGCAGCATGTCCGCTCCCTTATGATTAAACCTCCAGCAATTATCCGGGGTGGACGGGAACATTCTATGTAGCACATCCGGAGTCCTGTACCACCTAGTGATTAGTTTATAATTCATCTCTTGAGTAGAGGAATTGGCCATTCCTTTGTGTGATCTCTGATATATCTTTTCCCAATCCTCCTTAGTCAGTTCTAGATTCAGGTCTTTCTCCCATCTTCCTTCCCAGGATCTCCTCGGAGCCGGACCCCCCTCCAATAGCAAACTGTATGCCCAAGACATGAGATGGTTCCTAGGGCTTTCCTCCAAACTATTTCTCTCAAACGTTGTGAGTTCCCTCTCAACCTTGCCCTTCAAACTCTTAGACTTAACAAAGTGTTGCATTTGAAGATATTCCAAGTGGGACATTTGCCCCCCCAATTTATCTTGTAGGTCCTGCTTCTGCATAAACTCACCTTGTGAGAGTAAGTGGGTGACTCTAAGCGGGCTTGGACCACTGCAATGGCTCAAAAAAGATTTATTCCGACCAGAAGGGAAGCCCAGATTGTTGTGAAGCGGAAGGAGAGGCCCGGGCACCGAGGAGACCCCCTTATAACATTTTGCAGACATGTCTAAATATGTCTAATGTAGCTCCAATGATTGGGTGAGATCTAGCCCTTTCTGGGATGTCCACCCTCTTTAGGGCACTCAGGTGAGCCACCAGGCCCCCACAGACCTCATTCTCAATTGATACCCAATCCTTCTGGGATTTGTTCACCTGCCAATCAACAATCCTTGCCAGGTGCGCTGCCTTTACAAAAGTATCAATGCAAGGAAGACCCAGCCCTCCCCTGGCTCTCTGTAGAATAAGAGTAGTTCTTTTTGATCTTGGAGGCTTCCCAGCCCATAGGAACCAAGAAAGGGTTCTCCGGACATCCATAATGAAAGCGTTTTGTTGGGATGCATTGGATCAGGTACAGCAACCTTGGGAGTATGTTCATCTTCAAAACTGCTAGTTTCCCAAACCATGATAGTTTCAAACTGTTCCACTTATTTAAATCCTCCTTTAGTTTATTGACAAGAGGGGAGAAATTCGGCTGAAACAGCTGAGACAACTCCGCTGGTAGTTGTATCCCTAGATGGGTGATACTCCTTGACTCCCATTTGAATGGGAACGTCTCCGCGAGGCTCGTCCTCTCACTGGTCGGTATAGAAATATTCAAAGCTACTTATTTCGAGTAATTTATTTTCAGATTAGATAATCTCCCAAATCTCAAATTCCTTGAGCAAACAGGGAATTGAAACCCAGGGGGACGTAAGAAAGAACAGCATATCGTCCGCGTAAGCGGCAACCTTTTGCTCCTTACCTCCCACCTGGATCTCCTTGATGTCAGAGTTCAAGTTCACCATCCTCGAGAATGGCTCCAAATTTATTGCGAAAATCAACGGGCATAGGGGACAGCCCTGCCTAGTCCCGTTTTGAATCAGAAACCCGTCCGAGGTCACATTATTCACCCTAACTCTCGCCCGAGGATTTGAGTATAGGGCCAAGATCCTGTTCCGGGCCATCTCCCCCAGGCTAATGTACTCCAAAACTGACCCAATCCACTCCCAATCAACCCTATCAAATGCCTTTTCGGCGTCTGTGGAAAGCATCATGGCCCTTAGCCTGTGGGAGGTGGCCCACCAGTGTACATTCAGCGCTTTCACGGTGTTATCACGGGCCTCCCTACCGGGAATGAAGCCCACCTGATCTTGCTGTACCAGTGTTGGCAGGAATCCAGCCAATCTTCTCGCCAGCACCTTCGCATATAGCTTTATATCCACATTTAGCAGGGATATTGGTCTATAATTTTGTCACTGACTCTCATCTTTTCCCACCTTCGGAATGACCACAATACATCTCAAAGGCTTGCACCATATGTGGAAACACCTGGGGAGCAAACGCCTTGTAATACTGACTGGGGAATCCATCCGGACCCGGGGCCCTACCTGGCCTGGTTTCTTTGATTGCTAGCTGACACTCTTCAACTGATATCGGGCTTTTCAACTGGTCAATGGCATCCTTAGGTAGTTGGTGCATTTGGGCTGCTCTACAGTACTCCACCATCTGGGTTTTGTGTCCTCCTTTCGAGGCATGGCCAGGGAGATTGTAAAGAGCCAAATAATATCTCCTAAACTGCTCCGCAATATCTTTCTCTGACTGATGCAAGACTCCAACTGAGTCTCTAACCCCAGCCACCCGGGCCATGAGGCCTCTCGGGTTAAGGGCTCCCGCAAGTAGTCTGCCCGGCTTATTACTCTGTTCGTAATAGAGCCCATTTCTGAACGTAAAGGCCCTCCTGGCGGCCCCTAAAAGGGCAGCCCTGAGCTCCTTTCTCTTTTCCACCAGTTCCTGTAGGTGCCTCTCCAGAAGTGTTTTTTTATGTTGGGACTCCAGGAAGGCCACTCTCTGGGTAAGCCCCTCAATTTTAGCCAATCTCTCCCTTTTTAATCTTGCTCCCTCTTGTATGAGAAACCCCCGCACTGTGCACTTGTGTGCTTCCCAAATTGTAAGAGGGTCCATGTCTTCCACCACATTTTCTCTAAAATACCGGGTAATCTGTTCTTTCACCCTGTCAGCCACTACCTCATCCTTTAAGATGCTAGTATTTAGTCTCCATTCCACTCCCTGTGAGTCCTCCCTGGGAGCACTATTCTAAGGACCACCGGAGCATGGTCCTTGAATGTAATTGTCTCAACCGCTTTAATCCACTCGAGGTCCCTCTGGGACAGAAATAATCTATCCTTGAGTATTTCGAATGAATGGGAGAGAAATAAGTATAGTCCCTACCATCTGGGTGAGCAAATCTCCAGGCGTCAACTACTTGTAGACTTTGAAGCGCCAGTTTAATCCGCTTCAGAGATCTGTAGGCAATGGTGGAGCTTGCATTAGAGGTGTCTACTAGAGGGTTTAAGGTGCAGTTCAGGTTCCCTCCTACAACCAGCGAGCTCTCCTTGAAGTTCTGTAGTTTATCAATAGTGGAAGCGAGAAATTGGTGCTGTAGCCTGTTAGGCACCTAAATGTTGGCCAATGTAAGGACCCTTCCCGACGGGAGGCGCCCCTTCAGAAAGATGTAGCGCCCCTCTTTATCAATAACTTCAGATGTCACAGAAAAAGCAAGAGTTCCATCCATTAAGATATAGACCCCCTTTGTCTTAGAAGAAGGGGAGGGTGCTGTCCAATGAAAGGGATATGTCCTGTTCCCTAAATAGGGTACCTTGCCCCTCTGGAAGTGTCTCCTGAATTAGTGCAATGTGCACTTTGTGTTTCCTCAGTTCTCTCATAAGGGCATGTCGCTTCTCTGGTTAATTAAGACTGTCGCGTTTATGGTCATTATATTCACCTCTATCCCATTCACTGTAGTCATCTTTGCCGAGGGAGGCATAACCAGACCCATCCTGTACGTTTAACAAGAAACCAGGCTGGAGCATGATCTCTGTCCCAACACTGCCTCCATTACTTCTAGAAAAAGGCCCGCCCCCATCACCACCCGGGAAGGCCCCACATGGACCCCCCACAGAGCCCTCCCTGCGAGGAAAGGGGAGAAGGCAACCCCGCTCTATGTGCAAAATGTCAAATCAAAAAAATTAAGATCTTATAAGCAGGGTAACACCGCTAACGCCTATACTCTTAACATTAAACCAGGCTGGATCTGCACCTCTCAACTAACATTGCGACCAGAACTTCCAGAAACCTTTCCGGCTCCCGTTCCCCCCCCCCGGGGAGCACCCCGTGGGTTGCCGCAGCACCGTCCCCACGAGGGGAGGGGGGGAGGGCACCCCAGCGCCGCGTACCCCATGGCCAAATAAGAAACATCCTTGAGATCCTTCAATCAGATTAACACCGCTAAAACCTATACCTTTAGCATTAACCCACGCCCCCTCCCATGCCCACATCCAAAATTTCAAGAAATAGGCTGGCCCCCGTTGCCCCCTGGGGAGGACCCCAGCGGAACCCCAATTCTGATTACAAAATATAAAATCAAAACAAGAAATAAACATCTTGTAAGCAGGTTAGCACAGCTGAAACCCAAAGTTTTAAAATTAAACCAGGCTGGAGCCGCATCTCTCACCCAACACAGCATCCATAACTTCTAGAAACAAGCTGGCCCCCATTCCCCCCGGGAAGGACCCATATGAGAGACCCGCAGGGTCAGAATAAGAGATCCTGTAAGTATGTTAACTCAGCTAAATCCTATGCCATTAGCATTAACCAGTGCCAGAGCGTCTTCCCTCTCCTACCCCTGCATCCATAATCTCTAGTAACCGGCCAGCCCCCATTACTACCCGGGAAGGACCCCACGGAGTTCCCGCAGAGCCATCCCCGCGAGGGAAGGGGGGGGGAGGGCATCCCAATACAATATGCAGAAACGTCCACGCAAAAAAAAAAAAGAGAGTTCTATTAAAGACAGTTTAACACTGCTAAAACCTCTAAATCTATAAGATCTATATGCAGGAAACACACAATATCCTTACGCGGCATGTCCTCGTTGTACCGGGCCACCAGATGACTCAAGACACCAAGAGAACTCCTCTCTTCTCGGAATTGGGTCCGGGGGATCCTGCGGTGGGGACTCTACCGGGGCATCCTGGTGTGGCAGCCCCCCGGACAGAGCAGCAATACGAAATTCCCTGACCCAATCAGGAACCCCAACCGCAGGAATCTTCAAGAAAGCAAAAAAGTCTGGCAGATCCTCTGGAGTCCGCAAAGTCCCAGTCTTCCCATTTCTAGTGTCCATGAGCGCAAAGGGGAACCGCCACTGGTAGGGGATGCCCCTCTTCCTGAGGAGCGATGTCAGCGGTCTGAGTGCTCTTCTATGTTGCAGGGTGATTCCGGAAAGATCTTGATAGAGCTGGATTTCGCTATTATTAAAAAGAATAGAATCCCTTCCTCTCGCTCTGGCAACAATGTCCTCTTTCAGGAGAAAGCTCTGGAGACAGCAGACTATGTCTCTAGGGACCACATCATTCATGTTCCTGGGACGGAGGGCCCGATGTGCCCGTACAAGCTCTATTGGCGTATCGGGGGGGGGGGGGGGGCTGTCCAGCAGGGTGTTAAAGATGGAGGTCAGGGCCCAGGGGATCTGATCTTGGGCGACCGCCTCCGGTACCCCGCGCACTCTGATATTGCACCTCCTTGCTATCCAGGTCCTCAAGGTGCCTGTGTACATTCATGAGGTGACTATTGTGCCATGCAACCACGTCGCTCACCTCTGGTAGCTTGCGTCTGGAGCCCGTCGGCCTCGTGTTCCACCTTCTCAATTCTGCGGCCTAGCTCCCGCATATCCGCCTTCAGGTCCGCGACGGCCTCCAATATAGAAGACTTAAATTCGCCAGCAAACCTCGCCAGCTCACTTCTCATGGGTAGTTGGCTAAGCTGCGTCGTCAGGTCATGCTGGTCTTTAGGCCATGCAACCACGTCGCTCACCTCTGGTAGCTTGCGTCTGGAGCCCGTTGGCCTCGTTTTCCACCTTCTCAATTCTGCGGCCTAGCTCCCGCATATCCGCCTTCAGGTCCGCGACGGCCTCCAATATAGAAGACTTAAATTCGCCAGCTCACTTCTCGTGGGTAGTTGGCTAAGCTGCGTTGTCAGGTCATGCTGGTCTTTATGCGGTGAGCCCTCTGTGCTTCTCTACAGCGAGCTCTCCGGAGACGAGGGCAACGCCATTTTGGAGGTCCGTCCGGACACTTCCTCTGAGCGCTGGGAGCGAAACAGCTCCGGGAGACCTCTACTGCCTAAAGTTGGGTTCCGGGCGCCCTGGGTGTTCTAGAGGCCACCCGACCTTCCGCTCCTGCCCATGATGCTTCTGGGTTGCTGCTACTGTCGCACACGAGTGCTTACACTGGGAGCCTGTGTCTCACGCCACCATCTTCCTAGCCGGCCAGGCCACGCCCCCCCATTGGTGGGCTTTTGATACCATGAATGTGAACCCATCAAAGTGTTCTTTTTGTTTCTTTCTATAGAAATAACAATGGTCTACAGTGACAATATTCCTCTTCCAAATGTAAAGGCAAAGCACATTTTGGAGGAAGTTTGTCTTGGAATCCAAACCAAAATCTGACTCAGACACAATTCTGCATGAAGGGACGCCCTAAACCTCTGTTGGATGGGACGGTGGTGCAGATTGTCAAAATTTGGTTAGACCAGAAGTTGGTTACATTGGTCAGGAAAGCGATAAAAAGGTTATAAGATTTTTGTGTCTAATCTGCCACAAGATCCTATTCACCTTATCCTCTCAGTCAGGCAGAATAAGATCTACTGCATTCCAATGTTATAATACCAGTTCCTCATTCAGAACGTGGTAAGGGTTTCTATTAAAACATTTTCATTGTTCTCAAGGACAGTTTGAAGTCCTATTTTAGATCTCTTCGTTTCTTGCAAGCAATTAAGCATGGAATCGCTGGGATCGGTGCTGGCATAAATAACTCATAGGGGATTTTTAGCTAATAAGTCATCAAGGATGCTTATTTACATATCCCCATTTGTCTAGCTTAGCAAAAATTACTCCATTTCTCTTTTCAAGAAAAACATTTCCAATTTGTAGCTCTACCATGGGTGTTTTCAAAGTGCTGGCTACAATTAGTACAAATTGCTCCTTATCTGGACATAGAAACATAGAAGAAACATAGAAGGTTGACGGCCCTTATGTGTATACTGTTATGTACTCTTAAAGCGGACCTTCAGTGACATTTAATGAAAAGCCCAAACCTTCTCCAGCATCTAAAATTAATAAGTTTTAACGTTTTTAATCACTTATTTTTTATTCTTTCCCCTGCTGGCCTGCAACTCTGTTCAGGGCTCTAGGATATGGACGCCGCCATCTTGGCTCAGTAGCATCACATACGGAGGAGAGGAGAGGGGTCAAAAGTGCAGGGGAGAGGGTTATAGTTGTGCTTTTCACAGACAGACTAGAGCTGGGGTCAGGAAAATGTCAGCAATCACAGAATGCAGAGCTGCACAGTTAGAAGACACTTCCTGTTTGCAGGCAGCTTGAGACTCCTCGGGCCATCTTGGATGTTTAAAGGCTCAGAGAATGCAGTAGATGCAGGAAGGATCATTTTTAATGTGAGCAGAGTAGGTACAGGGTTGGGGAAACGTATAAGATATGCTCTTATTCAGGGTGAAGGTCTGCTTTAAACTTATGATAGATGTGTGTTTATCCCAGGCATGTTTAAATTCACTGACTGTCGATTTTTTAACTACCTCTGCTGAATGTTTGTTCCAAGCCTACTACTGGATAACCTACTGATTGAGGGGATTTCCTAGGTGGAGGCTGTCAACAGAGTGGAAGTAGTCTTATCGACTACAATTTGGTTTGCCAATTCAATATGTCTAAATTCAAGTATGTCTGTTCTAATACCTTCAAATCCGATTACATTCCTAGGAATGAAATTGGATGTTCTGTTGGCGAAAGTTTCTTTTTCCCAGTAGAGAAAAGAATCATCGGAAAATGCATGCATGTTCTGGGTTCATGGTATTTGTGATGGCACATGTCACAGTTTAGGTCTAGACCCCCTGTAGTTGGTTATTCTATACAATTTAAAAAAAATCAAAGTTCCCTAGGTTATTGATGATCTCTGATGAACAATCTTAAAGCTGACTAACACCCGTTTTTACTTTAACGGGTGTTGGTCTCGCTGTCTGCTTATAAGAAGAAGCTCGGAGGGGTCATCCAGAACACTGAAGCCCCCTCGCACCTAACCGCACACACTTCTCGTAATACTCGCCTTCATTATGAGCCGCCGGCTGTCACGTAGCCCGCAGCCTCTGCGCCAGCCACCGGCAGGACCCACCCACATGACCGCCCGCGGCCAATCGCAGGACTCCTTTCCCCGCGCTGGCTCGTAATGAAGGTGAATATTACTACATTGTGTGCGGTTAGGTGCGAGGGGGCTCCAGTGTTCTGGATACCCTCCTCCGAGCTTCTTCTCATCAGCGGACATGGGGACCAACACCCGTTAAAGTAAAAACTGGTGTTGGTCCAGTTTAAATGCGAATTTACATAGTGGATTCAGTCGACTCCTCTGTCAACTGGTAAAATCCTTCCTATTGCATTATATATCGATTCGAGTGGTCAGCCCAGGAAATCCATCAATGTCCTGGTACTGAAAGAGATTTTGTCTTCACAGATGACAACTATGACATTGGCTGAATATACTGACCGGCTGTCTAGTTTGACTCAATCGGTCAATGTAACAGCATTAGCTTATTTAAATCATCAGGTGGGAACGAGAAGTTCTGCAGCCATGGTGGTGACAGAGCTGATTCTACACTGAGCGGAAGCTCATGTACCAGCAATATCCACCGTACACCGTATTCTAGGAATAGAGAATTCATCAGCAGACTTTCTAAGTCTGGAGAACCAAGAGATATTCAACTCCACATGTGATCTTTGGGGCACTTCAGATTTGAATCTTTTCTTTCCAGATTCAATAGAAAAGGAATTAGCTTTGTGGGAAGAGAAAGAGATCCTCTGCCCTAGGAGCGGATGCCCTAGTAACACCTTAGTCTCAGTTTATCATGGTGTGCAGAACTTTTCCTACTCTTACACTGATGTATCACTTTCTATGTCATCTGTGGTCAGAGTAGATAACTATGATTCTAATTGATCTAAATTGAGCGAGGAGAGCCTGGTATGCAGATATGGTGAATCTGTCAACAGACGTTCCAGTAACGCTCCCTCCTCGTCAGGGACTGCCGTCATAGGAGCCTCTAGTTCATCCTATCTAGAAACCTCTATCTTTGCTGACATGGCTACTGAAAAGTCAATCTTAGAACATATAGATGGGAAATATTTTTTGATATGGTGTTGATCACATGGATGTTCTGCCACTGAGTTTCCATACCCAATATAAGGAGCCTTTTACCATCAGGATTGGAAAAAGGAATTTTGATTTGTACCATTACGGGGCAAGATTCGGTCTATACTTGTTTTCAAACACTAGTTGACTCAAGACTCCTGTCAAGACTCCTTTTCAAGGGGCTAACACATACTTTGTCTCCCTTTATTCTCTTTACTTACAGAGTCATGAAACCTTAATGCGGTACTATTGGATATGTAACATTTTTAAACCATTACATTTGATTACACTTATCTATATCATCCATACAAAGAGTTTTCTGATTAAGCATCAGTTTCCAATAACCCTTACCCGATATAGAGACAGTGGTAATTAGATTACTTCTAGAAATTTTACTTAAAGGGATACAGAAGTCAAAGGCTACATTTGGCACTGTCCTAAACTGTTTTCCATTTTTAATTAAAGAAGAAATGGCCGAGATATTGAGGTTTACAGATTTGCCTTATGATTTCTCTTGTGAAGCATGTTGGCATGGCCCTTGGCTCTGTAATGCTGCATAATAATCAGCATAATGGGCAGGGTCTGTAGGAAAGACATTGTCATCACCCTGGCTGTTCTCCCTCTCTCCCAGTGTCCACAGTCTGATGTGGAGCTTTAGACTACCAGCTTAGCCCTGTTATTGGTGGTCTGTGGCAAAGGAATTAAATTGGACCAAAACCCAGGATTTTGAATATCCTGAGTTTTTGTTCTTGCCCCCCCGATCGGTAGTGCCCTGCTGTGTGCAACCCCCCAGGTCATCCGAACAAACTCGCCTCGTCCCAATCCTACGATGCATGTGTGGCTGCTCCCTTTAACAGGGAGCGTGCCCGTGTCGGCTATTCACAAATGCCTGGCGCGGGCACGCTCCCTGCTAAAAATACAGCGGGGATGCAGCCGCTGCTCGGGCGACGGGGGGTTTCACAAAGTGGGCCATTCCCGAGAGTATGCCGGCCTTGGAGTGTCATAGACTGGGTGCCACTACTCTTTACCTTTCTACTTTCAGACGCAGCTGTGTTCTGCCAGGAAGGGAGAGGGCAGCCAAGATGAGGTGAGCTACTGAATGACAGTTTATGTACTTTGCCTACAGAGTCCCTTTAAGGTTGTTACACCTTTTCACATTATTGAAGAAATTGTATTCACTCTATTTGTTCAAATCTTTCAAAGGCTTAGGAAATATTGCTGCGTTGACTGATGTAGTTAGAAATAATTCTATGTGCATAGAACAAAAGATATAAGAATAATAACAAAATCTATTTTTCTTATAATACTCTGGATAGTCATAAAATGGATAACCAGTTCTTCCTAAGACTGACTTTTGTAAAATTTTGCAAGGCAAATGGAAAATAAAGGCCTCAGTGGAACTGGTATGGAAGAAATCTATGTGGTCATTCGTCCTCATCTTTTTTCTTTTTTGTAATTTTGTAAAAATTAAATACGGTCGCCTCTGGACGCAGCACTGGGCAGTAAAATTCTGAGTTCTAGGATATATATTTAATTATTTAGCTATGTCCTTGGTTACTGGACATAGTTGTTATTACTTAGTTGACAGTCAGGGTTATAGTGAGTTGCTGTTCTCCCGCCCTGTTAATTGCTGCTTGGGACATCCCAGAAGTGATGAACACATGTTCCGGAAGAAAAATGAGTTTAAGTACTCACCGCAAAGGTCTTTTCTTAAGGAACTGTGGAGGATGTGCCTCCCCCCCTACAAAAAAATAGATTTTTGCCTGCTTTATACAAACTGACAAGCTGTGCTGGAGGTTGCTAGAATATGCAGACTTTCAATCTACTTTGACATGAGTGTCCATCTGTGGATACCCCTAAAACCCAGAAGTGATCAATTAATCAATCAAGGCCACATCCTCCACCATTCCAGAAGAAAAGACTTTTACAGTGAGTACTAAAACTCCCTTTTCTTCTAGGCCCAGTAGTACACCTCCTTTTCTCCCAGGCCCAGTAGTACACCTCCTTTTTCTCCCAGGCCCAGTGGTAGGCCTCTTTTTCTCCCAGGCCCAGTTGTAGACCTCCTTTTTCTCCTAGACCCAGTAGTAGGCCATTTTTTTCCCAGACCCAGGAATAGGCCACCTTTTTCTCCCAGTCCCAGGAGTTGGCCACCCTTTTCTCCCAGTCCCAGGAGTTGGCCACCCTTTTCTCCCAGGAATAGGCTGTTTTTTTTCTCTCAGGCCCAGAAGTTTGCTGCCTTTTTCTCCCAGTTCCAGGAGTAGCCCACCCTTTTTTTTCCCAAGCCCAGGAATTTGCCCCCTTTTTCTCCCAGGCCCAGTAGTAGGCCACCCTTTAGCTCCCAAGCCCAGGAGTAGACAGGCTTTATCTCCCAGGCCCAGGAGTAGACCGCCATTTTCTCCAAAGAGTGGCCTATTTTTTCTCCAGGCGTCTTCCAGGATGGCTAGCCACTCACTTCCTCCCCCTAAACAGGAAACACAAACTGAAAGAGTATTAAAGCCCTGCCCCTTCCCCTCAGCATTTTTGCGTTTCCTCCTGTAAAACGTGTGATGGAGTATGGTTGAGGGTTGATGGCGGGTCCGGATCCCTCTGGTGCCCATGTGTTCCCCACGTCACTTCCGGGCCATTGGGGGGGGGAGGGGGGGGTGCTTGATGTAATCCTTAGGCATCCAAAATGGCACCATAACGCTGGAGAATGGAGCACCTGGAGTTTTCTCTGATGTGTGCCAAGCAGGGAAAGGAGAAGCACCACAGAGAGATGGGGGGGGGGGGGGGAATTGGTGGCAGCTGGGGAACAGCTGCAGTATTAAAGAGCACTGACTGTAATTCAGCAACATGGGCGATGGTGATTCTCAGGACTCCGTTAAGTGTTCCTTACCCCAGGGTTGTTAATGTTGCTGGGGAGGGAGGAACCTAAGTCACAAGTGTCCTTATGTTATTCCCTAAGGAGGGAGAGGAGAAGCACGCCAAGCCTGAAGATTCTAAGGGAAATAAGGATGTTTAGGAGCCTAAGACCCCTAAGGAAGTTAAAGAGGCCCTTATCTACCTATTCTGCTAAAGTTCCCAGATGCCCCTACCGGACAACTGGAACAATCTGTTATGTTACGTCTCCAGGATGTGGTTACGCCTAATCATAATAATTCAGGTTTTTTGGAGTGCCCGAAAGGGGGAATGGATAGAACATTTACTTCATACAAATCCAAGTTATATCCGTTTTTACCTGCCCTCCAGGCTCCCACCCCAGCTTACCAAGAGGATAGTGGGGTTGCCCAGGTCATGGTCCGGAAGCAAGTGGGTCATCCAGGGTGGTCCCAGGGTTCCCTGCCAGGGTGAGAGCATCAGATGAAGAAGATTTTAGCTTCTTCAGACAAATCTATTTACTCCTGCCACACAGAACAATCAGCTAAGATAGAGACAGCTGGCAGTTTGGATTCAGGTTTGCTGTAGACACATCTGACACATCTGATCTCATTCATACCATGCCATACCATGCTAAGGATTGAAACCTCAGCCCAACCTTTGCCTTTAAAGTGGACTGAAACCGAGCCCTGATAATCTATAAGATTCCCGGGCCAATCCGTTCCCTCCCCCCGGGGCATCCAAAAACCAGGATGCTCCGCTGTGTGAAACCCCCCAGGACGCCTGCTACACTTAACTTACTTACTTCCAACAACGCATGCGCGGGCCACAGCCGGATCCCCGCTAACCCTCTAGCATTTCTAAGGAAATCTTTTTGGCACGGAGTTAGATTCAGTTCTTTCCCAACTAAATAGGTTTCCGATTAAAACAAGGGCACCAGGGCCCCCTCAGAGGGTAGATAACAAGAAACCAAGGTATTCTCAGCGAGAGATCAAAAGGCCTGAAATCAGAAAACCTTGGCAGACCTCCAGGGGGCAGGGGAAGGGGGACTCCTTCATTTTGCTCCTCTCAAGTACCCAAGCCTCAGTCCTGACATCCCGGTTTTGGCAAGACTCCTCCATTTTTTTCCCTGATTGGGAGTAGATTTCTCAAAACCCCTTAATTTTAAGAACTATTCAAAAGGGTTACCGTCTGGAATTTTCTCGTTGGACCCAGGACTATTTTCTGTTGACCCAGTCCCCCAGGGTCTTCAAAGAAGGGTTATACTCTGATGTTTTCCTGGTTCAAAAACCTTTGGGAAAATTTATGCATGATTTTAAATTTGAAAAACCTAAACGGCAATATAAAATTCAAAAAATTCAGGATGGAATCAATTTATTCCATAAGAGACATCTTACAGAAGGAGGGACTGATGGTGTCGGGTGACAGGATGCCTACCTCCACATTCCTAACCATCCTGCTCACAGAAGGTTTCTGAGGTTCGCAATCCTGCTAGAAGGCAAGGTGAAGCATTGGCAATTTCAGGCTTTGACATTTGGTCTTTCTTCGGCACCCATCAGAAGCAATGGCTCACCTGAGACTTCATCAGGTGAACATCGTAGCCTATGTGGATTACCTGCTTCTTTTTGCGAGGGACAGGTCCTCCCCTCTAGCAGCCTTGCAGAAAACCTTACTTTGTATCTAAGGTTTAGGTTGGATCTGAATTGAATCTGGAAAAGTTCAGCCTCATTCCCGAAAGCAGATGCACGTACCTTGGATACGAGATAGATACCATGATCCAGTGTATCCTTCTTCAAAGGGCCAAAACGGAAAAGTTGTGAAGCAAGTTTTCTCCCACCAGTCAGTCTCTCGAGGCAGATTCTGGCCATACTCTGTCTAATGACCTTCTCCATACCGGCAGTTCCCTTGGCCCAGCTTTATTCTTGTCCCTTGCAGGCATTCTTTCTGGACCCATGTGATAAGGATCAAGCCTCCCTGGATCATTTATTCGCCCTACCATAGTAGGCAAAGGAAAGTCGAGTGTGGTGGAATTTGTCAGAGAATGTGGCAGGCGGGAAGCCTTGGCACCAGATAGAAACCATAGTGGTACGACAGATGAAAGTTGCTTTAGCTGGGGAGCACAGTGCCAAGGGCAATACTTTCCGGGGAGGTGGACAAAAGCCATGGCCCAGAAGTCCTTCAACTTCAGGGAACTCCTAGCCATAAAAGAACCTCTGAGGGAACTAGAGTCGGAAGTACTGGGCATAGATATCCAGATTGTCAATATCACGGCAGTTGCCTTTCTAAACCAGCAGGGAGGGACAGGATCTCGGGATCTTTCCAGATTGACCAAATCCCCATTGGAGAGCCTGGTGGTGAATGCCGGGTCCATACAGGTGATCCACATAAAAGGGGAAAATATAGAGGCAGACTTCTTGAGCAGAGTAAGAATAGATCAGGACGAATTGGTGTCATTTACCAGGGTCCAATTCTCCATCCACAGGTCCAGTCCCTAAAATTATCCCCATGGACCCTGAATGGGGCTTACTAAGAAAAAAGGGGTTATCACATAGTTATTTCCACCCGGTTGAAAAGCAGAAATTTAGTGACACAAAAGAT
Source organism: Gastrophryne carolinensis (assembly GCA_027917425.1). NCBI lineage: Eukaryota > Metazoa > Chordata > Amphibia > Anura > Microhylidae > Gastrophryne > Gastrophryne carolinensis. The sequence continues at coordinate 211,014,532 of CM051235.1, forward strand.
CTAATGTAAGGTTTGGAAAAGATACTGATCCTTCACCCCGACTTGGGTCAGAAGAGGTAGCTTCGGTTTAAGAATTTCTACAGGAAGGTTATGAGTTAGGCCTAGTGAGACGGACTTCTTTTAAGACCAGAGCCTTTAAATTTACCTAATATGAACTAAAATAAACACAGGTCACAGGAGGTTGTGTTACCGGCAATAGCGCCGGCTCAGTCGTATCCTTAGAGCTCCTAGATGGCCGAAAGCTGGTTCTACTGTATTTCCAGATTACAGCAGAATGGAGAAAGTGTAATTATTTATTGGTCTCCTTTGGGGGAAGAACAAGGGGTTGCAGGCATCTAAAGCATCCATAGCGAGATGAATCAGAGATGCTATAGCTCTGGCCTATCAAGCAATGGCCCAGGAGTAGCCTGTTTTTTTTTTCCTCCCAGGCCAAGGAGTAGACTGCCATATTCTCCCAGGCCTGTATCCAATTAGGTTAAAACCACAGGAAAAAAGTTACTGTATGAGCATGATGCATGATTGGGTCTGCAACCAGGGCCGGTCACAGTTAGTAATGACTCTGCCCTCCACTTTGTGCTACCATTAATAGTAGGAAGTGGGTTGACACATCTCCTTCTCTATTTACATATGTTGTAAACATCTCCTCCGCATGTTACAGTAGAAAAGTGAGTAAATGGAAATCTTCTGAATGACCATGCATATTGTTAAATCTAACCCTTATAATTATTTTGTATATCTCTGCCTGCATATGTGTATTTGTGTTTGTGTCCATATTAACTTTATTAACTTTATTTTCCAAAGGAAACTGTGAAGTCTCAAACTGAAGCTATTGTATCCGAGGAGCTGTTATGTTCCTCAGCTGACATGAACACACTACAAGAGGATATTAAGCAGAAGATCTTGTCCCTCCTAGAAAAGGCGCACGCTGCAGACTGCAGATCCTCTCATCTTCAAGGTACTGTATATTGGTGGGTTACATAGAAAAAGAATTGTGCGCTGTAAAACTGGTCAAAGGAAGACTAATAGAGATTGTTCCAGCAGAAAAAAATAAGAACCAAGATCTCTATATGTCTCTGTAAATTGTATACAGAAAGTATGTAGACACATTTCAGTGTTCTTTTAGCTGTACGAGACCCAATTGTGGAGATTTTCTGTAGTCTGACTTGCCAATCTGTTGTTACTAAACAGACAGAAAATCCATTGGCCTTGTGTGATTTGCCTTTCAGTATTGATAACACCTATTGCATAAAAGGACTCTAAATCCAAAGAAAAAAAAAACGACTCACCTTTTCTCCCCTGCAACGGCTTTGGAATTTCTTGGACACCCCAGAAAAGCACCTGGGGGCTGTAAACAGGCATTACAGTCATAATCTTTTCATGTTCAATGTGGGTCACGAACCATCTTTTAGTGCTGAAAGGTTAGAGATGCCTGCTCTAGAAAAGGTAGATATGAGCAGGAATTTGTACCAGGCTGGAGCAGACTGTCTGAATACCAGAGCTGCACATTACCAATGACTTGCTGCTTTCTAGAGGTGGCTAAAAGGGAAAATTTGACGTGTCATACGTGCTCATTAAAGAAGACCTCCAGCCGTTTAAAGTGGACCTTCTGTCCAATATTACTGGAGGTATGCTAGATGCTGCTTGAGAACAGTGGTATTTGTCCTCTTCCCTTGCTTGTGGCTGCTGTAGCAGAACCAATATAACTGCAGGTAATCAATTCAGCTTGCATGGTAGGCTTGCACAGCTATATGAAACAGATTGCACACTAGCAGTCACACGGGGTGCTAGGCAGAATGGGAAAGTCTCTAAATACCGCTGTTGAGTTATTAGCAATGTGTTTGGGCCTCCAATATTGTGTTTGCCCCCCACTTCAAGGAGGTCTGTGTACCTACAATACCAACAATTTTAAACTTGAGGTCTTAAGGCTTTCACCCCATCCTCCTCTCAACCCCAGCAATAAGATGGAAAAGCTGTGATGGGGACCAGGGGCAAGCTACGGTCTTATGTGTGCCCTTGGGCTGTATGGTCTCAGTGGGCCCCTTTGTGGTGGAGAGTGGAATCACATCACCCCCACCCCCCGAGCATACTACTAGCCAGCTGCAAACAGGGAAAGCAGAAAACTGCTGCATGCTTCTGCTTGTGTGTGGCAGCACCAACTCCACCAATCGGCAGATGCCCCACAGTGTGCCCCTCTGGGGGCCTATGGGAGTAATCTGTGGTATTTAGCAAAGGCAACTGGTCACTGCCAATGGTTCCTGGAAGTAGGAGAGTATGTAGCATGGGTTGGGGTGTTTCAGCAGATGGACACACTGAAGGGCATCCCAAATCTGGATGCACGCCAGTTTGAGGTAGCGAGCGAACTGGGGGGGGTCCACAAACAGGGGGCATTCCAACTTTAGGTGCCCCTGTGAAGCGGACCAGGGGGTGGAATCCTGGGTTTTAGTCTGCTTTGAGTAGTAGCAGCAGATAGGCGGCTGCGTAGCCTTTAAGAGACTCTAACCTCAAAAAATAGTCCCTCTCTGCCCCCTCCTACCCTGCTGCTCCCTCAGGTCCGGGCGGTGAGCTTGTTCCCACAGCAGTTTGGGCGATGGCATCCCTCTGTGCACTACAGCTGCACATGGCAAGCAATGGGAGCATGGATGCCACACTAGTTCAATCTCACTGTGGCTGCTGCTGGAACCTGAGATAGGTAGAGAAAAACAAACAGTGTTCCAGATTTGATCAGCGAAAATATAAATTTCTAGTTCTACACCCTAAGAAAGGTGTATTGGCAGGGGCTTTGGTCAAAAGTATTTCACAAGTTCAGTGGGTTTTGGTCCGCTTTAATTACTAACCGTGTCAGCTCTTGAAATGTTGGAGGTCATCTTCTTCCCCCACCAGCTTCTGCATGCTCCAGATTGACTTCCTGGGATGAAATCGTTCTGGATGGTGACCCCCCCTCCTCGTTACCAATGGCTTTTCTGTAAAATGAACATCATGTTTTTCACTATATCCAGTCCAGGTCGTCCCAGAAGTGATGACAGTTGGGTAGTCCACCACCAGGTGGCGCATTTACTGCAAGATCCAGAGCTGTAACTCCTCCCGGCCCCCTATAAAATGAGTTGTCTCAATAGAATTCCCTGGAATTCTTCTTGCAGTACTGCTGCGAGGATCGTCTTGGATACTCTCTCTGGATATTGCAGCTGAGCGGGGCATTTTAAACCTGTCGGCCGCTACACCCATGGACCCACTTCCGCCTCCCAGCCTTGGCTGACGGAACAGGTGAAGGTAGGGAGAATGCCGGGGTCAGGCGTTAACAGAGCTAGGCTCTGGGCCGCAGACCCTCCCTTAAAGGGTAGCCGGCCATAGGCGATGGTGAGCCTATTGGGGGGGGGGGGGGGGGGGGACCACCTTTTACCACAGGGTTATCCCCGTGCCTGTGCCCACAAGCTTTATTTTTGTGTTGTCTGTTTTCACCGCTTTTGACCTGCTTCACTGTTCTTCTGGTCTGTGATACTTACCCCCCTCGTTCCCTCTGCTCCTTCTCTTCTCCCCTCCATCTTGACGCTGTGAGGGGCGGGAGCGGCGCATCGGCGGGGCATCTGTCTTCTGGGGCCGCGGCCTCGGTGGTGTGTGGTTGAGCGCGCTGCGCTCCGCGTTGGGGGGGCCTCTCCTTGGGCCGCCATCCCTCCTTTTACTCTCTCAGCGCCATTTTAGATGAGAGGGCGCATTTTGCGTCACAGCTGCGCGGCCCGCCCCTCGAGGTTCATACGTGCGGGCCTCCCGGCACCATCTTCTGCCTGGCTCTCGGGGCCTTCGTCCGCTGGTCGGTCCGTGAGTCCTGTTTTTCCATTTATTTTTTATATGCATGTGCTTGGGATGCTCATGGCCTCTTCTGCTTGTATCTTCTAGGTGAGCCCCCTCCTATTGCCAGCTGAGGGTTGTGGTTCCTCCCGGTCTCCTACCACACCCCCCCTCTCTCTCCGCTCCCTGTCCCTTAAGAGGGATCACAATAAGAGGGACTAATTGGGGATATCAACTTAGGTTTGGGCCGTTAGTGCCTTGTAACCTATACTTTTTCACCATTATCACCATAATGGAGGCTTCTGGGGATAGTGAGCTAAGGGCCCCATCTGGGCGGGTGAATCTCTGCCCCATGTGCGGTACCAGCCCTCTGGGCGAACTCGGCACGGTTTGTGTCACTTGCGCCAGGAGCGTATTTTTGGAGCATGATAGGGCGGGCGTCTCTGCCCCTAGCCCTCCTTTGCATGTGGCCTCACCAACTCCCCCACTACTGCGTTCAGCCCTCAGTGAGGGGGAAGCCAGCAAGGGGTTCCAAGCACAGCTACTGGGAAGGCCACAAGTAAGAAGCGGCACATCGAGCCGGGTTACTCGGATTTTGCTGCTGCTGCTGATGATGATCTTTTTGGAGGTCGGGAGAGTTGTTTAAGGATTCTGTTTCCTTAGGCGATCAGTCGCTATGACAGTGAGCCTGGTTCCTCCTCGGACGAGGATATGTGGCTCCCTGATGACACAGAGAAGTTGCTGTCTTCTGTGTTTGAGATCTTGCATATTGTCCCTTCTAAAGAGGCTAAGAGGAAGCAGGGTGATTTATTCCGGCCTGAGAGACAGAGGCTTGTCTTCCTGGAGCAGGCCCATTATTCTCAGTGTGCCATACACTCCACTTCGATCTTCATGACATGTGGGTAATCTCCAGTAGAGGGCGAACTTGTGCAGAGATGAATATGCAAAAAAAGAAAGCCCCCTCCCGGTCCATACACACCCGGGACCTCCCACCAATTTCCCAGTTCCTTCTCTGCAGGGAAGGCGACAAGACAGAAGACAAAGACTTCTTTTTCTTGCAGGTAAGCCGGGCCCGCCCCCGGCCGTTTATTGTCCCTATTGCTGCCAGGACCCTTTCTAAATTGTCCCTATCTGAGCCTCCCAGCTTAGGCTGCGGGTCCTGGTGAGAGTAGGAGCACCCTATGGGTGCGGAAGGAGCATTGCTCCACCGTGAGACCTCATTATGGGGTAGGCGGTTGCCCAGGTTTTGGTGATCCTGGTGTGGGATGCCCCGTCCCTACATGCCTGTGTCCCTATTCGGGCCGGGTTCCCCCCCCCCCCCTTCTGGGTCCCTTACTTCCCTCTGGGGGGGCTGGCGGGCTGTCATCCTCGGCCTCTCTCTTTTACTTTATGTATATATGTGTATGTGTGTTGGTGTTACCACTGTAAGTTGTGTGTGTGTGAGTTGGTGTGGATCACCTGGAAGTTATTCCTTGATGAATTGGTGCTGTTGCTTGGCCTAGCCTGCTGTGGTTTCTCCTGTCAGCCTGGGGAGCTTCTCTCCCTCAGGCTGTGTTTAGATAAGGGGGCGGGGCCGGGCGCTCGGCGCGGCTGCGGTAGCCCCGCCCCCTCGTTCGGCACGTTTTCTGAAGGGCCTCCCTGGCGTTGCTGGGAGGGGGGTGGGGCCTGGAAAAGCGTGCCTTCGGCGCTGGCCCGCCCCCCTTCTCTTCCTGCTTCTTCCTGATCACCTCAGAGACGGGGGCCATCTTGCTGCATTGCTGCTGGCGTTTCTGGGGGACGGTAAGGGCCTGGTGGCCACTTCATTAGTTATTTGGGGGTCCCTCTCTGGTGGGGGGGCCCCCTATGGTACAGGCTTATGCTTTTTTTGTCATTTTGATATATATATATGTATTTTGAATGATGTTGTTACGCTGTATAGTAACTGATATGCCTTATTGTGTGTTGCAGATTGCTTCATAATAGTGCATATTAAGGGGTTCCTCCTGGTCCTGGGGTCCCTAGTGTTAAATTGATCACCTTAAATCCTCCCACCGGGACTTTTAAGGGGCATCCCGGGTTGCGGTCTTGCGACTGACCACAACAATCACCTTATGAAGGCTCCGCAGGATACTGGCTCGGGCTCCCTCTGGGACAATCCGGGCCATGTGTGGGGTGTGCGGTATCCCTTACGGGGGAGAATGTGCTGATTAGTATACCATGTGCACAAAAGGCCATAACGCGGCAGTCCAGTACCCAGCCTTCTGGGTCGGCTCCTCCCGCTTCATCGCCTTCCCCGCCTTATCCGTACCCCAAGTGTCATTGGTGCCAGCGGGGAGTCGCACTCTGATGTTTGGGCTAGGTTGGTCAGCATCGAGAAATTTATTGTTAGCACTGTGGGCAAGAAGGCCCAGGCTAAAAAGAGACATTTGTCGTCGGCCCAGCCCTTGTGGGATGTTGACGATGATTCCATTGATTTGTCGGATTATTCCCCTTTACAGGAGGGGGAATTGTATGAGGAAACAGAGACTGACTATGTACAGTCTGGTGATGCTGATGTCGGGCAGGCTCTGGGGGATGCCGTTGATACGGCCACTGTTTTGTCACATCTATTGGAGGTGTTGGATATTGACCCGCCTGAGGCGCCTCCTCTCAAGAAGGGGGAATTTTTTGGGGCCCACAAGCCCCGTCTGGAATTCCCTACCGAGGGTCATTTTGATGCGCTGCTCCTGAAAGAATGGGAAAGGCCCAGTCTGCTTCCTGGTGCTCCTCAGGGATGGGATAAGAAGTATCCTTTCCCGGTGGAGGCGGTTAAGCGATGGTCTTCTCCTCCCGAGGTCGATGCGCCAGTTTTGGGTTTGACTAACTCTTCTGTACTGAACACCCCTGACGCCACTTCCCTTAAGGATGGCGAGGACAAGCGCCTTGATCAGATGGCGTGTCACGCATTTGCCAGCGTGGGCTCGGCCCTGCGGCCTGTTTGTGCATCTGCCCTAGTGTCGCTTGCTACCAGGTCTCTTATCAGGGACTGGCTGAATAACGCTCAGTTTGATCCGGCTAGCGATGCATTCGCTACCCTTAAGAGATGTGAATTGGTCATGTTGTTCATTTTGTCTTGGCTGCTATGGAAGATTCTATTGTCATGTGTAGCAGGACTTTAGCCCTATTGGTGGCTATGCGCAGATTGGTCTGGCTCCGACAGTGGACGGCGGATTTTGGGGCCAAGAAGTCGCTTACAGCTCTTCCCTTCCTGGGTGCGCGGCTGTTTGGAGATAAATTGGATTCTGTTGCTAAGGGAGGTAAGTTACCTCAGCGGAAGAAACAGCGCCGTCCCTTTCGGGGGGCTGGCTCGTTCACTCCTTCCTTTCGAGTGGCCAGAGCGGCTAGAGGTTTGGCCTTCTCGGGTGGCAGGGGCTCATCCTGGAACAGGGGCAGAGGTCGGGCACGTCCTGCGGCTGCCTGGGGTTCCAAGTCCAAGCCCGCCGTTAAACCGGCTCAGCAATGAAGGGGCGCCCTCACCCGCACGGGTGGTGGGACGGCTGCGACTCTTCTTCCAGGTCTGGGCCCGGGAGGTCACAGACAATTGGATTTTGGAAGTGGTCTCCTCCGGGTACAAACTGGAGTTCGAGTACTGGCCGCCTCCAAGATTCTTAAGGTCTCGGGTGCCCTCGGACCCTCAGGCTGCACAGGGGCTCCTGTTAGCAGTAAAAAACCTTCTGGACATGGGAGTTATTTGCCCGGTGCCTCAGTTGGAGAGAGGCAGGGATTACTACTCCAACCTTTTCACGGTTCCCAAAAAGGAGGGTTCGGTGAGACCCATTCTAGATCTCAAGGTTCTCAACAGGTTTATAAGAGCCAAAAAGTTCCGCATGGAGACTCTGCGCTCGGCTATCAATTCCCTTTGCCAAGGGGATTTTATGACATCCATAGACATCAAGGATGCGTATCTGCATGTTCCGATTTTTCCGGCGCATCAGAGATTCCTCCGGTTTGCGGTGGAGGATCAACATTTTCAGTTTGAAGCCCTGACCTCGGTGCCGAGGGTCTTCTCCAAGGTCTTGGCGGGAATAATGGCTCTGCTCAGAGCTCAGGGCATTCGCATTGTGCCTTATCTGGACGACCTGTTGATCTCAGCTTCTTCCCTCCGTCAGGCGGAGCTGGACACCCACCAGGTGGTGTCGACTCTGGAGAGGTTCGGGTGGGTGATCAACCACCCCAAGTCTTCTCTCTCTCCGTCACGAGTGATTTCATTTCTGGGCATGAATCTGGATACCATTCAGGCCAGAGTGTTTTTGCCCCAGACCAAGGTGCAGGGAATTCAGGATCTGATCAGCCTTCTTTGGGCCAGTCCTTGTCCCTCTATCCGACAGGGGATGAAACTGGTGGGCTTGATGGTGTCCTCCTTCGAGGCGGTACCGTTTGCACAGTTTCACATGAGATCTCTTCAACTTCACCTATTGACGCATTGGGACAGGTGTCCACAGTCATTGGATGAACCTTTCAGGATGTCTCCCAGGGTTCGGCAGTCCCTTTGGTGGTGACTGGAGTCGAGCAACCTGTTGAAGGGCAGATCCTTTCTGGTCCCTTGTTGGGAGACGGTTACCACGGATGCCAGCCTGTCGGGCTGGGGAGGTTATTGGAAACGTCATCAGTTCAGTGGGGTGTGGGGTCCTCAGGAGGCTCACACCCCCATCAATGTCTTGGAGCTCAGAGCAATCCGACTGGTTCTGGCACGGCTGACCTCACATTTACAGGGTCTACCGGTTCAGGTTCGTTCAGACAACCGAACGGCGGTAGCTTACATCAATCACCAAGGAGGGACTCGCAGCAGGAGTGCCCTCAGGGAAGTCTCTCTGATCCTGCACTGGGCGGAGAGCAATGTTCCTTGCATTTCGCCAGTCTACATTCCGGGAGTGGAGAACACGGAGGCGGATTCCCTGAGCAGGGGATCCTCTCGCCAAGGAGAGTGGTCTCTCAACCCCGATGTTTTTTTGGATCTTTGCCGCAAGTGGGGGACTCCGGAGGTGGATCTCTTTGCCTCGAGGCACAATCACAAACTTCCGGCCTTTGTGTCTCTTTCTCAGGATCGTCTATCTCTGGCAGTGGATGCCTTGTCCCTTGCTTGGAAGGATCTGGGTTTTCTTTACCTGTTTCCGCCCGTCTCCATGCTGGGCAAGGTAGTTCGCAAACTGGTTCTAGAAGGGACGTCAGCAATTCTTGTGGCTCCAAGGTGGCCAAGAAGGGTTTGGTACGCAGATGTTGTAAGGCTGGCCGTAGATCAGTACCGGCTTCCCATGTTGCCGGATCTGTTATCTCAGGGTCTACTACTTTACCCCAATTTACAAACGCTGGCTTTGACGGCTTGGCTGCTGAAATCTTCAATCTGAAGGAGGAAGGTTTGTCTGCGGCCGTTGTTCAGACCTTGATTAGAGCTAGGAAGCGGTCCTCTTCTGGCATTTACTATAGGACTTGGAGGTCCTATATTGATTGGTGTGAGGCTAGGGCCTTGCCTTGTAGGGTGTTTTCAATTCCTAGGATTTTGGAGTTTTTTCAGCATAATCTGGATCTTGGGTTTCAGCTTAGTACTTTGAAAGGACAGGTTTCTGCTCTGTCGGTTTTCTTCCAGAGGTCTTTTGCCTTACACCCGCTGGTTAAGACCTTTTTCCAAGGGGTCGCGCATGTGCGGCCCCCTCGGAAGGCTGTGGTTCCTGTTTGGGATTTGAATTCGGCTCTCCAGGGTCCTCCTTTTGAGCCACTTCAGGATATTGCTCTTTCGGTTCTCACTCAGAAGGTTGCTTTCTTGGTGGCTCGTCTTGGTGGCGTGTCTCTGAGTTGGCGGCTCTGTCGATTCAGGCCCTTACTTTGAGAGACACCAGGATAAGGTGGTTTTTCGTTTTAAGCCAGATTTCCTTCCTAAGGTGGTGTCTGCTTTCCACCTCAGTCAGGATATTGTTCTCCCTTCCTTGTGCCCTAAGCCTAACAATGACAAGGAGAGGGTTCTGCACAATTTGGATGTTGTTCGCTGTGTGAAGTACTATTTGGTGACTACTTAATCCTTCTTCCTTCCGCAAGACGGACGCTTTTTTCGTGGTGCCCTGCGGGCCCAGGAAAGGTTTGGCGCCTGCTAAGTCTACGATTAGCAAATGGATTCGTCAGGCCATTGTTGGGGCCTATTCTGCTAAGGGGAGGACTCCCCCTTTTAGGGTCACTACGCACTTGTGCTGTTGGTGCCTCCTGGGCTTTTCAGCACCAGGCTTCTGTTGAACAAGTTTGTAAGGCTGCTACTTGGTCTTCCGTTCAAACTTTTTCGATTTTTACAAGGCTCAGCGGATGCTGTTTTTGGCCGCAAGGTTCTGCAAGCTGCAGTGGTTTGAGTTGATACATTCTTTACTGTTTCTGGTTCCCACCCATGACGGACACTGCTATTGGATGTCCCACATGTCATGAAGATTGAAGTGGAGTGTATGGCACACGTTTTGTGAGTACTCACCTGTAAAATGGGTATTATGAGTGTGCCATACACTCCACTTCGCCCCACCCCTTTTTTTCAGGTATTCTGGAGCTTTTATATGGTGAACCATTGGTTTTGATTGTTAGGTGTAATTGGTTCTTCCTGGTCCCCTTACTGCTTTTTTACACTGGGAAATTGGTGGGAGGTCCCGGGTGTGTATGGACCGGGAGGGGCTTTCTTTTTTTGCATATTCATCTCTGCACAAGTTCGCCCCCTCTACTGGAGATTACCCACATGTCATGAAGATCGAAGTGGAGTGTATGGCACACTCATAATACCCGTTTTACAGGTGAGTACTCACAAAACGGTATTTTCCCAATATGGTGTTTAAGGAATGGGAAAGGCCTAATAAATAACCATCGGTACCTAAGGGCCTGGACAGGCGGTATCCCTTCTCTGAAGAGCTGGTCCGCCTCTGGTCTCGTCCCCCCGAGGTGGATGCCCCTGTGTCGGGTTTATCCAACACTACGGTTATGCCGTCACCCGATACTGCTTCCTTGCGCGACCCTGCTGACAGGCGCATGGATCAGCTGGCTTGTCAAGTGTTCACGTTTGTGGGTGCTGGGCTTCGCCCTTTCTGTGCCACGGCCATTGTCTCTTTGGCCATCAGAAAGAAGGTGAGACGCCTTGTTGATATTGCCAAGTCTCGCAAGCGGGCGGAGGAGTATAAAGACCTCAAAGCCTGCGTGGATTTTATTGCATTTGTAGTATCCTGGCTTGGCACCAGGGCCCCGGCCCTGCTTGTGCTTCGTCGCTGGGTCTGGCTGCGGCAGTGGTCGGCTGACGCTGTGGCCAAGAAATCGCTCACTAGTATGGAACTCAGGTTATTCGGGAAGCGTCTGGACCTCCTGACTAAGGATGGGAGACTCCCCCAGCGACGGAAGCCTGCACGGCCCTTTCGGGGTTCATCTACCTATCGCTCCTTTCGAGGAGGAAGAGGCTCTTCATTTTCAGGTGGCCGCAGAGATTCCTGGGGACGAGGTAGGTCTCGACCCAATCCCTCCTGGGGAGCTAAATCCAAGCCCCCTGCCAAGCCCTCTCAGGCATGAGGGGGCGCCCTCACCCATCCAGGTGGGGGGATGGCTTCTGCTATTTGCTCACATCTGGAGACAGCACATCTCGGATCGCTGAATTCAGGAGGTGGTTTGCTCCGGGTACAAAATAGAGCTGTCAGTTTGGCCGTACTCAAGATTTCTTCAGTCGCGGATTTCCCAGAATACATTGACGTCGCAGGGCCTAAGAATGGCCGTTCAACGTCTTCTGCTATCAGGTGTGATTTTTCCCGTGCCTCGCCAGGAACGGGGTCGGGGGTTCTACTCCAATCTGTTCACGGTGCCCAAGAAGGATGGATCTCTGAGACCTATCCAGGATCTGAAGGGTCTCAACAAGTTTGTCAGAGTCAGACATTTCCGCATGGAGACCTTACGGTCCGCGGTGAGCTCACTTCGGCCAGGTGACTTCATGACCATGGTGGACATCAAGGATGCTCTGCACATCCCGATTTTTCAGGGACATCAGAAGTTCCTGAGGTTTGCGCTGGAGGATCAGCATTACCAGTTTTTGGCACTACCGTTTGGGATAGCCTCAGCTCCCTGTGTGTTCACCAAGGTGCTGGCGGGCATCATGGCTATCCTGAGGAACCAGGGCATTAGTGTTCTTCCTTATCTGGACGATTTGCTGATTGCGGCTCAGTCCCTTCAGCCGGCCGAGAGCGACACCCGGACGGTGTTATCTACTCTCGAGAATTTTGGGTGGGTAATCAATTACCTCAAGTCTTCTATCACTCCCTCAAGGGTGAGGTCCTTTCTGGGCATGACGTTGGACACTTCTTAGGTCAAGGTATTCCTGCCCCAGCAGAAGGTGGAGGGCCTCCAGACGCAGGTGCAGGCCTTACTGTCTTGTCAGCGGCCGCCGAACCGTCTGGGGATGAAACTGGTGGGCCTAATATTGTCATGCTTTGAGGCAGTGCTCTTTGCTCAGTTCCACATGAGACCTCTTCAATTGAATCTGTTGAACTGTTGGGACCGGACGCAGGAGTCCCTGGATGAGGAATTTTCGCTGCCCCCCCCCCCCCCGGCCAGACAGGCCCTCTTGTGGTGGTTGGACCCCAGAAATCTGTTGGTGGGCAAGTCCTTTCTGCCTCCCCGTTGGGAGATTGTCACCACGAACGCCAGTCTGACCGGCTGGGGAGGTTTTTGGTAAACGCTGAAGTTCCAGGGCCAGTGGGGGCCGCAGGAGGCCCACTTGCCCATCAATCTCCTGGAGCTGAGAGCGATCCGGTTAGTGCTTTTCCACTTGACTCCTCATCAGGGGTCGTGCGATCCAAGTCCGCTCGGACAATCAGACGGCTGTCGCCTACATCAATCACCAGGGCGGGACTCGAAGCAAGCGAGCCCTGACTTGGGCAGAGGAGAATGTTCCCTGCATCTCGGCGGTTTACATACCAGGGGTAGAAAACCAGGAGGCAGACTCCCCGAGCAGGGGGGCCTCTCGTTTGGGGGATTGCTCTCTCAGCCACAAGATCTGTCTCTTCTGGGGTCAACCGGATGTGGACCTGTTTGCGTCCAGACACAATCACAAGCTCCCAAGGTTCGTCTCCCTGTCAAGAGATCCCCTGGCCTTCGCCACAGACACTCTGGCAATTCCGTGGACGGAGTTCAGGCTCCTTTATGCATTTCCTCTGTTTCCGCTCTTGGGCCGAGTGCTGCGCAAGATAGCACAGGTGGGGGGTACCAACCATCCTGGTGGTTCCTTGCTGGCCGAGGCGGAGTTGGTTCGCGGACATAGTTCAGATGTCAGTCGATCGCTACATCATGCCCGACGACCCAGGGCTTCTCACTCAGGGGTCGCTGCAGCACCCCAATTTACAGACGCTTGCTTTGACAGCCTGGCTATTGAAACCTTAATCCTAACAGAAAAGTTGCTGTCGGTCACGGTTGTTCAGACCATGATTCAGGCGAGGAACAAGTCTTCTTTCATGATTTACTACAGAGTTTGGCATGCCTTCATTGCTTGGTGTGAATCCAAGAGTTTCCCTTGTCGCACTTTCTCTATTTCTAGGATTTTGGAATTTTAGACCTGGGTCTACAGCTGAGCACACTCAAGGGCCAATCATAGACTGATCAGGACCTTTTTTCCCAATGCATGGCACGGCCTGCTTCACGAAGTCATTACATCTGGGCTATTCTGCCACAAGGTGTCGCAGTGTACTGCAGAAGAGTTGTGGCTCCTCCCGGTACCATATAAAAACTGAATTATCATAGACTTCTCCAGTTTTTCCTCTGCAGTGATATCTGCGAAGATCGAAGATGGCTCTCTCTATGCGCAGGTGAGCGGGGCAACCAAGCCTGCGGCCCTGCATGGCTATTTCCATCCGTTTCCGGACCCTCTGTGACTCCCAGCCTCGGCTGTCGTATCGGGTGAGGGTAGCTGAGCACTAGGGTCAGGTGCTCCAGGAGCGCTGCTCCAAGCCACAGACCCTGTACCATAAAGGGTAGCCGGCCATAGGCTTTATGGTGAGCCTACTAGGGATGCGGAGTTCCTGTACTAGCTTCTGAGGGGGTGAGTGTTTTGGGGTTTTATGTGACTTGTTCTGGCGTTCGGGGTTTCCCCCCCCTCACTGGCCTGGGCTTCGCTGCTGCCTGCTCGCTCTCTTCTCTCCCCCCCCACCGACGGGTGTTCGGGGGGGGGGGGGGGCGGTTGGTGGTGGAATGCTTTTTTTTGCTGTTTTTAGACTTTTGTAGACATTTCGCCGTCGCCGCCTTGTACGGGCGGCGCTATATCTGTGAGGCGTTTTTCACTGTGTGGATGACGTTGGCGAGGTCACGTGAACGCCGTTTTTTCGCGCTCCTGGGGGGGGGGGGCGCGGCGGATGACGCACATCGCGTTGTTCTCCCGCGGCCCGGCGATCCTTGTCCTGCTTGGTCCGTGAGTCCCCTCTGGTGTCTTTTGTTGTCCTTGGGGCATGGGCTGTGGGATACTTATGTCTTTTATGTCTTTCAGGCGGGACACCTTGTGGTTTCTCCCGGTCCTGCTCCTTACTCCCCCCTTCATCTCCCCTTACTATTCTGGGGGGCATCCCTTGGGGGGGGGCATCCTGGATGGCTTCTATTAGCCATTACCTTGTGCTGGCATATTGTGCCTGTGTTAATCACCATATGGAGGCTTCTGGGGATAGCGTGCTCGGGGGTCCTTCGGGGCATTCCCAGCTGTGTTCCATGTGCGGGGTATAACTTATCAGTAACGATGTCACGGTGTGCGTGCCGTGTGCCCAAGGTATCCTTGCGCTCCAGTCTGGGTTCCCCGCTTCACTTCCCAGCTCTGCGCCCTCCTCGGCATCGCCTACCCCCCCACACCACACAGTCTGATCTGGCACTTCGTGTGGCCAGCATTGAAAGGCAGCTTGCTAGGCCTGTTCCACGTAAGGCCTCTAGCAAGAAGCGGCACCTGGCTCCCACGCCTGCCTGGGTTGCTGAGGAGCATGAGGAAATTGTTTTTTTTTTGATGACCGTTACTCCCAAGAGGAGGGGAGCTTTTCCCGGGCTCTGTTTCTCTGGGGACCAGCAGGTGGGCTGCGACAGTGATCCTGGGTCTGGGTCTGAGGATTCCTGGTTCCCTGAGGACACTGCTAATCTGTTGTCTCACATTTTTGAAAACATTGTCCCCCCTGAGGTGGCTAAGAGGAAACAGGGTGAGCTTTTTCGTCCTGTTAAGCAGCGTCTGGAGTTCCCTGAGCAGAGTAATTTCACTAATATGGTGCTCAAGGAGTGGGAACATCCTAATAGATTGCCCGTGGTGCCCAAAGGGTTGGATAAGAAATTTCCCTTTCCTGCTGACCTGGTTAAGCGATGGTTGGGCCCCCCCGAGGTGGACGCTCCCGTTCTAGGGCTGTCCAACACCTCAGTCTTGCCTTCACCTGACACTGCTACACTGCGGGACAGTGAGGACCGGCGTATGGATCAGCTGGCCTGCCATGCTTTTACATTTGGGGGGGCTGGGCTGCGTCCGGCCTGTGCCTCTGCCATAACAGCTATTGCTCTTAAGAGACAGATCAATCGTCTCCTTGATGGCGCTACAGCCGGTAGGGAGGAGTATAGGGCCCTCTTGCTTTGCTCTGAATTTGTTGCCTTTATCCTTACTGCCATGGATGATGTGGTACGGCTGAGTAGTGGGGCCTCTGCCCTTTTGGTGGCTATGCGCCGCTCTGTTTGGTTGCGTCAGTGGGCAGCTGACGCTGCTGCTAACAAGGCTCTCACTGGGCTCCCCTTTGTGGGGTGAGCGTCTGGATGTTTTAGCCAAGGATGGTAGGCTGCCTCAGCGTAGGAGGCAGCCTCGGCCTTTTCGGGGGCCATCCTCTTCCTTCTCCTCCTTTCATGTCCCCAGAGGAGGTCGAGGCCCCCTCTTTTCAGGTATCCGCAGGGGTTCTTGGGGCCATGGCAGACACCGTGGTCGTCCCGGGCTCTCATGGGACCCCAAGCCCAAACCTTCTCCCAAGCCCCCTCAGGCATGAGGAGGCGCCCTCACCCATCCGGGTGGGGGGACAGCTTTGGCTCTTTGCTCATGTCTGGAGTCTCCGCATCTCAGTCCGGTGGATTCAGGAGTTGGTGTCCTCCGGTTACAAGATAGAGTTTGCAGCCTGGCCACCCCCCAGATCCATCAGATCCCGGATGTCTCACAACCCTCTGTCAGCTCAGGGGTTGCGCCTTGCGGTTCAACGTCTGTTGGAGTCAGGAGTCATTTGCCTGGTGCCTTCCCAGGAACGGGGTCAGGGTTTCTACTCCAATCTGTTCACGGTCCCCAAAAAGGACAGGTCCTTGAGGCCCATCCTGGACCTGAAGGGTCTCAACAGGTTTGTAAGGTTCAAGCACTTTCGCATGGAGACCCTTCGCTCGGCTGTCAGTACCCTTCGCCCGGGCTACTTCATGACCTCCGTGGACGTCAAGGATTCTTATCTTCACGTGCCAATCTTCCCAGGTCATCAGAGATTTCTCAGGTTTGCTCTGGAGGATCAGCATTACCAGTTCGTGGCCTTACCGGCGCCTCGGGTGTTCACCAAGGTGCTGGCGGGCGTGATGGCTCTGCTGCGGCATCAGGGCATTCACATCCTTCCCAAGTCTTCACTGTCTCCGTCTTTGGTGAGGTCTTTTCTGCGCATGACTCTGGATACCTCTCAGGTCAAGGTATTCCTGCCTCAGCAGAAGGTGGAGGGCCTTCAGCAGCAGGCACAGGCTCTGCTCTTGTGTCCTCATCCCTCCATCCGGCAAGGGATGCAGTTGGTGGGCCTGATGGTGTCCTGCTTCGAGGTGGTCCCCTTTGCTCAGTTTCACATGAGACCTCTTCAGTTGCACCTCTTGTCAGTTTGGGATCGGGACCCTGTGTCCCTGGCCAGACAGTCCCTCTCGTGGTGGCTGGACTCGAGGAACCTCCTGGTGGGCAGGACATTTCTGCCCCAGTATTGGGAGACTGTTACCACAGATGACAGTCTGACCGGTTGGGGGGCTTTTGGAAGTCTCTGCAGTTTCAGGGTCAGTGGGGCCCCCCAGGAGGTCCATGCTCCCATCAATGTCCTGGAACTGAGGGCGATCAGGTTGGTTCTTTCTCAGCTGACCTCACACCTTCGGAGTCGGGCTGTTCAGATCCGCTCGGACAACCAGACGGCGGTTGCCTACATCAATCATCAGGGAGGGACTCGGAGCAAGCGAGCCCTCAAGGAAGTGTCTCTGATACTGGGGCGGAAGAGAATGTCCCTTGCATCTCGGCGGTTTACATTCCAGGGGGTGGAGAACCAGGAGGCAGACTCCCTGAGCAGGGGGACGTCTCGGCTGGGGGAATAGTCCCTCAGCAACAAGGTTTTTCACTCCCTGTGTCACCGCTGGGGTCAGCCGGATGTGGACCTGTTTGCGTCCCGCCACAATCACAAGCTTCCCAGGTTTGTCTCCTTGTCACAGGACCCACTGACCTTCGCCACGGATGAGCTAGCAATGCCTTGGACAGGGTTTCGGCTCCTCTGTGTTCCCTCTGCTGGGCAGGGTGCTGCGCAAGATAGCCCAGTAAGGGGTACCAGCCATTCTGGTGGCCCCCTGTTGACCAAGGAGGGTGTGGTTCGCAGACGTCGTGCAGTTGGCAGTAGATCAGTATGCCCTGCCCAAGGATCCAGATCTGCTCACTCAGGGAAAACTGTGCCATCCCAATTTACAAACGCTGGCTTTAACGGCTGCTGAAACCTCCATCTTGATGGATAAGGGTTTGCCAGCTTCTGTTGTGGTACCATGATTAGGGCTAGGAAGAAGTCCTCGTCCTTCATCTACTACAGGATTTGGCATGCTTACATTGCCTGGTGTGAGTCCAAGTCTTCTATCCCTAGGATTCTGGAATTTTTGCAACATGGTTTGGATTCAGGCCTTCAACTTAGTACCCTCAAGGGACAGGTGTCAGCTCTGGCTATTTTTTTTTTTCCAAAGATCCTTTTCCAATCACCGGTTGGTTAAGACTTTTTTCCAGGGAGTTACTCATGTGCGTCCGCCACGTAAGCCTATGCTACCTGTTTGGGACCTGAATCTGGTGTTGTCTGCTCTGCAGGGTCCTCCCTTTGAGCCTATACGTGGGGCTGCCTTGCCCATTCTGACTCTTAAGGTGGCCTTTTTGGTGGCCATTACTTCTGTCAAGCAAGTTTCTGAGCTGGCGGAGCTTTCCATCAAACCTCCTCATTTTGAAAGGCATCAGGATAAGGTGATGTTTCGGCTTAAGCCGGATTTCTTGCCTAAGGTTGTGTCTGTTTTTCATCTCAATCAGGACATTGTTTTGCCTTCTTTGTGTCCTAAACCTGCTAAAGCCAAGGAGCAGACCCTTCATTCTCTGGATGTTGTTAGGGCTCTGAAGTTTTATTTGGTTGCTACTGAGTCTTTCAGGAAATCTGACACTCCTTTTTGTTCTTCCTGCTGGACCTAGGAAGGGTTTGCCTCCGGCTAAATCCTCTCTTTGTTCTTCCTGCTGGACCTAGGAAGGGTTTGCCTCCGGCTAAATCCACTATCAGCAAGTGGATCAGTCAGGCGGTGGAGCAGGCCTACTCTGCCAGGGGGAAGGTTCCTCCTTTTAGGGTTACTGCTCATTACACTCGTGCTATTGGTGCGTCTTGGGCCTCCAGCACCAAGCTTCTGGTCCCCCATATAGTTGTCTGTCGGTGCGTTTGTGCTTTTACTTCATGCTTTTACTTCATGCTCTTGCTACTGCACGCTCTGGCTACTGCCAGCGCGTGGGTACGTATGTGTGTGTCAGTGTATGAATTGTGTGTCACTTGAGTGCGGGCCACACTCTCGCTATTTAGCGGCGACGGGCCGGTTACTTTTTGGCCGGCTTCGCAGCATGGCTGGGGAGCGCGGCTCTCCTTCCTCCTTCCTTCGGCGCGTCTTGCGGCTCTCAGCCCTATTGGCTGGAAGCCGGTCTGGCGTTTTCCCGGGTCGGGAGGGGGCGGGGCCATGCGCAGCGCGATCCGCGCTGTCCCGCCCTTCTTCCTGCTGTTCTCAGGGTGTTGGACGCCATTCCTTGCTGCCGGCTTTCCTTGTGAGTGCCCCTCGGGGCCCTGTTTGTGCATTAGGATGCCTCTGGGTGCATATTCTTAGGGGTCCCTTATTGTGTCTTTTAGGTGGGACTACCAAGCCTTTAATACAAAAGGGGGTTCTCCCGGTCCTTAGGTCCCTTGTTGTCAAATTGGGGTTCCCTTTTGTCATTGCAAATCCTCCCACTAACGGACGCTATGGGGCATCCCTGGTAGCTTCATAGCGTAATTCCCATTTGTCATTGCGACTACCCTTAAAAATCACCATATGGAGGCTTTCCAGGATACCGGTCTCGGGATCCCTTCAGGGCAACCCTGGCAGTGTGTGGTCTGTCGGGTATCTCTTGTGGTAGATTATTTGTGTACCATGTGCACAGCAGGCCATTGCGCGGCAATCCGGGCCCCGTGCGGCCGGGTCGGCTCCGCTGGCCTCATCACCTACACCCCCACGCCAGGCTTTGACCCCAAGTGACGTTGTCATTAGCGGGGAGTCGCAATCCGATGTCTGTGCCAGACTGGCCAACATTGAGAAGATGATTGCTAGCTCTGCGGCCAGGAAGGCCCCAGCTAAGAGACGGCATTTGGCGCTTGCCGCGCCGGGCTTTGATTATGACGATTATGATTCGTTTGATTGGTCTGTTTATTCCCCGCTTGAGGAAGGGGAATTGTTTTCAGACTCTGAAGGCTCTGACGATCACCAGTACCTGGATGCTGATGCCGGTACGGAGCGCGGGGCTACCGTGGATACCCCCAGACTCCTGTCCCGAATTTTTGGGTGCCTCAGGGGTGGGATAGGAAGTATCCCTTCCCTGTTGATGTGGTTAAGCGTTGGTCGACACCCCCAGAGGTCGACACTCCCGTTCTGGGATTGTCCAATACGTTGGTTGTGCATTACCCGGATTCCACTACCTTGAAGGATAGTGAGGACCGACGTCTCGACCAAATGGCTTCACATGCCTTTGTGTGGGTTCGGCCTTGCGCCCGGTTTGTGCCTCTGCTCTCATGGCCGTGGCTACTAGAGCGTTAATCAGGGGCCTGTTGGATGGCCCCCATCTGCATCCTTCCAGTGAGGAATTTTCAGCCTTGTCGCAATGTGAGATGTTCATTGCCTTTGCCTTATCAGTTTTGCATGATACTATCCGTAAGGTGTAGCAGGACCTCGGCGTTGCTTGTGGCTATACGCCGATCGGTCTGGTTGCGCCAGTGGGTGGCCGATATTGCTGCCAAGAAGGCGCTCACAGGGCTTCCCTTCGTGGGTCTGCACCTGTTTGGTAAAAAATTGGACTCTGTGGCTAAGGGAGGTAAGTTACCTCAGCGCAAGAAGCAACACCGGCCCTTTCTGGGCTCAGGCTCATTCAATCCCTCCTTTCGTGGCTCTCAGACGAGCAGGGGAATGTCCTTCCCTGCGTTCAGAGGAGATTCCTGGGGCAGGGGCAGTGGACGCTCCCGACCCGGGACTTCCTGGGTACCAAACCCATAGCCGCTGCCAAGCTCGCTCAGCAATGATGGGGCACCCTTACCCTCGCGGGTGGGGGGACGGCTGCGGCTCCTCGCACAGGTCTGGACTCTGGAGGTCACAGACAACTGGATCCTGAAGGTGGTCTCCTCTGGGTACAAGCTGGAGTTCGCTTACCGGCCTCCTCCCTGATTTCTCAGGTTCCTGCGGAACCTCGGGCTGCACAGGGATTTTTTCTGGCGGTGCAAAACCTTCTTGATATGGGGGTCGTTTCTACGGCCCCCCCCATAGAGAGAGGTCAGGGTTACTACTCCAACCTCTTTACGGTGCCCAAAAAGGATGGATCCATAAGGCCCATTTTGGACTTAGTTTCTCAACCGGTTCATCTGAACCAAGAAATTTCGCATGGAGACGCTTACCTTCATGTGCCGGTCTTCCTGGGACACCAACGGTTTCTCAGGTTCGCGGTAGGCGATCAGCACTACCAGTTTGTGGCTCTCCCCTTCGGGCTGACTTCGGCGCCCAGGGTGTTCACCAAGGTGTTGGCAGGCGTGACCTTCTCAGAGCCCAGGGCATTCGCATTGTGCCTTATCTGGATGACCTTCTCATTACGGCATCCTCTCTGTCGGGCGGAGCTAGACACCAGGACGATGGTGACAACGCTGAAGAGGTTCGGGTGGGTAATCAATTACCCCAAGTCCTCTCTCTCTCCGTCAAGGGTGACTTCGTTTCTGGGCATGAATCTGGATACCATTCAGACCAGGGTGTTCTTACCCCAGCCAAAGGTGGATGTTATTCAAGCACTAATTTGTCTCCTTCTGTCCAAGCCTTGTCCGTCCATCAGGCAAGGGATGAGACTGGTGGGATTGATGGTGGTTTGCTTCTAGGCAGTGCCTTTTGCTCAGTTTCACATGAGACCTCTTCAGCTCCATCTTTTATCGGCTTGGGACAGATGTCCTCTGTCCCTGGATCAGTCCTTTGTTCTGTCTCCTCTGGTCCGGCGGTCTCTTCAGTGGTGGCTGGACCCAAAGAATCTTCTGGGGGGCAGATCTTTTCTGGTGCCCCGTTGGGAAACGGTCACCACCGATGTCAGCCTGTCGGGCTGGGGGGGTTTCTGGAAGGAACATCTGTTCCAGGGGCTGTGGGGTCCTCAGGAGGCCCACATCCCCATCAACATTCTGGAGCTGAGGGTGGTTCGGTTGGTGCTGTCGCACCTGGCGCATCGCCTCCAGGGCTTACCGGTTCAGGTTCGATCCAACAATCGGACTGCGGTCGCTTACATCAATCACCAAGGAGGAACTCGCAGCAGGAGTGCCCTCCGGGAAGTGTCCCTGATTCTTGCATGCGCCGAGAGCAATGTTCCATGCATTTCGGCAGTGTACATTCCAGGGGTGGAGAATCTGGAAGCGGATTCCCTGAGCAGGGGGACCTCTCGCCGGGGGGAATGGTCCCTCAGCAACAAGGTATTTCAATCCATCTGTCACAGGTGGCAGGTGGGGAATTCCGGAAGTGGATCTTTTTGCCTCCTGTCACAATCACAAGCTCCCTGCATTTGTGTCTCTGTCCCAGGACCCCCTGGCTCTGGCAGTGGATGCCAGGTCTCTGTCCTGGCGGGATCTCGGTCTCCTGTATCTGTTTCCCCCCTTTCCCATGGTGGGCAAGGTGGTGCGCAAGCTGCTTCCCGAGGGTGTGCCAGCAATCCTGGTGGCCCCAAGGTGGCCAAGACAGGTGTGGTTCGCAGACGTCATGCGGCTCGATAAGTACAGGTTCCGTATCTCACAAGGTCAGCTTTTTTACAATTTACAAACGCTGGCTTTGACGGAGTGGCTGCTGAAACCTCCATCCTAAGAGAAAAAGGTTTGTCTGAAACGGTTGTCCAGACGCTCGTTAGAGTTAGGAAGAAGTCTTCCTCTAATATCTACTACAGGACCTGTCGTTCCTATATTGCTTGGTGTGAGGCTAGGGCTTTTCCTTGTTGGGTGTTTTTCCATCCCTCGAATTCTGGAGTTTCTTCAGCATGGTCTGGACATGGGTTTTCAACTTAGCACACCGAAAGGGCATGTTTCCACTCTGGCGGTTTTCTTTCAGAGGTCTTTCGCTCTTCATCCTTTGGTTAAGACTTTTTTTCCAGGGGGTCACTCATGTGCATCCCCCTCGCAAGCCCATGTTGCCTGTTTGGGATTTAAATTTGGTATTGTCTGCCCTTCAGGGTCCTTCTTTTGAACCGGTGCAGGATGCTGCACTACCCATTTTGACCTTAAAGGTTGCCTTTTTGGTGGCTATCACCTCCGTTCGACGTGTGTCTGAGTTGGCGGCTCTGTCTATTCAGGCCCCCTACTTTGAGAGATACCAGGACAAGGTGGTCTTCCGTTTTAAGCCAGAATTCCTGCCAATGATTTTCACCTCAATCAGGACATTGTGCTTCCTTCCTTGTGTCCTAAACCTTGTAATGACAAGGAGAGGGCCTTGCACTCTCTGGATGTTGTTAGATGTGTAAAGTACTATTTGGTGGCTACTTCACCTTTCCTTAAGACGTTTGGGGTGCCCTCTGGGCCCAAGAAGGGTTTTGCGCCCGTGAAGTCTACTATTAGTCAATGGATTCGTCAGGCCATTGGTTGATGTGCGGGCCTCAGCGGATGCTGTTTTGGGCCGCAAAGTTCTGCAAGGTGCAGTGGTTTAATTTGTGCATTATTGCCTTTTGGGATCCCCACCCATGTTGGACACTGCTACTGGATGTCCCGAATGTTATTACTATTTCCGAAGCAGGGTGTGAGACATACTTGGAATAATACCATTTTGTGATTACTCACCTGTAAAATGGGTATTATAAGTATGTCTCACACCCTGCTTCGTCCCATCCTGAGTTGTATCTTGGATCCTCTATATAGTGAACCTTTTATTAGTAAAATTTTTATTGGCTCTTCCTGGTCCCCTTACTGCTTTATTATTCTGGTGAATGTGTGGGAGGTCCCAGGTATTTATGGACCGGGAGGGGCTTCTTTTTTCTAGTCATCTCTGCAGAAGTTCGCCCTCTACTGGACATAACCCGAATGTTATTACCATTTCCGAAGCAGGGTGTGAGACACACTTGTAATACCCATTTTACAGGTGTGTAATCACAAAATGGTATTTTTCAGGACCAGACCTCTGTTGAGCAAGTTTGTAAGGCCGCTACTTGGTCTTCTGTTCATACCTTTACAAAGTTTTACAAGGTTGACGTTAGGGCCTCAGCTGCTGCTGTCTTTGGCCGAAAGGTGCTTCAGGCGGTAGTGAAATGAACTACATGCTGTTCCGCACCGGGGATCCCGCCCTAATGGACACTGCTTTTGGATGTCCCAACTGTCATCACTTCTGGGACGACCGGGACTGGATATAGTGAAAAATACAATTCTGTGAAACTCACCTGTGGAATTGTTTTTGAATATATCCAGTCCAGGTCGTCCTACCCTGCCCTTGGTTTCATTATCTCTTTTGCCTGTTATGGTGATTACTTTTTATATTGGACCGTTGTCCTTAGTCTTTTGTTGGAGAGAGTACATGAAGCTATGTGATTTAACATGGTTTCTTGGCCTCCCAGCTTGTCTCTTTATTACTGCTTTTTGAACACTGGGAATTCTATTGAGACAGCTCATTTTATAGGGGGCCGGGAGGAGTTACAGCTCTGGATCTTGCAGTAACTGCGCCACCTGGTGGCGGACTACCCAACTGTCATTATTTCTGGGACGACCTGGACTGGATATATTCAAAAACAATTTTACAGGTGAGTTTCACAGAATTGTATTTTTTTCATCACAGGATATGTATCCACAATGGGCTCACAATCAACAAAAATATGTAGTTCTAATTGTGTCCTACATTGTTCAATAGGTAAATAATATTTTTGGCTGAAGTTGGTCGTTTTACTTTACTTTCACTTCTGCTGCTCTACAACATGAATGAATGATAAAACCAGAAAAGCTCTGAAAGCCAAAACTAGTCCTCACTTCATTTTGTTGTAGATGTCACATGAGCCATAAGTTGCTTTCTTTCTGATTGGCTCATGGTTCAGGGCCCAGCATCTACTGCTTAAAGCGTACCTTCACCATGATTTATTGAAAAGCCCAAACCCTTAAAAACTATTCCCCAGCATCTAAAATTAATGTATTTTAAGTTTTTAGTCGCTTATTATTCTTTCCCCCGCTGGGCTGCAACTCTGTTCAGGAATTTAGGATACGGGCGCCGCCATCTTGACTCAGAAGCATCACACTTACTGAGGAGAGGAGAGTGGGATAAAGTACAGGGGGCGGGCTATAGCTCTGCTTTGCTCAGACAGAGCAGAGCTGGGGTCAGAAAAAGGTCGGCAGTCCCAGAATGCAGAGCAGCACAGTCAGAAGGCACTTCCTGTTTGCAGGCTGCCTGATGTTCCATGAGCCGCCATCTTGGATGTTTAAAGGCTCATAACATGCAGTAGATGCCGGATGATTTTTAATGGGAGCAATCTGTACGTACAGGATGTGGGAAACATATAAGATAAGCTCAGAGTGAAGGACCCCTTTAAGGCAAAAGCCATTAGGCTAATACGAACCATATAAGTACTTGGTGCTTTCTTGGATGATCAGCACAGGTAGCATCATGGATCTGGCATGCAGATAATTCCAGAAACGTCCTGAATTTCTGTGATTAACTCATATTTAATCAGAACAGCATGTCCTTTGGTTTGTAAGTGCCAAACAAAAATGAATTACTGTTGGTAATGCTGATCTATATAAGCTTGACAGTTCTGAATGACATATTTGGAGTTCTTTATTTGGTTAGGTATTCTTTGATAAGATCTTAAAGCTCTCTATATATATATATATATATATATATATATATATATATATATATATATATCAGTATTTCCAATCAGTGGTACCAGTGTCTACGAGTAGGTGAAAAGGAGGGGGGCATGAAGAACTGCAGTCTGGCTGCAACATGATCCTCCATCAGGAAAAAAGGTCCATAAAGAACCGTCCCCTGGATCAGATTCTTCTACTTGGTTGCTGTTTGAGTTTGATACCATAGACTTTTATTATAACCCACTGCATCAAAGTAGCTCTAGGTGGCAGGTCAGCTATATGCTAATATGTCCCAATGGGGGCTATTGATTCTTACTATTTGTATTGTTTATTAATAAAGTGCAAACATTTTCTGTGGCGCTGTACAAGATAGAGATTAGAGAAGTATAAGATTAGTAATATACTTGTAATATGGGTCAGATGAGACAGAATTGCTACATTGATACTGGAGTACATTAGGAATGAGGGCCCTGGAGAGTAGTGAGGGCAGGGCATTCCAGAGCAATGGAGCGGAAAGTATGAGAGAGAGAGATCATAGTAGGTGTGTGTGAGCAGAACAAAGCTTGCATCTTGTACTTATGGACTAGCGATGGATGGGGCTTGTACGTAGAAAGCTTTGTAGGTTAAAAATCCTGACCAGACACTGACTTTCTTCCACCTTATCCCCTTTGGAAGCAGTAAATATATCAAATCACCTGAAAATCTCTGTAAATACCTCATTTATTCTAGGCTAAACTGATTTCTTTTCCTGAATTTCAAGGTCATAGCTGAGCTGGGAAGGACAGATCATGGTGCAGTCTTGAGCATACACTGCTGTGGTCAGATGCGGTTGCAGGACCTCTGTGGCTTGCCATGCATGGTCACACTGAGAGCACCAAGGGACAGAGTGGCTGTGAATGAAATTGATAAAAGGGGGAAACGTTGGTGCCCTGCTTGTACCCTGTGCTGCAGGAAATGGAGAAGAGACTGTTTGAAACCATGCCAGCCGCTGCTTTTCTTACCTATCCAGTGAGCCCACAGTGCACATGTAGCTGATGTGGCACCTCTGCATCTTTTCCAGGCTCTGAATGGCTGGAGTGGCCATGCACAGAGGGTGGTACCAAAACCTGGAGAATCCCAGGTTTTGCTTCACTTTAAGGTTAGGATACTATATTATATTCTTCCAGATGTTGCTAGACACAGATGAGCAGCACTGGGAGGCAGGAGGAGAGGTGGATGAGGAAAGCTGGTCTGTTGCCCATAGAGGAGAGCATTGTTGGTATATGTTCAGGGTAGGCATTACAATTTTAGTGGTGTCAGCTGTTAGGAAGGGACACATAGAGGTGATATTATTGAGTTGGAGACAAAAGGTGGTGTTTGCCGAACATGAGGTGTGAATGAGAGAGAGGAGGGGAGTTGTATTCTTGACAGACATTTTTATGTTGGAGACAGGAGCAGAATTAGATGGTGGGGAAATGTTCAGTTTGAAGGAGTGAGATCATGTGAACGCAGAGAGAGCCGTTGGACCGCCAGGAGCAGGTAGAAAGGAAGAGAAATTGGGGCTGAGAGATATAGTTGAGTGTCATCTATATACGATAGTAGTGGTGTTGGAAGTCAAGTCAGTTTATGATTTGGCCTTGAACTTATCCTGGTACCGCAACAGGGTAAGATAAAACAAAAAACAATGTATTCTTACCTTTTGTCCCCTGCAGTCCTAGTACGGCACTGGCTGCCTTATCTGATCGCCCAATCCATGTCCTCCACCGCCTGGCCCCATCGTCAGGCGCTACCTGCTTCTTGATGCAGCAGAGGTTCCGCCATCAATTATAGTAATGCCAGCACTAACTGCAATGGGGGGGAGGGTGAAAACCTGGTACGCCCTCTTCATTGAGTGCAATGGAGTGGGCATGCCAGGGACATGCATTGGGCGATCAGATAAGGCAGGGTGTGCCAGACGAGGAGCAAACATCTGCAGGGGACAAACGGTGAGTATACAGTTTATTTTAACCTGGACAATGTCTATAAGGACAAGGAGAGGAGACTGTGTGACAGTGGGATACACTAAATGTGCAACCTAAGAGGTAAGAGAATGGCACAACCTCTTATTCCAAGGAGGTGAATATTTGGAGTAGAAGTCAATGACTGACGATATCAAAAGCAGTGGAATGGTCAAGACGCATCGGGATGCAGTTCAAAAGCCATGCAATGCAGTCATGGAGTCTAAAAGACTCCAGGGCCGGCCGCTTGCCTGCCACTGTGGGCATTCCAGTTTTGGTGAAACCCCTCGGGTCACCAGTAAAGGTACGTTTACTGGCTGCTCCCATGTTGCTTCTGATGCCCACGGCCACATCTCGGGCTTCCCTGTAGCTGAGGCACGCTACTGCGCCCAGCCATTCAGATAGGCTGGGAATAGTAGTGCTCCTTGGACTACAGGGAAACTGGGGATGATGCAAGAGGGCTGGGTCATGTCTACCCTGACCCAGGTGCATAAAATCAAAAAAAGTGTATTGACCTATGTTCGCTTTAAAAACCCCTTGGAAGGCCAAAATAGGGCATACAGCTCTGTCTGATGGGGTGACATAAACAGCTACACACTACAGTGCAATATGCCTCCTTTTGAAGGTGCAACTGCTGCATTTGTTTCTCACGTTGGATGTATATTTGTTAGGAAAAGAGAAGTCTCTGATTCGGGGTTCACTGATGGAGGGGGGGTTGGTTATAGATTAGTTTGGCGTTGCTGTTAGCTAGGACCCTCCCTGGCATCAGGGAAGCTTTAGGTTCACTGTAAAATGGAAGCATTGCTTCATGGCTTGGGCAATCAATCATAAATATGATCTTTGAGCCCTAATATACAGATCATCTGTTTTTAAAATTAGATTTATGGAACATTAATGAATGTACAAGCCTTTGATTGAAATGTTAGTACTTTTTCAGTGTGAAAACACGAGAAATGATTTTCCTAAATGAACCTGCATGATCTTTAAGTCTAAATCTTGGCTGTGTTTGTGAAATACTAGACTGACTGTAAAGGCCTTTAGTCAGACCTTGCACTATAAACACATGCACTCAGCCTCCCCTCGCGGGTGCGAGGTTAACATATCCTTTGAACAAACTTCCTTATGAGGAGAAGAATTCCTTTACAATGCCTTACACAGAATAATCCTTCAGAAATCCCTCCGCTGGATGACCCAGTAAGGATTGAGGAGTAGGGCTGCTGTAATTTATAACAATCACCTCCTTCCTACCATCACTCCCCCGTACTCCTGTATTCCCCACTGCTCTTTGATTTGTCATAGTTACTATGTGAGAAACTAAGAAACAGTCCCTCCGTCACACCCAGCTACATTACATTATCGGCCAGTCTGTCACCACTTTTATGTCATGTATGTGTATTAAGTGTTTTAAAAGGAACAGGTGGATTGTATCTCCCTTTGCTTGTGACTTGTCTTTCATTTATAAGGGGGAAAAGCTGACATGAGGGATGTGTAGAGATACTTCATGACCATCATTCTGATTTGCCGTTTTCACTGTATCTACAGAATTAGAAGTGAAACGTAATCTCCCCTAGGCGGTCACTTATTGCCATTTAAGCTGATGTCTGCCAAAGTTTAGGCTGAAGTTTATTAAAACAAAACACAAACCGGGCAATCACAAATTAGTTATACTGATATAAGAATCTAACATAACAATACTATTCATTTATAGCATAGCTTAAACCTCTAAAATCATAAAGGTACAAATGAAATACGATAAAATATTGCTAATTTGGAGGACTTTACATAACACTTGAGCACCGGTGGCAATTCATATAAATGCAGAAAAAGGATTAATAGTGTAAAACACTACTAAATAAAAAATAAAGTGCAGTGAAAACGATGAATTATCTATATTGAAATGGCTGCAACATTTATCCTGCTATCGCATTAGTCACAAAGCAAAGCAGTGTAGTGCACAATGTGTATGAAGATCAAATACTGTCCTATAGTGAAAGGAGATCAAAGGCTTCCATCCCAAGCTGGAATAAATATCCCGCTGGTCCAGCATGCATTGTGCCATGCATATCCTTCATCCTCTGCTTTAGTGCACATGATATTTGATTTAGTGTTTTCCCTGTTTTTAATCCATTTTATATATCTGTCTTAACATGCATTGCCTTTGGTCCTCAAGTTTTATTCAAGGTTCTCCAATTTAGTGATACTTAATCCAGAACTGGGTGCAGGCTAGAATGAAAACGAGGGGCAGTTTGAAATAATTCTTGAAGTATTATGCTGCTAGAATGTGTTTGTAAGATGATGTATAATTAGAAAGTTTGCCCTAACAATGCTTTCTTGTGTAAGACTGGTGTGCTGGTATAACTACTGGCCCCCACCGAGGCTTTGCTTTAAATTTTAAATTTTGACATTTTCTTTTATCAATAGCTGAAGCTGAACTTCTGTTTAAGCAGAGCATAGAGCTGAGGAATGAATGTCAATCTCTGTCAAAGGAAGCAGCTGAACTGCTCTCAATGGTCACTCAGCAGGGACTTCTACACAGGTAAGAAAAATACATTTAAAATGTTCCCTCCTAAATACCTATGTAGCTGTGTGCCAATCAACCTCATGTGTACAAGTACACAGTCTGAGTGTGTTGGAGGCTTGGGTCTGGTTTTTATATAGCCTGGACCAAGCCTCAAGCTCAATGAAATACTGAATGGAAATTACTTCCTACCATTGAAATGGTATAAGTGTTCATAGAAAAAGAGAGTGCATGCTTTTCCGGGGCCAAAAAAGGGGGGCTTGCACAACCCACAAAGTACAATAAAGGGTTCTACTCCCAGGCTCAAACAGCCATATATAGGATACCTCAAAAACACAACAGGGGAGGCCCTCCAACTCAAAATCAAAAATTAATTTCAAACTTTATTAAATGTTTACAACCACAACCTATACAATGGACATACTGTATAGGTTGTGGGCGGGGGGGAGACACACAGAGGAATATTTAATCACAGGTTAGTCTATTGTTTATTAGCCTGAGGAAGTGGGATTTTTGCCCACGGAACGTGTGGCTCTGGATGTTGGCAGGCGGTGGGGAGACCCTTTGATATTATGGATATTGATTTTATTAGCATTGATCAGTTGGTATGTTAATTCATATGGTGATTTGATTGGATGATAGTGCTTTGATACTGCTGTTTCTGTCTGAGGGACAGCCTTTGTGCTGTTGTGGTTTCTGACTTTAAGACCGGCTATATGAGAGCTGGTTTATATTGGCACTATTGCACTTTAAATAGATATCCATTATATCATCCTTGCACTTGCACTCTGTCTTGCGCTTTTTGCACAAATAGTTATTAAATTCATTTAGTATATGGTAGTACATAATCATAATGCAGCAAGCATGTACATGAGGCATCAATTTTCTCCCCACCGCTTACACTTGTATGTTTGTATGTCCTGTGTGGTATTGTCTTATGTTTTTTAATGTGTTTTTAATATGTCCATTGTATAGGCTGTGGTTGTAAACATTTAATAAAGTTTGATTGGAGTGCCTCCCCTGTTGTGTTTTTGAGGCATGCTTTTCCAGGCTGCGCATTTGACTGCTTCTGGATAGATGATGTGGGCGTGAGGAGGTAGAAAAGTAAGGCTGCATTGTATCAGGGCTATCATTGCCCAGTATAGCAATAAATAATGGAGTCAGTGGAATGTAATGTGGAAACAACAAATATCTGATGGAGAACCCCCCAATCCAATCTGCAATTGCAACTCTGCATGTTCAGATTTTCAGCCGTGGCTGCCTCTGCTGCCTAAAGCATTTGCTACAGAATCGCTTATATACAACTAGGTGACTGAGATTGACTGACTGTTTTTTGAAGAACCTTTACCATGAAAAGTAGTGTTAGAAAGGTGTACAATGGAGAATCATGTTTCATGGGCATGAAAAAAGTCCCTGGCCCTGTGACATTGGCTTAACACAGTGCTGTTGCATCTCTTTCAAAGTTTAAAGCGGACCTTCACTCTGAATAAGAGTCTATCTTTTATGTTTCCCACACCCTGTACATACAGATTGTCCACATTAAAAATCATCCTACCTGCATCTACTGCATGTTATGAGCCTTTAAACATCCAAGATGGCGGCTTATGGAAGCCGCCATCTTATCAGGCAGCCTGCAAACAGGAAGTGCCTCCTGACTGTGCTGCTCTGCATTCTGGGACTGCTGATCATTACCTGACCCCAGCTCTGCTCTGTCTGAGCAAAGCACAGCTATAACCCGCCCCCCTGTACCTTATCCCACTCTCCTCTCCTCAGTAAGTGTGATGCTTCTGAGTCAAGATGGCGGCGCCCGTATCCTAAATTCCTGAACAGAGTTGCAGCCCAGTGGGGGAAAGAATAATAAGTTAGTGACTAAAAACGTAAAATATATTAATTTTAGATGCTGGGGAACCGTTTTTTAAGAGTTTGGGCTTTTCATTAAATCACCCTGAAGGTCCGGTTTAAATAAATGAAGTATTTTCGCAGATTTGGCTAATTCCCTTTCAGGGAACCTTTATTTTAGTAAGAGGTGAATAGATGCAGTATACTAAGTAAAACTAGACCAGATTATATTTCAATTACCATCACTGATGTGTACATGGT
Source organism: Gastrophryne carolinensis (assembly GCA_027917425.1). Taxonomy (NCBI): domain Eukaryota; kingdom Metazoa; phylum Chordata; class Amphibia; order Anura; family Microhylidae; genus Gastrophryne; species Gastrophryne carolinensis. The sequence continues at coordinate 211,046,223 of CM051235.1, forward strand.
ACGATATATTTACACGGTATGATTTGCGAACGAAAAAAAGCAATCACATTTGTGAGTTGTGAATGATCAGACGACTTGTGTTCACATGTGTAAGATTTTTCAGCAAGTATTCGTTAAACTGATCAGATTTAAGGTATTTGTCCTATTTATAGCGATTTGTGATTCCACACACTGACCTTAAGGCAATAAAGGAGAATTTTTCTGTCAGCCAAAATGATACGGAGCTTGGTCGCAGCCACGGATCAATTAATGCAATTGATTTAGCGGATATTCGTTCGCTAATCATACCATGGAAAGGGGCCATAAGTCTTAGCCATGTTTGGAGACAGCATTTTGACCGAACATGTTAGTGTTGTTATGAAGGTAATTTGTGCTTTCAGTTGCTGGATAGATCTGTTTATGCCCCATGTCAGTGCAGAGAACATTTGCCATTCTCTTAGACATAAGGGTTTTTCTCCTCCCCACATTAAATGTGTAAAATAAATGTTCCCCAAACATATATATAATTTGTTAGGTTAGGATACAAACATATCTACAAAATTAAGAAAAATGCTATTCATTTAAACTGTTTAAAGGGGCCTCACGTGTAAAAACAAAAACACAAAATAAAAATCCTTAATCTGTGCAATCCCCCCAGTATGGGGTTCTGTACCCTCCTAGATATGGCTGGCTGCAGATGTAAGCACAATGGCTATGTTTTGTGCTTCGGAGCCATGTGTTAATCTGTCTTCAGGCTATCTGTGTAGGGAGACGGGAACCTTTTGGGTTGCTTAACTTGAAGCAGCCCCCCTCTATCTATAAAATGCCACAACTGTTTATCTTGATTCTGTTTGCGCCATTGTATACTGTATATTAAAAACCATCTGGAGTGAGCGTTACTGGTGAATTAGACACAGATGTGACTCAGGGAGGCCCCCTTCTTTATCTATATCAACTTTTCCGGATGCTTAGACATTGATGGGCCTAAATGCAAAACTGTAAATTAGTGTAATTTGTAAACACCCTATGAACCGCCATCCAATTAAAAGCATTACAAAGATACATTACGCTTCAAGTGTACATATGTCATGTGCTGAAACCTCTTCGCTGTGTTTAGTCCTACTGCCTGTCTTGTTTTATACTGAGTTGAATGTATGGAAAATGATTATTTTTCTCTTAGGCACCAAATGGGACAAAGCATACAAAAGGCTAAAGCTGAAGAGCATGTGTGCACCACTGAAACTAAATCCAGAAATAAGACCAAACAAAGCTATATCAATAAACGCAATCAGCGAAATAAGAAGGTAAAAAGTGAAATGCATTTGAGTCTTGTTTTTTTTTTTTTCTTACCAGTGGGCATAGTGCACTTTGGTTGCTTTTGGGTTGTGGTCCCCTGCAATCCTGATTGTGGACATAGCCCAAATCTCATTGGATGCTCTCTCCCTAATGGAATTTCAAGAAAAGGGTTTACAGACAATGTCCCTGCTCTGGCTTCCAGCTCCACCACCAAACACCTGTGTGTCAGCGCGCTCCGGCCCGAGAGGCGGTGGCGGAGCTGGAAGCCAGAGCGGGGACAGAACGTCCCTGCTCTGGCTTCCAGTTCCCCCACTGCCTCTCGGGCCGGAGCATGCTGACAGTGCATGCTGTCTGTCCCCACTCTGGTTTCTGGCGCCGCCATTGCCTTTCCTGTGTCAGTGCCTGGCGGTGGCTGCACCAGAAGCCAGAGTGGGGACAGACAGCATGCGATGACACAAACACTCAGCTATTAGCACGCTCCGGCCCTAGAGGCAGTGCCCCCTCTCTGTCCCCGCTCTGGCTTCCAGCTTCGCCAACGCCTCTCGGGCCAGAGTGCGCTAAAACACGGGTGTTTGGTGGTGGAGTTCACGTAAGTATATTTTTTTTCTGGGGAGTTGGAGGGAATATAACACTGCATATGGGGATGGGGGGGTGCCACACTGCCTATATGGGGAATGGGGGGATGCCACACTTCCTATGGGGAATAGGAGGGAGGAATGCCACAGTGTCTATATAGGGAATGGGGGGGGGGGGGGGTTCCACACTGCCTACATGGGAAATGGGAGGGGGGAATGCCACACTGCCTATGGGAGGGGGGAATGCCACACTGCCTATGGGAGGGGGGAATGCCACACTGCCTATGGGAATGAGAGGGGGGAATGCCACACTGCCTATGGGAATGGGAGGGGGGAGTGCCACACTGCCTATGGGAATGGGAGGGGGGGATGCAACACTACCTATGGGGAATGGGAGGGGGAAATGCAACACTACCTATGGGGAATGGGAGGGGGGAATGCAACACTGCCTATGGGGAATGGGAGGGGGGGATGCAACACTACCTATGGGGAATGGGAGGGGGGAATGCCACACTGCCTATGGGAATGGGAGGGGGGAATGCCACACTGCATATGGGAATGGGAGGGGGGAATGCCACACTGCCTATGGGAGGGGGGAATGCCACACTGCCTATATATGGAATGGGATGGGTGTGCCACACTGCCTATGGGAATGGGAGGGGGGAATGCAACACTACCTATGGGGAATGGTAGAGGGGGATGCCACACTGCCTGTAATGTATGTGTTTTAGCACAGCATTTAGTTTAGAATATATGTTTCTTATTCTTAGTATACAGTACGTCCTGCTCCAAATATATTACTTAAAATCGGGTTATACTCCGCCAGATGGCGCTGGACTGCAGAGACATCGAAAATAGGCTCCTCCCAGCCCCTCAAATACCCGGGGACCTCCCACAAATCCCCAGAATTTCTCTGCAGTCTGGCTGCGAAGGACGACAAATGTCTCTCTACTCGCAGGTTAGCGGAGCTGATAGCCTGCGGCCCTGTAGGACTATTCCCACCCGTTCCACTAGTAATCTGCCCCCCAGCCTTGGCTGCGCTGGTCGGGTGAAGGTAGGCAGCACCGCTGTTAGGTGCTTAGGAGCGCTGCTCCACCGCAATCCCCCACCAAAGGGTAGGCGGTTCAGGCTTATGGTGAGCCTCTATGGGATGCCCCTGCCGCACTAGTGCCCCCTTGTCCCTGCCCATCGGTGGGCCCTGTTTAAGTGGCCGCTGTCCTCCCTCATCCTCCTTGTAGCCTTCGGGGGAAAAGAGGGGGGGGGTGTGTGTGTAAGTATGTATGCTATGCATTCTGTGTTTTACACTCTTTTTTCCATGCTGTTTAGTCTTGTGTCAGCCGCCGCACTGACTTGTCTTTACTGGCCTTTTTAAAATTGCCGCCGCTGCGCGCTGACTTGGTTCCGTGCTTGGCGGCGGCATTACCACAGGCACTAGTGCGCCATCATTGGCTGCTGGCACGTTCTGGCTTCGCGCTCTTCGGGGGGGCGGGGCCCGTCTATGGCGCGCTCCGCGTCATCGCTGTTACCGGCCCGCCCCTCGAGGTATACCGACGCCATCTTTATCCTGCTTGGTTGGCCCATGTGCGACGGACCCCTACCTACCACGGTCCGTAAGTGCCCTCGCGGGTGGCTTTATATCTTTCACTTTTGTTACTGTGTGCTTACAGGTCTTGTCTGTTTATGTCTTTCAGGCGGAGCAAACCCTTTTTGGCTTCTCCCGGCCCTGTATTAGTATATACTTGTAGGCCTTGTAAATATAATACTCCCACTTCCCTAGCGGGTTATTGGGGCATCCAGGGTTGCTATATAGCGCTATTCCCTATCGGCGTATAGCGTCGCTAAAATCACCAATGGAGGCATCCCAGGATATTGTGACCGGGGTCCCTTCGGGACAAGACCGGCTGTGTGTAGCGTGTGGGCAGCCTCATGCTGACGCTGACAAGGCACGGGTCTGTGTACCCTGCGCTGAGCAGGTGCTTGCATTGCAATCTGGCCTGCCAGTGGCTGCACCTCGTTTCACTTCACCTACTCCCCCAAGCTTAAACCTCACTCCTACTGAGTTGCATACTAGCGGGGATTCTCAGCCTGATGTGTCTTCTAGACTGGCTATTGTTGAACAGTTGATTGCGAAGTCCTTAGCGCGTAAGGCCCCTGCTAAGAAGCGGCACTTGACGCCTAATGTCACTGTTTTCCCTATGGGAACTGAGGAGTTTATGAATCTTTGTGGCTATACCCCGTCTGATGAAGGGGAGCTCTTTTCTGATTCAGGCTCATCTGATGAGAGACCAAGGGGTCATGACGATTCTGGCTCTAACCCCTGGGCCCCGGATGACACTGACAGATTATTGACCCAGATTTTTGAGGTTCTGTCCATCTCTCTCCCTGTTGAGGCTCCCAGGCAAAGAGGGGAGCTTTTCCATACAGCAAAATCACGTTTGGAATTTCCCGAGCAGGCACATTTCCATAACCTTGTGCTCAAGGAATGGGAGCGCCCCAGTAAACTTCCCGGGGTTCTAAAAAGTTGGGATAGGAAGTATCCCTTTCCTGCTGAGGTGGTTAAACGTTGGTTATCCCCCCCGAGGTGGATGCCCCGGTCCTAGGGCTATCTAACACCTCTGTCATGTATTCCCCTGACTCTACTACCCTGCGGGATGCTGAGGACAGGCGCATTGACCAGCTGGCATCCCACGCCTTTGCATGTGCGGGGACGGCGCTGCGCCCGGTCTGTGCCTCTGCCATTATTGCTGTGGCCACTAGAACCCTTATCAGAAATATGCTTGATAGTGCCCCTGATGATTTGCCTTGTGAGGTGTTTAATGCACTCTCCAGTTGTTCGAAGATGTTTTTGTAAATTTTGTCCTCTCAGCATTGGATGACACCATCAGAATGTGTGCCAGAACTTCTGCCCTCGTGGTTGCTATACGCCGCTCGATTTGGCTGCGCCAGTGGGCTGCTGACAACGCTGCCAAGAAGGCCCTCACTGGGGTTCCCTTTAAAGTGGACCAACACCCAGGATTTTCACTATCCTGGGTGTTGGTCCACTTCTGCGGGGCACCCCGCTGTGTGAAACCCCCCAGAAAGCCCCTAAAATCTTACCTTTTTAGCGAGGGATAAGCCGCCGCCTCTCGCGTGTCCCTCTTACAGGGCCCGCGCCGGCCATTCACAAATGGCCGGCGTGGGAACGCGCCCTGCTAGAGGGACGCGTGGGAGGCGGCGGCGGCTTATCCGTCGCCTAAAAGGTAAGATTTTAAGGGCTTTCTGGGCGGTTTCACACAGAGGGGCTTCCCAATTTCGTATGCCCCGCGGGGAGGGAGCTGATCGGCCCGGGAATCTTATAGATTCCCGGGCCGATCAGGGGTGGGTGTTGGTCCACTTTAAAGGACTGCGCCTGTTTGGGGACCACCTGGACCTTTTTGCTAAGGGAGGCAGGTTACCCCAGCGCAGGCGGCAATCTCGGCCCTTTCGGGGTCAGGGTTCCTTCTCCTCCCCTTACCGTGGTGCAAGACAGGGAAGGGGGGGGTTTCCTTTCCTGGGGCCCGGGGAGATTTCTGGGGTAGAGGCAGAGGACGTGGACATCCTGGCTCCTCCTGGGGTCCCAAAGCAAAATCCTCTCCCAAGCCCCCTCAGGCATGATGGGACGCCCTCACCCATCCGGGTGGGGGGGCGGCTGCAGCACTTCGCTCACGTCTGGAGGCTTCATGTCTCAGACCGGTGGATTCAGGAGGTAGTGTCCTCCAGTTACAAGTTGGAGTTTGCTGCCTGTCCCCCTCCAAGATTCATCAGATCCCGGATTCCTCAGGACCCTGTGTCAGCTCAGGAGCTAGTGCAAGCAGTGCAAGGCCTCCTGGAGCTGGGGGTCATCTGCCAGGTCCCCTTAAGAGAAAGAGGCAAGGGCTTTTATTCCAACCTTTTCACAGTACCCAAAAAGATGGTTCATTCAGGCCCATCCTGAACTTGAAGATCCTCAACAAGTTTGTCAGGGGCAGGCGCTTTCACATGGAAACTCTGCGCTCTGCCATCAGTTCCCTGCGCCAAGGGGATTTCATGACTTCTGTGGACATCAAAGATGCTTATCTTCATATTCCTGTGTTCCCAGGTCATCAAAGGTTCCTCAGGTTCGCTCTGATGGATCAACACTACCAGTTTGTGGCCTTGCCCTTCGGCCTCACTTCAGCTCCCAGGGTGTTCACCAAGGTGCTGGCTGGCGTGATGTCTCTGCTCAGATGTCAGGGTGTCCGCGTGCTTCCCTATCTGGACGACATTCTCATCACTCCCCAGTCTCTACATCAGGCAGAGTTGGATACTCAGCTGGTGGTGTCCACTCTGGAGTCATTTGGATGGGTGATCAACCACCCCAAGTCCTCCCTGCCCCCCTCCTTGGTAACTCCATTCCTAGGAATGAATCTGGATACAGTTCAGGCAAGGATCTTCCTTCCTCAGCAGAAGGTGGACAGTCTGATTGCACAGGCTCAGTCCCTCCTAGCTTGTCCCCGTCCCTCCATCGGGCAGGGGATGCAGCTGGTGGGCCTGATGGTGGCATGCTTCGAAGCGGTCCCTTATGCTCAGTTCCACTTGAGGCCTCTGCAACTTCACCTATTGTCAGTATGGGACAAGGACCCAGCGTCCCTGGACAGGGTCTGTGTGCTCTGCCCCTGGTCAGGAGGTCCCTCTTGTGGTGGAAGGAACCTGTTGGGGGGCAGATCCTTTCTTGCCCCTTCCTGGGAGACGGTCACCACGGATGCCAGTCTGTCAGGTTGGGGGGGGGGGGTTTCTGGAAGTCCCTGCGGTTCCAGGGGAGGTGGGGCCCTCAGGAGGCCCACACACCTATCAATGTCTTGGAGCTGCGAGCGATCAGGTTAGTTCTGGCTCGCTTTATTACTCCTTTTCGGGGCCTGCCTGTTCAGGTGCGCTCGGACAACCAGGACGGCAGTTGCCTACATCAATCATCAGGGAGGGACCCGGAGCAAGGGGGCCCTCCAGGAAGCGTCTCTGATCCTGACTTGGGCGGAGGCCAATGTCCCCTGCATTTCAGCTGTGTACATCCCGGGGTTGAAAATCGCCTAGCGGACTCTCTGAGCAGGGGGACCTCTCGCCAGGGTGAATGGTCCCTATGCAGCAGGGTGTTTCAATCTCTGTGTCACCTTTGGGACCAGCAGATGTGGATCTGTTTGCATCCCGCCACAATCACAAGCTCCCAGCTTTTGTCTCTCTGTCCCGGTATCCTCTGGTCTTGACCTCGGATGCGCTAGCAATGTCATGGAAGGACTTTCAGTTCCTGTATGTCTTCCCTCCAATCAGGGTTCTGCGCAAGATTGCTCTGGAAGGGGTGCCAGCAATTTTGGTGGCCCCCAGGTGGCCAAGAAGAGTGTGGTTCGCAGACGTGGTACAGCTGGCAGTAGATCAGTACGCTCTGCCCTTGGTGTCAGATCTGCTCACTCAGGGCTCACTACGCCATCCCAATTTACAAACTCTGGCTTTGACGGCCTGGCTGCTGAAACCTCCATCTTGATGAAGAGGGGGCTGTCTTCCTCGGTTGTGGATACTTTGATTAAAGCTAGGAAGAAGTCTTCCTCTTCCATTTACTACAGGGTTTGGCGTGCCTACATTGACTGGTGTGAGTCTCTTCCCTGTCGTGTGTTCTCTATTCCCAGGATTCTGGAGTTCCTGCAGCATGGTTTGGAGATGGGGCTCCAACTCAGTACTCTGAAGGGTCAGGTTTCTGCCCTGGCTGTTTTCTCCCAGAAGTCCTTTGCTCAGCACCCTCTGATCAGGACTTTTTTCCAGGGGGTCACTCATGTGCGTCCCCCACGTAAACCTATGGTGCCTCTTTGGGATCTGAACTTGGTTCTGTCAGCCTTGCAGGGTGCTCCCTTTGAACCTGTGCAGGATGCTGCCTTGGCCATTCTTACGCTCAAGGTTGTATTTCTGGTGGCTATCACTTCTGTCAGGCGTGTGTCTGCGTTGGCGGCGCTGTCCATTCAGCCCCCCTACTATGAGAGACACCAGGATAAGGTGGTGTTTCGTTTCAAACCTGATTTTCTGACTAAGGTAGTGTCTGTCTTTCATTTGAATCAGGATATTGTTCTTCCTTCTTTGTGCCCTAATCCTAGCAATGCTAAGGAGAGAGTTTTGCACTCTTTGGATGTGGTTAGGTGTCTGAAGTACTATCTGGTGGCTACTGCACCTTTCAGGAAAACTGATGCTCTTTTTGTGGTCCCTTCTGGTCCTAGGAAGGGTTTGGCTCCTGCCAAGTCTACTATCAGCAAGTTGATCCGTCAGGCTGTGATTCAGGCCTATTCTGCTAAGGGGAGGAATCCTCCCTTCCGTCTTACTGCTCATTCCACTTGTGCTATTGGTGCCTCTTGGGCTTTTCAGCACCAGGGTTCTGTTGAACAAGTTTGCAAGGCTGCTACTTGGTCTTCTGTTCATACCTTTTCAAAGTTTTACAAGGTTGATGTTAGGGCCTCAGCTGATGCTGCTTTTGGCCGAAAGGTTCTGCAGGCGGCAGTGGTTTAAACTGTCTGCTGCTGCCTATTTTCTTGGGGATCCCACCCTACTTTATGGACACTGCTATTGAATGTCCCGATTGTAAGTATTATATTTGGAGCAGGACGTACTGTATACTAAGAATAATACAATTCTGTGATTACTCACCTGTAGAATTGGTATTATGAGTATACAGTACGTCCTGCTCCAACCCACCCTTGGCTTTGCATTATCTTGGATCCCCTGTATGGTGATTGTTATCATTGTTATTGTTGATAGTTTGGGTGGTTTAATTCTCCCGGCTTCTCCTTAAAGTGGACCAACACCCACCGGTGATCGGCCCGGGAATCTATAAGATTCCCGGGCCGATCACCTCCCTCCCCGCGGGACATCCGAGATCGGGATGTCCCGCGGGGTGAAACCCCCCCAAACACCCCAAACTCCTCACCTTAGTCTGTGAATGCCCGGCGCGGGCACGCGCGCGTCAAGAGGGACGCGCGGGAGGTGGCGGCGGAGGAGCCGCTTGTCTGCGGCTTGTCCGTCGGCGCGGGGAGAGGTGAGTTCGGGGGGTTCGGGGGGGTTTCACACAGCGGGGCACCCCGAAGTGGACCAAGACCCAGGATAGTCAAAATCCTGGGTGTTGGTCCACTTTAACTGCTTTTCAATGCTGGGGATTTTTTGAGAGGTTCCTGGGTATTTGAGGGGCTGGGAGGAGCCTATTTTCGATGTCTCTGCAGTCCAGCGCCATCTGGCGGAGTATAACCCGATTGTAAGTATTAGATTTGGAGCAGGACGTACTGTATACTCATAATACCAATTCTACAGGTGAGTAATCACAGAATTGTATTATTTTCCTCCTCCAAATCCTAGGCGCATCTTAAAGGATGAAAAATATAGTACTTTATGTTGATTACATCAACATTTTTTATTGAGATGTCATTGTTGGTTATTCTGCATTTTTTGGGGTTTCTAGTCATACAATGTTTAAATGCAAAAAGTCCACCTTCATGGACTTCATACAGATCTAAGATCAGGTGAGCCCAATTCACTCCTGCAGCCCCCGTTATCTGATGCTGGGTGCCACACTTGCAGGTACAAGCTGACCAGAGCTGTGCGACCATGTAGGAGCTCAGAAGCGACGACCATAGCAAAATATGTGTAGCCATGGTCTGACTTTGTACACCAAACACACCCACCTCTAGGCTGGAGCACAGAAGTGTGTCATCCATCTTAAACTGGACCTTGAGCATGATTTAATGAAAAGCCCAAACCCTTAAAAACTATTCCCCGGCATCTAAAATTAATATATTTTATTTTTTTAGTCACTTATTATTTTTTCCCCCACTGGGCTGCAACTCTGTCCAGGACTCGAGGATATGGGTGCCGCCGTCTTGATTTAGAAGCGTCACACATACTGAGGAGAGGAGAGCAGGATAAAGCGCAGGAGGTGGGGTTATAGCTGTGCTCAGACAGAGCAGAGCTGGGTCAGGGAAAGGTCAGCAATCCCAGAATACAGAGCAGCACAGTCAGAAGACACTTCCTGTTTGCATGCTGCAGAAATTCAGAGCAGTCTGCAGAATCTGACCACCAGCATTTGACTACTGCAGGATCGCCAGGCTTGGTGTGTTTTACACTGTGGGCATTCTGATTTTCCCCATAGAGAAGACTGTTGGTCCTATCTACCACAGATGCTTCCTGAGCAAGAAATAGAATGCAGGATGGCTGGCGTGACATGGTTCCATATTTCTACAAATCAGGTCTCCCTCCCATTTACTGATCTGATTTGTATTTTAGCTACAACAAATATAAGGGAGTAGAAGCTGCAAAAGTTTTACGCAAAACACTTAAAGCCTATTTCTAGCATCACTGTTTCTTTAGGAGGGACAGACAATTTACAGGACATCTGTAGGCCTATAATTGTACCTAACCCTTCAGACATCTTCTGCTTTCCTTTCCTTTGTACCTTAATTTCCCGCTTGTCGTGCTAATCTTCAGAATCTGCAGCACACCCTGTAATCCAGGGCTATAGCAGTTAAGCCTAACTCTTTCAACCTGTTCATGTAATGCCCTACTTTTTATCACATGACTTTAGTTATCACATACAATTTGTGGCAAATTAAGATGGATTAGACTTTGTCATGCTGGACAGGAGCGACTACATGTCCCTGTATTCAGCACAAGGCAAAGACAACAAAAACTGCTCAATACACTGTTTCTGGCATTTGTTGGGTTTTTGCTTGTGCCTGAATCCCAACTTGATCAGCACTGTTTTAGCTGGTAGCTGGTATTGACCTCCATTCAATTATGATAGCAGTTACAGCCACCTTAGTATTTATTTCGCTATGTCCTTCTCCCCAACAGAAAGGGACCTTAAAACATGATGATTCTATGATTCTAGTGACACCCCACAGGTCTCTATGAAAACAGTCGGGTCAAAGTCCTATTATTGGTAGTCAGGATCTGTGTCTCACATTTAGGCAGCCTTGACATTGTGTGATAAACCTTTCTCTCTGCCTTTTGCTGACCTAGGCATGCATGCATGAGGCATTTGGTGCTGCTCTAGGACTCTGAGTGTCCCTGACTATTGTTGTTTATTAAGGGGTGCTGCATGATCAGGTCATCACAAGGGAGATGTTCCCTAGGGCTTACTAAGGAACATAAGCCATGGCTGAAGATAAATGCAGCATGTGCCAGCCTTATAAGGTCAGCTGAAGCTGAAGCTGGAACCCGGCTTTAAAGACACATTGTAGGCTTAAAATGGACGCTGTATGCTGTCCAACTAAACTCTGAGCCATCACCGGGATAGTAACAATCCTGGTAATAGGTCCATTTTATAGTGACTTTTGGACATATTTCAGAGTGGTTATTGCTACGGTTTCCCATAAGCTGTCTCGGGAGACCCCTGGATTATACCAGTAGCCACACACGGTGATTTTAGCTCAACACTGCCATTTTGGGTGTCCTGGAGCCGCCTGAGGCGGCGCTTTTGGAGCCTGAGTAGAGAAGGGCGAAGGGGCAATGCAGTGTTAGGACACGTCTCGAGCGTGATAGATGGACCCATACAGTGGTTAACCAAGGTTTAAGCTTAATCTAAATTATTAAAACTAGGAAAATACTACAGCTAAAAACCAGGATTAGTTCTTTATTATTACCTTCACAAATTACAAGCCAGGTAATCAATTTCCTTCACACACCAAATCTCCAGCAGAGATCAACAGAAGCAACTGTCCCACCATTGACTATATTCTAAGTATGTCACACACCCCGCTTCAGATAGTCATTACACTTGGGTTATACTGACCTGTAGATGGCGATCTTGCAGAGATGTCAATAAAAAAAAGGAAGACCCTCCCGGTCCATAAATTCCCGGGACCTCCCACTCATTCCCCAGTCTTTCATCTCTGCAGACGGCGAGCAAGTCAGAAGATGGATGTCTCCTCCTTGCAGGTAGCCGGGGTAACTCCCGGCCCCTCTATTTGGTCTATTTCTGTCCGTATCCCTTTAACTGATTTTATTTTGCCTCCCAGCCCAGGCTGCTGGTTCGGACAACGTTAGACGGCACCCTATGGTGCTTAGGAGCTACGCTCCACCGTGAGACCCCATACCAAGGGGTAGGCGGTTAGCCGGGTTGGTGACCCCGGCTTGGGATGCCCTGTCCCTCGGCCTTCCACCCTAGCGTGGATTCCCCCTCTCCCGGTACCCTTAGAGGGGGGGACCTTGTCCCTTGAGGACTTAGATGCTGTTGGGTCCTTTATTGTATGTGTGGAGTTTGTGTGGGCACTTAATCACAGTGTGTGTGTGTGTGTGCGTTGCTTTTTGTTACGGTACTTAAGCGCTGGCGGTACTGCGGCGCCGGCCGCCTTGTTAGCTGATGGCGGCGGGAGCTTCTTCCCCTCAGGTGTGGGGCGGGCGGGGCTGGGCGTTCGCGCGATCGCCCATGGCCCGCCCCCGTGCTCCTGGCGCCGCTGTTTAGTTCCCGGCTATTGGCTGGGAGCGAAGGGGGGGTGGGGCCGGGCGCGAACCGCGCCGGCCTGCCCTCCTACCACTGGTTACGTGCCTCTTTTCCTCCCTGCGTTTGTGTGTGTGTGTGTGTCGGTCGGCTGTCATTTTGGTCGGTGAGTGGCCTTTGGGGCCCCTGTTAGTTTTTGTATTATATCCATGCCCCTCTGTTTGGCGGTGGGGGTGATGTCTGTAATGCTTGTCTATTGACATTGTTGGACATTTACTTGTATGGAGTCTGATTGCTGTGCCTGTCTTTTGTCTTCCAGGTGGACCTTTGTTACTATTAAATGGGGGTTCTCCTGGTCCTGGGGTCCCTGGTTTTAAATTGGTTTTAAATTGGTTCTGTGAAATCCCTCCCACGTGGGACTTAAAGGGGCATCCCGGGTAGCATTTACTGCGTGATTCCCTCTGGTCATTGTGCCTTATTATATATAAAAAATCACCATATGGAGGCTTCCCCGGATACGGGACTTGGGCTCCCCTGCGTCTCTGCGTCTGGTTCTGCTCCTCTTCTCCTACTCCCCCCCCCCCCCGTCTGATCCGTACCCCATGTGATGTTGTCATGGGTGGGGAGTCGCATTCTGAGGTGTGCGCCAGATTGGCCAATCTTAAAAAATTGCCAGAAAGGCCCCGGCTAAGAGGAAACATTTGTCTACAGCCACGCTGGCTTTTGATTTGGATGAGTTTGACTCTCTGGACTGGTCTGATTGCCCCCCGTTAGAGGAAGGGGAGCTGTTTGAGGAGTCGGATGGGTCTGATGATCAGCAGTTTGTTGGTGCCGATACCGAGCAGGGTCAGGGGGATTCTTTGGATACCTCTAAGGTCCTGGCTCATATGTTTGAGGTCTTGGCTATTTCTCCTTCTGAAGCGGCTCCTCCGCAAAAGGGGGAGTTCTTTGAAGCGACCAAGCCGCGCTTGGAATTCCCTTATCAAAAGCATTTTGATGGCATTATTCTGAAGGAATGGGAGAGGCCTATTTGACTTCCAGGTGTTCCTCCAGGTTGGGACAAAAAATATCCCTTTCCGGTGGACGCGGTGAAGAACTGGTCGTCCCCTCCTGAGGTGGATGCTCCTGTTTTGGGGTTGTCCAGCATTTCCATCTTACATTCTCCAGACTGTACTACCCTCAAGGATGGTGAGGATAAACGCATTGACCAGATGGCTTGTCATGGGTTTGCCAGTGTTGGGTCGGCCTTGCGGCCTGTTTGTGCTTCGGCACTTTTATTAATGGCTACCAGGTCGGTTGTTAGAGGACTGTTGACTACTTCCGGGCTTGACCCGGCTAGTGAGGAGTTCACCGCCCTTAAGCGTTGAGTTGTTTTTGTCATTTGTACTAGCCGCCTTGGACGACACATTGGTGATGTGTAGTAGAACTTCGGCCTTGCTTGTGGCTATCCGGCGGTCGGTCTGGTTGCGCCAGTGGGCGGCTGATTTTGTGTCCAAAAAGTCACGGCTCTTCCCTTTGTGGGGTTGAGGCTCTTTGGAGAAAAATTGGATTCGGTTGCAAAGGGTAGTAAGTTACCTCAGCGTAAGAAGCAGCGTCGTCCCTTTCAGGGGGCGGCTTCCTTCACTCCTTCCTTTCATAGGGCCAGAGTTGGCAGGGGGTTGGCCTTCTCCTCCAGAGGTGATTCCTGGAATCGGGGCAGGGGTCGTGCCCGTCCAGGACACAGCTGGGGCTCTAAGCCTAAAGCCGCTGCCAAGCCGGCTCACCAATGAGGGGGCGCCCTCACCCTTGCGGGTGGGGGGACGGCTGCAGCTCTTCGCCCGGGTCTGGGTCCAAGAGGTCTCGGACAGATGGATTCGGGAAGTGGTGTCTTCCGGTTACAAGCTGGAGTTCGAGTTCCGGCCCCCTCCCAGATTCTTCAGGTCTCGGGTGCCTTCAGATCCTCTGGCCGCACAGGGGCTCCGGGCGGCAGTAGCAAATCTTCTGGACATGGCTGTCATTTGTCCGGTGCCCCCCTCGGACCAGGGCCTGGGCTACTATTCCAATCTGTTCATTGTGCCCAAGAAGGATGGATCCGTTCGTCCCATTCTGGATCTGAAGTTACTCAACAGGTTCGTCCGTCCCCGGAAGTTTCGTATGGAAACTTTGCGTTCAGCTATCTACTCACTTCGTCAGGGGGACTTCATGACGTCCAGAGACATCAAGGATGTTTATCTGCATATTCCAATCTTTCCGGAACACCAGAGATTTCTCAGGTTCTTTGTAGAAAATCGACATTTTCAGGCTCTTCCGTTTGGCCTTACCTCGGCTCCAAGGGTTTTCACCAAGGTGCTGGCGGGGGTGATGGCCCTCCTCAGAGCCCAGGGTATCCGCATCGTGCCTTATCTGGACGATCTTCTTATTGTGGCATCTTCTCTCAGCCAGGCGGCGCTGGATACCAGGACTGTGGTAGCCACCCTGGAGAGATTCGGCTGGGTGATCAATTACCCCAAGTCCTGCCTCTCTCCCTCCAGGGTGGTGGCGTTCTGGGAATGTCTCTGGATACTTCTCAGTCCAGGGTGTTCCTCCCCGGTCCAAGGTTCTTCTGATTCAGGAATTGATTCAGCGTCTCCTATCCATCCCTCGCCCGTCCATCCGGCTGGGGATGCGATTGGTGGGATTGATGGTGGCATCGTTCAAGGCGGTTCCCTTTGCCCAGTTTCACACAAGGACGCTCCAGCTCCATCTCTTGGCGGCTTGGGACGGGTCCCCGCTGTCATTGGATCAGTCTTTTCTGATGTCCCCCCGGGTGCGGCGTTCCCTTCGGTGTTGGCTGGAACCAAGCAATTTGACGAGGGGCAGATCCTTTCTGACCCCTCGTTGGGAGACGGTCACCACGGATGCCAGCCTGTCAGGTTGGGGGGGATTTTGGAAGGATCTTCAGTTTCAGGGCCTGTGGGGGCCTCAGGAGGCTCACGATCCCATCAATGTTCTGGAGCTGAGAGCCATAAGGTTGGTTCTGGCTCACTTGACTCATCAGTTGCAGGGCCTACCGGTTCAAGTTCGATCGGACAATCGGACGGCGGTCGCCTACATCAATCACCAGGGAGGGACTCGCAGCAGGCGTGCCCTCAGGGAAGTGTCTTTGATCCTGGCTTGGGCAGAGGGCAATGTCCCATGCATCTCGGCGGTGTACATTCCGGGAGTGGAGAACACGGAGGCAGACTCCGTGAGCAGGGGCTCATCTCGCCGGGGGGAATGGTTGCTCAGTCCCATGGTGTTTTGGTCGCTTTGCCACCGGTGGGGGGCTCCGGAGGTGGACCTCTTTGCCTCTCGTCACAATCACAAGCTTCCGGCATTTGTGTCTCTCTCGCGGGATCCGCTGGCTCTGGCAGCGGATGCCATGTGTCTGAACTGGAGGGATCTGGGGTTTCTGTACCTGTTCCCGCCGTTTCCCATGGTGGGCAAGGTGGCCCTAGAGGGCTCATCAGCAATCCTGGTGGCTCCAAGATGGCCAAGACAGGTTTGGTTCGCAGACGTGGTAAGGTTGGCAGAGGATCAGTTAGATCTGCCCCTTCTGCCGGATCTGCTCACTCGGGGTCCACTGCTCTACCCCAATTTACCAACGCTGGCTTTGACGGCCTGGCTGCTGAAACCTCCATCTTGAAGGAGGAAGGTCTTTCTGATGCTGTCATTCAGACTCTGGTTAGGGCAAGAAAGAAGTCTTCCTCTGCCATCTACTATAGGACTTGGAGGTCTTATATTGATTGGCGTGAGGTCCAGGCCTTACCTTGCAGGGCGTTTTCTATCCCTAGGGTTTTGGATTTTCTGCAACATGGTCTGGACTTAGGGTTGCAGCTTAGTACGCTGAAAGGGCATGTTTCTGCCCTGGTGGTTTTCTTTCAAAAGTCTTTTGCTCTTCATCCTCTGGTTAAGACCTTTTTTCCAGGGGGTTACGCATGTGCGGCCTCCTAGGAAGCCTTTGCTCCCAGTTTGGGATTTGAATTATGTTCTCCTTGCTTTTAAGGGTCCTCCTTTTGAACCTTTGCAGGATATTGCTCTTTCTACGCTTACTCAGAAGGTTGCGTTTTTGGTTGCCATCACTTCCGTTCGGCGTGTATCGGAGTTGGCGGCTTTATCCATTAAGGCTCCTTATTTTGAGAGGCATCAGGACAAGGTTGTTTTCCGCTTCAAGCCAGATTTCCTGCCTTAGGTGGTCTCTGCTTTCCATCTTAATCAGGACATTGTTCTTCCCTCCTTGTGTCCTAAGCCCAGCAATGACAAGGAGAGGGTTTTGCATTCTCTGGATGTGGTTCGCTGTGTGAAGTACTATTTGGTGGCTACTTCCCCTTTTCGTAAGACTGAGGCCTTTTTCGTGGTGCCCTCCGGGCCTAGGAAAGTTTTGGCTCCCGCCAAGTCTTCCATTAGTAAATGGATTCGCCAGGCCTATTCTGCCAAGGGGAAGATTCCCCCTTTTCGTGTTACTGCTCATTCTACTCGGGCTGTTGGGGCGTCCTGAGCTTTCCAGCACCAGGCCTCTGTTGAGCAAGTTTGTAAGGCTGCTACTTGGTCTTCTGTTCATACTTTTTCCAAGTTTTACAAGGTTGATGTGCGGGCCTCAGCGGATGCTGTTTTTGGCTGCAAAGTCCTGCAAGCTGCAGTGGTTTAAGTTGTGCGTTGTTGCCTTGTTTTGGATCCCCGCCCTTTATGGACACTGCTATTGGATGTCCCAAGTGTAATGACTATCTGAAGCGGGGTGTGTGACATACTTAGAATAATACCATTTTGTGAATACTCACCTGTAAAATGGGTATTAGAAGTATGTCACACACCCTGCTTCACCCTGCCCTTTGGTATTCTGGATCCTTTGTATGGTGAACCTTTCTTACTGTTACTGGTTATTTTGGCTCTTCCTGGTCCTTTTGTTTCCTTACTGCTGTTTTAATACTGGGGAATGAGTGGGAGGTCCCAGGTATTTATGGATCGGGAGGGTCTTCCTTTTTTTCATGACATCTCTGCAAGATCGCCATCTACAGGTCAGTATAACCCAAGTGTAATGACAATCTGAAGCGGGGTGTGTGACATACTTATAATACCCATTTTACAGGTGAGTATTCACAAAATGGTATTTTTATGCCCTTCCCAGCTATTGTTTCACTGCCAGTAAAGCTGTTTCATTACCTTTGAAGATGAGTTTTGTTGAAACGTCCATGAGATCTATGTAATGGTGGCCCGATCGGCATCTGCTTATTTGTCCACCAGTGGTCAGTGCTAGTTAGACTCTCATCTCACTCTGCTCCTGTCCCAAGCTCACCTCAGCTGAAACATCTTAAAAGTAAAGAGCCAGAGACTAAAACGTATTGAGTGAATAAACGCTGTATATGCGTGTAATGCAACAATAAATATATATATAATATATATATATATATATTATTGTACACTGGGATTTCCAGGATATATATTGTTGCATAGTTTAGTGTTTCATTATTAAAGTAATCATGAAATCTGGCCCATTGAAGTGATGTATTCCCCTTTATGGGAGCCATCTGGCAGATAATGCTGTGACAACTCTGAAGTATGCTGTTACTGAGTCCTTGATTTTTCCTGTATAGTCACCATTGACAGGACATAAAATGGATCAAAATCCGTCATGACTGGCTAGAAGACCCCAGGGCCTGACAGTTTGACAGTTTCCTATCCCTGGGCAAATAGCAATGCCAGTAAAATTGTACGTTGTCACCTTTGGAGCCCACAGCACAGGACTCTAGCCTACAGGCTGGGTAGGTAGATGCCCTTTATTTTTCTAAAAGAGCCTGAACTGGTACCCTAAAAATGTTTCAAGTAGTATGAATAGGCACTTTTTGTGTTTGCAGGGATTGCAGTTGCATGGGTGTGGTTAGCACACGTTGGTCTTGCAAAAACAGGGTATTGAATCCCAATCCCTATGGGACTAAAAGAAAAGGGTCTATATTTACCCCATACCTTACATTCAGATATACTGTAGCAAGCCTACACATTGTCTTATATTTTTCTATGTACTGTGTGTAGCACAGCAGGAAATGACTAATATCACTCCTTCATGTGCAGGGAGAAGGCCAGGTTCAAGATCTAAGCAAGAAATATTACTTTTTAAAAGAGGAAGGGCCGGAAATTATGAGGGAGCTACATGTCCTGCAGCAGGACCTGAAAAACCTGCCTCCACGTCACAGCAAGGTAAGATATTCCAGATTTATTGTCCAATACGGTGAGCTTAGTTCTTTAGAGCTGAACAAAACCCAGCAGTGGCTGGCCAGTTCAAAATCCTAAGCCTAGCCTACAAAACACTCTAAAGCCAATCGCCTTCCTAAATTTTTTCTTTAGTCTAAAGATACCAACCCACTCTGCCCATGACCTCTTTGTGTCCTCAACCCTAATCACCTCCTCCCACGCTCTTGTAAAGGACTACATATGTGACGCTCCGCTCCTCTGGAATGGCCTTCCCCATACACACTCGACACACTCCAGCCCGTACAACCTTTGGAAGCACCCTCAAAGTGCATCCATTTAGACAAGCATATCATCTGGCCTAACCAAACCACTTTACCTTTGTGTCACGCTTCAGAGCACTTGCTACCCTGCCTATTAAATACTTTTTCTGACCCAACCTCTTGTCTCCTCCCTCATCCTTTAGATTGTAAGCTCGCAGAGGCAGGGCCCTCACCCCACATACTCATTTGACTCATATTACTTTATTATATGCATTTGTTGTCTGTTATATACAATGCAATGCCCTGTGTATGTATGTGTACAGTGCCACAGAATAGGATGACACTTTATAAATTAACAATAGTTTGCATTTTTAATATTAGACAGTTTACACAGATTCCTGCAGTGTGAAAGGTTTCCTCATATACTCACCTTGATCATCAAACTCCCCCGGCCATGGTTAAGCTTAGCTGCACCTGCAGCGTCCCCACTCCATTCAGCCTGCCAGCCCAGTATAGCAAGCTTGCCGATCAGGGATACCATCAGAGACCTGCACGTGCACTGAGAGGAGTATACAGTAAACCAGGGGGTTTCACACTGTGGGGCATCCCAAATTGGGAACGCCTATGACAGGGAGTCATCCCTGACCCTAAAGTTAGGGGCAGGCGAAACAAGTTTTGGTCCTCTTCAAGCTAAATCTCTACATTGAGTTGCATTGGGTAACAATTTACTTGCATTGGGCAAGTAAAAAGAAAAATGTCTTGCTTTGAGTTTTATCATCAGCTGTCTGTGGAAAAGTTTAGAACGTTTCAGAAAGCTGGTAGGTTACAGCAACCCTGTGAAAATCACAGCCACACTCTCCTCATTCCAGTAATTACTCGATTGTCTGCTTCAACCTGCAGCTTGGTTCTTGCCGGGTATCATGTCGGCATCCAATAGTAATCTTTTAGATCATTTGTGATTAATTTGACCCCCCCCCCCCCCCCCCAAAAAAAAAGCCCAAATGACCAGGATTGTGGTCCTAGCTACCGTCTTTGGTCAATGGGGCCATAGCATGTGACTCCAGTGGTGCTGAAGTAAAGCAAGGATCACTTTTTGTGCCTCAATATTATTTTAACATTACTTTTTTCTATACCTTGTCCTGCAAACCCTTGTATTCTTAGTATACAGTACGTCCTGCTCCAGAAAGATTACTTACAAGTGGGTATTACTCCGCCAGATGGCGCTGGACTGCAGAGACATCGAAAACGGGCTCCTCCCGGCCCCTCAAATACCCAGGGACTTCCCACAAATCCCCAGAATTTCTCTGCAGTCTGGACTGCGAAGGACGAGAAATGGCTCTCTACTCGCAGGTGAGCGGGGCTATTAGCCTGCGGCCCTGTAGGACTATTCCCACCCATTCCATTAGTAATATGCCTCCCAGCCTTGGCTGCGCTGGTCGGGTGAAGGTAGGCAGCACCGCTGTTAGGTGCTTAGGAGCGCTGCTCCACCGCAATCCCCCACCAAAGGGTAGGCAGTTCAGGCTTATGGTGAGCCTCTATGGGATGCCCCTCCCGCACTATTGCCCCTTGCCCCTGCCTATCGGTGGGCCCTATTTAAGTGGCCGCTGTCCTCCTTCATTCTCCTTGTAGCCTTTGGGAAAAGACGGGGGGGGGGGGGGGGGTGTAAATGTGTATGCTATGCATTCTGTGTTTTACACCTTATACTTTATTCTTTCTGCCTTGTGTCAGCCGCCGCGCTGGCTTGCTTTCCTTTACTGTTTTCAAAATTGCAAATTTCAAAAGTTACCTCAGGCGCTATTGCGCCATCATTGGCTGCTTGTCGTGGCTTCGCGCTCTTCGGGGGGGGCGGGGCCCGTCTATGGTGCGCTCCGCATCATCGCTGATACTGGCCCGCCCCTTCAGGTGTACCAACGCTATCTTTAACCTGCTTGGTTGGCCCATGCACCACGGACCTCTGCCCACCAAGGTCTGTAAGTGCCCTCGCGGGCGGCTGTATTATTCTTAGTATACAGTACGTCCTGCTCCAGATAGATTACTTACACTTGGGTTATCCTCCGCCAGATGGAGCTGCACTGCAGAGACATGTAAAACAGGCTCCTCCCAGCCCCTCAAATACCCGGACCTCCCACAAATCCCCAGATTTCTCTGCAGTGCTTACTGCGAAGACATGAAATTATCACTTTCTCGCAGGTGAGCGGGGCTATTGGCCTGCGGCCCTGTTGGACTATTCCCACCCGTTCCTCGTGTGATGTGCCTCCCAGCCTGGGCTGCGCTGGTCGGGTGAAGGTAGGCAGCACCTTGTGTGCTTAAGGAGCGCTGCTCCATCGCAATCCCCCACCAAAGGGTAGGCGGTATAGGCTGATGGTGAGCCTTTATGGGATGCCCCTCCCGCATTATTGCCCCATGCCCCGTGTAGCGGTGGGTCCTGTACAGAGGGCCGCCATCCTCCCTCATTCTCCCTGTAGCCTTTGGGAGGGAATGAAGGGGGGGGGGGGGTGTGTGGGTGAGCGTGTAGTGTGATTCATGCATACGGCGTTTTGTCATGTCTTTTGACTAGTATATGTGGTGTCTGCCGCCGCGCTGACTTGTCTTTTTTACTATTGCAAATGCCGCCGCCGCCGCGCGCGTCTTTTCCTTCATTTGGATGTTCCACGCCGGGCGGCGTTACCTCAGACGCTTCTGCGTTCTCATTGGCTGCTTGTCTGTGGGCTTCGCGCTCTTCGGGGGGCGGGGCCTGGCTTGGCGCGCCCTGCGTCACGGCCCGCTCTGGCCCGCCCTTCGAGGTACTCTCTGCGCCATTTTGTCAGGTCGTGCGCGTGTGTGACGGTTCTACTTACCGCGGTCCTTAAGTGCCCTCGCGGGCGGTTTTATACTCATTGTAGTGTGTTTGGTTCTGACACCCCTTCTTCCCACTGTGTCTTTCAGACGGGTGAAGCCATTGGCTTCTCCCGGCCCGGTGTAATTGATAGTTGGGCCTTGTATAATTACTCCCACTTCCCTAGCGGGTCATTGGGGCATCCAGGGTTGCTTATAGCGTCAATCCCTACTGGTATATAGTGCCTAAAAATCACCATATGGAGGCATCCCAGGATAAGGTTACCGGGGTCCCTTTGGGCCAAGACCGGCTGTGTGTAGCGTGTGGGCAGCCTCATGCTGACGCTGACAAGGCACGGGTCTGTGTACCCTGTGCTGAGCAGGTGCTTGCATTGCAATCTGGCCAGTGGCTGCACCTCGTTTCACTTCACCTACTCCCCCAAGCTTAAATCTCACTCCTGTTGAGTCGCATACTAGTGGGGATTCTCAGCCTGATGTGTCTTCTAGACTGGCTACTGTTGAACAGATTATTGCGAGGTCTTTAGCGCATAAGGGCCTTGGTAAGAAGCTGCACTTGACGCCTAATGTTACTGTTTTCCCTATGGGAACTGAGGAGTTTATGAATCTGTGTGGCTATACCCCGTCTGATGAAGGGGAGCTCTTTTCTGATTCAGGCTCATCTGATGAGAGACCAAGGGGTCATGACGATTCTGGCTCTGACCCCTGGGCCCCGGATGACACTGACAGATTATTGACCCAGACCTTGAGGTTCTGTCTATCTCTCTCCCTGTTGAGGCTCCCAGGCAAAAAGGGGAGCTTTTCCATACAGCAAAATCACGTTTGGAATTTCCAGAGCAGGCACATTTCCATAACCTTGTGCTCAAGGAATGGGAGCGCCCCAGTAAACTTCCCGGGGCTCCAAAGAGTTGGGATAGGAGGTATCCCTTTCCTGCTGAGGTGGTAAATTGTTGGTCATCCCCCCCCCCCCCCCGAGGTGGATGCCCTGATCCTAGGGCTATCTAACACCTCTGTCATGCATTCCACTGATTCTACTACCCTGCGGGATGCTGAGGACCGGCGCATTGACCAGCTGGCCTCCCACGCCTTTACATGTGCGGGGACGGCGCTGCGCCCGGTCTGTGCCTCTGCTATTACTGCTGTGGCCACTAGAACCCTTATCAGAAATATGCTTGATAGTGCCCCTGATGATTTGCCTTGTGAGGTGTTTAATGCACTCTCTAGTTGTGATGTTTTTGTAAATTTTGTCCTGTCAGCATTGGATGACACCATCAGAATGTGTGCCAGAACTTCTGTCCTCGTGGTGGCTATGCGCCGCTCGGTTTGGCTGCGCCAGTGGGCCGCTGACAATGCTGCCAAGAAGGCCCTCACTGGTTTTCCCTTTAAAGGACTGCGTCTGTTTGGAGACCGCCTGGACCTTTTTGCTAAGGGAGGCAGGTTACCCCATCGCAGGTGGCAACCTCGGCCCTTTCGGGGTCAGGGTTCCTTCTCCTCCCCTTACCGTGATGCAAGACAGGGAAGGGGGGGGTATCTTTCCCTGGGGCCCGGGGAGATTTCTGGGGTAGAGGCAGAGGACGTGGACGTCCTGGCTCCTCCTGGGGTCCCATAGCTAAATCCTCTCCCAAGCCCCCTCAAGCATGATGGGGGGACAGTTGCAGCACTTCGCTCAGGTCTGCAGGCTTCATGTCTCAGACCGGTGAATTCAGGAGGTAGTGTCCTCCGGTTACAAGTTGGAGTTTGTTACCGATCCCCCTCCAAGATTCATCAGGTCCCGGATTCCTAAGGACCCTGTGTCAGCTCAGGAGCTAGTGCAAGCAGTGCAAGGCCTCCTGGAGCTGGGGGTCATCTGCCAGGTGCCTTTAAGAGAAAAAGGCAAGGGCTTTTATTCCAACCTATTCACTGTACCCAAAATGGATGGTTCTGTCAGGCCCATCCTGGACTTAATGATTCTCAACAAGTTTTGTCAGGGGCAGGCACTTTCGCATGGAGACTCTGCCATCAGTTCCCTGCGCCAAGGGGATTTCATGACTTCTGTGGACATCAAAGATGGCTGCCGTGATGTCTCTCACTGTCCCCTTCCTTGGTAACTCCATTCCTAGGAATGAATCTGGATACAGTTCAGGCAAGGATCTTCCTTCCTCAGCAGAAGGTGGACAATCTGATTGCACAGGCTCAGTCCTTCCTAGCTTGTCCCCATCCCTCCATCAGGCATGGGATGCAGCTGGTGGGCCTGATGGTGGCGTGCTTCAAAGCGGTCCCTTATGCTCAGTTCCACTTGATGCCTCTGCAACTTCACCTATTGTCTGTATGGGACAAGGACTCGGCGTCCCTGGACAGGGTCTGTGTACTCTCCCCTCGGGTCAGGGGGTCCCTCTTGTGGTGGATGGACTCAAGGAACCTGTTGGGGGGCAGATCCTTTCTTACCCCTCTCTGGGAGACGGTCACCACGGATGCCAGTCTGTCAGGTTGGGGGGGTTTCTGGAAGTCCCTGCGGTTCCATGGGAGGTGGGGTCCTCAGGAGGCCCACACACCTATCAATGTCTTGGAACTGCAGGCGATCAGGTTAGTGCTGGCTCACTTGACTACTCACCTTCGGGGCCTGCCTGTTCAGGTGCGCTCTGACAGCCAGACGGCAGTTGCCTACATCAATCATCAGGGAGGGACCCGGAGCAAGGGGGCCCTCCAGGAAGCGTCTCTGATGCTGTGTGCATCCCGGGGGTGCAAAATTGCCTGGCGGACTCTCTGAGCATGGGGACCTCTCGCCAGGGAGAATGGTCCCTATGCAGCAGGATGTTCCAATCCCTGAGTCACCACTGGGGCCTACCAGATGTGGATCTGTTTGCGTCCCGTCACAATCACAAGCTCCCGGCTTTTGTCTCCCTGTCCCAGGTTCCTCTGGCCTTGACCACGGATGCTCTAGCAATGTCATGGCAGGACTTTCAGTTTCTGTATGTCTTCCCTCCGTTCCCCCTGCTGGGCAGGGTTCTGCGCAAGATTGCTCTGGAAGGGGTGCAAACTCTGGCTTTGACGGCTTGGCTGCTGAAACCTCCATCTTGATGGAGAAGGGGCTGTCTTCCTCAGTTGTGGATACTTTGATAAAGGCTAGGAAGAAGTCTTCCTCTTCCATTTATTACAGGGTTTGGCGTGCCTACATTGACTGGTGTGAGTCTAAGTCTCTTCCCTGTCGTGTGTTCTCTATTCCCAGGATCCTGGAGTTCCTGCAGCATGGTTTGGAGATGGGGCTGCAACTCAGTACTCTGAAAGGGCAGGTTTCTGCCCTGGCTGTTTTCTTTCAGAAGTCCTTTGCTCAACACCCTCTGATCAGGACTTTTTTCCAGGGGGTCACTCATGTGCGCCCCCCACGTAAGCCTATGGTGCCTGTTTGGGATTTGAACTTGGTTTTGTCAGCCTTCCAGGGTGCTCCCTTTGAACCTGTGCAGGATGCTGCCCTTGCCATTCTTACACTCAAGACTGTCTTTCTGGTGGCTATCACTATCATAGGCATGTGTCTGAGTTGGTGGCGCTTTCTATTCAAGCCTCCTACTATGAGAGACACCAGGACAAGGTGGTGTTTCGTTTCAAGCCAGCCTTTCTGCCTAAGGTAGTATCTGCTTTTCATTTGAATCAGGACATTGTTCTCCCTTCTTTGTGCCCCTAATCCTAGTAATGCTAAGGAAAGGGTCTTGCATTCTTTGGAAGTGGTTAGGTGTCTGAAGTGCTATCTGGTGGCTACTGCACCCTTCAGGAAAACTGATGCTCTTTTTGTGGTCCCTTCTGGTCCTAGGAAGGGTTTGGCTCCTGCCAAGTCCACTATCAGCAAATGGATCCGTCAGGCTGTGATTCAGGCCTACTCTGCTAAGGGGAAGAATCCTCCCTTCCGCCTTACTGCTCATTCCACTCGTGCTATTGGTGCTTCTTGGGCTTTTTCTTGGGGATCCCACCCTACTTTATGGACACTGCTATTGGATGTCCCACTTGTAAGTAATCTTTCTGGAGCAGGACGTACTGTATACTAAGAATAATACAATTCTGTGATTACTCACCTGTAGAATTGATATTATGAGTATACAGTACGTCCTGCTCCACCCCACCCTTGGTTTTGCTTTATCTTGGATCCCCTGTATGGTGATTGTTATTGTTATAGTTGATAGTTTGGGTTGTTTAATTCTCCCTGCTTCTCGTTAACTGCTTTTCAATGCTGGGGATTTGTGGGAGGTTCCTGGGTATTTGAGGGGCCGGGAGGAGCCTGTTTTCGATGTTTCTGCAGTCCAGCGCCATCTGGCGGAGTAATACCCACTTGTAAGTAATCTTTCTGGAGCAGGACGTACTGTATATTCATAATACCAATTCTACAGGTGAGTAATCACAGAATTGTATTTTTATTGTGGATCTCTGTGGACATCTCCCATCTTTGCTTCAGCCATCACTTTGATTTTGTTGCCTTTAAGGTGGGTGAAGGACATCTGAACATCCTCTGCTTGTTATGCAATTATCCAATTAGCCAAACGTGGCAGAACAACAAGCAGACAAGGGTCAGGAGCTTCAGTTAATGTGCGCTCCATCAGAACCCACTTTAGTGCTCCAGTTACGGGCTAATTTTCCTGCTAATGCAGACCTGAGGCTCCTCTGTTAAGTCTTGGCTATGTGCCTGTTCCCACATGTGCAGCAGCTACAGGAGTTCCTCTGGGCCAGGCAGGCTTTATGCCAATGACAGAAGCGAGAGATAGCGTAACGCGTATCCTAAGCTTAATCCACAAGGATAAAACCATGTCTTCTCCTGTCATGTTCCTGTCGGGGAGGTGTTTGACAGAGTGGACTGATGCTCTTGGGAATCCTTCCCCTCTTCTCTGCCACAATGGCCTGTGTAATAGTAAATAGGACATTTTATTCATTTTAGATAATGTGATAAGACCTGCGGTCCCTCGTCCTCTCTGCTATTTTATATTTAATTTAAAGTGCCAAGATTAATTAGATTAATAAATTAGAGAGAACCGGGGGATACAGAAAGTATAAAGCAGAACCACAAGCCCCCCATTCTTGGTCTGATTAATCTTGGGTTCTGAGTTTGCCTTTTTTTGAGGAACTTCCAGTTCTTTGTAGTATCACGGTTGTACCAAATTGTATCCACTTCTTGATGACCATCTCCACTTTTGTTGCATGGTATATCTCATGCCTTGATATCTTTTAAGCTGTTTACAGACCATGGCTTTCAATTTAAAAATGCAAAGCTGCAGTTTAAAAAAGAAAATGTATGAAAAATCCCACTAGCTGGATTGTATGTGGGGCTAAGTGGATTGTCCAGACTAAATGTAAAAACAAATTACATTTTTTTATGAAAGCGAACCAACGGTGTTGGTCTCCACGGCAATATGACAGGCAGTGCCATTGTTCCGGGCTCGGGATGTGCTACCCCTGTGGGCACCGGTGGCCAACTGCAGCGCTGGTTTCCCAGTGGGGGACTGAAGGATAGGTAAGATTTACAGGCGTGCGGGGGGGCTCCAGGTGTAGGTGTTGGTCCACTTTGACTGTCAAGCATTAAATCCTGCTAAACTGCTACATAAAGCTGTTGTTGCTGATATAGCCATTACTTTTTTTTAAACACTGAGAAGGGGACCTATACAAATAAGCATGGAGAAGACAGACAATCAAAGCAGGGAGCAGCTATACTTCCCTGCACACTCAAGCATTGATGTTCCCCACAGTCTGATGCAAGAGGGTGGATATAGGTCCCTCTCTCAATACTAAAAACAAATCTCAACAGCTTTACTCAGCAACACACCAGGATGAATCCTTTTACATGCCAGGTAAGCAAACAATGATTTGATTTTTTTTTACATTTCTTATCCCTTTAAGCAGAATCACTTTAAATAGGAGCTGCCACTGGCCTAAAGTCCCTGTGGCCATCGATCTCCCTCTTTGCAGGACATGCTTCTGATTTACCTGGAATTTTAGTTATCTGGTGATCCCACAGTACTTCTTTTGGCCTCAGAGGCAAGCCCTCACCAGGCCTATTTGAAATGGCTGGGGCAGATATGCACAGCCTGAGGGATGTTTGCCGCTCCCATTCATTCAGTGTTCTATGCTGATCATTAGAGTGCTGGTTGGAGGAAAGCTCGCTCATGTGAGTACATCTCTAAATTATGTCAGATGTGTACTGACTACTATTTGACATGAGTGTAAATGTGATTGGCTACCTTACATTTGAGTTTATTCTAAGCATACAGCACGTCCTGCTCCAGACATATTCATAACGTATGGGTATACCTCCGCCTTCAGTGCCGTGCACTGCAGATCATGAGGAAAACAAGCTCCTCCCGGCCCTACATACACCGGAGGACCTCCCACAATCCCCAGATTTCTCTGCAGTGCTGAAACTGCGAAGACATGAAGTATCACGCTCTCGCAGGCGAGCGGGGCTTGACAGCCCGAGGCCCTGCGGGACTATTTCCACCTGTCCTCATTGTGAATTTATGCCTCCCAGCTTGGGCTGCGTTGGTCGGGTGAAGGTAGGCAGCACCTGGTGTGCTTATGGAGCTAGACTCCACCGCAATTCCCCAACCATAGGGTAGGCGGTTTAGGCTGATGGTGAGCCTCCAAGGGATGCCCCTCCCGCATTATTGTTCCGTACCCCGCGTAGGGCTGGACCCTATTATCGGGTCGCCATTCTCCCTCTTTTCCCCGTCCACTTAGGGGGAAAAGAAAGGGGGGGGGAGGGTACGCGTGTTGCGCTCCCAGTGTACCGGTGTGTCACGCTCGTGGCTTCTATTCTGCCCTTTATTAGCTCAGAGATGTCAGGGCCGCGCTGCTTGCTCCTTATTTCGGCTGCCACTGTGTGTTTTTTACTTTGATTGCCATTTAATATTGTTGCTGCGGTGCCTGCGCTTATTGTCGGTGTCCGCTCTATGGTACGTTAGGCCTGCTGGTTGCATCCTTGCCTTATTTTTTACTTCAGAGCTTCGCGCTCTTTAGAATGGGCGAGGCCTTAGTTCAGCGCGCTTCGCGTCACGGCGGAGTATTTAGCCCGCTCTTCGAGCTTCACCGGGCGCCATTTTGGTTAGCTTCACGCGCACGCGTCGTGGCGGTCTCCTCCTCCACTTGAGCTGTAAGTGCCCTTGCGGGTGAATCCCTCTCATTGTCTGCCCATCTGCGCATGTTCCTGACATCTTTTTCCCATTGTGTCTTTCAGACACTGAGTTCCCGGTGGCCTCTCCCGGCCTCATATACATATATACCTATTCATATACTTACTATATACGTATACTTTGCTATTCTCATACGTATAAGGAGCGGGTCTTCCCAAAATCTCCCACATTGATCAGCGGGTAGTTGGGGCATCCAGGGTTGCTTACGGCATAAATCCCTATCGACATCCTATACTTAAACAATCACCATATGGAGGCACCTCAGGATTGTGTT
Organism: Gastrophryne carolinensis; assembly: GCA_027917425.1. Classification (NCBI taxonomy): domain Eukaryota; kingdom Metazoa; phylum Chordata; class Amphibia; order Anura; family Microhylidae; genus Gastrophryne; species Gastrophryne carolinensis. The sequence continues at coordinate 211,075,199 of CM051235.1, forward strand.
ACCGGGGTCCCCTTGGGACAGGACCGGCTGTGTATATCGTGCGGTCTCCCCCATGCTGAGGCGGACGGGGCACGGGTCTGCGCGTCATGTTCTGAACAGACGCTGGAATTGCGAGCGACGCTTGCGGTTGTACCTCGCTCCTTCTCTCCCCTTTCCCCTTCCCTAAACCTCACTCCTGTTGAGTCTTGTACTAGTGGCGAGTTAAAAATAGATTCCTCTCCTAGACGGCCCACGCTTGCCCAGATTGTTGAAGGTTTGTCTGGCCGGATGGGCCCAGATAGACAACGGCCTTGTACTCCCGCGGCTTCGGCCTGTGCTATGGGCTCTGAGGAGTCTTTTTCTACACGTGCTAGCGCCACGTCGGAAGAAGGGGACCTGTTCTCTGACCTAGGCTCCTCTGACGAGAGACCGAGGGGTCAGGATGATGCTGGTCAGGATGACTGGGACCAGCTTGATATTGGCGGGATGTTACTCAGGATTTTTAATGTATTGTCCATTTCGCCTCCCGGTGTGGTCTCCAGGCCGAGGGGGGAGGGGGCGCTTTCATACTGCGCCTGCGCGCTTGGAATTTCTCGAGCAGGCTCACTTCCATGCTATTGTACTTAAAGAGTGGGAATGTCCCCCTGCTCTTCAAAAGCCCCCGGAGGACTGGGTTTGGAAATACCCTTTTCCCCCCGAGATGGTAGATGTTTGGTCCTCGTCCCCATTAGTGGACGCTCCGATTATTGGGGTTCCTAACCCCCCCTTCCTTACAACTCCGGCTTACAGCTCCCTGCGGGACGCCGAGGATTGGCGTATTGATAGGCTTACTTCCCACGCCTTTGCCTGTGCTGGCACGGCGTTGCGCCCTGTCTGTGCCGCGGCTATCACGGCAGTGGCCGCTAAGACTCTTATAAGAAGGATGCTGGAGCATCAGCCTGAAGATTTACCCTGGGAGGTGTTTTACGCACTCTCTAGCTGCAATATTTTTGTTAAATGTATCCTTTTGGCTCTGGATGACACCATCAAAATGTGTGCGAGGACTTCTGCCCAAGTGGTAGCTATACGTCGCCTGCTCTGGCTTCGTCAGTGGGGGGCAGACGATGACGCTAAAAGGACCTTGACGGGGCTTCCCTTTAGAGGGCATCGCCTGTTTGGGGCCCGTCTGGACTTATTTGAGAAACAGGACAGTCCACCCATTCAGAGGCGGCCGTTGCGCCCCCCGCGGAGCAGGGATACCCCTCCTCCTCCATATCATTCTGTCAAGCAGGAACCGGGGTTGCCCCCTGCAGGGTCTGGTTCGGTATCCTGTCCCAGGAGTGACGTCCAATGCCCGGGGCCCTCCAGTCGGGCTAAGCCCCTTTCCTTCCCTGAAAACCCTCATGCATGATGGGACGCCCTCACCCACCTGGGTGAGGGGATGGCCACAGCACCTTACTCCTATCAGGAGGCATCCTGCCTCGTTCTGGTGGCTTTAGGGGATAGTTCCTCCAGATATGGAATAGTGTTTGCTGGGTGGTCCTTCCCTGAGTCGGTCAGGAGGGCTATGGTTCCATGCCTTTCTTCAGGTATGGGTGCAGACTTAACTGGGCCTGTCAGGTATGGCTTCCCTGCAGAACGCCATTATCATATAGAAACTGGAGCCCCTGAGCGGGTCTGCCCCTCTCTCCCTTCAAGGATGAGGGAGTCTATCTGCCTAACCCTAGGGGGGTGTGGCATCTGTACCATAAGCTTTCGGCCTGGCGCCCTTGACAGGGCTGTCTGTCCCTCCATGCTCTGGCCGCTGGTGGCATGTTCGGATTCTTTCTAGACTCCAAGGAGCCTTCTGGATATTGAGCCCACTACTGCTGGGTATTGGTGATCACTGACACCGTTGAAGCTTAAGCTAAGCCCCCTGTTGCGCCCTTGTACGCTCTGGGCTCTGGTAGGGTGTGATGTCTCACACGGCACCAAGGGGCATCTACCAGGGGACCTATCAGGCCCTCCTATTCCTTCACGAAAGCGGATGTGGGATGGATATTGGCAAACCTGGGCTCTACTCTGCTCCATCCTCTAGTTCTTGGTTGCACCTGGATTAGGCTTCACCCAGTGCCTTTTTCCTTGGCTATAAGGATTTTACCGGTATGAGGCCTCTGGTCCTCCGTCCTTTATAGTTATTTCTCTAGACAGAATTGCTTCTGGTGCGCTGGTTGGCGGCTCGTCCTTTGACATTACTTGTCTGGGTGATCTTTGGGCTCTGAGGTGCTTTAGCCATTAGCCCTGGATGAAGGGTTTTGCACCCTGGGTCTAGGTCTGCTTACCTTACTCCTAGTGGAGACGTTTATTCTTCTACTGGTTATTCGAGAGTACTGTGGGGGAGCATTCTATACCCTTTTGTTCTTCCCCGTTTGGTTACCATGGTACCTAATCTGGCAGGATGACGAAGGGGGCTTATTCTTCTGAAACCCCAGGGGGTTCCTAGGAAGGGACTTCGAAGGTTCCGGTGTCCTAGGTGAATTTTGGGTCATAAGGAGCATGTAGTGGGTCCTAGTTGGGGACTAATCCTTCTTGTACCTGTCCATTGGGGGACATTTGTCCCATGGTAGGACAGTGGTTGCTCCTTGTTCCTGCGGAATTCTTGGGCCTGGATCTTTTCCAGGGGAGCCCTGATTCCTTGGGGGGACTTGATATTCCTTGTCCTTCCTGTAGTATCCCTCCCGTGGGAGGTTCTCTGTTGTGCCTCCGGGCTCACACTGGCAGGGTTCTGTGGGACCCCGTCTCTATTGCAGGGGTCTACCCCTGTTATTGGCCAGATTGGTCTGCCCTGGTTGGGCTTAGTGGTTCTGGCTGGGTAGGTTACTCGAAAGACGTTATACCCTTGACCTACCGGGCGTGGGGAGAGCTTGTGCTTGTCTCTGATGGCAAGCAGCACCTTATGCTAGGGGCCTGGGTGGCCCAGTGGGGTTTTGGTTCTCAGGGAGTTATGCTGAGAACAATAGGACGGTACGTTCCCCCATGAGGACTATTTTTAACATAGTATGGTGCCTTTACTTTAGACCTACTTTAGTGTTGGCAGGATCTGGTGCTTACCCTGTTGGAGACGACAGATCTCGGGGTGTCTTGTTTCCTTGGAGGCTTTGGACTTTGTCCTCCTCTTTATTTTCTTCCTTCTGCTACTCTAGGTTAGCTTATGTTGTCCCCACGCTATTCGCTGGGTCTAAGCTCCTTCCCTGGCGGGACGATATCTGCTCCTGGGATTAGGGTCCTACAAGCAGTGTTTGGTATTGGCTCACGACTTGACTCGGTCTATGGTTGGGGCCTGATCTGTTCTTCTATTGCGAGACCTGATCCAAGAGGACTTATTCTGAAGCCCTACTAAGGGCTCCCATGGGTCTTGGTCAGGTCCTTGTCTGACCTGCTCCTTTCATCATGTTGCTCTTCTGGGGAGGTTCCTCCAGTCAGTGGTGTGCCATAAGGAACAGCGCTATTGGCGGTCCTAGTCATTAGATATATTATAATATATACATACCTTGGTATAGCTGTATACCATGTGGTGAGGGTACCCGCCTCACACTAAATTGGATTCAGGCGATATTTCGTTCCCTTCTGCCTTGACCGGATCCTCTGGTCTCTGGGCTATGGTCTAAATTACTATGAGATTAAAGGGATCTGTGCCCCTCTACTGGGGTTAGAGATCTGCCGGAACTGTCTTGTCCCTGATAGGGATCTTATCTTTGGGGCCTACCGGTGTCCCCTTCTTGAAGTACCGGATTGATTGCTTCCATGGGCTAAGGGCCCTCTGGTTTGGTCCTATTCTGTTGGTCGTCCTTCCGGACCTGTAGTACTCTTTCGGCTTCTGCTGAGTATGGTTGTTAGCACTTCTGCTGGTTCCGTCTGTGACCTGGACATGTATTCCCCGTTGGGCAAAGTTTTGAGTTGCCATGGCTACCCTCTCTTGTAGTAGCATGGTTAGGCAGTTACTTTGGCCTATTCCTTTAGGGGAAGATTCTTCCTCCCTATTGTTTTGCGTTCTCTTACTATTAGTGCTTGGCTTGGCCCTGTAGCACTATGTTCTGGTGATCAAGCTGGCTAGTCCGTTGCTTGTGCTCAGTTCTCCCTTTACAAGGTTCAAAGGTTGAGGTTAGAGCATCGCTCTCGTTGTTAATAGCATGGTCAAGGGTGACAGCGCTTTACTGTTGGCTGTGCCTTCTCTCGGGGATCCCACCCTATTTGTGGACACTGCTATTGGATATCCCATACGTTATGAATATGTCTGGAGCAGGACGTGCTGTATGCTTGGAATAATACAATTCTGTGAGAATCTCACCTGTAGAATTCGGAAAAAATTCCGAACAAATTTCAAACATGACCATTCAAATGTATGGTTACTGGCTTAGAACTATTTTGCTTAGGACAGATGCACAGAGGCACTAAAATATTTTGCCCAGGACTACACTCTGCTTGTCCCACCTGGCTAAGGATAGCAATAACCCCTGCAGCAGTCATGGCAGAAACTTAGGTGGGTTAGACAGGCAGCCATTGTGTGGGGAAAACTGGTTGCACAGAGAAATTGGACAGTTGCAGACACTACTCCCCAAGAATGTTAAAAAGGCGCACACAAGCTGCTTTTATAGGCACTGTCTGGGGGCAGTATTAGGGGCAGTACTGCTCTCCACAATGGAGCACAGGACTTAGCAGAACCGCAAACAGGTGCAAAGACGTTCTACCAGTGGCAGAAGCTTTGGAATGACCAGGTTAACTAGAATGGAGCGCCAAACAGCCGCCACCCCCTGGCACCTGACCGAGGCCCACATGAAAAGGCTTGGAGGGCCACATCCAGCCCCCCAGGCCTTAAGTTTGACATATGTGCTCAAAAGGGTTTTAGTTTGTTTGTTAACAGAAATTATGGGTTACATTGAAGGTGGGAAAAGCTTCTTCCTAATCTTAAACCGAACCAACACCCATTATTATTACTTTACCGGGTGTTGGTCCCTCTCTCTGCTGATAGCAAGAACCTCGGGGGGGGGGGGGGTAGTGTCATCCAGAACGCTGAAGCCCCCTCACACCTATCTGCACACCGCGATTGGCTGGCGGCCGGTCACTTGGGCCGTGGTCACGTCAACTGTGCCGGCCGCCGGCAGGACCTCCCCACATGACCGCCCGGTGGCCAATGCCGGGGCTCCTTTCCCGGCGGTCTCGTAATGAAGGTGGGTATTCTCAGCGTTCTGTGCCGTTAGGTGCGAGTGGGCCCACCCAAGGTTTTTCCTATCAGCAGAGAGAGGGACAAACACCCGTTAAAGTAATAATTTTTTTTGCACATCTTTTTAACAAGGGTGCGTAGACTTAGTAAACAGTACGTCCTGCTCCAGATAGATTACTTACACTTGGGTTATCCTCCGCCAGATGGCGCTGCACTGCAGAGACATGTAAAACAGGCTCTTCCCGGCCCCTCAAATACCCGGGACCTCCCACAAATCCCCAGATTTCTCTGCAGTAAGACATGAAATTGTCACTCTCTCGCAGGTGAGCGGGGCTATTAGCCTGCGGCCCTGTTGGACTATTCCCACCCATTCCTCGTGTGATGTGCCTCCCAGCCTGGGCTGCGCTGGTCGGGTGAAGGTAGGCAGCACCATGTGTGCTTAAGGAGCGCTGCTCCACCGCAATCCCCCACCAAAGGGTAGGCGGTATAGGCTGATGGTGAGGCTTTATGGGATGCCCCTCCCGCATTATTGCCCCATGCCCCGTGTAGCGGTGGGTCCTGTACAGAGGGCCGCCATCCTCCCTCATTCTCCCTGTAGCCTTCGGGAGGGAAAGAAGGTGGGGGTGTGTGTGGGTGAGCGTGTAGCGTGATTCGTGCATACGGCGTTTTGTCATGTCTTTTGACTAGTATATGTGGTGTCTGCCGCCGCGCTGACTTGTCTTTTTTACTATTGCAAATGCCGCCGCCGCGCGTGTCTTTTCCTTCATTTGGATGTTCCGCGCCGGGCGGCGGCGTTACCTCAGACGCTTCTGCGTTCTCATTGGCTGCTTGTCTGTGGGCTTCGCGCTCTTCGGGGGGGCGGGGCCTGGCTTGGCGCGCCCTGTGTCACGGCCCTCTCTGGCCCGCCCTTCGAGGTACTCTCGGCGCCATTTTGTCAGGTCGCGCATGCGTGTGGCGGTTATACTTACCGCTGTCCTTAAGTGCCCTCGCAGGTGGTTTTATACTCAGTGTAGTGTGTTTGGTTCTGACACCCCTTCTTCCCACTGTGTCTTTCAGACGGGTGTAGCTATTGACTTCTCCCGGCCCGGTGTAATTGATAGTTGGGCCTTGTATAATTACTCCCACTTCCCTAGCGGGTCATTGGGGCATCCAGGGTGGCATATAGCGTCAATCCCTACTGGCATATAGTGCCTAATAATCACCATATGGAGGCATCCCAGGATAAGGTTACCAGGGTCCCTTTGGGACAAGACCGGCTGTGTGTAGCGTGTGGGCAGCCTCATGCTGACGCTGACAAGGCACGGGTCTGTGTACCTTGTGCTGAGCAGGTGCTTGCATTGCAATCTGGCCTGCCAGTGGCTGCACCTCGTTTCACTTCACCTACTCCCCCAAGCTTAAATCTCACTCCTGCTGAGTTGCATACTAGTGGGGATTCTCAGCCTGATGTGTCTTCTAGACTGGCTACTGTTGAACAGATTATTGCGAGGTCTTTAGCGCGTAAGGGCCCTGGTAAGAAGCGGCACTTGACGCCTAATGTTACCGTTTTCCCTATGGGAACTGAGGAGTTTATGAATCTCTTTTTGATTCAGGCTCATCTGATGAGAGACCAAGGGGTCATGACGATTCTGGCTCTGACCCCTGGGCCCCGGATGACACTGACAGATTATTGACCCAGACCTTGAGGTTCTGTCTATCTCTCTCCCTGTTGAGGCTCCCAGGCAAAAAGGGGAGCTTTTCCATACAGCAAAATCACATTTGGAATTTCCAGAGCAGGCACATTTCCATAACCTTGTGCTCAAGGAATGGGAGCGCCCCAGTAAACTGCCCGGGGCTCCAAAGAGTTGGGATATGAGGTATCCCTTTCCTGCTGAGGTGGTTAAATGTTGGTCATCCCCCCCCCCCCCCCCCCCTCGAGGTGGATGCCCCGATTCTAGGGCTATATAACACCTCTGTCATGCATTCCCCTGATTCTACTACCCTGCGGGATGCTGAGTACCGGCGCATTGACCAGCTGGCTTCTCACGCCTTTACATGTGCGGGGACGGCGCTGCGCCCAGTCTGTGCCTCTGCTATTACTGCTGTGGCCACTAGAACCCTTATCAGAAATATGCTTGATAGTGCCCCTGATGATTTGCCTTGTGAGGTGTTTAATGCACTCTCTAGTTGTGATGTTTTTGTAAATTTTGTCCTGTCAGCATTGGATGACACCATCAGAATGTGTGACAGAACTTCTGCCCTCGTGGTGGCTATGCGCCGCTCGGTTTGGCTGCGCCAGTGGGCCGCTGACAATGCTGCCAAGAAGCCCCTCACTGGTTCTCCCTTTAAAGGACTGCATCTGTTTGGAGACCGCCTGGACCTTTTTGCTAAGGGAGGCAGGTTACCCCATCGCAGGCGGCAACCTCGGCCCTTTCGGGGTCAGGATTCCTTCTCCTCCCCTTACCAGGATGCAAGACAGGGAAGGGGAGTATCTTTCCCTGGGGCCCGGGGAGATTTCTGGGGTAGAGGCAGAGGACGTGGACGTCCTGGTTCCTCCTGGGGTCCCAAAGCTAAATCCTCTCCCAAGCCCCCTCAGGCATGATGGGGCGCCCTCACCCATCCGGGTGGGGGGACGGCGGCAGCACTTCGCTCAGGTCTGCAGGCTTCATGTCTCAGACCGGTGAATTCAGGAGGTAGTGTCCTCCGGTTACAAGTTGGAGTTTGCTGCCGCTCTCCCTCCAAGATTCATCAGGTCCCGTATTCCTCAGGACCCTGTGTCAGCTCAGGAGCTAGTGCAAGCAGTGCAAGGCCTCCTGGAGCTGGGGGTCATCTGCCAGGTGCCTTTAAGAGAAAAAGGCAAGGGCTTTTATTCCAACCTATTCACAGTACCCAAAAAGGATGGTTCTGTCAGGCCCATCCTGGACTTAAAGATTCTCAACAAGTTTTGTCAGGGGCAGGCGCTTTCGCATGGAGACTCTGTGCTCTGCCATCAGTTCCCTGCGCCAAGGGGATTTCATGACTTCTGTGGACATCGGAGATGCTTACCTTCATATTCCTGTGTTCCCAGGTCATCAAAAGTCCCTCAGGTTCGCTCTGATGGATCAACATTACCAATTTGTGGCCTTGCCCTTCGGCCTCACTTCAGCTCCCAGGGTGTTCACCAAGGTTCTGGCTGTCAGGGTATCAGCGTGCTTCCCTATCTGGACGACATCCTCAAAACTTCCCAGTCTCTACATCAGGCAGAGTTGGATACTCAGCTGGTGGTGCCCATTCTGGAGTCATTTGGATGGGTGATCAACCACCCCAAGTCCTCACTGTCCCCTTCCTTGGTAACTCCATTCCTAGGAATGAATCTGCATACAGTTCAGGCAAGGATCTTCCTTCCTCAGCAAAAGGTGGACAATCTGATTGCACAGGCTCAGTCCCTCCTAGCTTGTCCCCATCCCTCCATCAGGCAGGGGATGCAGCTGGTGGGCCTGATGGTGGCGTGCTTCGAAGCGGTCCCTTATGCTCAGATCCACTTGAGGCCTCTGCAACTTCACCTATTGTCCATATGGGACAAGGACCCAGCGTCCCTGGACAGGGTCTGTGTGCTCTCCCCCCTGGTCAGGAGGTCCCTCTTGTGGTGGATGGACTCAAGGAACCTGTTGGGGGGCAGATCCTTTCTTGCCCCTTCCTGGGAGACGGTCACCACGGATGCCAGTCAGGCAGGTTGGGGGGGGGGGGGGTTTCTGGAAGTCCCTGCGGTTCCAGGGGAGGTGGGGCCCTCAGGAGGCCCACACATCTATCAATGTCTTGGAGCTGCGAGCGATCAGGTTAGTTCTGGCTCGCTTGACTACTCATCTTCAGGGCCTGCCTGTTCATTGGCGCTCAGACAACCGGACAGCAGTTGCCTACATCAATCATCGGGGGGGGGGGCCCGGAGCAAGAGGGCCCTCCAGGAAGTGTCTCTGATCCTGACCTGGGTGGAGGCCAATGTCCCCTGCATATCAGCGGTGTACATTCCGGGGGTGGAAAAATCTGCTGGCAGACCCTCTGGGCAGGGGGACCTCTCGCCAGGGAGAATGGTCCCTCAGCAACAGGGTGTTCCAATCTCTGTGTCACCGTTGGGGCCAACCAGATGTGGATCTGTTTGCGTCCCATCACAAGCTCCCGGCCTTTGTCTCCCTGTCCCAGGATCCTCTGGCCTTGACCACGGATGCTTTAGCAATGTCATGGCAGGACATTCAGTTCCTGTATGTCTTTCCTCCATTCACCCTGCTGTGCAGGGTTCTGCGCAAGATTGTTCTGGAGGGGGTGCCAGCAATTCTGGTGGCCCCCAGGTGGCCAAGAAGAGTGTGGTTCGCAGACTTGGTGCAGATGGTAGTAGACCAGTACGTTCTGCCAGGGGTGCCAGATCTGCTCACTCAGGGCCCCTTATGCCATCCCGATTTACAAACTCTGGCTTTGACGGCCTGGCTGCTGAAACCTCCATCTTGATGGAGAAAGGCTTGTCCGCCTCGGTGGTTGATACCATGGTGAAGGCTAGGAAGAAAACTTCTTCTTCCATCTATTACAGGGTATGGCGTACCTACCTTGACTGGTGTGAGTCTAGGTCTCTTCCCTGTCGGGTGTTTTCAGTCCCCAGGGTTCTGGAGTTCTTACAGCATGGGTTGGAGTCGGGACTCCGCCTCAGTACTCTGAAGGGTCAGGTTTCTGCCCTGTATGTTTTCTTTCAGAAGTCTTTTGCTCAGCATTCTCTGATTTAGACCTTTTTTCCAGGGGGTCGCTCATGTGTTTCCCCCACATAAACCTGTGGTCCCTGTTTGGGATTTGAACTTGGTTTTGTCTGCCTTGCAGGGTGCTCCCTTTGAACCTATGCAGGATGCTGCTCTGGCTGTTCTTACCCTCAAGGTTGTCTTTCTGGTAGCCATTACTTCGGCCAGGCGTGTGTCGAGGCGAGTTGGTGGCTCTTTCTATTCAGCTCCCATACTTTGGGAGACACCAGGACAAGGTGGTGTTCCGCTTTAAGCCAGATTTTCTGTCTAAGGTAGTGTCTGCCTTTCATTTGAATCAAGATATTGTTCTTCCTTCTTTGTGCCCTAATCCTAGCAACGCTAAGGAGAGGGTTTTGCATTCCTTGGATGTGGTCAGGTGTTGAAGTATTACCTGGTGGTCACTGCGTCCTTCAGGAAAACTGATGCTCTTTTTGTGGTCCCTTCTGGGCCCAGGAAGGGTTTGGGTCCTGCCAAGTCTACTATTAGCAAATGGATCCGTCAGGCCGTGTTTCAGGCCTATTCTGCTAATGGGAAGAGTCTTCCCTTCGCCTTACTGCTCATTTTACTCGTGCTATTGGGGCCTCCTGGGCCTTCCAGCACCAGGCTTCTGTTGCACAAGTTTGCAAGGCCAATACTTTTTGTTTTGTTTAAAGTTTTACAACGTTGATGTTAGGGCCTCAGCTGATGCTGTTTTTGGCCGCAAGGTTTTTGCAGGCGGCAGTGTTTTAAACTGTCTGCTGTTACCTTGTTGTTGGGGATCCCACCCTACTTTATGGACACTGCTATTGGATGTCCCAAGTGTAAGTAATCTATCTGGAGCAGGACGTACTGTATACTAAGAATAATACAATTCTGTGAAATACTCACCTGTAGAATTGGTATTATGAGTATACAGTACGTCCTGCTCCACCCACCCTGGTTTTTGCATTATTCTGGATCCCCTGTATGGTGATTGTTATCATTGTTATAGTTACCAGTTTTTGGGTGGTTAAATTCTCTCGGCTTCTCGTTCACTGCTTTTCAATGCTGGGGATTTGTGGGAGGTCCCGGGTATCTGAGGGGCCGGGAGGAGCCTGTTTTACATGTCTCTGCAGTGCAGCGCCATCTGGTGGAGGATAACCCAAGTGTAAGTAATCTATCTGAAGCAGGACGTACTGTATACTTATAATACCAATTCTACAGGTGAGTATTTCACAGAATTGTATTTTTTTAAATTCACTATATATGCAGATTTTAATATTTGAGTGTAGTTGTGGTTATAAGATACATGCAAATAGGTCTGGTTAAAGTGGACCAATAACCTAGATTTTAACTGTGCCAATGATTGTTCCTTTTCCCTAGGGCATCCCGATTTGGGATGCCCCACTGTCTGAAACCCCCAAGATCGCCCACTCAATTCACCTTTCCGCCATTCCCACGCATGGACACTTTTCCAGTCAGTGCTTTTTGTCGTACATAATTAGACTGTAGACTGAGCTTCAGTTCCTCTGTGGAGTGCTCGCTTTTCCTTCTCCCAGCATATCAGAATTGATCTGTCCAGGAGGGCACATAGCCGTAGAGTTGCCGCTGCAGCCCGCAATCGCTACGAGAGACCACTTGAAAGGTAAGGGGTCTGCAGGCCTGCCTGGGGGCTCACACAGTAGGACTTAACAAATCAGGATGCCCCAGGACACTTGACCGACCATGAAGTCTTTTAGAAACCAGAGCAGGCCAGACCGTGGTGATTGGTCTACTTTAAATACCTACCCTGAAGGGCATCCTATTTTGGACTGTGTGAAACCACCGTGGTTGCCCATAATATACAGGATACCTCGCCAGCGATCACATGGCGCATGCGCAGCTGGTGGCGGCATCTCCTGCATCTATCTAGTCTGAGTGTGGCCTCGTCCAACATCACTGAATGGCTGTGTGGGTGGAACATGTGTTCCCTGGCTGTAATTTTTCTGGGATATATTTCAATGATTTGTGAGGTGTCCTCCTTTATGATTACATATTTTCTGGTTGCTTTACATGTAGATGGCTTTGATATTGCCTCTATTGTGAATATGCCGGGTCTCTAGCATTGTCCCATCCCTGGCTGCTGGTTCCCTCGCTCTGTGTGGACAGGTTTTTAGCATATTTGGAAGGTAAGATCACAGACATCAATCTTACTGCTTGGACAGCTGCCAGATGTTTCAATATTGTTCCTGCAAAGAAAATAGTGCGAGCTTACATCCCTGTCTGTTAAAACACTGCAAAGTGTGAGCATAAATACATACTTATAGTTACCACTGCTGAGAGTTTGTATGATATCCTAACTATTTGTGTGCCAGTGTTGATGCATGTGTTTAAAGTGGACCAACACCCACGAGTGATCGGCCCGGGAATCTATAAGATTCCCGGGCCGATCACCCCCCACCCCGCGGGACATCCGAGATCGGGATGTCCCGCGGGGTGAAACCCCCCCCAAACACCCCAACTCACCTACCTTATCTTCCAGCCAGCCAGCCGCCGCCGCCTCCCTCGCGCCCCTGTAGGCGTGCGCGCCTCCGCGCCGGCCGTCTGCGAATGGCCGGCGCGGGCGCGCGCACGTCAAAAGTGACGCGAGGGAGGCGGCGGCGACGACGTTCCAGATCTTCCCTTGTACGTCGGCGCTGGGAGCGGGGAGAGGTGAGTTTTTCGGGGGGTTAGGGGGGGGTTTCACACAGCGGGGCACCCCGATCGGGGGTGCCCCACCGAAGTGGACCAAGGCCCAGGATAGTCAAAATCCTGGGTGTTGGTCCACTTTAAAGTGATTCAGCAGCTAAATAGGAAAACAAAAGGGCACTTACCTTTTGTCTCATGTAGGTGATCAATGCCAGTCCGGTGATCACTAACTCATCTGATTGCTGGATCCTAGTCTCTGCCACAGCCACGGCATCCCATGCCGTCCAGGGCCAATACATGGGATTGGGTATGATGGTGGGTCTGGATCGCGACCAGCTATCAAAAGAATTCTGTCACAGCCTCCCCATCCATTGCAATAGAGGGAATGTGCTGAGGCCTGACATCCCCCCCCCCCATTGTAGTGAATGGAGAGGGCATGGCCACGCCTCTGTGGCTGACCCAGCCCACAAGCTTCAGTGAATGGACTTTAGGAGTGGGCTTTGGTCCAGGTGAGTTATTTAACTGGCACCAATCAGTGCAGTGCCTTATTTTGAATAAAAATGTCTCAGAGGTAACTAAAGTAAAAATGTTCCTCCCTTTAAACTACTCTGGAGCTAGGTGAATGCTTGCCCCCAGGGCATCCCACTGTACTTTCTATCTGTTAAAGGACAATTCTCATTTGAAACCTCCTGAAAATTGTATATTCTTATATTATAAACTTTGGAAAAAGAAACATTTTACCAATATACATTTTTTTAAAAATCTGTGGTATGCTCAGAACTATCCCTTATGACTTAAATTCTTTACAGACATTTACTGCCCACGCTGCTTCTGTTTTAATTTACAAAAAGTGTCAGGCCCGTCATGTCTGACAAGGATGATTGTAGGTAGTAAGTGTCTGCTCACAAAGATTTCAAGCACAATGCTGTATCTTCAGACACATGCATCACAATCTCTCACCCGTCATAAGCGCCTGTTCTGTGCATAACTCGTCGACTTTCATTACTTTCAAATGGTAAATAAATGTATATATATATATTTAAATAAAGTACATTGGGGAAATGTTTCTTTTTCCAAGGTATATAATAGAAGAACATAACAGTTTCAGAGGTTTCAAATGATAACTGTCCTATAAAAGTTTAGGCATACCTCTTAATTCAATTACATTTATGCCTTTCTGCATTTTTTACACTGTAGATTTATATGAAAGGCATAAAAACTATGAAGGAACACATATTACATAGGAAACAAAGGAGTGTTGAACAAACCAAAATGTGTTTCATATTTTACATATTCTGCAAAGGAGACCCTTTTCTGATGACAGTTTTGTACTTTTGACCAACCGCATGATATGAACACACCATTTAACTAGAATGTATTGTAAAAAAATAAAATAAAAAAGTAGGTACCAGGTTTCTCTGTAAAAATCAAAATATAGCCAGAACTATAGGGCGGGATATTTTCAAAGGAAAATCTACACCGAGGTAAAGGAAAATGTTAACAGAGCTCCAACTATTCTTTTGTTAGGTGACCAAATGTTGTTAGTTTGTTCATTTCCCTTTTGCATATCTTTCCAGATGTTGAAGGTGTGTAACTTTGAGCAGTTTGAGGGGAGAATAGCTTCAGTGACTCAGAAAGTATGAATCACAGCATTTCATTGCTGTACATCAAGCTCCAATAGACTGTGATCTTAGATCACTTGCTAACTATTGAATCCATACTTGTTCCATCACGCGTTCAGACATATCCGAAACTGAGTGTGTGTGTGAGTGTTTCAAATTCCATTATACTAAATGAGGTTTATTTATTCCTGCACTCTTTAGAAACTTAGGGTGTCTTTGCAGCTTGGCTTTATAATAAAATGTGAAAAAAGCGGATGGAAACCCGTTTCTGGGTCCACCGCTAATCCTTCGCTCCCCCACCCACCTGAGCAGCTGAGGCCCTGCTGTTGGCTCAGCAGTAATCCAGTTTTCAAAGAAAACAGAGTTTTCCACCACCGTAGCCACGCCCTGTGGCACTTTTGAGAGAGCCACTTGGCTCTCTTAAATGTTCTGCTGTGACAAGGCGGCTCTTATGCTCTTATGGCCGCATCCGGGTGCGCACAGCGATGCGGTCGCCATTAGAGAAGGTGTCACGGGATCAGGTAAGATCACTGGCAACTCGGGGAGTTTTGCACAGTGAGGCATCTGGCGTAGGCCCCGAGGTTAGGCTAGTGGCCAGGCCTGGAATCTTTTAAAGATATGTGATTACAATGCTGATTCTTATATGACATGCGATCACAGAGTGTTTTAAATGAGAGAAAGGGTGTCGAATACATTGATATTCTAAGTATACAGTACGTCCTGCTCCAAATATAATACTTACAATTGGGTTATCCTCCGCCAGAGGGCGCTGTGGCACTGCAGACATGCAAAAACAGGCTCCTCCCGGCCCTTCATATACCCAGGGACCTCCCACAAATCCCCAGATTTCTCTGCAGTGCTGACTGTGAAGACGTGAAGTATCACTGTCTCGCAGGTGAGCGGGGCTATTACAGCCTGCGGCCCTGTTGGACTATTCCCGCCCGTCCTCCTTGTGATGTGCCTCCCAGCCTGGGCTGCGCTGGTCGGGTGAAGGTAGGCAGCACCATGGGTGCTTAACGGAGCCATGCTCCACCGCAGTCCCCCACCATAGGGTAGGCGGTTTAGGCTGATGGTGAGCCTCATAGTGGATGTCCCTCCTGCATTATTGCCCCATGCCCCGTGTAGAGGTGGACCCTGTTTAGAGGGTCGCCATCCTCTCCCGTTTTCCCCCGTTTTCGGGGGAAAAGATGGGGGGTGTGTGTGTGTGTGTGGCGGTCTCAGTACATACTATACTCAAGGTTAGGGCCGTATTTTGCCCCGGACCGGCATCTAGGTGTCAGAGCCGCGCTGCTTGCTCGGTCTATTCTGGCCGCAGCCGTCTTTTATCCCTTGACTTCTCAATCTATGTAATTGTGTACAGCTCGCGCTGACTTATCATCCTGCAGCTTGAGGCAGGAAGGTAATCTTGTTACATCGCCTACGGGTGGCATATTGGTGGCGGCGTCTTTGGTCCTTATGAGTACCCACTAGCAGACGCTTTTACTCATACTACATGATTGACTTGCCAGCCTTAACGGTCGATTCGGAGCTTCGCGCTCTTTGGGGGAAGGCGGGGACCTGGCGTGGCACGCTCCGCGTCACGCCCTGATCGGACCCGCCCTCTAAGTTCGGGCGGCGCCATTTTGTGGATCTTCGCGTGCGCGCGTGTTGGCGGTCCTTCTCCTCCCCTGGTCTGTAAGTGCCCTTTGCTGGCGATTTCACTCTAATTAATTCTAATTCTTCACTCATTAATTCTTTTGCTGCGCATGGTCGTGACACCTATTATTCCCCTTCTGTCTTTCAGACGTTAAAGACGCTGGCCTTTCCCGGCCTAACATAACTCGTAGCGGGCTTACATAAATTCTCCCACATTCCCAGCGGGCCTTTGGGACATCCAGGGTTGCTTATTGCATAAATCCCTACTGACATATATTGCACTGATAATCACCATATGGAGGCATCTCGGAATTTTGTACCAGCGGTTCCCACGGGACAAGACCCGCTGTGTATAACGTGTGGCTACCCCCACTTCGGTGCTATGAGCGCACTGATCTGTGCATGCTGCGCCGATCAAGTACTGATCCAGCTGCCAGGATCGCCAGGGGCTGTTCCTCGCCCTAACACTCCTATTCCACCAGGCTTAAATCTCGTTGCGGACTATGCTGCTAAAAGGACTCTTACCAGGTTCCGCTTTAAAGATCACCTGTTTGGGGCCCGTCTGGACCTGTTTGGAAAGAAGGGCAAATCACCCCGGTGCAGGCGCCCGTCTCGGCCCCCTCGGGACAGGGTCACCCCTCTCCCTCCATACCATAGCGTTAAACAAGAACCGGGGGTGTCCTCCCGGAGTTGTAGCACAGACCCCTGCCCCACGAGCAACAGACAACGCCCTGGGCCCTCCGGCAGGGTGAAACCTAAATCTTCCACCAAATCCCCTCAAACATGATGGGGCGCCCTCGCCCGCCTGGGCGAGGGGACGACTGCGGCACCTTGCTCCTATCAGGAGGCATTTTGCCTCTTTCTGGTGGATACAGGAGGTAGTTTGCCGCGCGGCCTCCCCCATGATTGTCAGGGTACTCCTGGTCCCCTGCCTATATTCAGGTCATACACGGCCTGCGGGGCTTTGGAGGTCACTTGCAGTTTGCCCTTATCAGGCAGAGGCAGGTGCCGTTACGCCAACCCCTTCACATTTTCCCAAAAGAATGTGTCTGCCGACCCTTCTTAATCACAAGTTGTTGGCAATTCTGCTATGCAGGCACTTTTCTGCATGAAAATTTCTGGGATGGGCCACTAGCGCCTTGCACCTAGTGGGTCCTTTCCTTCTGGGGTGATCGGGGATGCTTATGCTCACTTCCCTGTGTCTTCTAGACACTCAGGCTTTTCTGGTTGTGTTGGGTGTCCAATACCGCTATTCCGTGGCCTTGTTATCTGGCCTCTCTTCTGCCCCCACTGTGTTCACCAGGGTCCTAATGGAAGCCATGTCTCTGTTGAGACCAGGGGGAGTCCGCGAGAGGCCTACCAGGTGGTCCTTTTCGCTTCCCAATCTCTATGTCAGGTCGACTTAGCTACTCGTCTGGTGCCATCACTTGAGATTCTTCTGGATGGGTGTTTTTCTTCACCTCTTGTCCTCCTTGTCCTCTTGATGGGTATCTCCATTTCTAGGGATGAATCTAGTCTCGGTCAGGCGAGAATCTTCCACCCTCTACAATAAGGTGGACAATCTGGTTGCATGGGTTCAGTCCCTACTTGCTGTTCCAGTCCCTTCACCAGGCAGGAATGCGGCAGGGGGGCCCGTCTTGGTGACTTGCTTAGTGAAGTTCCTTCTAATAAGGGTTCCTCTACCAGGGGTTTTCTTCTACAAACTCTATTCTTAATACTGGACTGGGACCCAGCATCCCTGGAGCGGGATCATGTGTACCCTTCCCCTGGGTTAGGAGTCCCTCTTTGAGTGGATTTACTCTAGTATCCTGTCTGGAGACAGTTCTTTGCTTGCCCCTTCCACAGATGATCACTGTGGATCCCAAGGTGTATTTTCCTGTTTTGGGTGGAGGATAATGTTCCCTGCTTATCATTGGTATTCGCCCCTGTGGAGGTCCCTCTGTGACAGATGGTTCTCTATGATGTTCAACCAGTATGGCTTGTTTGGTGCTCCGTCACCTTTTCAGGCTCTTGCCACTTATTTCCCTGGCTCCTCTGACCGTGGTCATGAGGCTTTAGTATTTTTATGACAGGGCATTCTGGCCTTTTGGCCTTGTCTCCCTTCCCCCTGTTAGGCGGTTTTCTGTGCAGAATCGATCTGGTAGGGGGACCATTAATTCTATGATCCCTGTTGGGATTTGAATTTTTTATTACTGTTGCCTTGTGGGACGTTCCTTTTGGGCCTATTCAGGAGGCTGTCTGACTGTCTTTTACATTCATCGTTGTCCCTTGGGTCTGCTGACGTGTGTCTGAGCGGGTGGCTCTGTTTCGCTAGCCCTCATTCCTTGTTATGCACCAGGATAAGGTAGTGCTCCGCCTTACGCCGGACCTTTCTACCTCGGTGGTGGTTTAGGCTCATGTGTTTAAGACATCGTCTTTCTTATGTACCTTATTCCTAGTAACTCTGAGGCACGGGGATTTATTTTCCCTCATCAGGTGCTGGAATCCTTTTCCTGGATTGCTTTTCTGGTCCCTTAAGGGGACTCATGCCCCTCGGGGTTTGTGGGCACCTAACTCTGTATGTACCTGATCTTGTCTGCCTCCAGGGGTTACGCGGCCTTGGCCTAGCCTTTACTTGGATGGTTTTTCCTTCTGGTCCTAGGGAAGATTGGCTTCTTCCTGGAATGATTGTTAGAGCTTGATCTTGTCAGGCTGTTGCTCAGACCTATTCCTTTGAGGTGCTGAGCTTCTCTTGCCTTATTCTGTTTCTACTGGTGAATAGGTATCCTTTGGCCTTTCATCACCAGGTTTTGTTGGACAGGTTTGCTAAATGGCTACCTTGGTTTCTGGTTCATACCTTTTCATGGGTTTTTACTGTTTGACACTGGAGCCTTTGCTCCTGTCGCTTTCGGTGGCGAGGTTGCAGGTTACAGTGCCTCGACGGTCTACTGTGCATTTTTTGTTGGGGATCCCACCCTATTTTGTGGACACTGCTATTGGATGTCCCAATTGTAAGTATTATATTTGGAGCAGGACGTACTGTATACTTAAAATAATACAATTCTGTGAAGTACTCACCTGTAGAATTGGTATTATACGTATACAGTACGTCCTGCTCCACCCCACCCTGGTTTTACATTATTCTGGATCCCCTGTATCGTGATTGTTGTTGTTGTTATCATTACCAGACAAGACCAGCTGTGTGTAGCGTGTGGGCAGCCTCGTGCTGACGCTGACAGGGCACGGGTCTGTGTACCCTGTGCTGAGCAGGTGCTTGCATTGCAATCTGGCCTGCCAGTGGCTGCACCTCGTTTCACTTCACCTACTCCCCCAAGCTTAAATCTCACTCCTGTTGAGTTGCATACTAGTGGGGCTCTCAGCCTGATGTGTCTTCTAGACTGGCTACTGTTGAACAGATTATTGCGAGGTCTTAGCGCATAAGGGCCCTGGTAAGAAGCGGTACCTGACGCCTAATGTTACCGTTTTCCCTATGGGAACTGAGGAGTTTATGAATCTGTGTGGCTATACCCTGTCTGATGAAGGGGAGCTCTTTTCTGATTCAGGCTCATCTGATGAGAGACCAAGGGGTCATGACGATTCTGGCTCTGACCCCTGGGCCCCGGATGACACTGACAGATTATTGACCCAGACCTTGAGGTTCTGTCTATGTCTCTCCCTGTTGAGGCTCCCAGGCAAAAAGGGGAGCTTTTCCATACAGTGAAATCACGTTTGGAATTCCAGAGCAGGCACATTTCCATAACCTTGTGCTCAAGGAATGGGAGCGCACCAGTAAACTTCCCGGGGCTCCAAAGATTTGGTATAGGAAGTAACCCTTTCCTGCTGAGGTGGTTAAATGTTGGTCATTCCCCCCCTCGTGGTGGCTGCCCCGATCCTAGGGCTATCTAACACCTCTGTCTGCATTCCCCTGATTCTACTACCCTGCGGGATGCTGAGGACCGGCGCATTGACCAGCTGGCCTCCCACGCCTTTACATGTGCGGGGACGGCGCTGCGCCCGGTCTGTGCCTCTGCTATTACTGCTGTGGCCACTAGAACCCTTATCAGAAATATGCTTGATAGTGCCCCTGATGATTTGCCTTGTGAGGTGTTTTAATGCACTCTCTAGTTGTGATGTTTTTGTAAAATTTGTCCTGTCAGCATTGGATGACACCATCAGAATGTGCGCCAGAACTTCTGCCCTCGTGGTGGCTATGCGCCGCTCAGTTTGGCTGCGCCAGTGGGCCGCTGACAACGCTGCCAAGAAGGCCCTCACTGGTTTTCCCTTTAAAGGACTGCGTCTGTTGGAGACCGCCTGGACCTTTCTTGCTAAGGGAGGCAGGTTACCCCAGCGCAGGCGACAACCTCGGCCCTTTGGGGTCAGGGTTTCTTCCCCTCCCCTTACCGTGATGCAGTACAGGGTAGGGGGGTATCCTTCCCCGGGGGGGGGGGGGGGGGGGAGATTTCTGGGGTAGAGGCAGAGGACGTGAACGTCCTGGCTCCTCTTGGGGTCCCAAAAGCTAAATCCTCTCCCAAGCCCCCTCGGGCATGATGGGGCGCCCTCACCCATCCGGGTGGGGGGAAGGGCGGCAGCACTTCGTTCAGGTCTGCAGGATTCATGTCTCAGACCGGTGAATTCAGGAGGTAGTGTCCTCCGTTTACAAGTTGGAGTTTGCTGCCGATCCCCCTCCAAGATTCATCGGGTCCCGGATTCCTCAGGACCCTGTGTCAGCTCAGGAGCTAGTGCAAGCAGTGCAAGGCCTCCTGGAGCTGGGGGCCATCTGCCACGTGCCTTTAAGAGAAAAGGGCAAGGGCTTTTATTCCAACCTATTCACAGTACCCAAAAAAGTATGGTTCTGTCAGGCCCATCCTGGACTTAATGATTCTCAACAAGTTTTGTCAGGGGCAGACGCTTTCGCATGGAGACTCGGCGCTCTGCCATCAATTCCCTGTGCCAAGGGGATTTCATGACTTCTGTGGATATCAAAGATGCTTCATATTCTTGTGTTCCCAGGTCATCAAAGGTTCCTCAGGTTTGCTCTGATGGATCAACATTACCAATTTGTGGCCTTGCCCTTAGGCCTCACTTCAGCTCCCAGGGTGTTCACCAAGGTGCTGGCTGGCGTGATGTCTCTGCTCAGATGTCAGGGCGTCCGCGTGCTTCCCTATCTGGACGACATCCTCATCACTTCCCAGTCTCTACATCAGGCAGAGTTGGATACTCAGCTGGCGGTGTCCACTCTGGAGTCATTTGGATGGGTGATCAACCACCCCAAGTCCTCACTGTCCCCTTCCTTGGTAACTCCATTCCTAGGAATGAATCTGGATACAGTTCAGGCAAGGATCTTCCTTCCTCAGCAGAAGGTGGACAGTCTGATTGCACAGGCTCAGTCCCTCCTAGCTTGTCCCCATCCCTCCATCAGGCAGGGGATGCAGCTGGTGGGCCTGATGGTGGCGTGTTTCGAAGTGGTCCCTTATGCCCCGTTCCACTTGAGGCCTCTGCAATTTCACCTATTGTCTGTATGGGACAAGGACCCAGCGTCCCTGGACAGGGTCTGTGTGCTCCCCCCCCCCTGGTCAGGGGGTCCCTCTTGTGGTGGATGGACTCAAGGAACCTGTTGGGGGGCAGATCCTTTCTTGCCCCTTCCTGGGAGACGGTCACCACGGATGCCAGTCTATCAGGTTGGGGGGGGGGGGTTTTGGAAGTCCCTGCGGTTCCAGGGGAGGTGGGGCCCTTAGGAGGCCCACACATCTATCAATGTCTTGGAGCTGCGAGCGATCAGGTTAGTTCTGGCTCGCTTGACTACTCATCTTCAGGGTCTGCCTGTTCATTGGCGCTCGGGCAACCAGACGGCAGTTGCCTGCATCTATCATCGGGGGGGGGGGGGGGCCCGGAGCTAGAGGGCCCTCCAGGAAGTGTCTCTGATCCTGACCTGGGTGGAGGCCAATGTCCTGCATATCAGCGGTGTACATTCCGGAGGTGGAAAATCTGCTGGCAGACCCTCTGGGCAGGGGGACCTCTCGCCAGGGAGAATGGTCCCTCTGCAACAGGGTGTTCCAATCTCTGTGTCACCGTTGGGGCCAACCAGATGTGGATCTGTTTGCGTCCCGTCACAATCACATGCTCCCGGCCTTTGCCTGTCCCAGGATCCTCTGGCCTTGACCACTGATGCTTTAGCAATGTCATGGCAGGACATTCAGTTCCTGTATGTCTTTCCTCCATTCCCCCTGCTGTGCAGGGTTCTGCGCAAGATTGTTCTGGAGGGGGTGCCAGCAATTCTGGTGGCCCCCAGGTGGCCAAGAAGAGTGTGGTTCGCAGACGTGGTGCAGATGGTAGTAGACCAGTACGTTCTGCCAAGGGTGCCAGATCTGCTCACTCAGGGCCCCTTACGCCATCCCAATTTACAAACTCTGGCTCTGACGGCCTGGCTGCTGAAACCTCCATCTTGATGGAGAAAGGCTTGTCTGCCTCGGTGGTGGATACCATGGTGAAGGCTAGGAAGAAAAACGTCTTCTTCCATCTATTATAGGGTATGGCGTACCTACCTTGACTGGTGTGAGTCTAGGTCTCTTCCCTGTCGGGTGTTTTCAGTCCCCAGGGTTCTGGAGTTTTTACAGCATGGGTTGGAGTCGGGACTCTGCCTCAGTACTCTGAAGGGTCAGGTTTCTGCCCTGTCTGTCTTCTTTCAGAAGTCTTTTGCTCAGCATTCTCTGATTAAGACCTTTTTTCCAGGGGGTCGCTTATGTGCGTCCTCCACATAAACCTGTGGTCCCTGTTTGGGATTTGAACTTGGTTTTGTCTGCCTTGCAGGGTGCTTCCTTTGAACCTATGCAGGATGCTGCTCTGGCTGTTCTTACCCTCAAGGTTGTCTTTCTGGTAGCCATTACTTCGGTCAGGCGTGTGTCTGAGTTGGTGGCTCTTTCTATTCAGCCCCCATACTTTGGGAGACACCAGGACAAGGTGGTGTTCCGCTTTAAGCCAGATTTTCTGTCTTTTCTGTCTGCCTTGAATCAAGATATTGTTTTTCCTTCTTTGTGCCCTAATCCTAGCAACGCTAAGGAGAGGGTTTTGCATTCCTTGGATGTGGTCAGGTGTTTGAAGTATTACCTGTGGTCACTGCGTCCTTCAGGAAAACTGATGCTCTTTTTGTGGTCCCTTCTGGGCCCAGGAAGCGTTTGGCTCCTGCCAAGTCTACTGTTAGCAAATGGATCTGTCAGGCAGTGATTCAGGCCTATTCTGCTAAGGGGAAGAGTCCTCCCTTTCGCCTTACTGCTCATTCTACTCGTGCTATTGGTGCCTCTTGGGCCTTCCATCTCCAGGCTTCTGTTGAACAAGTTTGCAAGACCGCTACTTGGTCTTCTGTTCATACCTCTTCAAAGTTTTACAAGGTTGATGTTAGGGCCTCAGCTGATGCTGTTTTTGGCCGAAAGGTTTTGCAGGCGGCAGTGGTTCAAACTGTCTGCTGTTACCTTTTTTGCTGGGGATCCCACCCTACTTTATGGACACTGCTATTGGATGTCCCAAGTGTAAGTAATCTATCTGGAGCAGGACGTACTGTATACTAAGAATAATACAATTCTGTGAAATACTCAACTGTAGAATTGATATTATAAGTATACAGTACGTCCTGCTCCACCCCACCCTTGGTTTTGCATTATTCTGGATCCGCTGTATGGTGATTGTTATCATTGTTATAGTTACCAGTTTGGGTGGTTAAATTCTCCCGGCTTCTCGTTCACTGCTTTTCAATGCTGGGGATTTGTGGGAGGTCCCTGGGTATTTGAGGGGCTGGGAGGAGCCTGTTTTACATGTCTCTGCAGTGCAGCGCCATCTGGCAGAGGATAACCTAAGTGTAAGTAATCTATCTGGAGCAGGACGTACTGTATACTTATAATACCAATTCTACAGGTGAGTATTTCACAGAATTGTATTTTTAGTCACTTATTATTATTTCCCCCACTGGGCTGCAACTCTGTTCAGGACTCTAGGATACGGGCACCGCCATCTTGACTCAGAATCATCACATACTGAGGGGAAGAGAGGGATAAAGTGCAGGGGGTGGGGTTATAGTTGTGCTTTGCACAGGCAGAGCGGGGGTCAGGAAAAGGTCAGAAATCCCAGAATGCAGAGTGACACAGTCAGAAGACACTTTGTTTACAGGCTGCCTGAAGCTCCATGAGCCACCATCTTGGATGTTGAAAGGCTCATAACATGCAGTAGATGCAGGTAGGATGATTTTTAATGTGAACAATCTGTATGTACAGGGTGTGGGAAACATATAAGATATGCTCCTTTTCAGGGTGAAGGTCCGCTTTAAGTTCTAGCTCCTCTTTTATTCCCATAGTGCATACAGTGAACCACAGAATTACTGTGATTCTTAATAGGTAGGCAGAGCCATACAGATCTCTCTTTATCTTTTGGAAATCTCAAGTGGCCAAAAAAGAGTAGGTTGGGCGTTCATTGCTTGAGTATCTTCTAATATTTAAACAGCTATCACTTTATCTTTCTTAGTATTCTGCCACTTTAAAATGTCAATACCCAGATAGCCAATGGTTTGCCGTCTCTCCGTAGAATAGTTACCTTATTTATACATTCGATCTAGTGGTGGTGTTCTATGGCATTATGTCTGTGTTTTAAAGCCTCACAATCACAAGCAGCTGTGGGTGGTGTGGAGGCCTGGCACGGCTTCAGTACCCGGCTCTCACTTCCTGTCTTCTCCCAGTCCTTTTTGTCCATATTTGGTTACTGGAATGTGGTATGTCAGGGGATCGCTTCAGAATCATTTTTTTCTCTGTAGCTGAGAGTCAGCCTGGGAAAATGAACCACAACTGCAATGTAAGTTTCAGTATGCAAAGGATAAAACTATCCCCCAAAACACATCCCGATAACTTACATTTACACTGTGTTTTACCGAACACATTGCCTCACCGCATGTTACATAATTCCAAAGTTTAATCTCGCTTCTTAAAATCCATGTCCAAGATTATCTGAGGAAATATTTATAACTCTGGGACATCTGGGAACAATGTGAAGCAACAGGGGCAGGTTAGGAAAAGTGACAGAAGAGAATGCCAAGTTGTAGTCTGGAGTAACAACTCTCATTTCATTTCTATTTCATGTAATATTTACTCTTGCCCTGCCCATCAGTTATTTTTCTTTCATCATTTACTCTGTTGATTAAACATTTTTTTCAAGTTTCCATTAGCGTGTGCCAAAATGATGTGCTCAAGGTTCTCAGCTTATCTATTTTTTTCTTTTTCTATTTTTTTTTTTTGCAACTCGGTGTTATAAAAGAAAGCAGTTTTTCCTAGCAACAAGGTGTTTAACATACACCAAAGTGGTGTTTTGGTGCACATATCAGAGTTCCTCGTTCTGGCTTTTTAATCATCTTATTATCTAAGGCAGAGGTTTAACCCCTTCTGCATTAATTCAACCTCTTCAGATAAGGGTATCACAATCTTGTGTTCCATTTATTGTTAGCATTTTCACCTGGGGAGGTCATTATTGCTGCTTGATTTAGACAGAGCTCACCTGATGCAGTGGAAGGATTCTGGGGCTTGTAGTCAAAAACATTACTAAGGTTCAAGGCAAGGAAAGCCGCTCCCGCTTTAGCAATGCTGAGCCATGGGAATATAAGAAACCTGGAAACGTCATGCTAATACGTAAGTGTCATCACCCGCTTACCGATTCCCCGTTCCAGCGGCGTCACGGGTCCTCAGCCGCCCGCTCCCGCTGCGCAGCCACCTGTCCGGCGGCCGCGGCGGGCGGCGGTCTCTGTCTCGGCTGGCGCGCACGCGCCTGCCTCCTCAGCTGACGGCCCCAGCGTCAGCTCTCGTGCTCGCGCGCGTGCGCGAGCACGTTTTGTTTATAGCCTCCGGCGGCGCTGCTCTCAGCGCGGCCGCCGGAGGAAGATTAAGTAATCAATTAAAGGCCCAGCTGCACCAGTGGGAGTGCCCCACTGGGACTGGGCCAATCAGCTGCCCCTGAGTTCTGGGCTGCACGCCCTGTGTTACCAATCCCTGTGAGGTTCTTAAGTTGCACCAATCACCACACCGATTCTCCTGGGCCAATGATGCCTGTTCCCTATTTAACCTCAACCCAGTCAGTCTGTCGTTGCCTGTTATAGCGCCTAGACCCTAGTTTTTGCTTATCCCTGAGATTGAACCTGATTCCTGTTACCGACCCTTGCTGCCTTGACCATCCTCGATCTCCACTCCTGTTGCCGACCCTCGCTTGTTTGACCATCCTCGATCTCCACTCCTGTTGCCGACCCTCGCTTGTTTGACCATCCTCGATCTCCACTCCTGTTGCCGACCCTCGCTTGTTTGACCATCCTCGATCTCCACTCCTGTTGCCGACCCTCGCTTGTTTGACCATCCTCGATCTCCACTCCTGTTGCCGACCCTTGCTTGCCCTTTGACCATCCTCGATCTCCACTCCTGTTGCCGACCCTTGCCTGTCTGTTGGACTTCCACCTTACGCTCACATACCGGCTACCCGATTCCTCTTCCAGCCGCGGGCTCTCCAGTTCTCTGTACCGTAAGACCTCATCCTTTGAGCCATAAAGTCCTGGGGGCAACCGATCCCGAGCAGGCGTGTTCTGCGTCTCGGCAAGCGGGGGCTCCTATAGGTGAAGCTGGCTGCGGAGATTGGGGGTTGAGGTCCTTACTAAGAGAGCTGGAGTTGTCCAAGTGGTAATCGTGGTTCCGGGAGCGTGACACAACTATACCGGTATTTCAATTAGCGCACAATCAGATTCTATTAAAAAAAAAATAAATAAATAAATAAATGAAGCAAAAAGCTAGTTCAAATGTGGCATGTGCATGAAGCCGCAGTACTTAACAGCCAATTGCCAGGATAAACCTAAACTCACATTTTTCTTAATTCAGTTTTTGCATAAAACCAATGTAGTTCAGTATATTATTAAACCAAAAAAAACTGTGCAGGGTGGTAATGATCCTTGGTATGGATGTTTCTGGGCTGGAGTGCAGAAATTCCTTGATACATTTCACCTCCTTTGCATGTCCTCAGAAGGCTTTCATGGTGACTGGCAGGGGAGCATAAGGACAGTATAACAGGCCCAAAATAATAATATGGAAGACCTGGTACAGCAAGTTCAGGCGATGGCCACCGCTATCAATCAACTTGCCCAGAGGGTGGCCAATCAAGAAACCCGCCAGACTTCAACACCCGCTGTATCACCTCATATTCCTGAGCCTAAGGTTCCTTTACCTGAAAAGTTCTTTGGAGACCGGGCCGGCTTTTCGAATTTCAAGAATTCGTGTGAACTCTACTTTAGGCTGCGGCCTTTATCTTCTGGCACAGAAACCCAACGGGTGGGTTTAATTATCTCTTTGCTACAAGGAGATCCCCAGTCATGGGCTTTCAGCTTGCTCCCTGAAGATCCTGCCTTACACTCCGTGACATCCTTTTTCTCAGCTATGGGAGTGTTGTATGCGGATCCAGATCGTCAGTCCACGGCGGAAAACAGGCTTCGGGCCCTGAAGCAGGGTCGGAATTCCGCCGAGGACTACAGCACTGAGTTCCGGCGCTGGGCAGTAGAATCTACCTGGAACGATCCAGCCCTATGTAGCCAATTCCGCATGGGGCTATCTGAAAATATTAAAGATGCCCTGGTCAACTTTCCCACTCCTAAAGATTTGGACCAGCTTATGCAGGTCTCCATCAGGATCGATAGGCGTCTTAGGGAGAGAGCCAGGGAAAGGGTTAGGGTTACTACTCCCTTTAGACCTTCACAAACTCCCAGCCCTTCAACTCCTGGTGGGGTAAACTCCTCCTCCCCCTCTCAAGAGGAGCCAATGCAGGTTGGCAGAGCCCGTCTTTCTCAGGACGAGAAACAACGAAGACGGTCTTTGGGTCTTTGTCTCTATTGTGGGTCCCCGGGGCATTTTGCCAGATCTTGCCCTAATAAGGGATATCCGGCGGGAAACTTTCTCGCCTAGGTCAGGAAGAGGGTGCTGACCTAGGTGGATGGAAGCATTACTCTCACCATGATAAGATGTTAATCCCTACAGAGCTTTTCTGGGGTCTTTCCAAACAGGCAGTATCTGCTTTTGTTGATAGTGGAGCTGCAGGTAACTTCCTGGATCGGAGCATAATCTCCATCCTAGGGGTTCCACTGGTACCCCTTGAAAAGTCTCTTCAGGTTTTGGCCATAAACGGGAAGGCTATCCTGGGAGGGCCGGTCAGTCACAAGACCCCTCCTCTCAGATTGGTGGCCGGCTCATCTCATACTGAACATATAGAATTCCTGGTGTTTGATTGTCCGGAAACACCAGTAGTTTTGGGATACCCATGGCTAAAACTCCATAACCCTGTATTTAATTGGCAGTCGGGTGAGCTGGTTAAGTGGAGTGATTTCTGTAGATCACATTGCTTCTCCACTATCCTTAGGAGTGTGCAGATTTCGCCCCAAGAACTGCCTCTGCCTTATATAGATTGGGCAGATGTCTTTTCTGAGCGGTCCGCTGATAATCTACCCCCACACAGACCCTATGACTGTCCCATCGACCTACTTCCTGGAACTATACCTCCTAGGGGCAAGATCTATAATCTGAATCGAGCTGAAGAGCAGGCTATGAAAGAATATATTTCTGAAAATCTGAGCAAAGGCTTTATCCGCCCGTCAACATCACCGGCGGGTGCCGGCTTCTTTTTTGTTGAGAAGAAGGATGGAGGTTTAAGGCCTTGCATAGATTATAGAGCCTTGAATAAGATCACCGTTAAAAATCGTTATCCTCTTCCCTTAATAGGTGATTTATTTAATCAGGTAGTGGGGGCTCGAATTTTTTCTAAACTAGATCTAAAGGGGGCCTACAACCTGATCCGTATTCGGCAAGGGGATGAATGGAAGACGGCGTTCAATGTTAAAGATGGTCATTATGAATATTTAGTGATGCCTTTTGGCCTTTGTAATGCTCCTGCGGTCTTTCAAGACTTTGTTAATGACGTGTTTCGTGACTTCTTGGGTAACTTCGTTGTGGTTTATTTGGATGACATCCTCATTTACTCTAAGAACCTTTCCGAACACAGGCAACATGTAAAACTGGTCCTTCAGAAATTAAGAGAGAATAATTTATACGCTAAAATCTCTAAGTGTATGTTTGAAGTCGCCTCCGTTCCCTTCTTGGGATATATTATTTCTAGTCAGGGGTTGGAGATGGATGGGGGAAAAGTTTCGGCAGTACGGGATTGGGTACAACCCAA
Source organism: Gastrophryne carolinensis (assembly GCA_027917425.1). Lineage (NCBI taxonomy): Eukaryota > Metazoa > Chordata > Amphibia > Anura > Microhylidae > Gastrophryne > Gastrophryne carolinensis. The sequence continues at coordinate 211,104,175 of CM051235.1, forward strand.
ATCCTTAAAAGAATTACAACGCTTTTTAGGATTTGCTAATTTCTATCGACGTTTTATCAAGGGTTTTTCTAGTATCGTTGCGCCTCTCACCAATCTCACCCGCAAAGCCGCGTTCACTGTTAACTGGTCACCATCAGCTATTGAAGCCTTTCGTGTCCTAAAACAGGCTTTTACTTCGGCGCCAGTTTTAGTGCACCCCGACGTCAACAAACCTTTTGTTATTGAAGTAGATGCGTCTGAACTAGGTGTTGGAGCTGTTTTATCGCAATTCTCCGGATCTCCTGAACGTATGCATCCATGTGCCTATTTTTCCCGGAAATTTAATACCGCAGAACAAAATTATGACGTCGGCAATAGGGAACTATTAGCTATTAAACTGGCATTTGATGAATGGCGTCATTGGTTGGAGGGTTCCTTACATCCTATCACTGTATATACCGATCACAAAAATCTCGAGTATATAGGCGCCGCCAAGAGGTTAAATTCTCGACAGGCCCGTTGGGCATTGTTTTTTTCGCGTTTCAATTTTATTATTACCTTTAAGCCGGGCGTGAAAAATACTAAGGCCGATGCTCTGTCGCGCATGTTTGGTGAGTGTAAGGATCGGGGGGATACTGGTGAGCCTATCTTACCTGTAGGTTGTGTAGTCGGGGCCTTGCTCCCTGATCTCTCTAATGTTTTGGCACCGTTCCAAGATGAATCGCCTGTAAACACACCTATGGGATGTCAATTTGTACCGCCGCATTTGCGTTCTGATGTTATTCGCGAATTCCACGACGCAAAGACTGCTGGGCATCTGGGAGTTCGTAAGACTTTTATTTTAGCTCGGCGCCACGTATGGTGGCCTTCTATGAGACGTGATATCACTACCCTTATCAACGCATGTTCCGTCTGTGCACGAAGTAAAGGGGTACACAAGGCCCCTAGTGGTTATCTTATTCCCCTTGAGATCCCTAAAGAACCTTGGTCTCACATTTCGATGGACTTTATTGTTGATTTACCTCTTTCTCATGGGAACACTGTGATTTGGGTGGTCGTCGATAGATTCAGTAAGATGGCTCACTTCATTGCTTTACCCAAGCTACCCTCGGCTCCTGAGCTTTCGCGTTTATTCGTCTCGCATATTTTTCGGCTCCATGGTATTCCAGTAAATATTGTTTCCGATCGGGGTGTGCAGTTTATATCACAATTTTGGAAAAAATTTTGTTCACGTTTGGGGATTCAGGTTTCTTTATCCTCCGCATATCACCCCCAGTCTAATGGGCAGACTGAAAGAACAAATCAAAGCCTAGAACAATATTTAAGATGTTACATCTCTGACGCTCAGGAGCAGTGGTCGGAATTTATTGACTTTGCCGAATTTGCGTATAATAATGCGCCGAGTGACAGTACTAAAATATCCCCTTTCTTTTGTAATTACGGAAAGAATCCTAGGGCTTCTTCTATTTCTGCAGCACCTTCTGATTTTCCGGTGTTAGAAGAGTGGCTTCAGAAACGCAAAGATATTTGGGCACGCGTCCAGGAAAATTTAGAAACTATGCGCACTAAATATAAGAAATTTGCTGATCATCGTAGGTCTCAGGAACCTATCCTTCAGTGTGGGGACCTTGTCTGGGTTTCCACGAAGAACATTTCGCTCCGGCAGCCTTCTTATAAATTGGGTCCTAAATTTATTGGTCCTTACCCCATTATCAGGAAACTTAATAATGTGACCTTCAAAGTTCAGCTCCCTCCTACTATGAGAATTTCCAACTCGTTTCATGTATCTCTGTTAAAACCTGCTAAAAACTCTTCTCCTGCTGGTCCTCCTCCTGTTTTAGTGGATAATGTACAAGAATATGAAGTGAACAAGATTTTGGATTCGCGTAGGGTTCGCAATACGTTACAATATTTAATTGATTGGGTTGGTTACGGTCCTGAGGAAAGATGCTGGGTTTCTTCTTGTGATGTCCATGCCAGGGCTCTTGTACGGAAGTTTCACCGTGACAATCCGGGGAAACCGGGTGAGGGTCCGGAGGCCCCTCGTGAGGGGGGGGGTAATGTCATCACCCGCTTACCGATTCCCCGTTCCAGCGGCGTCACGGGTCCTCAGCCGCCCGCTCCCGCTGCGCAGCCACCTGTCCGGCGGCCGCGGCGGGCGGCGGTCTCTGTCTCGGCTGGCGCGCACGCGCCTGCCTCCTCAGCTGACGGCCCCAGCGTCAGCTCTCGTGCTCGCGCGCGTGCGCGAGCACGTTTTGTTTATAGCCTCCGGCGGCGCTGCTCTCAGCGCGGCCGCCGGAGGAAGATTAAGTAATCAATTAAAGGCCCAGCTGCACCAGTGGGAGTGCCCCACTGGGACTGGGCCAATCAGCTGCCCCTGAGTTCTGGGCTGCACGCCCTGTGTTACCAATCCCTGTGAGGTTCTTAAGTTGCACCAATCACCACACCGATTCTCCTGGGCCAATGATGCCTGTTCCCTATTTAACCTCAACCCAGTCAGTCTGTCGTTGCCTGTTATAGCGCCTAGACCCTAGTTTTTGCTTATCCCTGAGATTGAACCTGATTCCTGTTACCGACCCTTGCTGCCTTGACCATCCTCGATCTCCACTCCTGTTGCCGACCCTCGCTTGTTTGACCATCCTCGATCTCCACTCCTGTTGCCGACCCTCGCTTGTTTGACCATCCTCGATCTCCACTCCTGTTGCCGACCCTCGCTTGTTTGACCATCCTCGATCTCCACTCCTGTTGCCGACCCTCGCTTGTTTGACCATCCTCGATCTCCACTCCTGTTGCCGACCCTTGCTTGCCCTTTGACCATCCTCGATCTCCACTCCTGTTGCCGACCCTTGCCTGTCTGTTGGACTTCCACCTTACGCTCACATACCGGCTACCCGATTCCTCTTCCAGCCGCGGGCTCTCCAGTTCTCTGTACCGTAAGACCTCATCCTTTGAGCCATAAAGTCCTGGGGGCAACCGATCCCGAGCAGGCGTGTTCTGCGTCTCGGCAAGCGGGGGCTCCTATAGGTGAAGCTGGCTGCGGAGATTGGGGGTTGAGGTCCTTACTAAGAGAGCTGGAGTTGTCCAAGTGGTAATCGTGGTTCCGGGAGCGTGACAGTAAGTCACAGGTATGGGGACACAATCCTAACACACACGTTTATCTTACATTCCAAAAGAGGAAAAGGCAGAACACCAAAAACCTGTACAAAAGGGAGTTTTCCTTTAACGCAGACCAAAACCCACTGAACTTGTGAAATACATTTGACCAAAGCCCCTGTCGATACTCTCTTCTTAGGGTGTAGAACTAGAAATATAGATATTATAGATAGATATTTTATGGATAGATATAGATAGATATTTTTGCTCATCAAATCACCCTGGAACACTGATTTTTTTGCTGTCCCTCTCTGCAGGATTGCAGGTGATTAGTCATTGCATAAGTTTGGCAATGACATCATTGCCACACACAGCAATGCCAATGAATGGAGGAGGCGGAGCTTTACAGCTAAAACAGGCGCCATTATCTGGGATTAGAGTGAAGCGGGAGCAGTAAAAATAAGAAAAATTACTATTTGTGGGGAGAGCAATTCAGGGGATGTTAGTTAAAAATGTGGGTTTTGGTCCACTTTAAGGGCACATTTGCCCAAGAACAAAGACAAACCAGCTGAGCCTATCCCTGTCACCTGTAGCTAATTTCCTCAGCGGCGCACTAATAGCAGTCTGAGTGGCTACCATCACAGTCCTCTCATGACAGCCATCAGGCCCCATCAGTGCTTGCACTATGGTTGTAAATTGAGGAGCTGTGTTATTGGCACCCTGCATTTTGTGTGAGCCCACCTGAAACAAACCTATATTCAGAATGCCAGTCTGGCCTTTTGCTTTCTCCCCTAGCGCTGAAGCAGGGCTTGATTGTGGGCGATGTAACAGTTGTTTTAATGTAACCCCTGCCCTGCTTCAGTGCTAGGGGAGGGTGTCAGGCTGGGGGGGGGCCTTAAAAAACTGGCCCCTTTAACAGTTATCGACTCTGTGTCCCAGCAGGCACTTAAATATGCTGAGAAGATAATTCTAAAATCACTAGCAGAGAGGCAGTTCTCGATTCAATAAGAGTTGAAAAAAATTTGCATGGTAGTAAAAAATCCAATGAGGAAAAAATCCTGAGAATGTCACTGAATCGCCAGATAAAAAGACAATGAAAGTCAATTGCAGCTTTTGCTAGTGTGGAAAGGAGTAAACAGTTCTCTACTTTTCTTAGGAGTAAAAAAGTGCCATTGACTTTCATTGTTTTCCTAGCTGGTGATTCAGTAACAGTGAAATTCTCAGGCTTTTTTCTAATGAATTGAATTTTTTACTACCATGAGAATTTTTTTCAACTCTTATTGAATCGAGGCCATAGGCCTCAAATGACCAGGCTCAAGTTGTCAGTATTTTATTTTCTTATCTGTATGTATAACAATGCTAGCATTTCACAAATTCCATTTCTTGCAGGATACTGTGGGCTTGAGATGACTCCCTCTATGCAATCTTTAATCTCTCCTTTCAGCTGCATCTGTATAAACAAAACAAAATGCAGTGTAAACTTTTGAACTTGTTGGGATGTTTTCTCTGTGGTTACAGCTCAGAACAGGCAGCAATTTTTTGAAATGCGATTAGGTGTAGAGTCTGCATGTAGTATTGTGCTCAGGAATAATTCATGGATGTCTTACTTATTCCAGTATGTTCTGTTCCTGATCACACAGTGTTCTCATTCTTGAGAAGAGTTTTTGCAGTAGTATCCAAAATGGATAATTGGGATACATTGCATTATGTCACTGAGTGGATCTACATCCAGTTCAATATTCGCTGCCCACCTGAGACTGGCCTTCAAGTCACAACCCCCTCCCCCCGCGCATTTCTTCCACTGTGGGTGATATCAGCTAATCGATATTCTAGTTCTCACTTAAAAATAAAAAAAATAAAAGCATTTGTAGAAACGTTAGAATTTAAGCGTGGTCCCTTTTAACCCAACACAGCCTACAGGTGATACTTCTCTTCCAGCATTAAAAAGCCTCTTTATCGGCTGAGGTAAACCTTCCCTCTGTGGGAGAGCCATTTGGGAGTTGGGGGATGTGAAATCAGTGGGACGACTATGGCTCAAAGGTCACCAGATCTTGACTAAGGGACATAAACGTTGGTCTCTGCAGATTAAAAGTCATATGAAGTTCCCCACTCTATACACAACTTAAATAAATAACAGACCTATAACTATTTGGGGAAGCCTGGTCCTTTGACACAGTGTTGACAGTTTAAATTCTGCCTGTGCCTTAGGACCAGCCTTCTTCAAATGGCTGTAGCGTCTGTTGATATGAGTCACCTTTCAGGTTTAGTGATGTCATTTTACAGGGAGAACAAGAATCTAATGTATTCAATACAAATGTAGCGCGGGAGAGAAAAATGGTAAGGATGTGTGGAAGCAGAGGAACATGCTGAAAGGTGACACCTAAAGCTCATCCCCCCACAGGGATACAAGAACGTTAATGGGACACCCTCACATTGCTGGAGAGGAGAAACTATACACCCATCCTGTGCCTCCTCTCTTCTTACCTTAATGTGCTTTGTAGCGGTTAGGTGAATATAAGCAAATTTTGGTGATTTGGAGAAAGCAATGAAGATGAATTCAGTCTGATGACATCAAGTCATGCTTTTTTGCCTCTGGCACATGGAAATTCCTATACATGGTTCTAAACATAGACCTCTCCAAAGAGAGATGTTAAACCTAGCAGCAAACCCTGACTAGCCTGCTTTTGCTGCTCTACCATAATGTGTTCTGGGGGGTCTGAGCCTCCATTTCTGTAATGCAATCCTATTTAAAAGTGAGTGGCGAATGCTTCTTGTGTGCAAAGCCTAGAGAAAAGCGAAGCGCGAGAGACTCTTCCCCTGCCAAGGAGGCAAAGAGCAATTGTTTGACATTTTTGTTTGTTATCAAACCGAATACTATCCCTTTTGACTATATTAGGACTTTGTGTGGAAGCGCTGCTCGTACACTGTACAATTCATCCTACTGTAAGTTTGCTTTTGCCTGAAGCCTCCGGGTTTTATTTTTAACCTGCATAATACCAGAAGCAGATTCTTCGTTGTTTGGTCTTTAAATTTAACCAATGTTGAATCTTTCTGGCTCCCAAATAGGCATAGATAAATGGTTGTGAATTGAAGTTGTATTTCTTCACCTAATACTCCCCAAATCATCTATGCTACTAAACCTACCCTGTCACTTCTGTGTGATAGAAGATCTGTGACGTGTGTGGCCTGCTTCCAGCAAAGATATGCAGTCACATCAGAAAATGCCCACACACAGGTACCACTAGCTGCCACCACCGTTCAGGTTAAAGTAATTAATTGGACAGATGGAACCCCAATCACCATCTCAGCAAACTGTGCTGGTCAGTAATCACAGCGGTTACCTTTTACTTCTCTCCACATAGAAGCCGGGTACAGGCAATTCACATTAATCCATTATGCTGTCAACAATCAGATTTTTAGAGCATCGCGAGAACCAAATTTTGGAATTTCTAATTGCCAGTAAAAATATACCTGTGTCTAAATGAAATAGATGTAATAAATACATATAGAAAGTAAATAAACATACAATCAACAAGAAAATGTTACTAAAGTGGGAAAAATAATGCAAATCCTATATCTCCCCATGTCCATTATGGTCTTTTTAGGTCCTTAGGACAAAGAAGATGGAACAACATGTACCCAATAAGAAATTAGACCCTCTGAATATGACCATTTTCCATGTTTGAGCAGATCTTTTTATGCCCCAGAGATTAAGGCGGGGGTTAGATATGGCATACTCTGGGCAGGAGAGTGGGTGGCATTCTTTTTTTCCCTTCCTTTATGGCCCTTTGCGGATATGAGCATTCTTATAATTTAGGAAATATGATTGTGCATGTTTTAAATGCCATAAGTATGATTTTAGGAAATATGATCAGATCTCTCCTCTATTTCTACTTTCCTTAGCTTTCTCTGGTAGGACTCAGTAGCCACCCTAATGGCCTCCAAAACTGATGATTTTTGAAGTATTTACAGAGATTTGATTTAATAGAGAGCCAACACCCCCCCCCCCCATGCAAATCCCCTGTACCACACATATTGCAACATACAGTATGTTAACTAAGAATAACTGTTTTTAACAAGTGTCTGCTAGTTTTTCATCAGTGTGTGCAGAGGGTTATTTTTTTTTTTTTGTATCTCATTTATGGTCTCAAATCTCTGGCGCCTCCCAAGCTTGCTAAAAATTGCAATTCTATGAGTGTAGGCAGATTTGTTCCAGCAGAGATTCTTTGTGTTTCCTTTTTTTCAATAAATATTCTTCGAACAACCCCCTCCTATTGATTTAGACACGATCGTCCATCTTACATTGGTCATAGTGTTCAATCTGTGCTTGGGGCAAGTCAGATCTGCCCTTTTAATGTTATACTTAAGGCAAAAAAAGATAAGGTTTGGCCCTTGTTGCATACCATCCTTTGTTGTATCCAGATGTCTTAGCAGCCTACCCTGTGTGCCTCAGCTGATAACCACAACTGGCAAAGGTCGCAGACCAAAGCTGGAGCAGTGTTTGTTTTTTGTTTGTTAAAACATAGTCGCAAGCCAGTATGTGGAGAGACCCATGTTAGGCTTAATATAGGGGGGCTAAAGAGACCAAAAAACCCTCTACTTAGGTAAAGGAAAAGAGTTGAAATTTGATTTAAAGCTGGTTTGACTAATGTTTAACTAGTGTAATAATCTAAAAACCCTCTACTTAGGTAAAGGAAAAGAGTGGGTTTCCTAGAACGGAAAGTATTTGCACAGTACCCAGTCTCTTTACATCTCTGTGCCATCCAAGGCCCTTAGAACCACTAAGGGTGCAATGCCAAGGATTAGCTTTAAATTTTATACAGCCAGACACATCCAACTAGTGGACACGTGTTTCAAGCTTTAGGCTCTCATCAGCACTAGGGCGGATGCCTCTTGCTGTATGGGGGGTGAGACTTGGTGAGTACCAAAACATAGTCGCAAGCCAGTATGTGGAGAGACCCATGTTAGGCTTAATATAGGGGGGCTAAAGAGACCAAAAAAACCCTCTACTTAGGTAAAGGAAAAGAGTGGCTTTCCTAGAACGGAAAGTATTTGCACAGTACCCAGTCCAAGGACAGATAGCATTACCCATCTACCCTTGCAGTAGGCAGAGCTATGCAAATCATCTCTTTACATCTCTGTGCCATCCGAGGCCCTTAGAACCGCTAAGGGTGCAATGCCAAGGATTAGCTTTAAATTTTATACAGCCAGACACATCCAACTAGTGGACACGTGTTTCGAGCTTTAGGCTCTCATCAGCACTAGGGCAGATGCCTCTTGCTGTATGGGGGGTGAGACTTGGTGAGTACCAAAACATAGTCGCAAGCCATTATTTGGAGAGACCCATGTTAGGCTTAATATAGGGGGGCTAAAGAGACCAAAAAACCCTCTACTTAGGTAAAGGAAAAGAGTTGAAATTTGATTTAAAGCTGGTTTGACTAATGTTTAACTAGTGTAATAATCTATGTAATTCTCAGTCTTTTGCAAAATACTATCACAATATTGTTTTAAAAAAAATATAGATATTTTTCTTAAAATGGACCTACAGGTTTCCTGCAAACCCCAATGACACTTGCTTGATCTGCATATTTCGCTCTTTTCCCTATGAGGAAGACCCTTCCCCTAATCTTCAAAGCAAGTCCAGTATTAAAGATTCCTATAGGGCATCCCAGATTGGAATGCTGTATGGTCAGCCTAACTCCTGGCCATGCCCCCACACTTACCAATTCCCCAGCACTGTCTTCCTATGCAGCACAGCAGCATCCCCTGCTTCTCTGCTGTGCATGCACCTGCCTGGCAGACTGTTAGAAAGGTAGCTAATGGACAACATCTCCGGAAGCTAGAAATCATTAATACCGGATCAAAAGTTCAGTATGTGTTTTGATCGAGTTAAGTGAATGCTTTGACAACTCAGCCATACACTTTCATCATGATCATGCAATGCTGGAAATGTAACAGTTTATTCCCCTTATCTAGTGTTTCCCTGTAGCCTCCCTGCCGCAACAAATCTCTAATACATATGTACAGTTCATTGAGAGGGGGCCCTGAAAATGCTTTAGCAGCCCAGACAATCTTAATAGTGTCCCTGCAGCAGAGATTCAGCATTCTAATAAGTTTTCTAGTTTGTCCTGGGTTCTTCTTTAAGCCGCTTTTAATTTGGGAGGTCAGAGCTGCATTATTGGATGACCAAGTGAACTGCTTGGCTCTCTTCATCTTTATCTCTTTGATCGATGTAGTTTACACTGAGAAGTCATTCGACTGGACTGTCAATACATGAGGAGTGTAACTGACTTAATGAGGCTCTTTGAAGTGGAACAAATGGAGGATTAGAAATCTGGATGAAGACTGAGGAATTGGCTATTTAGAGCCGGGCTTTTCCTTGCACTGCCCTGTTCTGGCAAAGCTGTCTGTCAATCCCTGTCTGTTCACCCTTCTAGATAACATCTCTCCTCCTCTGCATTCATTTAGTTCTAGCAGCATTTATTGCTCTACAATTGTCCTTGCAAATAATGTAGACCAAAAGTTCAAGCCTGAGTTTATAGGACTTTCAAAAATGCTAAGGGTCAGGCACAGAGATTTTTCATTGTCCTCATTCTTTTGTGATTGGGTGTGAGGTCTTCTTCTTTGTGTATACCGAAAGGACACACTAGTGTATCTCTGTTCACTCAATGAAGATGTATTAGGCTACGTTCACACCTGTCCGGCACACGTTTATGCAACAATGCTTATGACAGGGACTCCATAAACACATGGGGTACCTGAAAGGTGTGAATGGGGGCTTATAGTTTCTTACATCCCACGAAGTATCGTTGCAGTCATAAAAACTTGCTAGGTAGCCTAAACAGCACTTTTGAACATGTCAAATGTGCTGTGCATAATATACATATAGAGTGTCATCCTTTATTGTAACCAGCATAAAGAGATGCCTAATTCCAACCATAGAATATGAACTGTATACAAAGTTTTTAAGTGACAGCATCTAGTAACTCATTAGCTAAAGCTTCACTTGAATTGACTGGTGGGAGCGTGCGTTGCCGGGTGCTGTATGGAGAGGATGAGCGTTAAAAACAGCCAGTCTGGTTTGGACCGGCCCTTTAACTTTCCTTTTTTCTATGACCCTGCTCCAAATTCCAGCTCGAGCGAGCACAGTAAGCCTGTCTATTGTGTGCTGGGAGTGCCGAGGGACCCCGCAGCCGTGCAAGTACAGAGTAGAGAGTTTATTCCAAGTGTGACATACACTCCGCTTCAATAAGTCTTGACAGTTGGGTTATTCTCCAGTAGAGGGTGAACTTCTGCTGAGATGAATGCAAAAAAAGAAGCCCCTCCCGCTCCATAACTACCTGGGACCTCCCACCAATTCCCCAGTGTCTTCTCTGCAGGCGGACAAGACAGAAGATGATGACTTCTCTCTCTTGCAGGCAAGCTGGGCTCGCGCCCGGCACCCTTTTTTTATCCCTATTGATGCCAGGATTCTTTCCAAATTGTCCCCTATTGAGCCTCCCAGCTTAGGCTGCGGGTCCTGGAAGGGTAGGAGCACCCAGTGCCAAGACCAGACCAAGGTGCTGGGGATTCAGGTTCTGATCTGTCTTCTTCGGGCCAGCCCTTGTCCCTCTATCCGACAGGGGATGAAACTGGTGGGCCTGATGGTGTCCTCCTTCGAGGCGGTACCGTTTGCACAGTTTCACATGAGATCTCTTCAACTTCACCTATTGACGCATTGGGACAGGTGTCCCCAGTCTTTGGATCAATCTTTCAGAATGTCTCCCAGGGTTCGGCAGTCCCTTCGGTGGTGGCTGGAGTCGAGCAACCTGTTGAAGGGCAGGTCCTTTCTGGTCCCTTGTTGGGAGACGGTTACCACGGATGCCAGCCTGTCGGGCTGGGGAGGTTTTTGGAAAAGTCATCAGTTCAGCGGGGTGTGGAGCCCCTCAGGAGGCTCACAATCCCATCAATGTCTTGGAGCTCAGGGCCATCCGGCTTGTTCTGCCACGGCTGGTGTCGCAGTTACGGGGTCTACCGGTTCAAGTTCGGTCAATCGAACGGCGGTGGCCTACATCAATCACCAAGGAGGGACTCGCAGCAGGGGTGCCCTCAAGGAAGTCTCTCTGATTCTGCACTTGGCGGAGAACATTGTTCCTTGCATTTCGGCAGTTTACTTTCCGGGAGTGGAAAACACGGAGGCGGATTCCCGAGCAGGGGATTCTCTTGCCAAGGAGAGTGGTCTCTCCACCCCGAGGTTTTTCTGGATCTTTACTGCAGGTGGGGGACTCCAGAGGTGGATCTCTTTGCCTCGAGGCACAACCACTAACTTCCGGCCTTTGTGGCTCTTTCCCAGGATCCTCTAGCATTGGCAGTGGATGCCTTGTCCCTTGCCTGGAAGGATCTGGGGTTTCTGTACCTGTTTCCCTCCTTCGCCATGCTGGGCAAGGTAGTTCGCAAATTGATTCTGGAAGGGGCACCAGCAATTCTGGTGGCTCCAAGGTGGCCAAGAAGGGTTTGGTACGCAGACGTGGTAATGCTGTTGGTAGATCATTACCGGCTTCCCGTGTTGCCGGATCTATTGTCTCAGGGTCAACTTCTTTACCCCAATTTACAAACGCTGGCTTTGAAGGCTTGGCTGCTGAAACCTTCATTCTGAAGGAGGAAGGTTTGTTTGAGGCCGTGGTTCAGACCTTGATTAGAGCTAGGAAGCGGTCCTCTTCTGGCATTTACTATAGGACTTGGAGGTCCTACATTGTTTGGGGTGAGGCTAGGGCCTTGCCTTGTAGGGTGTTTTCTATTCCTAGGATTCTGGAGTTTCTTCAGCATAATCTGGATCTTGGTTTCCAGCTTAGTACCTTGAAAGGACAGGTTTCGGCTCTGTCGTTTTTTTTCCAGAAGTCTTTTGCCTTGCACCCGCTGGTTAAGACCTTTTTCCAAGGAGTCGCGCATGTGCGGCCTCCTAGGAAGGTGGTGGTTCCTGTTTGTGATTTGAATTTGGTTCTGTCGGCTCTACAAGGTCCTCCTTTTGAGCCACTACAGAATACTGCTCTTTCTATTCTCACTCAGAAGGTTGCCTTTTTGGTGGCTATTACCTCTGTTCAGCGTGTCTCTGAGTTGGCGGCTCTGTCGATTTAGGCCCCTTATTTTGAGAGACATCAGGATAAGGTGGTTTTTTCGTTTTAAGCCACATTTCCTTCCTAAGGTGGTGTCTGCTTTCCACCTCAATCAGGATATTCTCCCTTCCTTGTGTCCTAAGCCTAACAATGACAAGGAGAGGGTTCTGCACAATTTGGATGTTGTTCGCTGTGTGAAGTATTATTTGGTGACTACATCTTCCTTCCGCAAGACGCAGAAGCACCAGGCTTCTGTTGAATAAGTTTGTAAGGCTGCTACTTGGTCTTCTGTTCATACTTTTTCCAAGTTTTACAAGGTTGATGTGCGGGCTTCAGCGGATGCTGTTTTTGGCCGCAAGGTTCTGCAAGCTGCAGTGGTTTGAGTTGGTGCATTCTTTACTGTTTATGGTTCCCACCATTGACGGACATTGCTTTTGGATGTCCCAACTGTCAAGACTTATTGAAGCGGAGTGTATGTCACACTTGGAATAATACCGTTTTGTGATTACTCACCTTTAAAACGGATATTATAAGTGTGACATACACTCCGCTTCACCCACCCTGTTTGGTATTCTGGATCCTTTATATGGTGAACCATTGGTTTTTTGTTAATATTGTTATATTTCGTTCTTCCTGGTCCCTTTACTGCTACCTTACACTGGGGAATTGGTGGGAGGTCCCAGGTAGTTATGGACCGGGAGGGGATTCTTTTTTTGCATTTATCTCTGCAGAAGTTCGCCCTCTACTGGAGAATAACCCAACTGTCAAGACTTATTGAAGCGGAGTGTATGTCACACTTATAATATCCGTTTTAAAGGTGAGTAATCACAAAACAGTATTTTCGTTTATTAGATAATTTACTGGGCTCTTGTGATTTAAAAAAAAAAGTTCTTCCTCTGAAAGGATGGGGAGCAAGCCAGAGTGATAACACAGCAGCATTTTCTCACACAGTACAGTGAATAGAGAACAGCAGCTCCATCCTGTGTTCACTGCCTAGCCAAACCATGTGACACCCCACATGGGGTACACTATTGGCAGCAGGGCATTGCAAAAGTGGGTTGCTTTGCCTAGGCACAGGTTTTCTGTTGTTCTATGTGTGGCTCGGTATCTGAAATTGGGATGCCCTTGAGCTTTGAGAATTAGTAGATCTCCAGTAGTTTTTGCAGCAAATGGTTTAACTGGAGAGCTGTGGCTGTTTGGGGAGAGAAACAAAGCAAATTGTGACCCTAGTCCAAACAAAAAACAAGATAAGAATAAAACTTAGTTTTTACAGTGGAAGGTTAGAAAAGGATGTCCTACATTACAGCTAAAACCCGGCGGCAATGCTTTGTGGTGTTTGCCCTGCATGATTAAGGGCGCACAGCCTGAAACCTAGTCAGAGGACTGGGATCACGGTTTGGAGGACAGGATGGAGGACATCCTTTTTTAACCTTCTTCAGTAAAAGCTAAGTTTAACCCTTTAAATGCCAGCCACGTAAAATTTACGTGGCTGCCTCTCCTGCAGTTAAGTGCCAGCCACGTAAATTTTATGTGCCTGAATTTCCCCACTAACAGTAAAAAAAGTTTTAAAAAAAAGTCACCCTCTTTCGAAACGGCCGGGTCTCCTCTCCAGCCAGAGGGGCTCAGATCGCCGATTGGGGCTCCTCCGGCTGCAGGGGAGTGGCCAAAATAGGGTGCCCCCCCCCCCTGTTTCAGCAGCCGCCGGGATTGCCTGCAAAAAAAAAATGAGTTACTCACCTCCGCGCCCGCCGGCTCCCGCTGCCTCTCCTCTTCATGGGGTGGGGCTCCGATCACCCCCCCCCCCCCCGGCTCTTCCGTCTTCTGGACTTGCCATTAACCCCTGGCCACCCAAATTACCTGCCTCCCCAAAGCCCAGGGGGGGGCAGAAGAGCCGTGGCCCTAGGCTATGACGGCTTGTAGCCGGCAGGGCCAGGGGCCACTAAAGCTGGCCCCTGCGCCCTGTTCTACAAGCCCCCATAGCTGGTCACAGGCTGGTTATGCTGGGTAGGGGGACCTCGCCATTTTTTGGGGGATTTTTGGGAGGGGGGACCCTATGTCCATTTTTTTTTTAAAATTAACCCTATGTTACCTGTAACCCAGTAGGTATAAAAGGCTTCCAGCAGCAGCAGGAGAGCAGAAGCCTAAGTGATTAGCGTGGGATACAGGGATGGATGGGAGGTAAGTATTAAAAAAAAATAATAAAAAAAAAAATATATTTTTTAATAAAGTTATTTTGAAAAAGTGTGTACGTGTGTTTTTTTTACTTTTAACCCTTTGTGAACTGGTAAGGGGTCCATGTGACCCCTATACCAGTTCACAAGGCTTGGGGGTCTGGCAAGTCACCTGCGGCTAGTGGGTGACTTGCCATTGACCCCGAGACCCCCCATTACCTGCCTCCCAAAAAAAACCTTATATTCCCCCAAGAAATGGTGTTCCCCCCCCCCCCCCCCCCTGTGAAGGGGGACCCCATACCAATTTTTTTTTATCTAACCCTTTACTATGTGGATAGTAGTTGTATTTTATTTGTAAATGTTATAAAGTGCTCTTCTAAGTCTAGGGGATCACCTGGACAGGAACGGGGGCTACCGATACATATGTGGTATCATTGTAATCGGGAGAAATGGGGCTTTCACATGCAATATGGTTTTCTTTAATAAAATAAATGTTTTTGTTAAAATAAAGGGCACAATTTAAAAAATATAATTTTTTTTTTACTTATTTACTTAAAAATATATAAAAAAAAGTAGAAAAAATACAAACAAGACATTTCATGTTAAAGTCTAAACTCTGCCACAAAAAGAAAATATGCCATTTTCTTGGAAATTCCTGCAAAAATCACAGTTAAACATCACGCAAAATGGTGAAAAATATCCTGTCAGCAGAGGGTGACAAAATCTCAAGTAGGCTGGCAGTTAAAAGGTTACAGGTACCTATGCATGTTGGGTATTGTTCTGCTCGGGGGACCTTGCGCTTTCAGATTTAGCTTGTTTTTTCTTATTTGCATATTGATATTTTAGGAAAAGGTGTTTTTTATTCTGCTTTTTTATACATTTTTTTGTGAAACCCTGTGCAACCTAAGAATTCTTCAACTCTCTCCTTGACAGAACCTATGCATGCTGGGTATTGTTCTGTTTGGGGGATGTTGCTTTTTCAGATTTTCAGTTTTTTTCTGGTTTGCATATAGTTTTTTTTAGGAAAATGTGGTTTTGATTCTGCTTTTTTATTAATTTTTAGGGAAACCCTGTGTAACCAAAGAATACATTGAGGGATTACTTCCAGAAAACTGCACCTATGTCAACAAGTCTGGTACGCCTAGAAAGCCTGAGGTGTATACTTCTAGAGAATATCTAGTTTGTTGGGGGTATTTCAAATGTAAAGGGTTGTTTTTCTTGAAAAACTGCAAGGTGCGCATATTGCATAGCATAGTTGTATTTTATCTGAAAATCTCCTAAAGCGTTGTTTCAGTTTGGGGGAGTCTCCTGGGCAGAAAATGGTGTCTACCTATACATATGTGGTACCGCTGTAACCGGGAGAAATTGGGGTTTCACACAAATTAAGATTTTATTGACAAACTTACATTTTTTATTACAAATTAGACTACAAATTGTAAAAAATAGTTTTTTTTTTTATTTTTTTGCACAATTTTCACCCCAAAATATTGAGAATACACTTAGAAAATGACAAACAAGACATTTCATGTTCTATTGAAAAAAACAATATATTACTTTCCTCGGAAATCCCTGGAAATCCCTTCAAAAATCACAGTTGAACATGGGGAGCGCAAAATAGTGCAAAATGGTCTGGCAACAAAGGGTGACAAAATCTCAAGGTAGGCTGGCACTTAACGGGTTAATTCTTATTAACTTTTTTTTTTCAGATGTGCTGGCTGCTGAACTTGCTTGCTCTTTTTTGGGGGACTTGGAGCTGGAGTGGCAGCTCCTCCATGCACCTGTTCCTGGACTTTTTCATGTATCGCATGCTGTCTAGCGGAGCTGTCAAGTCCTCTGAGGCTAATAGGTGCCTCGTCATGTTCTTGTACTCTGCTGTACGCATCTGGCTTGGAACCCAGTGTGGAGCTCAGAGAGAGGCTGGGTCTTGTAGACAGTGGTAGTTTCAGGCCCCATGGGACACCCACCTTCAGGTGAGGCTGCAACCTCCATCCGCTGCTGCTTCTGCCTATAGACAAGCCCCCATTTTCCGGGACGCTGTATATGCCTCACCTGACACGGTTGCCCCCAGGACTTAGATGGCACAAAGGATGCAGACTTACAGGGTCAAGACAGATGAACCAGGAACCAGGCTGGGCAGAAGGAGGGCTGGCTGAGGTCATACACGGGAATGACAGTCCTTCTGATTCGGGGTTCCAAGAGGATAAACAGGAGAATGATCAAGGGCCAAGTCGGGTTGTCAAAAGGCGCACAGTACAGATAAGCAGACGAGTCGGGTGTCAGTCCAGGCAGAAATCAGAGGAGGATGACAAAACAAAAGTCGGCAACAGGTATTCAGAATCCAGCTAACAGCGGTACTATAACACCCAGCAAAAGCTATAATGGGCAGTGCATGCTGGGAGAGGCCTGGTTTTATGTGGCCATCAGCCAATCATGAAAGAAGGCCAGAGTCAGCCCACCACATTAACCCCAGCAATACCTCTACAGGAAGCTTACCTGCAAAACATGGCCATAAATAGCAGCACAATAGCCTAAATGTATGTCAGGGATGCGCAGCCATATTGATAGCCAGAGCACACAGGGAAGGTGAGTAACCAGCATGTGGGGAAGCTGAAGCCATGACAGGTAGATGCCATGGAACAACTGCAGATAAGCCAGGAACCTTCGGGCCAGTCAGTAGCTCCTATAGGGGGGATCTAGGGAAAGTCCATCAACGTGGACTTTACCTTTTACAAAAGCAAGCTTTCATGCATGTAGTGAACCATGCAACCTTTAGACCCTTAAAGGGACATTCCAGTCAAAGGATTACTTTATCCTGCTTTCACTCCATGCTGGTTGTGAGGTGCTGCATCTTCTATTCAGTCTGCTTGCATTTACACTTGATAAGTCTTAGTGAACTCTCTACCTATGACCTTGATTCAATAAAGGTAGAAAAAAATTCCCATGGTAGTAAAAAATTCAATTCATGAGCAAAAAGCTTGAGAATGTCACTGTTACTGAATCACTAGATAAAAAGACAATGAAAGTCAGTGGCAGCTTTTACTACAGTGTAGGAAGGAGTAAACTGTTCTCTACTTAGTAGTAAAAAAGTGCAATTGACTTTCATTGTTTTCTTAGCTGGTGATTCAGCAACAGTGACATTCTCAGGCTTTTTTCTCATGAATTGAATCTTTTACTACCATGAGAATGTTTTTCTATCTTTATTGAATCGAGGCCTATGTGTCCATGATCTCCAGACACGTGTAATTTATTGAGGGGGCAATGAATGGCAAGCTCAGCAGAAGGGAGCAAATTAATAGGGCTTTGCTGAAAATGTTATGTGCTGGTGAAGGAAAGACGCAGCCCTTGATAACCATCATAAGGTGGTGCGTGGAAAGCAGGCTAATTTATCCTTTGCCTGGTCCAGAAAAGCAAGAGTAATAAAAGATGAGATCTGGCTTCTAGGCAATAGTGGACATAACTGTATACAGTACCAAAACCTGGTGATTTGCTAACATTGCTTCAGCAGTTTTATATGGGTTTAATCATCTTTAAAGTGGCACAAAAGCCACTATTAAGAGTTTTGTGCTGCTTTAGGTGTTTTCAAAATTTCTATTGGCCCTTCTTTGAAACTCAAAAATAAAAAAAAATTTGCTTTACATGGAACTAATCATAACTCATGATCTTGTGCTGTATCTGTGAATGACAGTATGTAGAGAGAAGAGGGTGGCTCTGCAGACACTAATGGAAACCAGACTTCCTTTTGCTGAATCACTTCCAGGAATCCTTTCATCAGTGATGTAGTCTTTTATGTGCAGATCCACAAATTCCAGTTTGATGCCTTTGCAATTAGTGTTCAAGGGATGTAATTAGCTATGAAGGATGTCACAGCATCCATGCGGCATATTACACCCATGCTGCATAGAAATGCTTTACTTGTATCTCGTAGCCTTGTCTGTCTTATATATTATGTGTTGGTATATAGGGTGACACCCTCAGACTGTTCACCACTAGGCTGGTGTATGTGTGTATAATATAGTCACATACAGACCCTCAACCTGCACAGGAGGTGCCCTTCATTCTAGCTGTATTATGTGTAGAAGATGAATGTTCTCTCCTTTGGTCCTTCTCATGTTCTCAATATAAAGTTCTTGTAGACTAACTTGAGAAGAGCTAGGGGTGAGCTTTTGAGAATTGTCCTTTTCGAGAAGGGGGGGGTTCTACTATGGCTAACAACGGTACAACACACTACTGCAGGATACAGCTCTGAAAACACAAGTCCAGTCTAGATAACAAACTGTGCTCTGAGACAAGGTGGGGAGTGGTTTTATAAAAAAAAAACACATCTGGTCCCTGAAATCCAGAGCTGATACTAGCCCGTTAATGTGGTTGGGGGCCAGTAGAATGCTCAAAGGAGGGGATGCTGCTCTGTGTAGCCTTCCTGTGGCTGCCATCTGAAGTACCTGAGTGACAGTGTGCTGGGGGAGGGGGGGGGGGCTTGTTTGCTACACTGGACTTCAGGTGAAGGTTATTAAACCAAGAAAAAATCCTTCCCATCTTTTCATTGCCAAAATTATTTTAAGTAAAAATGATTTATTAAATTTCATTAATTCATAAGAGTTACAAAAAATTATTATGGCTTGTTGTATCATGTATTAATCCCTTATGTTATTCAGAAATGATCATGCAATGGTGCGTCACCTCAGGAGCTTTTTAAGTAATCATGACAATGTATCTTTTGGGAATTATTCCAAAAGGAGTGTACGTTGTAGTATGATGTAACTGGATGAATATCTTTCACCCAAGCACGGGCTTCCTCAGCATCCAATCAGACATTAATCTTTCAACACTGGAACATTAAAGTGGACCATAACCCAGGGCAGTTTTTTCTCCCCCCTAAAGCATCCAGATTCGGGATGCCCCACTGTGTGAAACCCCCTAGGTCACCTGGTAAACTCACCTTCTCACCTGATCCAACGGCGCATGTGCGAACAGCGGCTGCTCCCTCCTCTTATCTAAAGTATTTTCAGAAATTAGGACAGCAAAAACGGCCCCCCCCCCCCATCATACTGCAGGCAAAGGCAATTGTTAGACCATGGCGTTGGGCTACGTTTGGCACCATCCTAAACCATTTTACATTTTTAAATTGAAGAAGAAATGGCAGAGATATCGAGGTTTACATTTTTACCTTATGATTTATCTTCTGTAGCAAGTGAGTGTTGCCCTTGGAGCTGTGATGCTGCATAATAATAATGACGACCTCAGGGACATTGTGAGAGAGCGGTCACTATACAAGGTGATGGACTGGATACATGTACAAAGGCAAGGGGGAGGGGGGTTAGCAAATTAGAAAAAAAAACATTGTTATCACTGCTTAAATGTATCCTACACACACTTGATTTTTTACTTTTGGGTGGACAATGTCTTTAACATATGTGTGTCATGAATTAAAGCGGAACAAAACCCTAGCTGCATGGCCCTGAAATCTAAACCATTCCAGGGTTGTCTGCTGACCTTTCCCCGGTGCATCCCAGATTGGGATGTCCCACTGTGTTAAACCCCTCTGTGGCACAGCAACACTCACCTGCTTCCAGGCTCCCTCGCCAGTTTAATCACTGGCGGCTGTATCCCCTGCATCTTTGAGCTGTGAGCACCCTCCCCTGTCCAGCCATTCGAATATACTGCGGACGGGAGCGTGCACGCTGCAGGGGATGTGGCCTCTCTCGCTCCGATCGCCAGAAACAAGAGGCATCTGCCGAACATAACTTCTGCACATCAAACGGCACTGATTGAACGGGAGCCCACACAGGCATCATAGGACCTGAATAGGCGAGTTGTTTTAGGCAATCTGGGGGGGGGGGGCAGTCACACAATTTGGGATGCCCTCAGGACAGGGAAGAATTGCCTGGGATTATTAAAATCCCATGTTTTATTCCGCTTTAAAGTCCCTGTCCAGGTAAATCAAGAAAAAAAAACACATACTCCATGTCTCTTCCATCTTTGTCCAGTAATCTAAAACTTACCAAGTCCTGAGATCCAGTCCCACAGCATTCACACTGCAGGATGAATGGCGGCCCCTTCAAATCAGTCAGTGACTGGCCAGACACAGTCCATTCACTGTAAAGAATTATGAGTGAATGGAGTCAAGGGAGGACTGGCATTCGTCAAGGAGGTCATTGGGTGGTTGAGGGGAGACCCAAAACTCTTGAGTTTGAGGGTTTTTTTTGTGCCTGATCTTTCCCTTCATATATGGAGAAGTGGTTGACTTGTTGCCTTTCTGACTTGCTTCCTTATCTGCATCAGAGTTTCTTCCTGACCTGGACTGCAGCAGAGCATTTTAAATGGCATTATTGCTCCTGGCCTGTTGCTTAGTGGCTAGCATGTCAGCTAGGAGCACTGTAACAAACATGCAACCTGTATGATCAGAGCTCCTGTTACTGGTTCGTGCTTCACAATCTGCATTTCATCTGCATTCCAAACCATTGATCAATACCATTGATCCCCAAATATTCCATGAGAAGCTGCTACCTCTGGGCATTCCTCTAATCACATCTGCCTGGATTATTAGCTTTCTGTCTGGTAGGTCTCAGAGGGTCAAACTGGGTCCATCTGTTTCTTCAACCAGGATCACAAACACCGGAGCACCGCAGGAATGTGTTCTGTCTCCTCTTCTTATCTCACTATATACCAATGACTTCACCTCGTCAGATCCTTTGGTCAAGATCATCAAGTGTGGATGATACCACCTTAGTAGGCCTCATTAGTGACAACGATGAGTCTACCTACCAGAACCAAGTAAAAACCCTTGATCATTGGTGTAAGGTGAACAATCTCATTCTGAATATCCAGAAAACAGTTGAAATCATAATTGACTTCAGGAGATCCCACAAAACGCACCAGCCCATTTTGATTGGTGAGGAGGAAGTCAAAATCGAAGCCAGTACAAAGTTCCTTGGTACACATATCTCGCAGGACCTAAATTGGAGCAAGCAAGCAACCGTCATCTTAAAGAAGTCTCGGCAAAGATTATACTTGCTTGGGGGGGGAAGGGGGAAAGGGTCCAGAAGAGTGCTATTAGGCAAGAGTGTCTGCACCTTCTTTACCTGTCTCCCTCTGTGGTGCACCTTGTTATTTGTGGAGGTCCCTATTTACTAGAGAAATGTTAGGGGGGGAGGGATAATGGGCTTTGCTTTCCCCCTATTCTGGTAGGGTCAGAATTGGGGGGCCGGGGCCTGAGTTACCCCTATGGTGGGATACCTCTTGGTTTGATCGGTATGTTTATAGTAATAATGTTTGTATCACATATTTTTCTTAAGGGGACAATGTCTCGCAGGCTTAACAATCTATATAACGATATTGTTTATAGTACCAAACACACATATAATAAATACATCTGTATCCCGTCTGTTTTTCTGTATCACAGGTATTTATTGTTTGTAGCAAGTGGGTTTCTCAGATTTGTAGCAAGTATTCAACTACTAAATTTTCTGGTGCAGACGCGTTTCGCACTTAGCTTCCTCAGTGCACCAGGGATACTACAATATAAGCATATACATACATTTGTACGGTTTTTTTCATTTCATGTTCTGTTAGTATACATGTATACTGTTCATTGTATAACACGCCCAATGAGAGTGTTTGCACTTACTTCGGTTTATTTATATCCAGTGTAGTAATTTAGCATATCTCCAATGGTCCATAATTGCTCTAAAATTAATTGACAATTCATTTTGTATTATATTATCTCCTAGTAGTATTGTAAATAATGTAAATCGATAGTTGTATTTATTTGGGTATACTCACATTTATTTTTATTGGTGCTACAGCTTCAGTAAGGATTTGTATGGAAATGGGGTTGCCGATATAGCTTGTCACATAGTTTACCTGGGAATCAGTATAGTTTATTAACTACTGTCATTAGTGGTAGCTAATGTATCTGGTATTAAGTGAGACTAGTACTTACATACCTGTTCTATGCCAGCTTAACGATCCTAATAACCTGTGTTTTCCTGCATCAATTAGAAGCAGGGTGCGCTGGTGGAAGGCGCGGGGGTGTCCTGTCCTGTGTCCCGTTTATGTGTCAAGTTGTAAGTTGCTGCCTGGTAATGGCGTGCCGTTGTTAGGATCCTCCCGCGTCGGTCGCTGGGGCCGCTATGCGAGGGGGATTTTATTCCCCCTCCAGACGCTCCCTGGCCAGTCAGAAGGCCGGGCGTCATACGGAGGGCGGGGTCTCTAGACGAGCCTCCACAGCTGATCCTCCGGCTTTGCGGAGGGCGGGGTCCTGAATGCGGACGCCGCGTTGTTTACTTCCGCTTTCTCGGCGGCCCCACACAGGAAGTCTGAAGGTGTCGTTAGGCTGGCGGCGGCCATTTTGTTGGTTCCTATGAACTAGATTGCGCCTGCTCCGTTTAACCCTGGGCCTGTGGCGCCATTTTATGGGAGTCCTATCGGTCTGTAGCTTATTTAATGTACGGGAACGTCCACCGTCTCAAATAAGTTACCAATTGTGAATATGCCTTATAGGTAACAGTGATTATGCCTAATTGGGCTAAAATATATTAGAACGTTCAAGGCTCACCTGTCACATATCAAAGGGGTCTTCGGTCTGGCGGCGGCCATCTTGTTGGATACTTGGTAGTAGGTAACGCCTGCTCCAATTTACTATGGGCTTGAGGCGCTGTTTTATGGGGGTAATCTTAAAATTATTTAAGTTTACTCCTTGAGTCTAATTAAATCCTGCCGCTTTTAGATTTAAATAAAGTTAACTTAAGGTAAAGCGATATTTGAGATAATAGTAATTCATCGTGTAATGATAATGCTAATTGGTTGTATGGGTAATCTTAATTCCCATTTCGGCTTCTGTAGGCTGGACCTTGTACTAATTAGTATCAGTGAGTATACCTCAGAGTAAGTGCAGGCACCCTCAACGTATTGTCAGCGTACATTCTCATATATTGTATTAGTAAAAAGAACATAGTTTTCAATAACAAATAATAAATAAATGAATAATAATAATTTTACTAGTTTGGTGTGTGACTGGTACCCTGTATTCATTGGATTTACAGTATGTTCTCATAGGTTGTTTTTACTGTATTGTGTTGCAGGGTCCTATCCAGTGTTCCCTGTGTGTCTATGTTTTTATGTTATAGCCTCTTGTTCATTATTCAATATCTCATTATTACATTCATGTTCATGATCTCACTAAGTGTGTAATAGGAATAGGAAAAATTATGAAAAAATAGGTGGGTTTAACTTAAGTGTTTATTATGTTTTGGGTGTGTCATAGTATTGTCCTTGTCTTGATTGTAATGTAGGTGTTTTAGGGGCAGCTGCTTCACAACTGTAACACTGGGTTTTGTATTCTTTGGGGTGAGTTAGCTTTTACTTCAAATAGGGTGTAAAGCTGCATGTTTCGTTTAGGCCCGGGGGCCTTGTTGCGTGTAGCATAGTAATCCATTTTGTCTCTTTCTGTAACGTCGTTTTGGTGATATCTCCGCCCCTGGGATGTGGGTGGATTCTATCTAGAATTTGGAAGGTAATGCCTTCTGGTGAGCCCTTATGATATCTAGCAAAGTGTCTCCCTACTGGTGTTAACATGTTTCTGTTTTTGATGTCCCTGAGATGTTCGTATATTCTGTTTTTCAGCTTACGATTTGTTTTGCCTATATAGAATTTTGGGCAGTTGCATTTAAGTATGTATACTACATCTGTTGTGTTGCAGTTGCCAAAGTGTCTTTGCTGGACTCTGGTGTCCGGGGGTACTAGGATTTCATGCCCTTGTTGTATATACTTACAATAATTACAACTTTGGCACTGGTATGTGCCTTTCGTCGTACAGCAGACTTGTTTCTTATCTTTTACATAGTGGCTTTGTATTAGTTCGTCCCTAATGGATCTTGGTCTTCTAAAGGTGAGGTTTGGACGGTCGCTCACAAATGGTCCTATGTCTGGATCTCGTTGTAGTATATGCCAGTGCTTTGTCAGGGTCTGTCTGATCTCCTCATGCTGCTTATTGTATGTGAGGATGACTGAGGTGTGTCTCTGAGTTTGTTTTTTGTTACCATTTTGTTTTCTATTCTGGTTCAGCAAATTATCTCTGTTTTTCTCGCTTGCTCGTTTGAATGCTCTTTTGAGAGTTCTATGGCTGTACCCTCTGGCTAGTAGGCGGGATCTTATGCCATCCGCTGTTTTTTTGAAATCAGTGTCCTCTGTACAATTTCTCCTTGCTCTCAAGTATTCCCCATAGGGTATGCTGTTTATCAGCGGTACTGGGTGAGAGCTTGTTGCTCTAAGGATATTATTTGCTGCGGTTGCTTTTCTGTACAGACAAGTGGTTAGTTTACCTTGACCGTCTGATCTAATCGTAAGGTCTAGAAAGGTGACTTCTGTTGAGTCATAGGTTAAGGTGAATTTTAAATTGAGATTATTAGTGTTTAGTATATCCACAAATTTAAGCAAGTCTTCCTCTGTTCCTTCCCAAATTAGGAAAATGTCATCTATATACCTTAGCCAGAGGGATACTTTCTCCATGTATTGATTCATTTCCTCATCCTGCCATATTTGGTTTTCCCACCATCCCAAGTACAGATTAGCGAAAGATGGGGCACATGTCGTCCCCATCGCTGTACCTTGTAACTGATGGTACAATTGTTTGTTGAATGTAAAAGTGTTGTGTGTTAAAATAAATTCCAGTAGTTGTAGCAGAAATATGTTGTGTTCATGTTGTGTGATTTCGGTCTGGTCTAAGTAGTATTTGGTGGCTTTCAGTCCTAGAGAGTGGGGGATGCTTGAATATAAGGCTTCGACGTCAAGTGTTACCAGTAGGCTCTGTGTTGGGATGGTCAGGTTTTGGATTTGCTGTAACAGATGGGGAGTATCTCGGGTATATGAGGAAAGTGATTGTACGAAAGGTTGTAGGAATGCGTCTACATATTCACTAGCCTTGCTCGTGAGATAGTTTATTCCAGCTACTATAGGACGTCCCGGCGGATTTGACTCTGATTTGTGTATTTTTGGAAGTGCGTAGAAGGTTTGGATCACAGGGTTAGAAACTGTTAGAAATTCCTTTGTTGTTTTGTCTATTACTTTGTGTGAGTGTGCGTCCTCGATAATTCTTTCATATTCTAGCAAGTCCTTATGCAATGTCGATAAGGGGGCTTTCTGGTACCACTGTTTGTTGTCTAGTATCTTGTAACACATATTCTCATATTGGGTAGTGGTCATAATTACTATATTGCCCCCTTTATCTGCTGGTTTAATTACCACGGATTATACTTCTTGAGACAACTGAAAAGATACGGCATGTCTAAGGGCATCCTAAAAACCTTCTACAATGCTGCCATAGGATCGATCCTGACCACTTCTTTTACAGTCCGGTACAGTGGAGCTTCAGCCAAGGACAAGCATAGGCTGAAGAGGATAACCAGAATTGCCGAGCGTATAATTGGATCCTCCTTACCATCTTTGGACGAGCTATTCATGAATAGAATCTCCTCAAGGGCCAAGAGAATAACTGAGGACACGACAGATACAGGGCATTCCTACTTTAGGCTCTTAGCTCTGGATGCAGATTCATGGCTCATTCGACCAGAACCTTCAGACATAAAAACAGTTATTCTTAGTATACAGTACGTCCTTCTCCAGATAGATTACTTACACTTGGGTTATCCTCCGCCAGATGGCGCTGCACTACAGAGACATGGAAAACAGGCTCCTCCCGGCCCCTCAAATACCAGGGACCTCCCACAAATCCCCAGATTTCTCTGCAGTGCTTACTGCGAAGACATGAAATATCACTCTCTCGCAGGTGAGCGGGGCTATTAGCCTGCGGCCCTGTTGGACTATTCCCACCCGTCCTTCGTGTGATGCGCCTCCCAGCCTGGCCTAAGCTGGTCGGGTGAAGGTAGGCAGCACCGTGTGTGCTTATGGAGCGCTGCTCCACCGCAGTCCCCCACCAAAGGGTAGGCGGTACAGGCTGATGGTGAGCCTTATGGGATGCCCCTCCCGCATTATGCCACATGCCCCGTGTAGCGGTGGGTCCTGTACAAAGGGCCGACATCCTCCCTCATTCTCCCCGTAGCCTTCGGGGGGGAAAGAGGGGGGGTGGGTCAGTGCGTATAGTAATTACGTTTATGACTAGACATGTGGTGTCAGCCACCGCGCTGACTTGTCTGTTTTGACTATTACATGGCCGCCGCCACCGCGCCCGCCTTTTCCCTCCTTGGATGTCCGCGCCAGACGGCGGCGTTGCCTCAGACGCTGCAGCGTTATCATTGGCTGCGGTCTTAGAGCTTCGTGCTCTTTGGGGGGGCGGGGCCTGGCTTGGCGCGCTCCGCGTCACGGCCCGCTCTGGCTCGCCCTTCGAGGTTCGCTCGGCGCCATATAGTCGCCGTATAGTCGCGCGCGGGTGTATAACGGTCCCCCCTTCCGCGGTCTGTAAGTGCCCTCGTGGGCGACCTTCATGCTCATTGCTTACTGTGCATGGTTCTGACGCCCCTTCTTCTCTTTGTGTCTGTCAGACGGGTGAATTCAGTGGCTTCTCCCGGCCCGGTGTAATTGTCAGTTGGGCCTAGTATAATTACTCCCACTTCCCTGCGGGTCATTGGGGCATCCAGGGTAGCTTACAGCGTCAATCCCTACTGGCCTATTGTGCCTATTATTCACCATATGGAGGCATCCCAGGATAACGTGACCGGGTTTCCTTCGGGACAAGCCTGGCTGTGTGTAGCTTGTGGGGTCTCACCTATCTGCGGTGACCACGCACGGGTCTGTGTTCCTTGCGCACAGCAGGCGTTAATGTTGCAACCCGCCCCTCCGGTGGCTGGGCCTGCACCTTTTCTCACTTCACCTACTCCCCCAAGCTTGAGTCTAACCCCCAATACAAGCGGGGATTCTCATCCTGATGTGGCTGCTAGACTGGCCAGTGTTGAAAAATTGATTGCTAATACCTTAGCGCGTAAGGCCACCGCTAAAAAGCGTCACTTAACCCCCGATGCCACTCTTTTCCCTTCGGAGTCTGACGAGTTGTTGCATCTATATGGCTATACCCCCTCGGACGAAGGGGAGCTGTTCTCTGACGAGAGGCCCAGGAGTCATGACGATTCTGGCTCTGACCCCTGGACCCTGGATGATACTGACAGGCTGCTGGTTCAGATTTTTGAGGTTTTGTCCATCTCTCCCCCTGTTGCGGCTCCCAGGCAAAGGGGTGAGCTCTTTCATACTGCTAAGGCACGGTTGGAATTTCCTGAGCAAACCCATTTCAGTAACCTCATGCTTAAGGAGTGGGAACATCCCAGTAGACTCCCCGGGATACCTAAGAGTTTGGACAGAAAGTATCCCTTTCCTGCTGATATGGTCAAGTGCTGGTCATCGCCCCCCGAGGTCGATGCTCCTATTCTAGGGCTGTCTAACACCTCTGTTATGCACTCCCCCAACACTACTACGCTGCGGGATTCTGAGGACCGGCGCATTGACCAATTGGCATGCCATGTCTTTGCATTTGTGGGGCCGGCGCTGCGCCCGGTTTGCGCCTTGGCCATTACTTCTGTGGCGCTCAGGGCCCTGGTCAGAAGTGCACTTGAAGGTCCTGATGAATTGCCACCTGATACGGTTAATGCACTGTCTAACTGTGATTTGTTTGTAAACTTTATCCTATCTGCATCGGATGATGCCATTAGGTTGTGTGCCAGATCTTCTGCCTTGGCGGTAGCTATACGCCGCACGGTTTGGCTGCGCCAGTGGGCTGCTGACAATGCTGCAAAGAAAGCCCTTACTGGGCTTCCATTTAAGGGCTACGCCTGTTTGGGGACCGCCTAGACCTCTTTGCTAAAGGAGGTAAGTTACCCCAGCGCAGGCGGCAGTCTCGGCCCTTTCGGGGCCAGGGCCCCCTTTCACTCCCCTACCGAGGTGCTAAGCAGGGAAAAGGGGTGTCCTTCGCGGGGGCTTGTGCAGATTCCTGGCAGAGGAGCAGGGGACGACGTCCTGGCTCCTCCTGGGGGTCTAAGTCCAAACCCCCTCCCAAGCCCCCTCAGGCATGATGGGGCACCCTCCCCCGTCAGGGTGGGGGGACGGCTACAGCACTTTGCGCACGTCTGGAGGCGCCACATCTCAGACCGGTGGATTCAGGAGATAGTGTCCTCTGGTTACAAGATAGAGTTTGCTGTGCGGATCCCCTCAAGATTCATCAGGTCCCGGATCCCCCAGGACCCTGTCTCCGCTCAGGGCTTGATGCAGGCCGTGCAAGGACTTCTGGATCTGGGGGTCATTTGCAGGGTCCCCTTAAGAGAAAGGGGCAAGGGGTTCTATTCTAACCTTTTCACAGTGCCCCCAAAAAATGGGTCAGTCAGGCCCATTCTGGATTTAAAGATCCTCAACAAGTTTGTCAAGATCAGGCGCTTTCGTATGGAAACTCTGCGCTCGGCCATCGGCTCTCTGCGCCCAGGGGATTTCATGACGTCTGTGGACATCAAAGGTGCTTACCTTCACATCCCTGTGGTCCCGGGACACCAAAGGTTTCTCAGATTCGCATTGGAAGACCAACATTACCAATTTGTGGCCTTGTCATTTGGCCTCACTTCAGCTCCCAGAGTGTTCACCAAGGTGCTGGGGGGTGATGTCTCTAGTAAGGTCAAGGGGCATACGCGTGCTGCCCTACCTGGACGACATACTCATCACCTCTCGGTCGCTACAGCAGGCGGAGTTGGACACTCAGCTGGTGGTGTCCACCTTGGAGTCCTTCGGCTGGGTGATCAATCACCCCAAGTCCTCTCTGTCCCCTTCTTCGGTGACCCCATTCCTGGGAATGATTCTGGATACGGTTCAGTCAAGGATATTCCTTCCTCAACAGAAGGTGGAAGCCCTAACTGCGCAGGTGAGGTTCCTGCTCTCGTGCCCCCAGCCCTCCCTCAGGCAGGGAATGCAGCTGGTGGGCCTGATGGTGGCGAGCTTCGAGGCGGTGCCCTTTGCTCAGTTCCATTTGAGGCCTCTGCAACTTCACCTTCTGTCAGTATGGGACAAGGACCCAACGTCCTTGGACGGGGTCTGTGTGCTTCCCCCCTTGGTCAGGCGGTCCCTTTCGTGGTGGCTGGACCACAGGAACTTGCTGGGGGGCAGGTCTTTTCTGGCCCCCTCCTGGGAGACGGTCACCACGGATGCCAGTCTGTCAGGTTGGGGGGGATTCTGGAAGTCCCTGCGGTTCCAGGGGAGGCGGGGCCCTCAGGAGGCCCACTTGCCCATCAACATTCTGGAACTACGGGCAATCAGGTTGGTACTGGAGCAGTTGACCAATCACCTGAAAGGTCTGTCTGTGCAGGTGCGCTCAGACAACAGGACGGCGGTTGCCTACATCAACCATCAGGGAAGGACCCGGAGCAGGGGGCCCTCCAGGAGGTGTCGCGGATTCTGACATGGGCGGAGGCCAATGTTCAGTGCATTTCGGCTGTGTACATCCCGGGGGCAGAGAATCTACTGGCAGACTCTCTGAGCAGGGGGACCTCTCGTCAGGGAGAGTGGTCCCTCTGCAACAGGGTATTCCAGTCCCTGTGTCACCGTTGGGGTCTACCGGATGTGGATCTGTTTGCATCCCGTCACAATCACAAGCTCCCGGTCTTTGTCTCCCTGTCTCAGGATCCTCTGGCCTTGGCCACAGATGCTCTGTCCATGTCATGGCAGGAATTTCGGCTCCTGTATGTCTTTCCTCCATTCCCCCTGCTGGGCAGGGTCCTGCGCAAGATTGCTCTGGAAGGGGTGCCAGTGATTCTGGTGGCCCCCAGGTGGCCAAGAAGAGTGTGGTTCGCAGACGTGGAGCAAATGGCAGTAGACCAGTGCGTTCTGCCTGGAGTGCCAGATCTGCTCACTCAGGGCCCCTTACACCATCCCAATTTACAAACTCTGGCTTTGACGGCCTGGCTGCTGAAACCTCCATCTTGATGGAGAAAGGCTTGTCTGCCTCGGTGGTTGAGACCATGGTGAGGGCTAGGAAGAAAACTTCTTCTTCCATCTATTATAGCGTACCTACATTGATTGGTGTGAGTCTAGGTCTCTTCTTGGTAGGGAGTTCTCAGTCCCTAGGGTTCTGGAGTTTTTACAGCATGGGTTGGATTTGGGTCTAAAACTCAGTACTCTGAAGGGTCAGGTTTCTGCCCTGTCTGTCTTCTTTCAGAAGTCTTTTGCTCAGCATTCCTTGGTTAAGACCTTCTTTCAGGGGGTCACTCATGTGCGTCCCCCACGTAAACCTATGGTCCCTGTTTGGGATTTGAACTTGGTTTTGTCTGCCTTGCAGGGTGCTCCCTTTGAGCCTATTCAGGATGCTGCTCTGGCTGTACTTACCCTCAAGGTTGTCTTTCTGGTGGCTATTACTTCAGTCAGGCGTGTGTCTGAGCTGGCGGCTCTGTCTATTCAGCCCCCATACTATGAGAGACACCAGGACAAGGTGGTGTTCCGCTTTAAGCCAGACTTTCTGCCTAAGGTGGTGTCTGCTTTTCATTTGAATCAAGATATTGTTCTTCCTTCTTTGTGCCCTAATCCTAGCATCGCTTAGGAAAGGGTTCTGCATTCCTTGGATGTGGTCAGGTGTTTGAAGTATTACCTGGTAGTCACTGCGTCCTTCAGGAAAACTGATGCTCTTTTTGTGGTCCCTTCTGGTCCTAGGAAGGGTTTGGCTCCTGCCAAGTCTACTATCAGTAAATGGATCCGTCAGGCTGTGATTCAGGCCTATTATGCTAAGGGGAAGAGTCCTCCCTTCCGCCTTACTGCTCATTCTACTCGTGCTATTGGTGCCTCTTGGGCCTTCCAGCACCAGGCTTCTGTTGAACAAGTTTGCAAGGCCGCTACTTGGTCTTCTGTTCATACCTTTTCAAAGTTTTACAAGGTTGATGTTAGAGCCTCAGCTGATGCTGTTTTTGGCCGCAAGGTTTTGCAGGCGGCAGTGGTTTAAACTGCCTGTTGTCACCTTTTGTTGGGGGATCCCACCCTACTTTATGGACATTGCTATTGGATGTCCCAAGTGTAAGTATTATATCTGGAGCAGGACGTACTGTATACTAAGAATAATACAATTCTGTGAAATACTCACCTGTAGAATTGGTATTATACGTATACAGTACGTCCTGCTCCACCTCACCCTGGTTTTTGCTTTATTCTGGATCCCCTGTATGGTGATTGTTATCTTGTTATAGTTACCAGTTTTTGGTGGTTAAATTCTCCCGGCTTCTTGTTCACTGCTTTTCAATGCTGGGGATTTGTGGGAGGTCCCCGGGTATTTGAGGGGCCGGGAGGAGCCTGTTTTTCATGTCTCTGCAGTGCAGCGCCATCTGGCGGAGGATAACCCAAGTGTAAGTAATCTATCTGGAGCAGGACGTACTGTATACTTATAATACCAATTCTACAGGTGAGTATTTCACAGAATTGTATTTTTCCAAGTATACAGCACGTCCTGTTTCACAGAATTCTTTACGCTTGGGATATCCCGCCACAAGGTGGCGCAGTGGACTGCAGAAAGACTTGTGGCACCTCACGGCCCCATAAAAGGACAGGAACCTCCCACAAATTCCCAGTTTCCTTCTGCAGTCTGGACTGCGAAGATAGAAGATGGCTCTCTATATTACGCAGGTGAACGGGGCTTATCAGCCTGCGGCCCTGCAGGACTGTTTCCACCCGTTCTGGACCCACTGCCTCCCAGCCTCAGCTGCCTGGTTCGGGTGAAGGTAGGACAGCGACAGGGTCAGGTGCTGGAGGAGCGCTGCTCCAACCGCAATCCCTGTACCTACAAGGGTAGGCGGTTCAGGCTTATGGTGAGCCTTGTGGGATGCCCCTTCCTGCCTTATTGTGGACCTTCCCCTGCCCCCCCCTCCCCCCTAGCTAAGCATGCCTTGGGTGCGCCTACCATTGCCCTTCCCCGCCTCGTTCTCTCCTTGGGGAGCTCTCTGGGGGGGGGGGGGGGAGGTGTGGTTGTTTCACGTTGACTTTATCTGCCTTTTACTTGTATTGTCCGCGCTCGCCGCCGCTCCGTTTTGTACGGCGCTACACGGCTGGCGGCGACATTCTCATCACTTTTTACTGTGCTGTCATTGGCGCTGGGGGGTAGCGTGGAGTGCGATTCGCGCTCTTCGGGGGGGGGGGTCCCGCGGATGATGCTTTTTGCATCATACCTCCGCGGCCCGCCCCTCAAGGTCCTTGCGGGTGCCATTTTGGTTGGAGTTTGTCTTCTCCTGACCTGCGGTACTGTGGCACGCTGCTGGCCTTCCTGGATGTGCGATCGGCGTCTTGGTCCGTGAGTCCCATTCGGGGTTGTATTGTGCTCTTGTCACCACATTATGGGAATGTTATGTGTTGTTTTCTTATGTCTTTCAGGCGGGATAAACGTGACTGTGGTTTCTCCCGGCCCTCTTCCCTTCCTTCTCCCACCTTCCCTAGCGGGGTTTTTGGGGCATCCTGGGTGGCTCTTGTT
Source organism: Gastrophryne carolinensis (assembly GCA_027917425.1). NCBI lineage: Eukaryota > Metazoa > Chordata > Amphibia > Anura > Microhylidae > Gastrophryne > Gastrophryne carolinensis. The sequence goes on from CM051235.1 coordinate 211,136,931, forward strand.
AGCCTTAACCCTATACTGGCCAGTGTGCCCACTCTAATCACCATATGGAGGCTTCCGGGGCTGTGTGTCGTGTGTGGGGTATCCCCTGTGAGTGACGGTGTCAGGGTATGTGTGCCCTGCGCCCAGAAGGTACTTGCGCTGCAGTCTGGGTTGCCTACTACGCTGCCCAGCTCTGCGCCCCTTTCTACATCACCTACTCCCCCGCGCCTGCATTTGACCCCTAGTGAGGGACATGCTAGTGGGGAATCACATTATGACTTGGCCTTGCGGGTGGCCAGCCTGGAAAGGCATATGGCTGGGCCGGTCCCTCGTAAGGCTTCTGGCAAGAAGCGTCATTTGACTCCCGCTGTTTCCCTTTTTCCTGAGGAGGATGAGGGACAGTTCCCTTTCCCTGGCCTGTACCCCCTAGAAGAGGGGGAACTTTTCTCTGATTCTGATTCCTCTGAGGAGCAGCAGGAAGTTTATGGTGGTACTGGGTCTCCTTTTGGAGAAGACCCATGGTCTCCTGAGGATACTGACAGGTTGTTGGCTCACATTTTTGAAGTACTGTGTATTACACCTCCTGTCCCGGCTAAAAGGCAGCAGGGTGAGCTTTTTTCACACTGTTAAACAACGCTTGGAGTTCCTGAGCAGATCCACTTCAATAATTTGGTGCTCAAGGAGCATCGTAGCAGATTGCCCGCGGTGCCTAAGAGTTGGGACAGGAGGTATCCATTTCCTGCTGATGTGGTTAAGCGCTGGTCGTGTCCCCCTGAGGTGGATGCTTCCGTGCTTGGGTTGTCCAATACCTCTGTCATGCATTCCCCTGACACTTCTACTCTGAGGGATGATGAGGTCCGGGGTGTGGATCAGCTGGCCTGTCATGCATTTGCTTCTGCAGGGACTGCGCTGCGCCCTGTGTGCGCCTCTGCCATCACGGTTCTTGCTATTAAAGGGCTGCTCAAGTGCCTTCTGGATAATGCTTCGGATGCCAATAGGGGGGAGGAGTATAGATCCCTCCTGCTTTGCTATGAATTTGTGGCATTTATTCTTTCTGCTATGGATGATGCCGTCAGGATGTGTGGTAGGACTTCTGCCCTTTTGGTGGCTATACGCCGCTCTGTTTGTCTGCGTCAGTGAGCGGCTGATAATGCTGCTAAGAAGGCTTTCACTGGCTTCACCTTTACTGGGCTACGGCTATTTGGGGAGCGTCTGGATCTGTTTGCCAAGGATGGTGCCTGATGATGATGGTGATGATGTTTGCCTTGGGGCCGGGGTAGAGGCCGTGGTCGTCCCGGTTTCTCATGGGGTCCCAAGTCCAAATCTTTCCCCAAGCCCCCTCAGGCATGAGGAGGCCCCCTCACCCATCCGGGTGGGGGGACGGTTGCGGCTCTTTGCTCACGTTTGGAGACTGCGCATCTCAGACCGGTGGATTCAGGAGGTGGTGTCCTCCGGGTACAAAATAGAGTTTGCAGCCTGGCCGCCCCCAAGATTCATCAGATCCCAGATGGTTCAAAATCCCTTGTCAGCTCAGGGCTTGCGGCTTGCTGTCCAAAGCCTTTTGGATTTGAGGGTCATTTGCCTGGTGCCCTTCCAGGAAAGGGCAGGTTTCTATTCCAATCTGTTCACTGTTCCCAAAAAGGATGGGTCCCTGAGGCCGATCCTGGATTTAAAGCGCCTCAACAAATTTGTCAGGTTCGAGCATTTTCGCATGAAGACTCTGCGCTCGGCGGTAAGTACCTTGCGCCCGGGCGACTTTATGACTTCTGTGGACATCAAAGATGCTTACCTTCATGTTCCTATCTTTCCAGGTCATCAGAGATTTCTCAGGTTCGCTCTGGAGGATCAGCACTACCATTTTGTGGCCTTACCGTTCGGTCTTACCTCAGCCCCTCGGGTCTTCACCAAGGTGCTGGCGGGGGTTATGGCTCTGTTGAGATCTCAGGGCGTTCGCATCCTTCCTTATCTGGATGACATTCTGATTGCGTCTCAGTCCCTCCATCAAGCCGAGCTGGATACCCAGATGGTGGTCTCCACGCTCGATTCCTTCGGTTGGGTGATCAGCTACCCCAAGTCTTCTCTGTCTCCGTCCTTGGTGACGTCCTTTCTGGGCATGACTCTGGATACATCTCGGGTCAAGATTTTTCTGCCTCAGCAGAAGGTGGAGAGCCTGCAGACGCAGGCACGGTCTCTGATTTCGTGCCCTCATCCCTCCATTCGGCAGGGGATGCAGTTGGTGGGCCTGATGGTGTCCTGTTTCGAGGCAGTCCCCTATGCTCAGTTTCACATGAGACCTTTTCAGTTGCACCTCTTGTCAGTTTGGGATCGGGACCCAGTGTCCCTGGATCAGGAAGTTGCTCTGTCCACTCGGGTCAGTCTGTCCCTCTCGTGGTGGCTGGACTCAAGGAATCTCCTAGTGGGCAGGCCCCGTGCTGGGAGACTGTCACCACATATGCCAGTCTGACGGGTTGGGGGGGCTTTTGGAAGTCTCTGAAGTTCCAGGGTCAGTGGGTCCTCAGGAGGCCCATGCCCCCATAAACATTCTAGTAACTACGGGCGATAAGGTTGGTTCTTTCCCAGTTGACCCCGCACCTTCGGGGTCGGGCTGTTCAGATCCGCTCGGACAACCAGACGGTGGTTGCCTACATCAATCATCAGGGAGGGACTCGGAGAGAGAGAGCCCTCAAGGATGTGTCCCTGATACTGTCCTGGGCGGAGGAGAATGTCCCCTGCATATCGGCTGTGGAGAACCTGAAGGCTGACTCCTTGAGCAGGGGGATGTCTCGGCTGGGGGAGTGGTCCCTCAGCAACAGGGTGTTTCACTCCCTCTGCCACCGCTGGGGTCTACCAGATGTGGACCTGTTTGCTTCACGTCACAATCACAAACTTCCATTCTTTGTCTCTCTGTCACAGGATCCTCTGGCCTTTGCCACGGATGCGCTAGCAATGCCTTGGAAGGGGTTTCGGCTCCTCTGTGTTCCCTGCGTATTCCAAGTATGCAGCACGCCCTGCTCCAGTAATGATTCATTACGTCTGGGATATAGTCCACAAGAGAGCGCTTTACTGCAGAGATGGCAAAAAAGAGGCCCCTCCCAGTCCTTATATACCCGGGACCTCCCACTAAATTCCCCAGTTTTAGTCTCTGCAGTCGGTTTCGAAGGTCAAGATGATGGCTATCTCTCCTTGCAGGTAAGCCGGGCTGCACAGCCCCCGGCCCTGTGTCCTATTCCCACCCGTGCCACTATTTACCTGCCTCCCAGCCTTGGCTGCATGGTCGGGTGATGGTATGCAGCACCTATTATAGGTGCTTTTTACACCCGCAAATCCCCCACCAAAGGGTAGGCGGCACAGGTTGGTGAGCCTGACATGGGATGCCCCGTCCGCTTATAGTCCTCATTACATGCTTTACAAATGTACCTATGGGCTTATTCCCCCTTCTCCTTTTGCAAGGTTAGTCGGGGGGGGGGGGCAGTATTACAGTGTGCATGAGTGAATGTTTGTTTGCTACTGTATTGCTTTGCACTTTCTTCAGCGCTGGCACATGGCTCAGTGCTACCTCTCCTCCTCTCTTCACTTCATCTTTTTGCATGTTATTTCAAACGGCCCGCACGCTCGGCAGCGGCGGCGGACCGGTGACGTCATGGGGCCGGCTTGATCCTGATTGGCTGCAGCGCAGGGTCTGCAGCCTATCCCCGCGTTCTTGGGGGGGGGGGCTAACATCGGCACGCTCCGCAGGCGGCCCACCCCCTTCTGTCTCTCCCAGCGCCATCTTAATCGGCTGTGGTGGACTGATTGCCCCGCCGGCGTGCGTGAGTGCCCTTGTGGGCGTTTTGATACGATTTGCCTGTATATTATGCATGTTTAAATGTGTTTTTATACTGATTGTGGGTATCATTTATGTCTTTCAGGGGGACAACCTTATCACCCATATTAGCATTGGGGGCTTAAATTTAAAAATTTTAATTACTAAATCCTCCCACCAGCGGACATTTAAGGGGCATCCCGGGTAGCTGCACAGCGTAATTCCCATTGATCTGTGTGACTTCAAATTCACCATATGGAGGCTTCTCAGGATATTGGTCTCGTTGCCCCTCAGGCAAGCCCGGCTACGTGAGGTGTGCAGGGCATCACTTGCGGCCGATGATGTGTGGGTTTGTGTACCCTGCGCCCAGCAAGCGCTTGCGTGGCAATCTGGGTCCCTTGTGTCTGGGTCGGCACCCTCGGTCTCATCCCCCACGCCCCCGCGCTTGATTATGACCCCTAGTGACATTAACACTAGCGGGGAGTCGCAATCTGATGTTTCCGCCAGACTGGCCAATATTGAAAGACTGATTGCTAGCTCTGCAGCCCGTAAGGCTCCAGCTAAAAGACGGCACGTGGCGCCCGCTGCGCCGGCCTTTACTATGGATCAAGATGATTTCCTTGATTTGTCTGACTATGCCCCTCTTGAGGAAGGGGAATTATTTTCAGATTCAGATCTTTCTGACGATCAGCATTGCCTTGGTGCTGATGCCGGCTCAGAGCATTGGGATGCTGATGACACCCATAGACTTCTGACTCAAATTTTTGAAGTACTTTCAATTTCCCCTCCTGCAGCGACACCTAAGCAGCAGGGGGAATTGTTTGGTACCGCAAAACCACGTTTGGAATTCCCAGAACAGATGCATTTTAATAATCTAATTCTCAAGGAATGGGAACGTCCTAGCCGGCTTCCTGATATCCCTAAGGGGTGGGATAGGAGGTATCCCTTCCCCTCGGATGTGGTCAAATGTTGGTCAACTCCCCCCGAGATGGATGCCCCTGTCTTGGAGCTGTCTAATACTTCTGTTGTGCATTCCCCGGATTCAACTACCTTGAAGGATAGTGAGGACCGGAGTATTGACCAACTGGCCTCCCACGCCTTTGTTTGTGTGGGTTCGGCCTTGCGCCCAGTTTGTGTTTCCGCTATTACCGCCGTGGCTATTAGGACCTTGGTCATGGGCCTTCTGGATGGCTCCCATGAGGATCCTTCTAGTGCTGAATTTAGAGCCTTGTCACAATGCGAGTTGTTCATCTCCTATGTTCTCACTGCCTTAGATGACACCATTCGGATGTGTAGCAGGAACTCGGCCTTGGTTGTCTCTATCCGCCGCTCGGTCTGGTTGCGCCAGTGGGCAGCTGGCAATGCTGCCCAGAAGGCTCTCACGGGGCTTCCCTTTAAAGGGTTGGGCCTGTTTGGCAATCGTTTGGACCTTTTTGCTAAGAGAGTTAAGTTACCCCAACGCAAAAAGCAGCTGCGACCCTTTTGGGGTTTAGGGTCCTTCACTCCCTCCTTTCGTGGACCTAGGTCAGGCAGGGGGGTATCCTTTGCGGGGAAAAGGGGAGATTTCTGGGGCAAGGGCAGAGGCCGTGCCCGACCCGGATCCTCCTGGGGTGTCGAGCCCAAATCCACTGCCAAGCCCGCTCAGCAATGAGGGGGCGCCCTCACCCTTGCAGGTGAGGGGACAGCTGCGGCTCTTTGCTCAGGTCTGGGCTCAACAAGTCTCAGACAATTGGATTCTGGAGGTTGTCTCCTCCGGATACAAGCTGGAGTTCGCGGACTGGCCTCCTCCCAGATTCCTCCGGTCACGGGTTCCTACGGACCCTCTGGCAGCTCAGGGCTTGTTGTTGGCGGTACATAACCTTCTGGCCATGGGGGTCGTTTGTCAGGTCCCCCTGGGGGAGAGAGGTCAATGTTACTATTCCAATCTCTTTACAGTGCCCAAAAAGGATGGTTCCATCAGACCCATTCTGGACCTAAAACTTTTCAACAGGTTCATCAGGGCCAAATGTTTTTGCATGGAAACGCTGCGCTCCGCCATCAGCTTCCTGCGCCAGGGGGACTTTATGACTTCAATAGACATCAAGGATGCTTACCTTCACGTGCCGGTCTTCCCAGGGCACCAGCGGTTCTTCAGGTTTGCGGTAGGGGAACAACACTACCAATTTGTGGCACTTCCCTTCGGGCTCACCTCTGCCCCCAGAGTGTTCACCAAGGTGTTGGCAGGCATGATGGCCCTTCTCAGAGCCCGGGGTATTCGCATTCTTCCTTATCTGGACGACCTCCTCATTACGTCCCCTTCACTCCAACAGGCAGAATTGGACACCCGGACGGTGGTTGCGACCCTGGAAGGGTTCGGGTGGGTGATCAATTACCCCAAATCCTCACTCTCCCCGTCCCGGGTGACCGCCTTCCTGGGAATGACCGGGATTCAGGCCAGGATTTTCCTCCCTCAGCGGAAGGTGGACTCTCTTCAAGCTCTGATTCAATTCTTGCTGTCCAGCCCTCGCCCATCCATCCGGCAAGGGATGCAACTGGTGGGACAGATGGTGGCCTGCTTCGAGGCAGTTCCCTATGCTCAATTTCACATGGGACAAGTGTCCCCTGTCTCTGGATCAGGCCTTTGTTCGGTCTCCTCTGGTTCGGGCGGTCCCTCCTGTGGTGGCTGGACTCGAGGAATCTTCTGGGGGGCAGATCATTTCTGACACCTTGCTGGGAGACGGTCACTACGGATGCCAGTCTGTCAGGTTGGGGGGGCTACTGGAGAGCCTACCAATTCCAGGGGCTGTGGGGACCTCAGGAGGCTCACGCCCCCATCAATGTTCTAGAGCTGCGGGCGGTTCGGTCGGTGCTGACGCCTCACCTACAGGGCCTGCCGGTTCAGGTTCGCTCTGACAACCGGACTGTGGTCGCTTACATCAATCATCAGGGAGGGACTCGGAGCAAGAGTGCCCTCAGGGAGGTGTCGTTGATTCTGTCTTGGGCCGAGGACAATGTCCCGTGCATCTCTGCGGTTTACATTCCGGGAGCGGAGAATCTGGAAGCGGATTCCCTGAGCAGGGGGGCCTCTCGCCGAGGAGAATGGTCCCTCAGCAGCAAGGTCTTCCTATTCCTCTGTCACAGGTGGGGGATGCTGGATGTGGATCTGTTTGCTTCTCGCCACAATCACAAGCTTCCAGCATTTGTCTCACTGTCCCAGGATCCTCCGGCTCTGGCGGTGGATGCCATGTCTCTGTCCTGGCAGGGGTTCGGTCTCCTGTACCTCTTCCCTCCGTTTCCCCTTCTGGGCAGGGTTCTACGCAAGCTGATTCAAGAAGGAGTGCCAGCTGTTCTGGTGGCCCCCAGGTGGCCAAGACAGGTGTGGTTCGCAGACGTCGTGCAGCTGGCGGTCGATCAGTACCCTCTGCCCCTGGTTCCGGATCTTCTCACTCAAGGACGGCTCTGTTACCCAAATTTACAAACGTTGGCTTTGACGGCATGGCTGCTGAAACCTCCATCCTAAAGGAAAAGGGTATGTCTGATGCGGTTGTTCAGACTTTGGTCAGGGCTAGGAAGAAATCCTCTTCTACCATCTACTACATGACCTGGCGGACCTACATTGACTGGTGTGAGGCTAGGGCCTTTCCCTGTCGGGTGTTCTCCATTCCTAGGATACTGGAGTTCCTTCAACATGGTCTGGATATGGGTTTTCAGCTCAGCACTCTAAAGAGGCATGCTTCCGCCTTGGCTGTTTTCTTCCAGAGGTCTTTCGCTTTTCATCCTTTGGTCAAGACTTTCTTCCAGGGGGTCACTCATGTGCGCCCTCCCTGCAAACCTGTGTTACCGGTTTGGGATTTGAATTTGGTATTGTCTGCCCTTCAGGGTCCTCCATTTGAGCCTGTGCATGAGGCTGCACTGTCTATTCTCACCTTGAAAGTTGCCTTCTTGGTGGCTATCACTTCTGTCCGGCGTGTTTCTGAGTTGGCGGATCTGTCCATTCAGGCCCCCTACTTTGAGAGACACCAGGATAAGGTGGTTTTCCCCTTTAAACCAGACTTCTTGCCTAAGGTTGTCTCTGCCTTTCACCTCAATCAGGACATTGTGCTTCCTTCCTTGTTCCTAATCCTGGTAATGACAAGGAGAGGGCCTTGCATTCTCTGGACGTTGTCAGGAACTTGAAATACTACCTGGTGGCTACAGCGCCTTTCAGGAAGATGGACGCCTTGTTTGTGGTACCCTCTGGTCCTAGAAAGGGTTTGACGCCGGTCAAGTCTACTATTAGTAAATGGATTCGTCAGGCCATTTTTAGGGCCTATTCTGCTGAAGGGAGGGATCCTCCTTTCCGAGTCACTGCTCATTCTACCCTGCAGGCGGCAGTGGTTTGAACTGCGCATTGATGCCTTTTGGGATCCCCACCCGTAGTTGGACACTGCTATTGGATGTCCCAGACGTAATGAATCATTACTGGAGCAGGGCGTGCTGCATACTTGGAATAATACCATTCTGTGAATACTCGCCTTGTAGAATGGGTATTATAAGTATGCAGCACGTCCTGCTCCATCCCACCCTGAGTTTTTATTCTTGGATCCTCTATATGGTGAATATTTTCCTGGTTAATGTTGTTAATCTTGTTATTGGCTTCTCCTGGTGTCCTTACTGCTTTTTTATACTGGGGAATTTAGTGGGAGGTCCCGGGTATATAAGGACCGGGAGGGGCCTCTTTTTTGCCATCTCTGCAGTAAAGCGCCCTCTTGTGGACTATATCCCAGACGTAATGAATCATTACTGGAGCAGGGCGTGCTGCATACTTATAATACCCATTCTTCAAGGTGAGTATTCACAGAATTGTATTTTCCTCTGCTGGGCAGGGTGCTGCGCAAGATAGCCCAGGAAGGGGTGCCAGCCATTCTGGTGGCCCCCTGTTGGCCAAGAAGGGTGTGGTTCGCAGACATCGTGCAGCTGGCAGTAGATCAGTACGTCCTGCCCATGGATCCAGATCTGCTCACTCAAGGGGCAGCTGTGCCATCCCAATTTACAAACGTTGGCTTTGACGGCTTGGCTGCTGAAACCTCCATCTTGATGGAGAAGGGGTTGCCTGCCTCTGTTGTTGATACCATGATTAGGGCTAGGAAGAAGTCCTCGTCCTTTATCTACTACAGGGTCTGGCATGCTTACATTGCCTGGTGTGAGTCCAGATCTCTTCCCTGTCAGGTGTTTTCTATTCCCAGGATTCTGGAGTTCTTGCAACATGGTTTGGATTTGGGCCTTCAACTAAGTACCCTCAAGTGTCATGTTTCAGCTCTGGCTATTTTTTTCCAAAAATCTTTTGCCAGTCACCATTTGGTTAAGACTTTTTTCCAGGGGGTTTTTCATGTGCGTCCGCCACGTAAGCCTATGTTACCAGTTTGGTATTTGAATCTGGTGTTATCTGCTTTGCAGGGTCGTCCCTTTGAGCCTCTCCGTGAGACCACTTTGCCCATTTTGACTCTTAAGGTAGCCTTTTTGGTGGCTATCACTTCTGTCAGGCGTGTTTCTGAGTTGGCGGCGCTTTCCATCAGACCTCCTTATTTTGAGCGACACCAGGACAAGGTGGTATTTCGGTTTAAGCCTGATTTCTTGCCTAAGGTTGTGTCTGCTTTTCATCTCAATCAGGACATTGTTTTGCCTTCCTTGTGTCCTAATCCTGCTAATTCCAAGGAGAGGACTCTGCATTCTTTAGATGTGGTCAGGGTTCTGAAGTTTTACTTGGTCGCTACTGAATCTTTCAGGAAGACTGATGCTCTTTTTGTTCTTCCTTCTGGACCTAGGAAGGGTTTGCCTCCGGCCAAGTCCACTATCGGCAAGTGGATCCATCAGCCGGTGGTGCAAGCCTATTCTGCTAAGGGGAAGGAACCTCCCTTCTGCCTTACTGCTCATTCCACTCGTGCTATTGGTGCCTCCTGGGCCTTTCAGCACCAGGCTTCTGTTGAACAAGTTTGTAAGGCCGCAACTTGGTCTTCTGTTCATACTTTTTCTAAGTTTTACAAGGTTGATGTTAGGGCCTCAGCTGATGCTGCTTTTGGCCGCAAAGTTCTTCAGTGGTTTAAACTGCCCGCTGTTGTTCTTGGGGATCCCACCCTACTTTACGGACACTGCTTTTGGACGTCCCAAGCGTAAAGAATTCTGTGAAACAGGAAGTGCTGTATACTTGGTAAAATACAATTCTGTGAGTACTCACCTGTAGAATTGATTTTGTAGTATACAGCACGTCCTGTTTCACCCCTCCCTTGTTATCATTTTTCTTGGTTACCTCTTTATGGTGATTTGTTCAAATGTTTGGCTGGGGTTCCTTCATTTTTATTCTCCGGGCTTATTGTCTAACTGCTTTGTAACACTGGGAATTTGTGGGAGGTTCCTGTCCTTTTATAGGGCCGGGAGATGCCACATGTCTTTCTGCAGTCCACTGCGCCACCTTGTGGCGGGATATCCCAAGCGTAAAGAATTCTGTGAAACAGGACGTGCTGTATACTACAAAATCAATTCTACAGGTGAGTACTCACAGAATTGTATTTTTCTCCTCTGGCCGTTATGGCTCTAAACAGAACCATTGCGAGAGGTTCTTAGACTCTACAAACTTGCATTGCTGCAGATTTATTTCCTATACAATTAGTCTGCACTAAACCTTAAACCTCAATTCCTATTATTGCTTGCTAGTGTTGTAATTGTTAATAGCTCCCATAGAGTATCTCCTTGCCAAAAAGCATTCCTTGTTTGTATCCTGTAGTTACGCGGAATAAATAAGGTATAAAAAAAACAGTGTATTCACAGAATTAGTAGGGTAGTTTTGCATTCCCCAGGAACCCAACAAATACTCGGTCTCCTTTCATGACCTAATTGACAATCATGAATCGCAACATCCCTTTTCTGAATGATTAGGATCTCCCTCTCCCGTTTCTTTTCTTTGGTTTATTTTTTGATTTTATAAACCTGTAGTTGTGATTAAGAAGTCTGTTTTGGCTCCTATTTAAATTGATTAGTATGTTACAGAAGATTATTTTTCCTGGACATCGTTACACATCGTTGTGCACTGAAAACATTCCAGACCTTGTCTAGCAGTTCTTCCTGATATGAGATTGTTACCATCCTGACAGCCGTGACCACATCACCTAAGACTGTTTGTGGAAGGAATTCCTCAGGGTCTGATGTAATCCTTTGTCAGGAAGACCCTGTCGCAAGAATACTCTCTATCAAAGTGATTAGTTGTGGGAGTGCTGAATGTAGTGAAATTTGATTGCATCTTCTGTACCAGTGAGACAGCTGCCCTTCAGTGACCCTGAGCTCTAAAACAGGTCATAATGAGGGTTAATAAAAGAAAAGGTATTAAATTGCCTTTATGAGGAAAAGTAATTACATGCTTATTGCTGACCAAGAATAACAGTTACTCATCATGCAAGTCAGTGGGTGGAGCCACGCAAGTGGTTACTCTCTGGCCTATTTTATCGTTCTACACAGAGATATAGGGCTCTTCTGAAATATAACATTCAGATTTAAACGTATGTCTTAGTTGAAATGGGGCATACAGAGATTAATCGCATGGCTTCACCTTCTGACTAAGGATGATGGGTATTTTATTCTCAGTCATGTAATTACATTCTCTTTTAAAGTGGAACAAATCCCACTCACTTTTCCTCTGGGGCATCCCGCTGTGTGAAACCCCCTGGGGCACTGGTAATGACCCGCCTTCCGCCTGTCCAACAAAAGAGAGAGAGCAAAAGCAGGCTCTACTCCAATCAGATCTTTCGAAAAACCGCTCTGATAGTTTACAATGCGGAATAGGTCCGGCCGCATCCCCTGCATCCCAAACAATGTGCACACACACCCACCCCAGCCATTCAGGCTGGGATGGAAGCACGCATGACGTTAGGGATACGGGGGATGTGACATTGTGATTCCCCATTGTAAACAGCCAGAGGCATTTGCTGAAAGATCTGATTGGATAAGAGCCTGCTTTTCCGCTGTTGGACCAAGGAGAGGTGAGTTATACTGAGCATTCACACAGTGAGGTGTGTTGAGGAGTATCCCATTCGGGATTTCCCAGGGGCACAGAACAACCAAGTTCATTGGTTTTGTTCCATTTGATGAGTGCTTTTTTTTTTTTTTTTTTTTTTTTTTTTTTTTTAGTAGTTTTGCTGTCTTTTAGCCACACTCTGTGGTGAGTCTAGCTACTTTTTTTTCTTTAAAGAGGAGCAACCAACGGTTTGGCGTCTGTAAGACTCTACAGCCGGTGATCACACTTGCTGCCCCAATATGTGGACCCCCCCACATTAGGGCAACAATGATCCCAGGTGGCCACATCGCCACTCACTATTCCGAAAAACCTGGCACTGGTCCACGTTGAGCTGGGGTTGCAGCCAGTGGTGCACTCTCCTTTCAGCTTTGCTCGCCACTCAGAATGAGCTAGACTCGAATATGGCCTTCCTGTGCTAGTGACACCCTTCCTATCCCTGTGACACTTCCTATTGGGCTTGAAAATTAGCCCCATGGACAGCAGAGGGCCGTGCTTCTGGACCCCACATCCTGCATGGTTTTTCTAAGGCTTTAATTATACTCTGAATGGGCTACCGTCACATATTTTACATTGCTGGGAAAATGTATGTGCCGAACATGCATTTTAGCATTTCTGAAAAGCAAACCTTTGCAAATGCAGGTCGTCTTAAATAGCCCTGAAATCCAGTCTCTAACAGGAGCAATCCCAGTTTTGCAAAAAAACATTATGAATCTTGAATATTATATATGAACATGAATATTGTATATATAGAAAATCAACTTTTAGTAAAGGATTTATATGAGACATAAAAGTAGTTGGAATTTTGTTGTTTAGGAAGTTAGATAGTCTGTACTCGGGGGAACCAATGAAAAATCATCCCTCCCACATCTATGGGCTCCAAACAAGGCAGGAAAATCCTGCAAAGCCAATAAAAAGTGTATAAATAAATGTTCTTTGTTGCAGGGTAGCCAGGGCTTCCTGCAGATTTCTAGCATTGGGATGTTTTTGAAAGTCAGCCATTCTGTAAAATACTTTATTTCCCTAACTTACTCCCCATTACCTAATCGAATACCAAATTGTATGTGAGGTTGCTCATTTTCCTTTTTGGGGAAACAAGACAATGTTTTGAAATTCTGTGTATGAAACAGTCTGCAATCCTAAAATAGTTCAGCTGTTCCATTTCAGCACTCCTTTTTCCAGCGGTTCACTTTCTGTACAGATCTCATGTGACCTGAGCCAGATTCCCATTTTCTTTAATTTTTTATTTGCTTCAAACAAATTCCAGCCAAAACATGTTTTATTCTTACAGTGCATATAGATATAAAAAGTTTATGCACCCCCTAAATGGCAGGTGTTTGTCATGCAAAATGAATCTTTTCTGAACTTTGTTCATCTTTAAAGGGTAATTCCACTTTCAATGGCATTTTTAAAAGTTTTCGTTATTGTGTGCCAAAATAATGTCCTCATGTTGCTGAGTTTATTTGTTATTTTTTATTTCTTTTGTATCTGCAACTCTGTGTTCAGCCTTCTCTAACAATCTGTTTGTTAGCAATGTGCATCAAAGTGGTGTGTTTGGTGTACCTGGCAGAGACTTCTGACTCTCTGGCTTGCTAATCATCTGATTGGCTAATACAGAGTGGGCACACCAGTAAATAAACACTATATTAGTGACTACACACAAGTGAATTACACACGGTGGACACACCAGTGAATAAACACCATGAGTGAGTTACTACAAGCAGTTGAATAACACACTAAGGGGCAATAAAGTGCACACATGCCTGGAGTGGTGGGAAGTCCTAAAAGCTCTGGGGGGGGGGGGGGGGGCTAGGTGCCTTGCTCAAGGGCGCTTCAGGTGCCTCTCGCTCGAACCTGCCATCTTCCGGTCACAGGCCTACCTCCCTACCTTTAGGCCATAACTTTTAAAAGAGGCCTGAAGGTTTGTGCCGAAATTGACTCATATTTAAAACTATTCATTATTTCCCCCACTTTGCCTCAGCCCCAGTTCCAGTGCAGAAAAACTGGCCCAAAGTATAATTCTGCCTCCCCCATGCTTCAATGTGTATATTGTATTCTTTTCGTGATGCTCAGTGTTGTCTTTGCACCAAACCTGCCTTTTGGGATTATGTACCAAAAGTTCAAACTTGGTCTCCTCAGACTAGAACACATTTTCCCACATTTTTTTTGAAGCCTTGAAGGGTAGGTTTTGCCAAAACATAGCCCAGCTGGGATTTTTTTCTTTGTAACAAAGCTTCCACCTCGGCATTCTACCCCCCAGTTCAAACATATACAGAACAAGGGAGATTGTTGTCACATGCAGTACACACCCAGTACTTGTCAGAAATTCCTGCAGCTCCTTTAATGTTGCTGTAGGTCTTACGGCAGCCTCCTAGACCAATTTACTTGCCTTTCCATACATTTTTAAGGTACGCCTTAATCTTGGTAAAACCTTCTTGATGAACTTGAACCCATCATTTGCATTCCGTGAGTTTTTAAAACTGCAATAGGACAGAACTGCTGTAGGGTACAAACGTTGAGCATGGACAAACCCTTTAAACCAGTGGTTCAGAACCTTTTTTTTCATCAATTTCCATTTTCTAATTAAACCATTTGTGTAGGTGTCCATTACCTAAACCTATTTTCACATTTTTATGATTGCCTAAAGGTCCGGAGTGTGTTCCGGGAAGGGTACGGCTTAGCTTTGTTTCCAAAATCCTACCAGCGATAATACAAGCTGAATGTTCCCAAGCTCAGCTTGAATTGCTGGAAACATTTAAAGAGATTAAGATTAAACCAACCGTGTGCATCAGACAAGAATCTCAGATGACTTCAGAGGTTAAGAATGAAAGGAAAAGCGATTTGCTTACAGAAAATGCTTTGCTCTTAAAATCCACAATATCCACCCCCTGCTAGTTTATTAGTATAAATACACTGCTCTAGGCAGAATTCTCCTATTGAATACTGTCCTTCATGTCCCCTTTAGAGGAAAAGATTTTTAGTAGTCTTAATATTACTTTATCTCCCTAAACCTCCATTAAAAAGGTTACCAGTAGAGGTTGATTAAGTATGAGCTGTGGTAACAAGGGGCACCAGACTGTGTCTTATTACACAGTAGTGTAATATAATATATATAAGTGCTGCCCCCTCCCCCACCTAAAGCAATCTTCCTCCTCTATTTTCCCTGTTGTTGTGAAGTTTTTATTTATTTAAAGTTTACAAAGTTTAATTTCAAAAACCTTGGCAAACAAAATGGCACAAACATGCCACAGTCACTTTAACTTATACTGGGTTTACATAAGCAGATAAATTGACTGTCCACTCGGCAAGTGAATGACCATACAAATCCCTTGTGATCGAACAACTTGCGTTCACATACCGAAGATTTGTTGGTAACCGATCGCTCATGCAATGCCCTGACTGTGCTATTTGGGGACGACTTCTGCTTCCACATTACAAGGATCAAGCGATGAACGAGAAATATTTGGTCAGTCAAAACCAGAGGAGTAGATAGGCTTCATGGCACCTGGGGCAAAGATTCAAAATGGCGTCCCCCCACCTGTTCTGAGGCCTCTTTTTGGCGCCCCCTGACCTGCTGCACCCGGGGCAAGTGCCCCCTCTGTTCCCCCCTAGCTAGGCCCCGATCAAAACTATATGACGGCTAGTTCTCGTTCATCGCGTGATCGCAGTGGCTGTTTCCACGATTGTCACTTCACAATTTCTTGTTCGATAATCACTCTGTGTAAACCCAACATTAGGGGAATCGGGCCCAAGAGTGATATATAGTTTGAGAATGTGTTGGTTTAGATGCTGGGCTAGGGAGAGCAGGAACGGGCTAGCTGGGGGGGGGGGGGGGTAGTTTCAAACTGGACCAACAGCCTTGCACAGTTAAAAAAAAAAAAAAAAACTCCTCAAAACTCACTTGCCCTATCTTACATTCATGATACTGAATCATTGGCAGCACTTACATTTGCTCCTGCATCTACTTAAAGCCGAAATGCAACCTCGGAGATCTTCTCCTGGTAGCAGACAGTACCCAAGAGACTTCCTTTCTCTGCTTCCCAGCTGTGCTGCTGGCTGGATTCCACTGACCTACCCCACAATTGACAGCGTCAGGAAACCCAGTAGCACTTCCTCTTTGCAGGCAAGAAGTTGCATAAAAAATAAATGAATGTTGATGTGCAGCAATTGGAATTGCCATGGGGAGGGATACATATGAGCACTTCCTGTAGGGGTTTTGGCACAGTTTAAACTGTACAGTAAAACCAGTCATTCAGAGATAGAAACAGAGGACACATACAAGCAATGGTTAGCCAAAGAACAGTGGGAACAGGTGAGAGAGGCACACACTTGGAATAGATGATAAAGGACATGCAGAGACAACCTGTCTGAGCCAGCAGATAGGCAAACAGCTGACCACTCAGGACATGCTCTGTCTGATCCCCAGCAGTGGGCTCATTATGATCTCATTTTTTCAGCCTCGTCTCTGATAGTGGGGATGCACAGATTCCCAGGGTGTGCTCTGGGGGTTGCAGACCTGGAATAGGGGAACAAGAGATCTACTGGGGTCAGGACACAGGGAACAGGAAAGACTTAGACTCAAACTGACAGAAAGCATTAAGCCCAGTACATGGATCAGAAAGCCTAACACAGCAATTGGGCTGGACACGCAACTGAAGAAAGCACATGGAATACTCACGATTGACTTACAGGACTTCTGGACGAACCAGCAAAGAGACAGGGTACAATAAAGGATACACAGAAGGGCGGTTAACAAACATCTGTGAGTGGATGGAGAACAGGAGACAGACAGCATAGAAAAGATTCACAATAACTAACAAAACTGCAGGTGGCGTAAAAAGGAAAGAAAAAAAGAGATATACATACTAAAAGCGTCTGCTGCAGGGGTCCTTCTCGACCAATCAGGATGTTGACCTGATGAAGGGCGTGGGCCCGAAAGCTTGTCAACTGTATCATTTATGCACCAATAAGCACAGGGATGAGGACCCCTGCAGCAGACACTTTTGGTATTTGTATCTCTTTTTTTCTTATGCAATGTCCCTAATGGGGCTATTAAGGGTAGCCTGAAATACGTATCAATACATAACAAGGTGGTACCCATACTTTTTTAACAGGTATAAAAGTCAAAGTCAATCGTCCCTTTGAACGCCGGCAAAATCTAATGAAGATTACAGAAATGTATCACAGCAGGACTCTTTAAAGTGATTGGCAAGTCAAAAGTTAAAAAAATAAATATCATTGGCTTACCTTACATTGAGTTCCCCCAACACTCTCATTCCTTCTGTGTCGGTCTTAGTGAGGACGTATGCGCTCCACCACGGCATCCGACGCACACTATGGCGCTGCCGCAGTGACATTTGTTTGCTGCGCCACTGCGCCGCGGGTATGATGTCATTCTCTACGCGCCACTACACACGTTCATTCGGTGGCATTATTATTGAGGCATATAAGCAGACTGATGAGTGGGTTATTTTACACCCTGACGAAGTGGTTATTGGTTGAGACCACGCAACGCGTCGGTGTTGTTGGGCTGCGTAGGTGTCGGTGCTGAGCTCTCATACATACTGGTGATGTTGTTGTCTTTCTTATTATTTATTGCTTGTTAGTCGCCGCCATATTTCTGGATACTAATCTTTGCAATTTCTTCACATTGTTTGTCTTTGGAGGTTTGTTATCACATGTGTGTTTGATATGACAGCGGTTTTGCACTTAGCACTTTAGTTCTCTGTCTGGCAGTTTTTGAGCACTTTGGGTATTTATTTTTGATTCATTTTATCCCATTGATTTTCTTATTTATTTTTCTATCAATTTTTGGCACAGCTGCACTTTATATATTTTTCGGACCTGGTGGTTAATGCCTCAAGTCTCATTTTTTCACTATAGATATTGGTCATATAGAGTTTATTGATGGATACACTTTTTGATATGTTGGTCTCTAACTCTTAAATTTTTCTGGGGCGACCTATAATAAACTTCAGTATTGGTATTATCACATTGATCATTTATACTTAATAATTATAATAGAGCATTATTATTCAGCTGAACCCTCCCGCCAGCCTTTCATGTTTTAATTTGTTTTAAATGTTTGTCGATTGTATGTGTATGGACTAATTCTATATATATGTAATTTATACAATTTTACCTAATAAAATTTAATTTTTGATATCAATCTGTGGGTGTGCGGCGGCATATCTTGCCCCATAGGGACCTTTCTGGTGGCCCCAACTGCATTGTACATTTGAACCATTCCTATTTGTGAGTGGGGGGCTTTTGCGCCCAGCACCCCATTTTTGCATTTTTCTATAATAGTTTACAGTGGTGCGGAGTGTTTCCTTCCTTTTTTCCGGTCTTAGTGAGGAAACCACTTCCTCATTCAGATCTCGGTCTCCGCCCTGCTGACCTGGTCCTTCAATCAACCTTCAATCAACCTTCAGTGGACTGAGAACAGAAACCCTCCCCACTGCCTCACCAGATGTCCTGATTGGCTGCCTCTCTCTGCAGCTATGAAATCTCGCCCTCCTTTCTGGTCATACTATGTGCTGGCAGACTGGAGAGGCTCTTAGCCTGCAGCATCTCTCACTCCCTTTTTTTGGTCACACTATGTGCTGGCATTAATAACTAGAGGCACAACAATGCACTTTTTTACTATGATATATGTAAAGCACACAGTTTGCTTACATCACATCGCTGTTGCCATACCCACTGTTTTTCCTCACTTTTTGATACTTTTACAAATGTCTTAGGAACTACAGAGTCTTTTTAAAAGATGGATTGAAATTTAGGACAGTGCAACATGTAGCCCAAGAAAGTGGAACAACAAACGGGCTTGTCTTTAGTATAACTTTAATTATGAACCAGTTGCTGCATTGGCAATCTGTAATCAGTTGCTCTGAAAAACGCATGGAAGCGGAAGCTCTGTAAACCACCTCTTAGTGAACTGACCCTTTAAGCAGATAGTCTTTGGCTCTGATCATATGTGTTTACTGCATTTCATTTGCCTTAGTCACTGACCCCCATGTGCTGGCTTGCTGCAGGATGCTGCCGAAAGACTTTCACTTGTAAATAGTAAACTGGATAGAGATGGGTCACAAGGATAAAAAAAAAATCTGACTGCCCACTCTAACTGCCCCTCAAAGCCAGAATATCATTTTGTTTCCTGAGGAAGAATTTATGGTGTTAGAAACAGACAAACTCAGAGGTAGGGTCATAAAGCCTGCATAAATATTTAGTCCCGTTGTAACATTTAGAATGTAAGCATTAATTTGTATTCCTATTCACTTCTCTCTGTCTGTGTTTTACAACTCCCCATAAGAGCTAGCACTTTCAGGTGTTCAGGAAAAATGACCGTTCACTGGAAGGTCTGTTCTTCCGTTATTAATACTGTAATATGTTCATGCTCTGACTCAGTAGGAGAATTCACCCTTAATTCAGCAGTATGGGTACATGGTCAGTGTAAAGTCTTGCACCTGCTTTTTAAACCAGGTGAGGTGCTGTTCTCCGCTTGGGGCTTCAGGGAAGCTCTGATGATGTTTTGTCTCAGGTTGTGTTCAGCAGTATGGTATCAGTGACAGAAAATCACCAAGGTAAGTAGTAATTTGGTGGTTCAGGTCCTGGGGGGGGGGCTGCAGCACTAGATAAAGGATGGAATTGTTCAAGCTTCTGGCTACACATCTTGGCTAAACCTATTAATGATTGAGGCCCTCACTTTTAGAACATCCTGTGGCAGGAAGGTTTAATTTTCCTCTTTTGCTGATGTGTAATTATAGCTGCCTTCTCCCACTCTGCCTTTTGCAGCTGACACATAATGTAGCTGAATATTATTTTTTTCTATGGAAATTGACTAAAGTGAAGTCCTGTTTTGCTGGCTCCAGCGTGTGCTTGTGGTGAAATAATTAGGACTGTGACCCTGTGGTAGAATGTGCAGCCACTTTCCTTTTTGTTCCCGTGTGGAGCAAATTACAGCTTGGTAGAGTTCAACTTTACGACCATGTGCCAGCTGTATCCATTTATCTAGCGAAACAGGTGACTTGCAAAACTGTAGCCAGCCGAAAGCAGGCGAATCGCAGATGATTACATGTAGTCATTGCTTCACTGCTCTGAGGCAGCCATTCATCTTGAGATCCTTCTCTCCATACCATGGCCTCGATTCAATAAAGGTAGAAAAAAATTCTCATGGTAGTAAAAATGGTAGTAAAAAAATTAAATTCATGAGAAAAAAGCCTGAGAATGTCAGTGTTGCCGAATCACTAGAAAAAAAGACAATGAAAGTCAATGGCAGCTTTTACTACAGTATAGAAAGAAGTAAACCGTTTTCCACTTTTCTTAGAAGTCAAATATTCACAGTCTAACTGATCCCTGTCCCATGGGCCTCGATTCAATAAAGGTAAAAAAAAATTAGCATGGTAGTAAAAAATTCAATTCATGAGAAAAAAGCCTGAGAATTTCACTGTTGTTGAATCACCAGCTAAGAAAACAATGAAAGTCAGTGGAACTTTTTTCTTCAAGAGAGAGTACTTTTCAAACACCCAATGGCAAACCTCCTTTCATTAAGTATCACTTTCCATTTTTAAATATACCTTGTTCCACCTTGGTGGTGCGTATGGGTTTTCAATTGCCTAAAATACCTAAAACAACCATTTAAATTGCATGAAATACACAGAAATCAAGTTCACTCACTTTTTAACTAGCTTTTGACATGAAAATATGTTTAAGAAAATTGTCTGTGGAGTTACATTTATGTCTCTTTCTAGTCTGTGTATTTGGCCTCGATTCAATAAAATTCTCATGGTAGTAAAAAATTCAATTCATGAGAAAAAAGCCTGAGAATGTCACTGTTACTGAATCACTAGAAAAAAAGACAATGAAAGTCAATGGCAGCTTTTACTACAGTGTAGGAAGGAGTAAACAGTTCTCTACTTTTCTTAGAAGTAAAAAAGTGCCATTGACTTTCATTGTTTTCCTAGCTGGTGATTCAACAACAGTGACATTTTCAGGCTTTTTTCTCATGAATTGAATCTTTTACTACCATGAGAATTTTTTTCTACCTTTATTGAATTGAGGCCTTTGTGTATATAAATATATCTGTAACATTCAGGATGTTATCATACCTGAAGAAGAAACTTAAAATTGTATAACTTTAAAGTGGACCAAAACCCACCGCGATCGGCAATCTATAAGATTCCCTCCCCCCTTGGCATCCCAAATCGAGATGCCCCACTGTGTGAAACCCCCTAGGTCGCCCCATACACTTACCTTGCTTCCCAGTCCAATCGCGCACCCCCTCTATCCCTCTAGCAGGGTGTGTGCCCGCACCAGGCTTTTGTAAATGGCCAGCACTGGCACGCTCCCTGTTAGAGGGAAGCAGGAGCAGCAGAGGGTTGCAGCCAGCATGCTTGGAGCCGCTGGCCTTAGACGACGTGGTGCCAGGGACTCCGAGCATGCTGATTGGACAAGCGGACACAAATGCGCCATAGGACCGGGAAGAGGTGAGTTACCTTTGGCAATCTTGGGGCCTGTCCAGGCTGTGAAAAGAGCATAATCTCCCAGCCCACAGGCTGCTGGCTGCAGCCCTCCAATATCAGTGATGTCCACCCCAGGGGCCCGGCAACTCACTTCTTGCCTCAGTGAGCATCCCTGCTTGCTGGCCACGTGGGCCTTATTCATGAAGGGATAGCGCCAGGTAGTACCCTGTAAGCGGCAGTTAGTGTCAGGTAGCGGCAGGTGAACACCAGAGACAGCACGAAAGTACACATCAAGCTGAATCTGGTGAGCGACTAGAACAATGCCACGTAGCATCCGATTCATCATTATCCCAGCCTCAGCATACAACCGCCGGCGTTCACCCTTGCAGAGCGCCACATCTTACCTGTCGCTGACCTGGCGCTCTCCCATACAATTATATGGACGATCCTTAAATCCCTTTCCTGATCCCATTTTTTTTTTTTTTTATAAAACTCAAATCTTTCTGACATGTATCCTGGCCTAGAAAATGACATTTTTGAAAACTTTTTTGATTTATAATATTTTTATGCAGAATTGGCCTTACATGTCTGGTATTAAAGTGTTATTACAATGTAATAACAATGTAATTCCATATGTTTTTGCTTTGTTACTAGTGGATACACAGATTCTGGCGCTGTGGACTACAACTACCCGATTTTGAGCGCCGGAACAGTTTGAAGCTGTTTTTTTTTTGTGGTTTTTTATGTGGTGTGAGTCAGTCGCACTGGGCTGGCGTTACTGTTTGCTCCCATACAGCGTAGTTCTGCAACTCACACAACATATTCATCAATGCCGGTCAGCGACTGACAACTAACCATGACCGAGCACAGCCACTACTCGCTCTGAAATCCTCGCTACAGACGCTCATCTGTTGCTACCTGGCGTTAGTAATGAATCAGCCTGTTAGTTTCAACCTTAACAAATACTGTTTTGATGTTACAGTTTGATAAATTAGTCACTTCAGAATATGTGGAATAACTATATTAATATTTTTTTTCTTTGCAGCCTATAAACTTCCTGTACAAATGGTTGTGGGGCGGGCTGATCGCTGGCAGCACCATGTTTCTGGTTTTGTGGAGCATGAAGCAGTTTGGCTGAGTCCATTTGGCCCCATGTCCAGGAGATCCAGGACTGGTCAGTGAAGATAAACTGAAAACACTACAGACATTGCTGGGCCATCCTCTTCATAGTGTGTGTGTGTGTGTACTCAACAAACCCCAAGGTGACTGCATTTCATTATGTCTCAGGCTCTTCTACCTAACAAATGCTGAAGGCAGATACAGCATACTAAGCCTAACATGGGTCTCTGCCCCAAGTGGGTTGGTCCCAACTGTAACTGAAACCTGCCAACAGCTTAATTTGAATTGTTGCTGGAATTCAAACACCACAGCTCAAGTGACAATCATTGGAAGCAGACTCTTCAGTGTACATTTGTGTTGCTTTTAAATGCATTATTATATGCGACAGACAAAGAATTTGCCTCCAGGTTTTCCTGCAGATCTTCATACATAATCCATGGGTCAGTGTTTCTAATGAGTTATTTCTTCACTATATTTGAGGTACAGCTGAACACGATGTTCCCGAAGAGATTAGTGATCAAATAAAAAGATCAAAATTGGAATTCAGCACCATTCCACCATTGTAGGATAAAGAAGTCTGCCATGCTGGTACTGATTATGTTCACTGAGCAACTGACTTGTGAATTGATTGAGCCTCGTGTTTACAAATTCAACCCAACCTGATCGATGGTTTAAAATGTAGTTGGACATTATTGTAAAGCGATTTTGTTTAGTATGGCTCACCATGAGCATTCATTTTCATTTGAAGGTTACTGTAATATTTTGCTACTAACACATGACTTACAAAGTGTATCACAATGCTGCCATCCCTTTCGCTTTGTGCTTATGTCATCGTATTTACAGCCGGTTTACATTCAAAACACACACACACACACATTACAGATGTAATTTATTGAGTTGTGGAATTTTGGACTTGTTTTTATGCATCCTGTAATGAATCATGTATTCTGTCATGAGAAGTATCTGTCCGCCTATAAAATGCAGTGGCAGTCCATGAACTTTTCCCTATAGACCTCAAATAGAGGCTGCCCTGCTTCTTTCAGCTGCTCCCGTGGTGGTAACTTTGAAGCCTGGAGAAGCCCCACTTACGTGTTTCAGCTGGTAGGTGGTTGTGGGCAGTGTATGAGGCCAGCACTGGCCAGTAGCTTCAGCTACTGGGGCTGTGGAAGAGCAATTAGCACTGTGGACCAGGTCTTTTAACTTTGCATCCGGTGTGATGGGAAGGTCCATCCCTTTTAAGGATCTCTTGTGAATTACATGTGTTACAGCATGTCTCAATTAGGTTGCCATTTATGCTAAATTCTGCACTCTCCAGCCACTTAACTATATACGTAAATGATAGGTCCACTTAAAATATGAACTACCTATATTGCCCAGAGCCAGCGGGTTGAATGTTATACTTTGATCCAAACTACTGATTTATATAAAAAAATGATTCTCGTGTCCTTGGACTTTCTCCTGTTCAGTTGTTGAACATTGAATCAGAGTGGATTTATGGCTTTAGTTACAGTGGTTAATAGCCTTATACTCTCACACCGCAAACATATCCGTGCAAAATGATTTCAATTCAGCAAGAAAAGAAAAACACAAAATCACTGTGTGTGTAATTATCTAACTTCCTGAACTGAAAGTTGTGATGGGTCTCGAGCTGCTTCGCTGGTCAGAATGCTCCCATTTGTGTCTTGTATCCTCTTGCATAAGTGTTCATGGCATTTTTTTAATGCCATTTGCTAAAGGGACTGTCCAGGCATATAAACTAAATACTCAGCACTTATCTCAGCAGCACTGTGTCATCTCTGTTGAAATGTATCTGACTCCAAGATTGAAACCTGCAAAGTCCACCCACCAGGAGGTTCTTTGGGAGTTCACCTGCTATTCAAGGATGAGACTTGGCTCCGTCTTGTCATTGTGTATGGAGTGCACTTCTCACTCTAGCAGACATGCCAGGCATTGTCTTGTTGCACTTTCTATGTATGGGCAGAAGCCGAGAGACCCATTTATCAAGTCCTGTTGAGGTTTAAAGCCAAAAAAAAACAGGTGTGGTTGGACGTTGGTCTTCTGCCGGGGCTTCCTGAATTGGAAAGCCCTACTGTGTTAAACCCCCTTGGGCACCGTTAATCACTCATTTTTCCCCAGTTCAATGTTGCACGCACGGGCTCTCATTCAATCAGAGTTGTTTGCCTTTTGGCAACTGCCTGATTGTTTATAGTAGCAAGCGAGAGAACACGCATCCCCAGGCTGTGCGCGCACTCCTGCCCCAGACATCCAGATAGGCTGGGGCGGAAGCATGCACGCCGCTGGGGATGCTGCATCACTTGATCCCGATTAAAGAGAGAGCCCTTTGCCAAATTATATAAACCCAGCAAAGCACTCTGATTGGACGAGTGTCTGCGCCGAAGGACTGAGGAGAGGTGAGTTTTACTGGGTAAATTGGGATACCCTGCTGTGTGAAACCCCCCAGTTTGCCCAATAAAACTCACCTCTGCTCAGGGACACAGAATAAGAGACCATGTAGGCTGCTGCGAAGGATAGGAGACCAGTATTCAATTTTTCGTTTCAATGCACTTGGCTGGCCAGCAGCCATGTGACTGCAGTGGCCAGTCAGAGCACTGGATTTCTCCGGGGGACTGAAGAGAAATGTAAGGATTCTCCCGTTCTGCGCCATTAATGCGCCAGGGGCATCCGCAATTGGGATGCCTTCCTGTGCCCAGTACAACACCCATTTTGTGAAGAATGGGTGGTAATCTAGTTAGCATTTTTAAATCTGGATTAAAAGTTGTTTGTATTTTCTATAGATAATAATCTTTATTTACAGTATATAGCACCAACATATTCCTCAGCGCTTTACAACCATTTCAGCTTTATAATCCGCTCTGAGTCAATGTTTTTGTGACCATAAAATACAAAACCCTCGGGGGGGGGGGGGGTAAAGTACACAGGATTCGACTTGTAGAATGTTCTCTCTGCTGTATGGACCCGACCAATCACACAAGTCGTCAATGCTAATGCTGAATGGTACAGTGGCAAGCCACATGCTTGCATTAAATAGTTTACAGCCTAAAAGGCCTAAAAACCAACTGACTAAAATCCTCAAGGGAGAAATTACTCAGACACATACGTGCCTCCTTTTTTTACAAGAGAAAATATAGCTTACATTTATTTATGTTTGAGATGCTGAACTTATAAACCAACTCTGATAAGTCATCATCCTATTTTTATGCACACTGACAGGCTCAAATATATAAAGAGAGCCTCAGCTGGTACTTCACTGGCAGTGGACTTGCCCGTTTGCTCCCCTCACCCTGCCCAAGTTACAGTATGAGCTGCCCAAATTACAGTATGAGCTGCTGATAGTCTCTGTTGTTTGTACCAGTAGGGCCTTGCTTGGCTGTTACAAAGGGGAATGCTGTAAATTGCTCATGAGCTCAGTAAAAAGCCTGAAACAAAAAAAACATGAGGAACTTTACATATACCTGCCCGATGATGTTCAGCCATTATTTATCAATTTTGGCTTTGCATATTGTTTTGCAACCATTGATTGCAAAATAAGGGTGCGGTAGCATAATACTTGTTTTTCATCATTTTTTGGCTTACCTTTTTTTTTTTTTTTTACTGTAAATTGTTTATTGTGTGTACTAAATGTATTCTATACCTTGTGTTTTTATTTTGACTTAAATCTTGTCTGTTTGAATAAGAGTTGCTTAATGTTTAACATATCTTTATCTCTATATACAGTATGAAATGCATGCTCATTTCCTGCCATCTAATGTAGTGTTTTTTGGGTTATTGTTTTGTATTTATAACATGCACTTAACCGCCATTGTACTCTGTGTGCACTTGCTCTGTCTATTAAATATATGACTATTTTGTTTCCAAATTCCAATTTTCAGTAGAGGTAAAAGTTAGTACTATGTGATGCATGAAGATACGTCACATGATCAGACTGATCACATGCTCATACAGTAGTTTCACCATCCACAGAATCAGAAAAAGCAAAATGAGGATGAAGCTCAGTCGTACCATTGCTGGACACATCTTACCAGATAAGTTATGCTTAGATATTTATTAAGGAAGGTACAGACTGCCAGGCACGATCACACATAGTCCTCTAGTTGTGGTGCTAAAAGTCCTGAAGTGGTGAGCGTGTGTCTGAGTGTACACCAATGATAGCACGTTAAAGCTTATTCACCCCCTGCCACCAAATAACTAGGGAGGCTGCTTTTTTGTGACTCTCAGCAGGAACATGCACTAAGGCCAGGTGGGGAGTGCGCTGTCCACACCAGTCCCACTTGCAGGACACTATTGGACTGAGCCTGTGGGCTGACAGGTAAGTAACGTTTTTTTTTCTTTTTAATTAGCATGGACAGAGAGTGTAAAGTGGAAGTCCTATCACAGGATAACCCCCCGTCCTCGCCCTGCCTCCCTGGGTGACCTGATTTGGAAGGCCATGGGTGAGAGGTCGACTAGGCTTCCACAGAAACTGAGACCTCGTTTTGCAGGTCACAGAATTTTCACCCCTTCCGGAAGTTTGGAGGTTCTACAGACTTCATACACCGCAAGGATTTTTCGAGTAAGCAAAAGCTACGGGGGGAAACCTAGACCCCAAGGGGGCAGCCAACCTAAGCCCTCTCACGGTTGATGGGGCACCCTCACCTGATTGGGTGGGGGGGCAGCTTTTGCACTACGCGCTGGTGTAGGGGGAACAGATATCTGACACCTGGGTCTGGGAGGTTGTGTCATCCAGACACAAGATTAAGTTCTGGTCCAGGCCTCCACTGTTGCATCCAAGCTGGACCGTGGAGTTGTAGTATCTGTGGGACTGTGGCTTCTACTCAATACTATTCATCATGCCCAAGAGGGACGGGTCTGTTCGGCTGATCCTGTACTCTGGAATCTGAACAGTTCCGCTGGGGTGCGGAAGTTCCACATGGAATCTGTAAGGTTGGTTGTGACATCGCTGCAACAGGGGGATTCTGCCCAGGGTGGACATAATAGATGCTTATCTGCATGTCCCAATCATCCCTGGTCACCAACAATACCTGTGCTTTGTGTTGGGCACCTGACATTTTCAATTTGTGGCACTGCCGTTTGGACTGTCCACTGCCATGCGAGTGTTCCCGAAAGTCTTGGCGGTGGTGACGGGACTCCTGTGGAGGCAGGGTGTGCACATCACCCCTTCCCTTCCCTGGACGACTTGCTCTTCCGAGCCCCATCTCTGACAGGGGCATCGAGGGATGTTAGGACGTTCCTGTCCACGCTGTAACTTTTCCAAGTATACAGCACATCCTGTTCCAGTAATTCCTTACGTCTGGGTTATTCCGCCACAAGGTGGCGCTGGACTGCAGAAAGACTTGTGCCCATTCCCGGCCCTATAAATAGCCAAGTATCTCCCACCAATTTCCCAGTGTTTCTCTGCAGTCTGGACTGCGAAGATAGAAGATGGCTCTCTACTGCGCAGGGAGTGGGGCTTTTCAAGCCTAGGGCCCTGCAGGCTTATTTCCACCCGTTCTGGACCCACGGGTTCGGGTGAAGGTAGGACAGTACTAGGGTCAGGTGCTGAAGGAGCTCGGCTCTGGGCTGCAAGACTCTGTACCAAAGGGTAGCTGGCGGCATGCTTTCTATGGTGAGCCTCATTGGGATTCCCCAGCCTCAATCCTTGGGTCTTGGTTCCCTTCTCCCCTCCCCTCTAGAAAGTTGGGCGTGCCCTTTGTTGTGGCCCGCTCGGTGGGCAGGGGGCGCCCGGGGGGGGGGGGGCTGTATTTGTGTGCTTTGTGTGCTTTTTTGGTGGTGTGTGGACCATTGTAGCTCCGCGGTGGTTGGCGCTATGTATCTTTTAGATTACTGTCATGGCGCCGGTGCCTCACGTGATCAGTTTCGTGCTCTTCGGGGGGGGGGGGGGGGCTCGAACCGCATACTCTCGCGGTCCGCCGCTCTCGGTACTACTGCGGTGCTGCGTCGCAGTCTGGTCTCTGAGCGATCTGTCCGATTGGTCCGTAAGTCCCTTACGGGGGTTTTCTTATATTGCTTTACTATGTATACGCTGGGGATGTTTATAGTGTGCTTATTGTGTCTTGCAGGCAGGTCACCTCTGACTGTGGCTCTCCCGGCCCTGCCCCTTACCATTCTCCCACCTTCCTTAGCGGGCTTTGGGGGCATCCCAAAAAGGGTGGCTATTGCTAGCTGTGTCCCTGTAGCTGTGGCCCTATGCTCAGCAGTCGCTACTCTGCGCCCGGGCAACTTCATGACATAAGTAGAGATCAAGGACGCTTACCTTCATGTACTAATCTTCCCAGGTCATCAGAAATTTCTCAGGTTTGCTCTGGAGGATCAGCACTACCAATTTGTGGCCTTACCTTTCGGTATCACCTCAGCTCTCAGGGTATTCACCAAGGTACTGGCGGGCGTGATGGCTCTGTTGAGAGCTTAGGGCATTCGCATTCTTCCTTATTTGGATGACATTCTGATCTCGTCTCAGTCCTTCCATCAGGCAGAACTGGATACCCAGATAGTGGTGTCCACAGGCATGACTCTGAATACATCTCAGGTCAAGGTTTTTCTCCCTCAGCAGAAGGTGTAGAGTCTTCAAGCGCAGGCCCAGTTTCTCCTTTCTTGTCCTCATCCCTCCATCCGGCAGGGGCTGCAGCTGGTGGGCCTGATGGTGTCTTGCTTCGAGGCGGTACCCTATGCTCAGTTTCACATGAGATCTCTTCAGCTACACCTCTTATCAGTGTGGGATCGGGACCCTGTGTCCCTGGATCAGGTGTTTGTGCTGTCCCCCCTTGTCCCTCTCGTGGTGGCTGGACTCAAGGAACCTATTGGTGGACAGGGCCTTTCTGTCCCCTTGCTGGGAGACTGTCACCACAGATGCCAGTCTGACAGGTTGGGGGGGTTTCTGGAAGTCCTTGAAATTCCAGGGTCAGTGGGGCCCCCAGGAGGCCCATACTCCTATCAACATTCTGGAACTGAGGGCGGTAAGGTTGGTTTTCGCCCAATTGACCCCACACCTTCGGGGTCGGGCTGTTCAGATCCGCTCTGACAACCAGATGGCGGTTGCCTACATCAATCATCAGGGAGGGACTCGGAGCAAGCGAGCCCTCAAGGATGTGTCCCTGATACTGTCCTGGGCGGAAGAGAATGTTCCCTGTATATCGGTAGTTTCGCTCCCTATGCTGTCGCTGGGGTCTGCCGGATGTGGATCTGTTTGCGTCCCGTCACAATCGCAAGCTTCCATTCTTTGTCTCTCTGTCTAAGGATCCTCTGGCCTTCGCCACGGATGCGCTAGCAATGCCTTGGAAGGGGTTTCGGCTCATCTATGTGTTCCCTCCGTTCCCTCTGTTGGGCAGGGTGCTGCGCAAGATAGTCCAGGAGGGGGACCAAGCCATTCTGGTCGCCCCTTGTTGGCCAAGAAGGGTGTGGTTTGCAGACATCGTGCAATTGGCAGTAGATCAGTATGTCCTGCCCAAGGATCCAGACCTGCTCACTCAGGGACAGCTGTGCCATCCCAATTTACAAACGCTGGCTTTGACGGCTTGGCTGCTGAAACCTCCATCTTGAGGGAAAAGGGGTTGCCTGCCTCTGTTGTTGATACCATGATTAGGGCTAGGAAGAAGTCCTCGTCCTTTACTACAGGGTCTGGCATGCTTACATTGCCTGGTGTGAGTCCAGATCTCTTCCCTGTCGGGTGTTTTCTGTTCCCAGAATTCTGGAATTCTTGCAACATGGTTTGGATTTGGGCCTTCAACTTAGTACCCTCAAAGGTCATGTTTCAGCTTTGGCAATTTTCTTCCAAAAATCTTTTGCCAGTCACTGTTTGGTTAAGACTTTTTTCCAGGGGGTTTCTCATGTGCGTCCGCCACGTAAACCTATGTTACCAGTTTGGGATTTGAATCTGGTGTTGTCTGGTCTGCAGGGTCATCCTTTTGAGCCTCTCCATGAGGCTGCTTTGCCCATTTTGACTCTCAAGATAGCCTTTTTGGTGGCTATTACTTCTGTTAGGCGTGTTTCTGAGTTGACGGCGCTTTCCATTAAACCTCCTTATTTTGAGTGACACCAGGACAAGGTGGTGTTTCGGTTTAAGCCAGATTTCTTGCCTAAGGTTGTGTCTGCTTTTCACCTCAATCAGGGCATTGTCTTGCCTTCCTTGTGTCCTAATCCTGCTAATTCCAAGGAGAGGACTCTGCATTCTTTAGATGTGGTCAGGGTTCTTTCAGGAAGACTGATGCTCTTTTTGTTCTTCCTTCTGGTCCTAGGAAGGGTTTGCCTCCGGCTAAGTCCACTATCAGCAAGTGGATTCGTCAGGCGGTGGTACAAGCCTAGTCTGCTAAGGGGAAGGAACCTCCCTTCTGCCTTACTGCTATTGGTGCGTCTTGGGCTTTTCAGCACCAAGCTTCTGTTGAACAAGTTTGTAAGGCCGCAACTTGGTCTTCTGTTCATACTTTTTCCAAATTTTACAAGGACGCTGCTTTTGGCCGAAAAGTTCTGCAGGCGGCAGTGGTTTAAACTGCACGCTTTTGCTCTTTGGGGATCCCACCCTACCTTACGGACACTGCTTTTGGATGTCCCAGACGTAAGGAATTACTGGAACAGGACGTGCTGTATACTTGGAAAAATACAATTCTGTGAGTACTCACCTGTAGAATTTTTATAGTATACAGCACGTCCTGTTCCACCCCTTCCTTGTTATCATTTTTCCTGGTTACCTCTGTATGGTGATTGTTCAAGTTTATTTTGGGTTCTTATCCATTTTTTGATTCTCCCGGCTTCTTGTATAACTGCTTGTCAACACTGGAAATTGGTGGGAGGTACTTGGCTGTTTATGGGGCCAGGAGTGGTCACAAGTCTTTCTGCAGTTCAGCGCCACCTTGTGGCGGAATAACTCAGACGTAAGGAATTACTGGAACAGGACGTGCTTTATACTATAAAATCAATTCTACAGGTGAGTACTCACAGAATTGTATTTTCCCCTCCATGGTGGTGACCTATCTAGGTATGACACTGAATACTCGACTGGCACGAGTCTGTCTTCCAGTACAGAGGTGCACGGCTCTTCAGGAGGCCATGAGGTCGCTGCTGACAGGTGAACATTCCACGATCAGGCAGGGCATGTGTCTCCTTGGCCTGATGGTGTCTACCATAGAGGCAGTTCCGTATGCCCAGTTCTACTCCAGGCCTCTACAAATGCTGCTCCTATCGAAAATGTGCCGGACTGTGCAGACGTTGGACCGTCGCTTCATCTTGATGGACAATGCCCATCGATCCCTGCATTGGTGTCTGGACCAGCAGTCGCTGGCAGTGGGTTGGTCCTCCCTGTCAGTCCGGTGGGTCACTCTGACCACAGACACCAGTATGATGGGTTGGGGGGTTGTTCTGAACAACTAGACCATTACGGGTCTCTGGGACCAGCGGGAGTGTAGTCTTCCAATCAATGTGGAACTGATTCTGCTGTTCACAGGCATTGCTCTGCCCAGCTCTGGGGCCTTCCGGTCAGGGTATAGTCGGACAATACCCCAGCCTACATAAATCATCGGGTGGCGTACAGGAGTTGGCAGGCATTCCAGGAAGTGAGTCACATCATGGTGTGGGTGGAACTTCACATTCCATGTATCTCGGTGGTTCACATTCTGGGGGTGGAGAATCTGCAGGAAGATTATTTGAGCAGGGAGGAATGGTCCCTTCTACAGGGCTTTTTTCAAGCTCTGTGCAACAGGTGGGAAGTGCCAGAGTTGGACCTCTTTGCATTTCTGAACAATCGGAAGGTCCAGAGGTGCGAGACCCCCTGGCCATGGAGGTTTATGCATTGTCCATTCCCTGATCAGGATACAGCCTGCTCTATGCATTTCCGCCACTGCTGGGTCAAGTGTTAAAGAAGGTCGACTGCAAGCAAATTCATATCATCCCGATTGCCCCCCCAGATGGGTGTGTAACACACGCATTGCTACTAGTGATGCCCCGGCATGGAAGAGGATGAGGAAAGAAATTTACCGGTGAGTACACAAATTTCCCTTTTTTCCCCCTGTGGCAGCTCCCAGCTGATTCACTGCTCAGAAATCTCCCAGGTTCTGAGAATGATTCAGTGCTAGCAATCACAACAAAATTATTTTGGGCACTGGACCAACACTTTTTTTTGTGGACTTAGTCTCCTAGTCCACATACACACTCCCGCCACCCCCTTCGTCAGCTACAGCACCTGTTCCTTTAAAACTTTTATTCATAGCAATAGCAGTAAAGAGGAGGGGGTGCACTGGCACTGTAATAGGCTTGAGTGGCGCCAGACCGAACAGAAGCTCCTGTGAGGGAGAAAAGAGTATTTGTATTCCAATATATTTACAGACTATTTAGATAAATTGACCCTATTCCCAGAAAGGAAGTTTATATCATCACCTTCCAGCCCAGTGCCCAAATTCAGCCTGTGTTCCTTTTTTATTTTTTATTACAAAAGCATTTGCACAATATTCATAACAACACAAACTGCATGCAGTCAGCCATATTGCTCCCGGGCCGAGCAACCCTGTCACATGATGCTTCTCAGTTTCAGTACACACAGCTTGGCATTTGGGAGCACTTCAACCCTACTGCTATAATGTGACAGTTTAGTTGTAACTAAAGTAATTAGCATACGGCCGCCATCATACTGCAACCAGTGTTTTGATTAATATTAGACAAAGGCTTTAGTATATATAAAAAAAAGAAAACACAGGCTGCATTGGTGCACTGAGCTGGGGATAGAAGGTGATGACATAAACTTCCTTTCTGGCAATAAAGCAGAACAAAACCCAAGGCAGCAGGCCCTGAAATCTATATTCAGATAGGCTGGGGCAGGAGTACACAAGTAGCCTTGTCTTTTGTGTTGGGTTGTGCAGGAGTACACATGCCCCAATGTGATGTGCCTCTTCCCATTGAAGCCTATCAGAGCTGTTTGCCGTATGACATAGTCACGGCACACACCTCTGATTAGATGAGAGCCTGAGCATGGACCGGGAAGAGGTGAGTTCTTATGGATGAGCTGGAGGTTTCACACAGCGGGGCATCCCAATTGGGGATGCTCCCAGGGCATGAAACAAAACCCGTCAAAATCTCGGATTTTGTTCCACTTTAAAAAGGGCAGGAAGGATGTGTCGGTAACGCACTGGCTCCATGAGAAATGGAAGTTCTTTATAATCTGTCCAATAATCTTTTACCCTTCATGTGAAACTGCCCAGCAGACGTGGGAAGTGAGCAGTTCGGACACAGTATTTGTGCTTCAGGACCTTCACTTACTGGAATCTACACAAGAAACTCTACACAACATTTTCATAGCAAAAATGTACACTGTCCATTTGTTTCTCCATACTTCCGCAGAAATAAGCACATTGTTGTGGGTTGTTCTGAGCCACATGCCTAAAACCCGTACAGATTGACCATGGCTGCCATTGGTATGCCCCTCTGTGTGAAACCCCCTGGATTAGCAAAATATTCACCCTTCCAGGGGCTTCTATGGCTTTTTGTACTCAGCGCCCGGATACCTGCTTTCTCTTTGGCTGATCTCTCCAGCATCCAGCCATTCATATGGGTTGGAGGCCCCAGACTAGAGGAAACCAGAGGATCAGTGTAGGACCATTGGAAAGGTGAGTGTTTTTTCAAGTGATCGGGGGGTTTTACACAGTGGGGCATCCCCTATCTGGATGCCCCAGGGGAACTGAATGGCAAATAGGGTGGTTAACGGTGGGACGTTACTTTTTCCTGAGGCCTGGCCTATGACACTGACTGAAGTGTACTAAAAGGCCTAGATGAGGCTCCTGTAGGCATGTGTCACCTGTGGAAGTTGCATCTTAGTAACAATAGTTCACCTTGATACAATAGCTTTAAAGCAGATCAAAACTTTCTAAAATCACCCCCACCCAAGTACCGGCAGCGATGAATTGGGCTTGGCAGTGGCTCGATGGCATGACAACAGGGTGGAAAATTCCTCAATTATTCTTTGTTACAAGCTTGAAACCTAATGCAGATTTCAAAGGCTGAACACCATTAGTAGTTCAGAAGACTATCGCCATAAAAAAGCGGATGATATGATGACAATAGCGGGGCACGTTCACAGAAAAGCAAGAAGGTTTTTCAAAGCCTTTATGATTGCTCTGTGACATCTATCGGGCCCTTTTTATCCTGTATATGAGCTCTGAGCCAGAAATTATTTCTATAGTACTATCCTCTTACCTTTGTGCTTGCTCCATGGGATCCGGTTTTGGCTAAATTATCTTATGCCATTAAAAAGTTATAAATATAAAACGTTTATTTGTTTTCCTATTTCTTTTACCCTTGTACATCCGGGGACCCAGTTTCCTTGTGGGTTTCAGACTCTGCTTACCAGGGGGATGGTTATTAATTAAAGCCGTTCACCACTTTGCATCTTCTTAACCCCACATACAGAATGCAACTTTATCTTACTGAGGCTGAAATCTTTTACTGCCCTTTGTTTTTTCCTTCAACTTTTGGTTTCTTCCTATAAAGCAAGCTTTAGTGAGAAGGTGGTGCTGCGGCACAGAACTCCCTGTGGTGGACTAGCAATCCTGTGACTGAGTACACCTATAAACAGGAACCCTATTCTAGTCTTCACAGCTTCATTTGTGATATTTTCAGTATTTTTGTCCTTCTCTATTCATTGGAGCCAGGGCCATTTTAGTATAGACCTTCTTCCACTGTTGGTATAAATGCCTGCATTGGAACGTTTAGTGCTGGAATGCCTCTTCATTTCCACACATTCTGCTCCAAGGCTTTAGTAGTCAGTTCGTTTCCCCTCGCAAAGGGTTGTCCATTGACCAACACAGAAGCTTATATGGAAGCCAACAGGTTTCCTACCCTGGAAAAATTCAGTTGGTCCACCCTTGTACTATTGATTATGGCATCCATTCTGGCCATAATCCTCTGATAACAAGTTGCCCCTGATTCAGTGAACTACCATTCTGTGGGGTGCACATTTGGACAGTGTGATGATTGTGTCATATATCATTTATCAAAGCATCCCCAGGAGCGGTTCGTGGCACATATAACCCACAGGTGAAGAATTAAAGGAGCTGTATCCCCAAATGTATTTGAAAAAACTATTTTACAGGAAGCACACTAAAACTGTGTAACATGTTGTTATTAGTTATTTCATTGCATTTGTTAGACATTTTTATTTGGTACGGGCCAAATGTTGAAAAGTGCAAAAATAAAATTGATTCACCATTTTAGTTGTGTACTTTCTATGATTATGTACAGTGCCTTGAAAGAGTATCCATACCCCCTGAACATTTCCACATTTTTGAATGTTACAGCCACAAACTTAAACCGGACCTTCAGCATCATTTAATGAAAAGCCCAAAACTTTAAAAGACTATTCCCCAGCATCTACAATTAATATATTCCAAGTATGTCTCACACCCTGTTTCGGAAGTATTAATTACACGTGGGTTATAGCCAGTAGTGGTCGAACTTCTGCAGAGATGACTAGAAAAAAAGAAGCCCCTCCCAGTCCATAAATACCTGGGACCTCTGCAGACGGCGAAGCAAGTCAAGAAGATGGCTGTCTCTTTCCTTTGCAGGTAAGCCGGGTGTACACCAGCCACTTTGTTTTTTTCCTGTTGCCACCCAGACTATTTTCTTAATTTCCCCATGCCTCCCAGCCTTGGCTGTAGAGTCCGGGTGAAGATAGGGCACACCTAAGAGGTGTTTTTACAGGAGCCATGCTCCAATGCAAGGCCCCCACCAAGGGGTAAGCGGTCGTCAGGTTAGTGATCCTGACGTGGGATGCTCTGTCCATATCTATGCCATCACTACTTAGTATGTAGTTTCCGGCTTCCTCTCCATTACTCCCCGTTCCCGGATAGTTGGGGGGGGCTTACCCTCCATCTTGTCTTTAATCTTTTGTGTGCTGTTTTACTTCACGCACTGGCTACTGCCAGTGCGCGTGAGTGTGTGTTGTGTGTGATGGTGCTTTATTTTTTCACTTATACAGTGCCCTGTGTTCAGCGGCCAGCACGCCCTCCGCACTGACAGTGGCGGCTTGTGGCCGGCTCCGCAGTATTGCTGAGGAGCGCGGCTCGTTTCCCTCACTGAGGAGGGGGCGGGGCGCTCTTTTACGGCCCACCCCTCTCCTACGGCGTGTCTTTTCCCGGGTCGGGAGGGGGCGGGGCGGTGCGCGATCCGCGCTGGCCCGCCCTTCTTCCTGGTGCTGCTGTTAAATGGACGTCATTTCTGAGCGCAGGCTTCTGAAAAAAGGGGGTTCTCCCGGTCCTTTAGGTCCCTTGTTTCAAATTGGGGTTCCCTTTGTCATTGCCAAATCCTCCCACTAACGGACGCTAAGGGGCATCCCGGGTAGCTTTTAGCGTAATTCCCATTGATCATTGCGACTACCATAAAAAATCACCATATGGAGGCTTCCCAGGATACCGGGCTCGGGATCCCTTCAGGGCAACCCGGCAGTGTGTGGTCTGTGGGGTATCCCTTGTGGGAGACAATGTGCAAATTTGTGCACCATGTGCACAGCAGGCCATTGCACGGCAATCCGGACCCCGTGCGACCGGGTCGGCTCCGCTGGCCTCATCACCTACACCCCCACGCCTGGCTTTGACCCCAAGTGACGTCATTAGCGGGGAGTCGCAATCCGATGTCTGTGCTAGACTGGCCAACATTGAGAAGATGATTGCTAGCTCTGCGGCCAGGAAGGCCCCAGCTAAGAGACGGCATTTGGCGCCCGCTGCGCCGGCCTTTGTTTATGACGATTATGACTCTTTTGTTTGGTCTTATTATTCCCTGCTTGAGGAAGGGGAATTGTTTTCAGAATCTGAAGGCTCTGACGATCAGCAGTACCTGGATGCTGATGCCGGTACGGAGCGCGGGGATACCGTGGATACCCCCAGATTCCTGACCCGTTTGAGGTGCTTGCTATTTCCCCTTCTGCGGGGGCCCCTCTGCAACGGAGGGAATTTTTGGGAGTTTGGAGTTCCCGGATCAGAAACACGTTAACAATCTGATCCTTGAAGAATGGGATAAGCCTAGCCGGCTCCATGGTATCCCTCAGGGGTGGGATAGGAAGTATCCCTTCCCTGTTGATGTTGTCAAGCGTTGGTCGACACCCCCAGAGGTCGACGCTCCAGTACTGGGATTGTCCAGTACGTCGGTTGTGCATTTCCCGGATTCCACTACCTTGAAGGATAGTGAGGACCAACGTCTCGACCAAATGGCTTCGCATGCCTTGTGTATGTTCGGCCTTGCGCGCGGTTTGTGCCTCTGCTCTCACGGCCATGGCTACTAGAGCGTTAATCAGGGGCCTGTTGGATGGTTCCCAACTGAATCCTTCCAGTGACGAATTTACAGCATTGACGCATTGTGAGATGTTCATTGCATTGTCTTATCAGCCTTGGATGATACTATCCATATGTGTAGCAGGACCTCGGCATTGCTTGTTGCTATACGCCGATCGCTCTGGTTGCACCAATGGGCGGCCGATATCGCTGCAAAGGAGGCGCTCACAGGGCTACCCTTCGTGGGTCTGCGCCTGTTTGGTGATAAATTAGACTCGGTGGCGAAAGGAGGTGAGTTACCTCAGCGCAAAAAGTAGCGCCGGCCCTTTCGGGGTTCAGGCCCATTCAATCCCTCCTTTCGTGGTTCGCGGACGAGCAGGGGAATTTCCTTCCCTGCGTTCAGAGGAGATTCCTGGGGTAGGGGCAGAGGACGCGGCCGACCCAAGACTTCCTGGGGTACCAAACCCAAGCCCAGTCAGCAATGAGGGGGTGCCATCACTCTCACGGGTGGGGGGACGGCTGCGGCTCTTTGCCTAGGTCTGGACTCTGGCGGTCACAGACAACTGGATCCCGGAGGTGGTCTCCTCTGGGTACAAGCAGGAGTTCGCATACCGGCCTCCTCCCAGATTTCTCAGGTCTCGGGTTCCTGCGGACCCTTGGACCGCACAGGGACTTTTCCTGGCGGTGCAAAACCTTCGGGATATGGGGGTAGTTTCTACGGTTCCCCTCATAGGGAGAGGTCAGGGTTACTACTCCAACCTCTTTACGGTGCCCAAAAAGGATGGATCCATAAGGCACATTTTGGACTTTCTCAACCAGTTTCTCAACCGGTTCCTCAGAACCAAGAAATTTTGCATGGAGACTCTGCGGTCTACTCCCTTCGTCCGGGGGACTTTGACCTCAATAGACATCAAGGACGCTTACCTTCATGTGCCGGTCTTCCCGGGACACCAAAGGTTCCTCAGGTTCGTGGTAGACAACCAGCACTTCCAGGTGTGGCTCTTCCCTTCGGGCTGACTTCGTCGCCCAGGGTGTTCACCAAGGTTTTGGCGGGCGTGATGGCCCTTCTCAGAGTCCGGGGCATTCGTATCTTGCCTTACCTGGACGACCTTCTCATTACGTCATCCTCTCTCCACCAGGCGGAGCTGGACACCAGAGTGGTGGTGACGACGCTGGAAAGGTCCGGGTGGGTAATCGATTACCCCAAGTCCTCTCTATCCCCGTCAAGGGTGGATTCG
The DNA here is from genome assembly GCA_027917425.1 of Gastrophryne carolinensis. Classification (NCBI taxonomy): domain Eukaryota; kingdom Metazoa; phylum Chordata; class Amphibia; order Anura; family Microhylidae; genus Gastrophryne; species Gastrophryne carolinensis. The sequence continues at coordinate 211,175,807 of CM051235.1, forward strand.
TTCCTGGGCATGAAACTGGATACCATTCAGACCAGGGTGTTTCTACCCCAGCCGAAGGTGGATGTTCTTCAGGCTCTTATTTGTTTTCTTCTGTCCAGCCCTCGTCCGTCCATCAGGGAATGCATGAGGCTGGTAGGTTTGATGGTGGCTTGCTTCGTGGCAGTGCCATTTGCTCTGTTTCACATGAGACCCCTTCAGCTCCATCTTCTATCGGTTTGGGACAAATGTCCTCTGTCTCTGGATCAGACTTGTGCTCTGTCCCCTCTTGTCCAGCGGTCCTTACAGTGGTGGATGGACCAGAGGAATCTCCTGGGGGGCAGGTCCTTTCTTGCGCCCTGTTGGGAGACGGTCAACATGGATGCCAGTCTGTCAGGCTGGGGAGGCTTCTGGAGGGAACGTCAGTTCCAGGGGCTGTGGGGTCCTCAAGAGGGAGCTGAGGGCAGTTCGGTTGGCGCTGTCGCACCTGACACATCACCTTCAGGGCTTACCAGTTCAGGTTTGCTCCGACATTCGGACAGCGGTCGCTTACATTAATCACCTAGGAGGGACTCCCAGCCGGAGTGCCCTCCGGGAGGTGTCTATGATTCTTGCTTGGGCCGAGAGCAATGTTCCATGCATCTTGGCAGTCTACATTCCAGGGGTGGAGAACCTGGAAGCGGACTCTCTGAGCAGAGGGACCTCTCGCCGGGGGGAATGGTCCCTCAGCTACAAGGTATTTCTATCCCTCTGTCGCAGGTGGGTGAGTCCGGAGGTGGATCTGTTTGCCTCTCGTCACAATCACAAGCTTCCGGCATTTGTGTCTCTGTCCCAGGACCCTCTGGTTCTGGCAGTGGATGCCATGTCTCTGTCCTGGCGGGAGCTCGGTCTCCTGTATCTGTTTCCTCCCATTCCCATGGTGGGCAAGGTGGTACGCAAGTTGGCTCAAGAGGGTGTGCCAGCAATCCTGGTGGCCCCAAGGTGGCCAAGACAGGTGTGGTTCGCAGACATCGTCCGGCTGGCGGTCGATCAATTCAGGCTGCCTCTCGTTCCGGATCTGATCGCACAGGGTCAGCTTTGTTACCACAATCTACAAACGCTGGCTTTGTTGGCGTGGCTGCTGTAACCTTCATCCTAAAGGAAAAGGGTTTGGCTGAAGCCGTTGTCCAGACTCTTGTCAGGGCTAGGAAGAAATCTTCCTCTAATATCTACTACAGGACCTGGCGGACCTACATTGATTGGTGTCAGGCTAGGTCCTTTCCTTGTCGGGTGTTTTCCATTCCTCGGATTTTGGAGTTTCTTCAGCAGGGTCTGGACATGGGTTTTCAGCTTAGCACTCTTAAGGTGCATGTGTCCGCTCTGGAGGTTCATCCTTTGGTTAAGACCTTTTTTTCAGGGGGGTCACTCATGTGCGCCCTCCTCGCAAACCCATGTTCCCTGTTTGGGATTGGAATTTGGTGTTGTCTGCCCTCCAGGGTCCTCCTTTTGAACCAGTGCAGGATTCTGCTCTATCCATTTTCACCTTAAAATTTGCCTTTTTGGTGGCTATCACCTCTGTTCGACTTTCGTTTCGGAGTTGGCGGCTCTGTCCATTCAGGCCCCCTACTTTAAGAGACTTCAGGACAAGGTGGTTTTCTGCTTTAAACCAGACTTCCTGCCAAAGGTTGTCTCTGCCTTTCACCTCAATCAGGACATTGTGCTTCCTTCATTGTGTCTGAAACCTAGCAATGACAAGGAAAGGGCCTTGCACTCTCTGGACGTTGTTAGATGTGTAAAGTACTATCTGGTGGCTACTTCGCCATTCCGGAAGACGGACGCCAACTTTGGTCTCATCTGTGCATATGATTGCTGTGTCCCCTGGTTGGATTTTGTTGAGTACACAACTAATAGTTGTCCAGTGGACATTCTTCCACCTCATTTGTGGATCTCTACACTTACAATACTCCAGAGTGACCTCTTGGCTGCTTCCCCTTGTCTGGGCTGTCTGTTTAAGTGGGTGGCCATATCCAGGTTTGCAATTGTGTATTATTCCTGCCATTTATGGATGATGGACTGAACAGTGCTCTGTGAGATGTTTGGAGCTTGGCCTACTTTTCTATAACCTAACCCTACAATGCACAACTTTATCCCTGAGCTGTCTGGTGTGTTCCTTAGTTATAATGATGCTGAGGCTTCACAAACCAGCTGCACTGATACAGAGAATACATGACATACAGGTGGAATCTACTCATTAGAAGACTTCTGAAGACAATTAATCTCACTGGATTTTATTTAGGAGCATCAGAGTACAGGGGACTGAATACATATGTACGCCACACTTTACAGATTTTTTGCTTTTAAAATTTTGACAAGCATTTATCATTTTTTTAAACTCCACACATACTTGCTACTTTGCGTTGTTCTACCACATAAAAACAATGAAATTAAAGTTTATGACTGTAACTTCTAAAAATGTGGAAATGTTCAAGGAGTATTAATACTTTTTCAATTCATTGTAGCATAATTAACAGAAGGTCATCACACCCTTTGCAATAACCAAAAACATACGTAAATAAAAAACACGTCTAGGGTGCAAGTAGGGTTTCTCTCCATTACACCCCAGTATATTACCAAATTATCAAAAACTATTTGGAAAAATGCAAACCAATACAAATGCAAATACAAAGAGTGTTTTTTGAAAATATCCTAGGCATTATACACAAAGCACTATCCATATATGTGAATGAATTATTCTGAAAAAAGGATACAGTATGAGCATAAGCCATATGTTTGGTTCAGGCCTATTGGAGTAAGATATCACTGCTTCTATATATAGAAAGAAAATAGAATATATGCTTAACCGTAACTCTATAAAAATGCAGATAAACTATATACAGGGTAGCTCACTAGAGACAGCCTCCATAGAGACAAAATAGTGTTTGCACTCTAATGGGTTTAATGTACACAATTAGAGCAAAACTTAAGATAATGAAATGTCAATAAAGCAAATAGCTGGGCAGTATATATCACAAACAATAAAATATGACCACAACATCAGATTATAGAAATGTCAGATAAATAAAAAAAGTATATAGAGAGAGTACAGTAGAAAAATCAAGGATTACCACTTTTGTCAGAACAGAAATTCAAACAGAATTTGGGATGCTGTTATACTCCGTTTCCTCAGGGTAGCAACAGTAAATGCAAACTCGGCTGCCCCTTTTAAACTTGTCTAACCTGCTGGTCCCCCCAGATGGACATTGTGGCACACACTGCCGTGGTCACGTGACGCTAGCAGGCGCAGTGTGTCCTGGCCGGTAGCCAATCACCGGCTGGTTGGCAACTCTGATGTACCAATCAGGACAGGATCTGGGGGCATCAGCCCAGAGATGCCGATATCACGAGTCTAATTTGCATGCTCAAAAACATAGACAATGGCAGATACAGAAAAATTAGATGGTGGAGGGCGCTTTTATGCTGTCAAATACACCCTGGAGACCAGGATTTCTTCAAAAATCTATAGTCTATAAAAAAAAGACATTTATTAAATTAGTACATGATAAAAGAAGTGACCCAGATGGGACTCATAGACAATGTAAAAGGATTAATGATTGTAGATTGTCCACTAATCCCTGTTTTCTATATATTATGCATAAGTCCACAGGGATCCACAGAGACCATGAGAAGACCTATAGTCACTAGAACGAATTTCAAAATGTGCCACATTCCTCAATCAAATCTTCCAAACTAAGGTAATGGCCACTAGGTCCTTCCTATAGGAAACAGGGGATTTTTATCAAGGAGACTCGAGAGATTATGGGTGGGAGTGCAGCCTTTAAAATGGAACAAAACCCATCAACGGTCAGTTAGAGAATCTCAGAGATTCCAGGGCCGGCCACTGGCTTTCCAATCTGGATGCCATGCTGTTTAAAAACCCCTAAGGGCGGCAGTAATAACCCACCTTTCCGCACTCTTGCCATTTACAATGAGGATTGCACACTGCCACCCCATGCATTCCCAGCAGCGTCCCCTCCCATCCCCGCCATTCTGGGGCTATGGGGGATGCGGCCCATTGAAGGCAATCAGAGCACTTTGCCGAAGGCTGTAAATGCGGCAAAGGGCTCTGCTTGGATTAGAGCCCACAGATGTGCCGTTGGAGAGGTGAATTTTGCTGTACAAACGGGGGGGGGGGGGGAGGGGGGAGTTCATACAGCAGGGTTAAAGTGCAGAGGGTGAAAAATGGCATGGCAACAGTGGGTGACAAAATCTCAAGTAGGCTGGCAGCTAAAAGTACCTATGCTTGTTGGGTATTGTTCTGTTCAGGGGACCTTGCACTTTCAGATCTAGCTTGTTATTTCATGTTTGCATATTGATATTTTAGGAAAATCTGTTTTTTGTCCTTTTTAAAAAAAATCTTAGGGAAACCCTGGGTAACCAGTGAATTCCTTGGGGGGGGGGGGGGGAGATTTCAACTATAAAGGTAAAAACTGCAAGATGTGCATAGTAGTTGTATTTCTCCTGTTTCAGTTTGGGGTGTGTCCTGGGCAGGAAAGGGTGTCTACCGATAAATATGTGGTACTGTTGTAACCGGGAGGAATGGGGCTTTTACATGCAATATACTATTCTTAAAAAACGTACATTTTTTATTTTTAAAAAAGGTACAAAATATAAAATTTAACTTTTTTTTTTCACATATTTTAGCCCCAAAATATTGAGCAAGCACTGACAAAATTACAAACAAAATAGTTCATGTTATAAACAAATTCTGCTGAAAAAAAATATATAATGTGCCTGGAAATTAGTGCAAAAATCACAGTTGAACATGTATAGCTCAAAATAGTGAAAAATGGTCAGGCAACAGATTGTGACAGAAGGTAGGCTGGCAGCGAAAGAGTTAAAAGTTGTATTTGGATTTTTTTTTGTTATATTGAACGAAAACCCTCTCCCCCAACCCCATGCTCCCCACCAGAGTATCACAGGCATTGTGGATGACGCATGGTCCCTTGTTTTTTATTTTTTGTAGAGGCTTTTTTAACTGCTGTGGCCATGTCCATCTGGCGAATTTGAGATCACCAAGTAACTGATCTCTAAAGTCTAGTCTGCAGTGTGCTTCCATCCCCATCCTATCTAAATGGCTGGGCACGAGAGCATGGCTCAGCTCAGAGGTGCTGGGGATGCAGGTATGGACCACAAATATACTGTAGGAGCCTGGGAAAGATGAGTTATTTGGGATATCCTGGGGGTAGGCAAGCAGCAATTCCACACTGGTTTTTCATCCACTTTAAAGTTCTGTCACCAGGATTTTTTGCACTATGGAGGATCATTGAAGGAAGCTGTATTGACGCCGTGCACAGAGCAAAGTGACCATGCATTCAGCTGAACTGTGAGCACTTTTGAACACTTAATTGAACAAACCTGGAGTTTTTTAGACTCCAGGGCTGGCCGTGACAGTGATAGGTCCACTTTAAGTTTCTCCTACAAGTGCTTTCTTTTTAATGTTCCCCTGCCTTTTTTTTACTTCATTAATTTCTACAGCATGAATTCAGACTATTTGCCCTTTGTATTATTATTAGTGAATGCTGTTTTTCAGAGAAGTTTCATAGTAGGGTCATCACCCAGAAACCACATCTTCCTGTACACCATGACAGGGCTCTTGGGTGTGTCCGGGAAACAATGGCTGAGCTGTTGTCTATTTGTAGAGTTTCTAAATTTCTATAACCTATAGTAAAGTAGGCTAATAGGCACCCATTAGTTAGATCTAAGGTTCTAAAGTAAAGTAAACCACTTTTATTAGCTAAAACAATACATATATAGCAGGAAAGTGGATCACTTGTTTATCCTTAGAGTTCTGATATAAAATCACTTGTCCTGTGATGAATACTAGATTTAACTGCAGTGCCTAAGAGGGGCAGTCCAGGCAATGGCAATAAAAAGACTGCAAGGAGCTCACATGAAGCCTGTCCCATGCAGGGCCAAATTAAAGGAGTGCAAACCAGGGCTTGCACCCCAGGGCCCCCACTAGTTGGTGGGCCTCCACTACCTGTTAACAAGGGCAATGGTTGATCTAAAGTTACGTATGGGGGAGGCTCCACCACACTCTATCCTGGTCCCATGTTCCACTCTGCAGTGCATGATAGCTGCTGTAGTAGACCCTAAAGTGTGCCCTTTCCCTTCCCTTTCTATTTCTCCACTACCATGCACATGTGGTCACATGGCTGCCCCTGTTCCATGGCGCAGCCCGATAGGAGCAAGCCACAGTGGTCGCGATTGCCAGACCATCTCATGCTGGGAACACTGATGGACAGTATTGGATGTGAAGCGATGAAAAGGAAAGAAGGGGCAAACTTTGGAGCACAGCTACAGCACCTACAGCACACTGCAGGAAATAAAGGAGAGGCATATGTGACAGGCGCTGCCAAACTGAGCACAAGGGATGTCTGTAATTTTGGCTACAAACCCTCTGTAAGGCACCAATCTTATAAAAGGGGGATACATCTTTGACTCCTATTATCTAGACTGTTTGCTTAAAAACAAAACAATGTAAGGGCTTCTGACAGCTCGCTCGCTGCCACAGGATGGGGTCTTTTATACTGGCGAGTGAGCTAACATCATTTCACTCAGCTGGTACAAAATGCCCCTTCCTGCAGCGGGCGTAAGCAGAGAAACGGGTTTGATCAGTGGAACCCGGGTGAGGGGCAGATGGCACTTACCCCGACTTCTGCCAATCACTTCTGGCTGTCAGAGCAGTGATTGGCCGGCGTAGGATCAGCAGGTAAGCAGGAAAAATAACATAAAGTAAAGTAAAAAATGTTTTTTAAGTGTGTGTGTGTGTGTGTGACCAGCGTAGGATCAGCAATGGAAGGGGGTAAGTAGAAAAAATAAAGTAAAAAAAAATTGTTTTTAAGTGTGTGTGTGTTTTACATTTAACACATAAATAAATCCACCTGCACCATCAGTGGCTTAAATGGTGTACACCAGGTCATCCTGTAAATCACAGGGGGATGGGTATTCTGCATGTGTCTCCTCTACTTACCACTCTGCACTTGAAATTCCACCTTAAAAACGAACAGAGAGGCTGATTTCCTATCCGCCAATCCCATGGTGAATGTGTGGGTCATGCCCACATCCCCTGCTTACCTCTGGCTGATGCGCATACCCACCCCAGACCTTTCTGAAGAGGGTATGTGAGGGGGGGCCAATACCTTTAGCTTTATTCAGCTTTAGTAAGCTGCTTAGTAAAGCTGAATGGATTTCACATCACTGAGCAGAGGAGAGGCCACGCATGGTGAGCTGAGATTACACGACCATCAGTTTTACTCAGTGGGGCATCCCAAATTGGAGAGGGCAAACCCCAGGATTGTAAAAACCCTGGATGTTGTTCCTCTAGAAGTCCCCATTGTTGTACACAGCCGACACGATTGTAGCTTTCTTGCCCAATAAAAAGGTATAACAACATCTTGACTGAAAACAGGCTTTAATGTAATCCCCGGACCTGACCTGATATTACTGCCTCCATATATAAAGCTAATTCTTTAGCTAATTCTCCTCCATTGCAAAACCTCCCCAGGCAAGTTCTCACAAGCTTCCCAAATAAAGATTAATACCATTATAGCTTAATGCCAAATACAACTGGAATAACTTCTTTTATAGATACCCTTCAACAAAATCTGGAAAAATGCATATAAACCAATTTACAATGCTGTTCTAAAGCATTACACAACCGTGTCAAACATGCGCAGCACGCCGCGCGTTTCATCTTGCCCGAACAGTTATTTGATAAGTTTCACGAGCCATAAGAATACAATAAAATGATTTTGCTTGTCTTCTGTTTTCCAGTGAATCAGCAGCACATATATATCTGGCACAGCGTCATGCTTTCCCGAGAGCTGTCGGCTAGAAAACTATAGCTGTAAAATGCTCCCTTCTCCTCTGTAACTTACAATCAGTCTAGAGACAAGAAAAATGGGCTTTGGTCCTTTTTAAAGCAGAGCTAAAGTTATCTTGGCAACAGTGTGCCAAGATAGAACACTGCAGTACCGCACACTCCCCATTGGAGAAGATTCAGCTGCTGTATGGATAGCTTGCTGTTTCCTGTCCCTCGTCAGATAGAGCTTTGCTAGGAAAAGGTGAGTGTCTCTGTAATATGAGGGAACAGGTTAGGTTACCTTAATATGTAAAAAAAGAATGGCTCAGCTCACTCCTATGTAGATAATACCTCATTTAAAATTGAGTGATGATTGGGACCAGAGGACATTGTGGATCCTCACTTCCATTTAGTTCAGTTTAGTGTCCCTAATTTCACAAGGTCACCAAATGTTAACTTGGTCATTTGCGGGGAAATAGGCGCAAACACAACCTTAGATATGTGACCAAAACCAACCAAACATTTGAAATACATTTAGCCAAAGTCCCTGCCGATACTCCCTTCTTAGGGTGTAGAACTAGAAATTGATTTTTTTTTTGCTTTTTAAATCGTTCTGGAACAATCTCTGTAAGATGGCAGGGGATCATTACCACACATTACCACACACAATGGCAGTGAATAGAGGAGGCGGGGCTTTACAGCTAAAACAAGGGCTGTTATCTGAGATTAGAATAAAGCAGGAGTATTAAAAATTGTCAAAAGGTCCTCTTCATGAAGGGAACTCTGGGGATGCTAGTTAAAAATGTGGGTTTTTGTCCGCTTTAAGATCATGCCTGAGAATATCAGATCCAGTTTTCAGGCAACTAGCACATGCTCGTAAACACACAGGTACATGACCAGGTGCAAGAAATCTGTTGTCCAGCCTTTTCCAGGTATTCTTATTCTGTCCTCATTCCTTTAAACATAGAATCAGAAAAACTTTGGATTCTTTGATGCAGCACACCTTTTCCCCTTTTTTTATAGTATCACCGCTAAACACCAGTAGATCAGGATCACCTACCTGTTTTTGTTGCTTACTGGAGCCGGCGGGAATAGTATTCCCATTGTGCCAGACCCCCGGGGCGCTGCAGTGAAAACCGGAAGTGACGGGTTATTGCGTATGCACACAGTGTAGGGTATCACGGGCCACCATCTTGGTTAAGGGATACTACTTTTCCTCATCAATGACATCAGCGGTGAGGGACTGCGATGGACAGGAACTGTGAGGTTTTATTGCTCCCTTTAGATCGCTTGCTTCATTTGTCAGCTGCTTAATACAGTTTCTTTTCAGTTCTCAGAAAAAGCATCACAAGAAGTCTGCTCATGCCCAGCACTCCAGCTCGGGTTTGCTGCATCACAGGAAGGAGCAGCGCTCCCATTCCCGGGAGAAAAGATCAAGGTCCAGGTTGAGGAGGTCAAGGTCCAGGAAAAGTTCCGGGAGATAGAGGTCGTGCTTCTGATCTTATCGTCAGAGCCACCATTCTTGAACCAGAAGCCAAGCCAGGGATCCAATCTGCAGAAATTGTAGAGCTACCCTAAAAGACTTTGTGCTGAATGCCTAGGAGGGCTGGCTAGTGACACAGCTTCAGCAGACCAACTTGAGGCCATGCGGTCCATCGCCCATGCCTTCTGGTGTGCCTGAACAGGCTCAGGCCATCTGGTGTGGCCAGATGGAGGCTGACAGGGAATGCTCTAGTGTGACTGTGATCAGGGAGGTTCTGCAATGGCAAGATCAAGAGGAGGAGACAGTGGAAGCCAAGTTCTATCCTCAGTTAAGTAGAACATCTCTAACTTATCCCATGTACAAGGAAATAAAATGCATATTTGAACAGGAGTGGGGGTAGACAGAGAAAAAACTGTTGCCTCTACACTTTATGACAATAAATAACAAACACAAATAAGCATTTGTGTCATACTGAAACATAGAGGAACAGGGGGCAGGGCATATGTAGGAAGAGGAGCTAATGGGGAACCCGAAACGTAGGGAGGAAAAAAAGAAGGGAAAGTAAAACATCATTAAGGTAGAAATAGACCAGAATTGTAGATAGAAGAGATAAGACTAGAGAGCGAGCAATAAAAGATTTGAAAAGAAAAGTCGAGAAGTAAAGCCAGGAGCATAGAAAAACAGCGGAATGGGCCAAGAGAAACAGTAGGAAGAGAGCAATGAGAACAAAGAAAAGGGTGAAATGAAACAAGAAAAAAGAGAAAGGAAAGAAAAAGAAAAGAAAGAAAGCAAGAAGAAAAGAAACAGAGGCCAAGGGACCAGAAATGCAATCAAGTAAAGGGGCACAGATTAAAAAAGACCACAAGAGAGAGGGAAAGAATAGGAGAAGAAAACATAGACAAACAGATAAAAGAAGAAGAGACTGAGAGGGAAAAACGGAGACATAAAAGCAGGGAGAGCAAGGACTAAATGAAAGCCAAAGAAAGAGAATAGAGATTATGAATGCGTTCATCTAAGAAATGAGTGAACCCAAATGCAATATTGAGGCCTCTGAGTGCTACTGTGTCCAGCGTATGGATCCAGAAAGCCTCTCTCTGTAATAGGAGGTGATTTCTATCATCTCCCCTATTAGGTCTTGTCATGTCCCATGACGTGTGTTTCATTTTACCCAGGGTAACTGCTCGATATAGTGCTTATCTACATAGGCTGAGCAGTGTGCCTTTAATTGCTTTTGTCTCTTCCTGGCTCCCTTAGTCTAGCTGTGATGCAAGTAGCTCCTCCGTTCTTCCCCTCTCCCTTCAGCCATTTCTAGTTTTGCATCCAAGCAGTGCACACCTGCTGCTCCCTCCTGCAGTCTACAGTCTTTTTACCTGCTGCTGTTATGGGTTTACATCAAAAGTTTCCTGCTGTATTGAATGTACATTTCAAGATTCCTGCTGTAAGAAGTGTTTATTGCAAGATTCTGTACTGAAATAAAGCTTCTGAAACGTATCTACGTATTTTCATGACAAGCCGAGTAAGCTATCTGCCAAGCCTTATGGAGTAAGAATACATCCGTCACAGACACACACACATGGACAAGGTGAAGCTGTCTTCAGGATTCACATTAATGCCATCTGGTGAGTCAGAATAGGCCTTGGTACCTGGTTGATCACCATGCCCCTTAGCTCATGAACATGATGACCCAGTTTTACAAAATGTACCACCACTGGCTTTTCTTGATCCGGGGGAATCCCTTGTGTCTGTTTCTCCAGACTCATTTTAATATCGCTTCAATGTTGTTGGAACCTCATCTTGAGGGGACAGATGGTTTTTCCAATATACGCCAGTACACACAGGCATTTTAGTATATATATATATATATATATATATATATATATATATACACACACAAGTCAGTGGTACACATATAGTATCCAGAAGTGGTAAACATTTTTCCTGTACATGGGTTATTCAATATAACCATTGCACCCATTACAGCGATAACAACCTTTTTTATCTGAGAATGTTAAGGCAGTATTTTGTACTTCTCCGCTAGATCGGCCCTGACCAATGTCTCTAAGGTTCTTGCTTCTTTGATAGACTTGCATTGGTCCTTTTCTCACCATTGTGCAGTGTTTTTATTTGCCTGTTATATTTGCTTTTGCCTCAGCATCGATTGATTGTAAGTTTGTACAAATGGCACAGTCTCTCTGGATTTTTTGTCCCTTGCTCGGTCTATTGCTCTTTTCATAATCTGATCTGGGAAAGCCCCTCTCATGGAATTTCTTGATCATCATCTGCAATTGTGATTCCCTTTCTGTGGGATCTTAACAGATCCTAAGGACCCATAAGAACTGAAAAATCGGGAGATTCTCCTTGCCAGGGAAAACGTGGGTCAGCTTTAAGCTTGAGGTTAATCAAGGCAAGAAAAATGCAAATAAACATTAAAATCTGAGAAGGCTGAACGGAACAAGCATGGTCCTCAATTAGATAACTAAACTGGGGCCTCCAAACTTACCGTCCACCACTTAAAGTGTGCAAGTCTGTTATATTTGGCTCTTCCAACTATTAGCCATTCTGGCTACCCGGAAGTCAGGATAGGATAAGTATACAATTTTTTTCCTAGAAATACACTATTTAGATTCATAAAGTTTTCATTTCTACATGAAAGTGAGAAACATTTCAGAATGGATTTCTAAATATGTATGTTGCTCAATATCATGTATCTTTACGCTATCACCCGTACTACAGAAATAACAGATCAGTTCCTGGGCGTAACTTGTTGTCTTATTACATGAACATTATACACGCATAAATATTGCTCATCTGTGGGTGACTAACCTCGCCCTGTACTGACAATTCTGTAACTATGGCTGTTGTGATAATACTAGGCTCCAGCTTTCTAAGCAACATGTCGAGGGTGCTACTAACACTTTTACATTTTAAATAAAGGTACTTATCTCTTGGCCAGTCTGGTGCTCAGAAACCTCCCACCGTACCCCAGAATTCCTAGGGCGCATAAACCATAGCTTTCTGTATGTCGTGGCTAAAGATGAGCGAACTGATTCACCGGTCACTCACCATTTATTTATTTTTTTACATTTGGGTTTACAGACCCTTTAAATTGCAATGTTTAAAAATAAAAATCCAACTCCCATTCTGCCCTTACCCCATTATTAATAACCTAAAAGTATAACCAGGCCAGCGGTGGTTGGGTGACAATCCCAAAACAAAGTGCCACAAAAGACAAGAGATGACCCCTGGGAAGAGGAGAGGATTGAAGACATGAACCAGGTGAGTATCTTTTGGTTAACAGGGTTAGTGGGAATGGGAGGGGCATGTTACATTTTATAGTATATAATCACTTTAAAGAGATGGGTGAACGTGGAATGTTTAATGATACAAAGTGTGAAGAGCACTATAGGGGCTGGGGGCAGTCGTGGAATAGAGGTAAGGAAGGGCCCTTGTGAGCAGATTGATTCTTGGCTGAAGTGCTCTTGAGCAAGGAATCTAACCCCCCCCCCCTCTACCAGGGCACCATTGTTAGGACAGCATTCCACATGTGAGCAATCATACAATTATACCATACATGTGAAAAAAATCTGAAGCAGATCTAAACCCTATTTGGCAGATGTGTGCCAGGGAGAGCTCGTGTATACAGGTTCACCAAACTAATCTAACCTACACCTTGCATCATCAGTGAGCACTGCATTAGAGATACTGACCTTTTACTATTGGAGCTCCATCTGATAGGGACAGGAAACAGCTGCACATATATGTTGTAGATGCACCTCCAATAGATATGCAACACTGCAGTTCTTTGCAAGTCTGTACCAGGGAGGGCTCTGGTTCACAGGGACACTAATCTAACCTACATCTGAGCTGTATCTAATGGGTGCCAGGGAACAATTTCCTGCTGTCCTGTCATACAGAGGTCCATGAGAGAGCGGTGAGTATCTCCTAAATTCAAGGCACACAGGCAGGAGTAAATGGGATCAGGTCCTTGCTGATCTGAGTTATTGGCTATATTTGATTTGCAGGTAAAGTGGATATATGCCCAGTCCCATCTGTCCCATCAATGCCAGCATGCAGCCACACTGTGACAACCACATGAGGGTGGCAATCCAACAATGACTGGACTCCAAGAGCTAGTGGATATGTGCCTGGAGATGGCCTGGGACTGCCAATGGGGTCACAGACATAGCATTGTCCATAACCCTTCACCACTATTTACCATTAGGTGTTAAGCGTATGTATATTGTCATCATCACCTTGAAGACCCATGAGCAGAATTACATATTTAGGGCACAGATAACCTTAAAAAGTCAACTCACAACCTAAACTAGACCATCAGTCATCTGTGCCTCATTTCTTTAGTTTGGGAACAAGTATAAGCACGTGACCCATCTGGAATATCATTCTATTGTCCTCCGGACCAACAGCCTTGCACATTTGGAAAAAACTCTGTCCCCCCATCTGCATGCATATGATACTGAATCATTGTCAGCACTTACATTTTCTCTTGCACCCACTCAAAGCTGAAACGCAGCCTCACAGATTTTATCCTGGTAGCAGCCATTCTGGAGTTTCCTTTCCCAGCCTCCCAGTCAAACTGCTGCCATGCTGACATAACCCCACAATGCACAGCAGCAGGAAACTGTCTCTTTGCAGACAGCCTGCAAATCCATGAGACACCATTTTGGTTTTAAAATTGACCACAGCAGAAGTTACAAAAAGGTAAATGCATTTTGTATGTGCAGCAATTTGAATTGCCCTGGGGAAGGATGCATATGAGCACTGTTCCTTGTAAGGTTGCAGGTCTGGTTTAAGCTTCTTGATCTGACACCCTTCCAGCTCTAGTGCGTCCTGGCATTGGCACACCATGCTCATCCCTGCCTTCACAAGGTGGGAGATTTTTCTAGCAATAAAAGTGTTTTCAAGCTTGATGCTGTTTCACCAATTACCCAGCAAGAGACATTAGGAAAATTTTACTTGTTATAAATATGTAAGGAGGTTTTTGGGGGTGACCAAAATGCAATCATCCCACCTCACCTATATATTTCCTAGAAATGTTCCTTGCATCCCTTACAATATGCGCACCCACCAACCTACACAATATGAAATGCGGTGAGCAGAAATCTATATAAGGGAGACGCTGTGAGATGTCTGGAATTTAGAAGGAATAGATTAAGTTTCATTATGGTCAATGTCTACTCTACAGGTCTTGTGATAACTTTTTTTCCAGGAATTCTGGAATGTCTCCAGCTCACGGAATGTATTATATAAAGGCGCCAGGGAAAGGATAAGTATAGCAGAGCGGCTTGTCATTCCAGGATTTATAGTGGAATAAACCTTTATCCTATCTATAATGTAGAACAGTAAATCAGATGTGATGTAATGTCACAGAATATCTCCACAGAGGAACAACATTGCAGTGGCTTTGGGTGTATGTCGGAGCATTGTACATAGCAATTTGGGTTAAAAAAAAGAAAGGTCCATCATGTTCTGACACTGCTCCCGTTTGTCAGCCCCTCCACTGGTTGCCAGCGCCAATATCTTAGGGAATTAGGTTTAAAATTTCTAACCTTAAAGGCAATTTTTAGCCTAAAATACAAAAAAACACTATACTCACCATGTGTCTCCCGCAGACTGTCAGCTGTAGATCTTACCTGATCTTAGCAGGATCCATGGCCCACGCGCTTCTTTTCCTGGGCCTTCACACGCCTTTTCCATTGCAGTGAATGGAGGGGGCGTGGCAGCTCCCAGTGACGCAGCCAAGGAGGGAAGACCCAGAAAGAGATGAGATCGGGCGCGCAGTGCAGGCCATGGATCCAGCTATCAGGTAAGATCTGCAGCACCGGAGTATCACTGACAGTCTGTGTGGGACACATGGTGAGTATAAAGTTTTATTTTAGGCTGAAAATGTTCATAAAACCAGAATTCCAGTAAATCGCTAACCCCTCCCCCCTTCCACCCTCTCCTGGAGCTGAGGCAGGATGTAGGTACGAGCAATTCTATTGTCCAATGCTAGACAGCCATCAATCGGCTTTGTCCACATGTACACCATGCATTGTGATTGAACATGCCTTGGCACACCCCCTCATTGCAATGAATAGAGTAGATGTGTTGGGGTATAACAAGGGCCCACGGATGGTGCCATGCAAGGCCACCGTAGCTGTTGGAATCTCTGGATCCCCGGCCTTGGTAAGTCAAAGAAGCCAGGGCTGGATGGAGGAGCTGCACAGGCATACTGACCTACATGGAGGAGGTGCGGGGGTGAGGCAGGTGAGAAAAGGCTTGTTTTTGGTTTAGCCTGGACATTACCCCTAAACCGGACCTTCACCATGATTTATTGAAAAGCCCAAACCCTTAAAAAACGATTCCCCAGCATATAAAATTAATACATTTTAAGTTTTTAGTCACTTACTTATTATTCTTTCCCCCACTGGGCTGCAACTCTGTTAAGGACTTTAGGATACGGGCGCCGCCATCTTGACTCAGAAGCATCACACTTACTGTGGAGAGGAGAGTGGGATAAAGTACAGGGGGGCGGGTTATAGCTGTGCTTTGCTTAGACAAAGCAGAGCTGGGGTCAAGAAAAGGACAGCAATCCCAGAATGCAGAGCAGCACAGTCAGAAGGCACTTCCTGTTTGCAGGCTGCCTGATGTTCCATAAGCTGCCATCTTGGATGTTTAAAGGCTCATAACATGCAGTAGATGCAGGTAGGATGATTTTTAATGTGAGCAATCTGTATGTACAGGGTGTGGGAAACATATAAGATAAACTCTTATTCAGGGTGAAGGACCGCTTTAACCTACAAATCCCTCTGAAACCAGGCTCCTTCCTACATTTTTTTGTTTATCTAAAAATAACAACCCAGACGCAGACATGACCTCTTCCTGTGCTCCTCCAACTCTCACCATCAGGGCGTCACATATGTTGTCCCACTCCTCTGGAATACTCTCCCCTATACAATTCACCACTCTCTAACCTGCCAAAGCTCCAAGAATGTCCTCAAAACTCACCTCTACCCATAAATATGAGCCTACGGTCTGACCTGAGCCCCCACCCTCCCTTTAGAGCACTTGCCACCATGCTTAGTACATGCGATTTGTGACCTCCTGTACTATCCCTCTCTACTCTTTTCCTTGATAAGCTCACAAGGGCAGGGGCCTCATTCTTAATAACCTACTGTATCAATGTGTATTTGCTACATCTCTGTCACATCTGACTCAAAATATCCTGTGTACTAAGTATATTACTCATTTTACCCTGTCTGTAATTTCTATTTTGTACAGTGCTTCAGAAGATGATGACACGCTATTAAAGCGGACCCACATTTTTAACTAGCATCTCCCGAATTGCTCCCTCCGCCCCCCCCCCATGAAGAGCACATGTTTTAGCTGCAAAGCTCCGCCTCCTCAATTCATTGCCAATGTTGTGTGTGGCAATGATGACATTGCCATACCTGTGAAATGACTGATCAGCTGACATCTTGCACCAAGAACCAGAAAAAAAAACGTGTTCCAGAATGATGCAAAAAATGAAAATGTATTTCACAAGTTTGGTGGGTTTTGGTCAGCTTAAACAAACACTAATGATAATCTATGGGAGAGGCAGGCAGATCAGATCTCTGGCCGATGAGTCCTTGGCTGTCTTGGATTGTAACAAAGTTAATCTAGTTGTCTAAATTCTTCAAGCAATTTTGCTCAGACTTCCCCCTATGGGCCAGTTTTTATCTGAGAATAAAATGGAAGAGGCAGACAACTCATTTGCTATTAACCTGGGCTATCAAGATGGTTGGAAATGATTGAAGTCATCTATGCCTAGGGCCTGTTGATCAAATCACAGATAAGCTATCAGAACTGCTAGGTCCCCTATAGCATGCTATAGACCTCCACAAATAGGGAAAATAAAGGAGGAGGGATCCACTGTGAAGATCACTGATCAATATGTCTCCAACTGACATCAACCCAGAGTTTGATAAGACCACACGGCCTACTATAGCCTTATACCCACACTCCTACCCCTATACTACCCCTATATCCCACCCACTATACCCCCACATCCATTGGCCTATACCTGAACACTCACCCCGACCCCTATTCTGCCATCTATGCCCACCAGCTAATATTCCCTTATTGCTTTGGCAATAAGGGAAGCATAGCTTGTTCAGATTTAGTTGAAAGCCTTATGACCTCAGCAGGACACTCAGTGGAAGAAATGAAGGTGATCTCCTTTTAAAACGCAGAGCAAGAGAGGAGGGGATGGGAATACAAGCGAATGCAAAAATTGCATATGGTACAATGTTATCACTCGGCACCACACAGCTAAGCAGCGCTGCCAACCGCATCCCCCACCCACCTTGCAGCCATGGCATGCCCGCCCCACCCATCTAGAAAGGCCAGACACAGGCATGCGTGCGGCTAGTGGTGATCGGGGATGCAGCCGGTGCACGGTGAAGTGAGGGAAAGTTCCCACAGAGGGGCATCCCTCCCAAATGGTGGAACTCAGATGGCCCTGGCTTTTAGACTTTAGAGCAGGGCCTACAATGTTCCTCTTTAAAGACACACTAAAGTTGCCAAGGCTGCTAACATGACAGCAGCCAATTCACAAATCCAATTGATCCCCCATAGTCACAAGCAGCAGTGAAGTATCTGCCACCAGCAATAGAACTGTCCGGGTCTGAGATCACCTCCGTCAGACATGTTGGCTTCTTCCAGATCGCTGACTTTTCGCCAACAATTTTTTTCAGTACAAAAAATAACAGTAGCTTTAGCAATGCCCAAATATAGGCGCTATCATCTGCCTGCAGACATAGCCGAGCTGTTACAGAGCCACTGCGTCCCCCCGCGCTTGCGCATTGCTCATGGGCCTGCCGGCCACCTTTGTCACACACACCATTAACTCTTCTCTCAGGCTTTTGTATATATATGACGTCAATGACTTTTACTGCGCCTAAGCTGTGTTAGTGAAATGTCTGCCACTGAGCTGGCCTCCGCAGCCCATGGAGAAAAAAGCCTTAAAGTGGACCAACACCCACCCCTGATCGGCCCGGGAATCTATAAGATTCCCGGGCCGATCAGCTCCCTCCCCGCGGGGCATCCGAAATCGGGATGCCCCCCTGTGTGAAACTCCCCAGAAAGCCACTTAAAACTTAACTTATCGGCGACGGACAAGCGACGGATCGGGGTGCCCCGCGGAAGTGGACCAACACCCAGGATAGTGAAAATCCTGGGTGTTGGTCCACTTTAAAACTTTAAAGAGGAACAAAACCCACCCTGGAGTCTATGAGACTCCAGGGCAGGCATACTCGCTCCCCCCGAGGCACCCTGATCGGGGATGCCCCGCTGTGTGAAACCCCCCAGGCCACCCAAAAACTCACCTTCGTTCCCGGTCCAATGGCACATGCGCGAGCAATCCCCGCTATCCCCTTAGTAGGGCACGTGCCCGCGAAAGGCATTTGTGAATGGCCAATGCAGACCCGCTCCCTGTTAAAGGTTAGCAGGGGATGCGGCCGCCAGCTCGCTCGGATCCGCTCGCATTAGATGAGCTCCTGGACGAAGGGGCCGGAGCGGAGGACTGGAAAGAGGTGAATTCGTTCAGGCAACCTGGGAGGTTTCACACATCGGGACACAATCGATAGAGGTACCCCGGGGGCGAGGACCAAAACCCAGAAAATTCAAAATACTGGTTTATGGTCCACTTTAATGTCTGTACAATGTAATCCTCCCCCCCTCCTTTGAGTGTGTCATTGTCATGGCCGGGGTGGCACAGCCGTGTGTCATGAACAGGGCCCAGGCCAGAAATGTTCTTTCATGACATCCAGCAAAGCATCAGCTGCCATTAAAGCAGACCTAAAGTCTGTACCCTCCCCATCCTTCTTTTACTCTGAGCCTGACTTTGGAGGAGGGGGGGGGGGTAGCAGATCTTCCCTCTTCCACTCACATTTGTTCGCCTTAGGGATATTAAAAATATAAAAGCGTTCACCTGGTTCTGGCATTCGTTGTCTAATACTGTTGGAACTCCAAGCTGCAATCGCGGTGTTTGCCCACCAACCACAGTGGAAGTGACTGGGTGACAAGACTGTCACTCATGGACTTCAGCAGCCCTCTAAAGAAGGACTGGTAGCATGCCAAGTGAGTGAAAGCCGAACAAAACCCAACAGGCCTGTCCCCACTGGCCTTCCCAAATCGGCAGGCCCATAGTTTGAACCCCCAGTTTGCCAGTAACAGCTTACCCTGCCTTGGTCCAGCAGCTCATGTGCGGCCTCTCGTCTAATCACTCTGGTGTTACGCCATGGAGAGCGAGAGGAACTGCATTCCCAGCATCTTTGGCCTGTGCGCCCGCTCCCATCCCAGCCATTCAGATAGGCCCGGACGGGCGTGTGTGAGCTGCTGGGGAAGTGGTTGCCAAATGACATAGGCATGGCAAACAGCTCTGACTAGACAAGAGCCTGCGCCGCTGGACTGGGAAAAGGTGAGCTATTACCAGTGAACTGGGGGTCTCACACACAGGGGCATACCAAATCAGGATGCCACAGGGTAAGGGAACAAAACCTCAGATTCCTGTGAAAATGAGAGCACAATATTTTCTACACTGAAAAAAGAAAATAAAAAGGAGTAAAAAAGATGAAATGTAGCTAAATAGAGACATGTAATAATACAATTATAATAACAATAACAAATAATAAAATACACATGTACACTGAATTAGCTACATTACAAGCGTATTCTATTAACATATTTCACTGATGAATTAAAGGAGCACTAACACAAATAATTGTCTAATAATAAAATATAAACCAGAAAACAAGAGGAGGGGTTACTTATACACTGAGGATTGGAATAATTCCAGTCAAGCTTGTTTTTTTTTTTTTTTTTTTTTTTTTTTAATGGAAGGAAGGATTCAAGCTAACCATTCTGCTTTTACAGGGGGGATCTGATTAACTCAAATGGCCTGTCCCCTGAGTTATCCTTGAAAAACTGCAGATTGATTGCAATTCTACTGATGTAAGTAGATGTGTTTACCCATCATGCAATGCTCTGGGTATATATTTAAAGGAGCACTTGCATGAAAAAAATGGCCCAATGATAAAAATCCATATAAATATGTTGGATGGCGGGAGGATGGGTCACTTATACTCCTGGAATCAAGAATTATCCATCCAGGCTTGTTTTTTTTTTATTTTAATGGAAGGGAGAGGAAATTAGGGGTGACTGGCTCTGTCACTCCTGATAAACTAAACCTGTCACCCGTGGATTTTATTCCTATCATAAGAGAATAAACCACAAGCTTGGTGAAAGTTTTATTCAGTTTGGGTGAATATAACAATTCCCTCCTCTTATTAGCCAATGGGTTTATATAGATGTTTAATATTACATCATCTCACTATAGTGCTCCTTTCATGTTGTTAATGCTGCTGTTTTGCACAGGCTGGATCAGGAGACAGCACTGGAATGGAGCAGATCACCTCTGTTTAATAATAATGTGTAATAATACACTCAGAAACAGTTGGAGTATATGGGTGGTTTCACACCAGCGCCATTGCAGATCGCTTACGCTTTCAGACGCGTGACCTGCAATTGGCAGAGGCAAGTGATGCCAGCCATGCATGCACTGTGTGCTTGGGGGAAAGGGAAGAATATTGAGTGACCTGGGGGGTTGCACACAGCGTGCGTAAGCCTGCCCTGGAGTCTTATAGATAGGCACAACAACAGCTTCATAAGTAAAGGATGAATTTAGTCTGATGTGCAAGAGCTTGCCTAGACCTCAACCCCACTCAACCCCTTTGCATTGTACTGGAATAAAGCATTTCAAGTAGACCAAAACTCATGTACCCAGTCTCAAATATTTCAGGGCCGAGCTACAGCTTGCCCATGGGGAATCCTGACTTGGGATACCCTGCTGTGTCAAACGCCATGGTTCACCACTGTGTTCCCATGGTGCATGTGCAGGCCTTTGTTGGCTTCTCCATCCATTGCACACACCCTGCCGGGCATATCTGAATAGCAGAAGGCCGGAGGAGGGATGGCAGAAGGAGGGTCTAGCTGAAGGGAGAGGCCAGCGGGAGGCATCCCACAATCCTTTAAACCGGACCTTCAGCGTGATTTAATGAAAAGCCCAAACTCTTAAAAAACAGTTCCCCAGCATCTAAAATTAATATATTTTATGTTTTTAGTCACTTACTTATTATTCTTTCCACCACTGGGCTGCAACTCTGTTCAGGACTTTAGGATACGGGCGCCGCCATCTTGACTCAGAAGCATCACACTTACTGAGCAGAGGTGAGTGGGATAAGGTACAGGGGGGCAGGTTATAGCTGTGCTTTGCCCAGACAGAGCAGAGATGGGGTCAGGAAAAGGTCAGCAATCCCAGAATGCAGAGCGACACAGTCAGGAGGCACTTCCTGTTTGCAGGCTGCCTGATACGATGGCGGCTTCCATAAGCCGCCATCTTGGATGTTTCAAGGCTCATAACATGCAGTAGATGCAGGTAGGATGATTTTTAATGTGAGCAATCTGTATGTACAGGGTGTGGGAAACATATAAGATAGACTCTTATTCAGAGTGAAGGTCCACTTTAATTCAGAATTGCCAGGCATGAATATGCACAGCAGTGATTTCTCATTGGAGAAGAGGCGTGAATCGAGGTGAGCGATTGGGCGAACCAGGGAGTTTCACATACTGGGGCACTTGTAAAGCAGACTAAAGCTCAGGTGAGTGAAAATACTGGGTTTTGGTCCACTTTAAGTTGGAGCCCATCATCCAATAAAAGTACCACTGTGCCTCTTTAGTCAGAATGGAATAGTGGAGGTTCATAAAGCCAAGCCAAGCACTCTGGGTGTGGCAGTGGTGCGTCCAGTGTAAGTGTAAGTAACAGAGACAACATCCGCCACACCTACTATATATACTGTACTATATATACTGTACTATATATATACACTGTACTATATATATATACACTGTACTATATATACTGTACTATATATACTGTACTATATATACTGTACTATATATATACTGTACTATATATACTGTACTATATATACTGTACTATATATATACTGTACTATATATACTGTACTATATATACTGTACTATATATATACTGTACTATATATACTGTACTATATATATACTGTACTATATATACTGTACTATATATACTGTACTATATATATATATATATACTGTACTATATATACTGTACTATATATACTGTACTATATATATACTGTACTATATATACTGTACTATATATATACTGTACTATATATACTGTACTATATATACTGTACTATATATATACTGTACTATATATACTGTACTATATATACACTGTACTATATATACTGTACTATATATATATACTGTACTATATATACTGTACTATATATACTGTACTATATATACTGTACACATACAAGCCATCACTATTCTACTGGATCTGCTCAGCTGCTTTTCATATTAAATCTAGAGAACAGCTCATTGTTCTCCCCGACTTAAAGCCCAACTCCAGCCAAATGTTTTATTTTAGTTGGGAGGAGTAGAGCCAATGTAGTGTCTCTTTTGCATAGTGGCTGAAATCAGACCACATCTCTACCACACATTTACCCGTAGTGCAAACATAAAGGTAAGAGAACGAAAGTACATTTTATTATAGAGTTTAAATGCAGAATGTTCAATGGTGTTTCAATGACAACTATAATTAAACACCCCTAAAATGAAATGCTATTATATAATCTGTTATGGAATAAATCACTTTATAAAAATAACATTCCCTCGTCTGTCCTTTTTTGTCAATGCCAGGTCAGCAGATGAAAGGGGGCAGTCTGCTCTAAAAACGTTCCTGCGCAGTGCTGTGTCTTCAGACATACAAAGCAAAATTCCCACAAAGTTTCAATTTGGTGCCTGTCATTTCCTAAACACTGGCCACAACTAGGTTTGTGCTTGAGGAAGGTTTTGTTTGTCTCAATACATAGCACTGTGCTTGAAAGCTTTGTGGGCATACCCATGTTGCCCCCTCCTACTGTCAGGCTGCTCAGCCCTGTCATTTTCTGCTGATTCGACACTTTTCCAAACTTCAAGTGGGAAGAAAATAGAGAGAGGAAGATATTTTTCTATAGCATTTCATTTTCACCAGTCCTTGAACTAAACTGCCTGTGTCTAATATTCCAACAGGAAGTTAATCTACATCTCCTAGTTCCATGATGCCATTGTTGGTGGCATAGGACATTCAGAGAACCACTTCCAAAGCTGCCTCCATGTCAAAGGAACTCGCAATCTCATGTTCTCACCACAGCCATGCTCACACACTCCATATTCCATATGAATGTTCAGCCAGCCAATGAAATTCTGTTATTAGGGGCATGTAACACATGTTAGGATATGTGTGCTGTGTAATGACCAATAAGCCAATGGCTACTTCTATACCAGCGCAACTCCAGGCAGATCACGGCCTGCTGTGAAAGTGCTGCCCATAGCAACAGAAGGACCCGTCACATATGTGCGGGTGATCGTTAGGCTAAATATAATGAGTTAAAGTGGACCAAAAGCCACAGCGATCGGCCCCAAAAATCTAATCCTGGCCCGATTGATTCCTTCCCCCCGGGGCATCCAAAATTGGGATGCCCGCTGTGTGAAACCCCCCAGGTTGCCCATATACTCACCTTCTTTCCTGATCCAATGGCGCATGTGCGGGCAGAGACCGCACCCCCACTATACCTCTCGCGTCCGGCATTTGTGAATGGATGGCGTGGGCACGCTCCCTGTTAGAGGGTAGTGGGGATGGGGCCGCTAGCCCGCTGGGATCTGCTCGACTTAGACCAGCTAACATGAGCGGATCCAAGCGTGCTGATTGGATGAGAGGCTGCGCATGTGCAGTAGGACCGAGAAAGGGTTAGTGTGATCGGGACACGTGGGGGGTCTAACACAGCGGTGCATCCCTGATCGGGGTACCCCGGGGGCAAGGACCAAAGCTCAGGATAGTCAAACTCCTGGGTTTGGTCCACTTTAAAGACTAAGACAAAGGTAAAAAGAAATGGCATTGCATGTTCGCTGGTACTGAGTGCTTGGTGTAGCACAGGGGCAAAAAGAGATGATTTGCATGGCTCCACCTACTCACAAAGTGTGATGGGTAATCCTGCCATTTTTGATAGGTATGTGCCATGTACAGTGGAAGATTGGGTCCAAAAATGAGCCCAGGACTTTCCTGGCACATGGCCAGCCCATAAGCGGCCCCACTGAGCCCCCCACCGTGCAGTTCCTGGTCGGCTAATGTATGCAAGGCTGGGGCTTTAGCATTGGTGGAGAACCTTTTGCTGAGGTTTCTTTAATGAGTGGTACAGTGAGCCAGATATAGAGCTGATATAGGTTGGGGGGGAGATAAGGGTCCAAACTAGATGATTCTCCCGGGTCTCCCTATGGCCAGCCCGCCCCTGGCCATGTAAATACTTTCTGTTTTAAGATTTTACAATGGAATGGTAGCTCCATTATCCCCCCTTCAGAGCCTGGAGGTAATTACTAGGGGGAGAGATGTGATCACCATGGCCTGGAGGAAGGTCTTTTCAGGAAAGCTAGACACGGACTCTAAATTATAGTTCCTGGCTCCTTTTGCTACCTGCAGGCGCTCCCATGTGTCCAGGGTCACTGCACCTCCCTCCCTCTGAGCATGTAGCAGCACTGACCGGGTCCCTGTAAACTGACCAGGTGTCCCTCTTTTGGTGGGACAGTCCCACTTTGAAGGCCCGCTGCCCCCCTGAAAACTCTGGATATACCTAAATGTCCCACTTTGCTGACACGGGGAAGAAATCCAGAATGCTGGATATCTGGGTGGTTTACAACTACTTTTTGGCTGAATGGTGCTAGTGGAATGCATGGACTTCTGAGCATTGGCTCGATCAGCAACATCTTCTACGGACCAAATATTCCTAGAGCATCTGTCTTGTAATTAGGCCACACACTAAACCACACCCCCTACCACACCCATCACCCACAGACTGGTTTAAACTGTCCCACTTTGAGGACCCAAACAACTGTACTGTTCCCCCGAGGAAGTCTAGAACAGTGAGATGCAATGGGAACATCAACAATCAATGATTGTTCTATGTAATATGCAGACACATTTTACCTGTATGTTTTTCTAAACTTCATTGCTAATTGCTAACATGATTTACCCATGGTGCAGTAGGTGAAGCTATGCAAATCATTCCTTTTTGAGGGACACCCATGTTAGCCTTACATAGTTAATTTGGTTGAAAAAAATACATATGTCTATCAAGTTCAACCAAGGGTGTTGGGTAGGAAAAGTTACTTTTTATTTTATCTTTCAAATAAAACCCAGGATTTCAATTTTTCCTGAGAGCAGGATGCCCCACTGTGTGGAACCTTCCAGATCGTTCAGTAAAAACTCAGCTTTTGCCAGTCCTAAAGCGCATGTGTAGGCCAATCAGAGTTGTTTTCTGTGCTTATTAATGCTTGGCAAATGGCTATGTTTACTGCTATCAGGAGCAAGGGTGGCAGCATCCCTAGAAGTGGGCGTGCTCCCGCCCCCAGCCTATTAGTATGGGGATGCTGGCCAACATGTTAACATCCCTGTGAGAGCTTGTGGGGGGGGGGGGGTTCATACAGCATGGCATCACAATTTTGGATGATCTTCTATATTCCAGGGCTAGTCATAAAGGGTTTTGTTCTGAATATAGTAGGTAATAGAGACAAAAAATCCCTATTCATGGGTATACAATAAAGAGCTCTTTCTCCAAACAGAAGCACATACAGACCAAAAATAACAGGACTTACCCATGATTCTTAGCTATGCTGGCCAGCTAAAACCACAGGCGTGTCACAGCGGAAACACCCACCCTGCCATCATTTGTGATGTCAGTTAGACCATAGCCTCTACCCTCCATTATGTACAAAGAAATGTCTTTCACAATTGTACACGGGGTCACCTCACATGGCCAAGTGCTATTCCAAAGTTGGGTGCAGCCATCTTGCATCTGCTGCACAGGGCCCTGCCAACACTTTTACTTGAATATGGGGCTCAAGAAAGGTGGAAGTAAGTGGAGCAGGATTTTTGTGGATCTAGACTTTGCTTGGCACAGTGGGAATCAGGATTTAGGTCTACTTTCATTAAAATAGAAATAAAATCAATCCATTCAGTGACTTCTACTAGCTTGATCCTGAAGTCTTAGGCCATGGTTTGTGTTGTTGCAGGCTTCACCAGAATCTCCATGACTTGAATGGCCTCCCGTCACCGGCATTTCTTCTCCTGATGAGCATGGGTCACCTATCCCTTCACCCTGATTCTCAGCCAGGAAATGAGAGCCACCAAAGTAAAGGGCATTTCTTTTCCCCTGGATTTCCCTGGAGCCCCCCTAGTGTAACAGTGATTACTGTAACACTATGGGCTACAGCAGGAAACCAAATTATGTCTTACTTGTTATACAATGTATCAAACACAGTCTATTACACAATGCGTTAGTAACCTATACAAGCAAAGAATAATATCTTATGGTAGCTGTGGGCCCAGTACACCCAGCCCTAAAATCTTAGACTCTAGGGCTCCATAGATATAGGGATATTAGGGATATATCCTGATTTCAGATATACACTCCCACAGCACATGCACAGGCCTCCTTTGACATCCCCTGCACCCCTCTATCCACTTTGCAAACCTTCTCCAGGCAGATCTGAATGTCTGGTGTGAGCTGGGCGCATTCCAATGATTACAATGCTTGTTCAGGGAGGAGGGGAGTCCAGGTTTTGGTCTGCTTCATATTTGATGACATTCTCTGTAAAAACTAATTATGATTCATGACCGTTACACAGCACTGAGTCTTTCTACAGCCATTGTTTTACAATGTATCAAAACATTTTTACTTGGTAATAAAACGTGTCAGCAGCTGGCTTGACATCAATATCATTTTACAATGTATCAAACACAAGTCTGCAAAGAGAGCCATCAAAAAGGAACTTTAAATGCCCTGGAGACTGGAGTCTAAAAGACTTGAGGTAGAATAAATTCAGACCTGTCTAAGTTCCACTCCTTTTGGCATTCCGAATTGAGATGCCCCACTGTGTAAAATGCTCACTATGTCGCTGTGCAGTTGCTTCATCCCAGCTCACCTCTAGCAGTGCTCGCACCTGTGCCCGGCCTTTCTGAATGGGCAGTGCGGGCATGCCACAACTAGCATCTGAGCTGAGCGGGGGATGTGGCCAATGGTGAAATTGAGCGCGCTGATTGGCTGAGCGGGTGCTTGGTTTTGGCTCGAGCCTGCACCTGAGAATACCAGGAAGGTGAGTGGAATGGGCAAACTGAGGGATACACACAGCTGGGCAATTCAGGATGCCCTGCCTGAGAGGAACAACACACGGAAAGTTCTTATGTGTTGTTCCTCTTTAAACAGCTCAGTGTCTGTCAGCAGCCTGTGTGACATTGTTTTCATTTTACAATGTATGCAACACAGTTTGTTTCACAAATTATTAGTTACCTCTGGTGATAAAATGTATCTTGCGGTAGCTGCTCGCTGTGTTAAATTGTATCAAGCTCTCTCTGTGGAGAGAAATGATGCTTAAAGTGGACCAACACCCAGGATTTTGACTATCCTGGGTTTTGGTCCACTTCAGGGGGGCACCCCGATTAAGGGTGCCCCGCTATGTGAAACCCCCCAGAAAGCCCCCAAAACTCACCTCACCACGCTCCCACGTGGCCGCGCTGACCAATCAGCGCCAACGGACAAGCGGGTGACAGCTGCGGACAACACAGCGCGTCCGCCGCCGATGAGGTGAGTTTTTCGGGGCTTTTGGGAGGGGTCCCTCACCGCGGGACATCCCGATCTCGGATGTCCCGCGGTGAGGGAGGTGATCGGTCCGGGAATCTTATAGATTCCCGGGCCGATCACCACTGGGTGACGGTCCACTTTAACAGAATTGATTGAGTTTTACAGACCCCCAAACGTCTGCTAATGCAGCAGGTGGACTAGTTAAAAGAAAGGTAAAATAAATGGTTGCTATGTAGCCAGTTATTTTAAAACACCCATCCAATGTCTCTGGTGACCCAGCAAGCTAGGAAACAGAAAGGCCATGAGTGTCACTGGCTCAGGACACATTTTTAATGGTTGCCACCTCCTTCTGGCACTGATGACTCCTGTTGATTCCATGTTGATTCCATGTTGATTCCATGATTTATTGAAAAGCCCAAACCCTTAAAAAACGATTCCCCAGCATCTAAAATTAATATATTTTAAGTTTTTAGTCACTTATTATTCTTTCCCCCACTGGGCTGCAACTCTGTTCAGGACTTTAGGATACGGGCGCCGCCATCTTGACTCAGAAGCATCACACTTACTGAGGAGAGGAAAGTGGGATAAAGCACAGGGGGGCAGGTTATAGCTGTGCTTTGCTCAGACCAAGCAGAGCTGGGGTCAGTAAAAGGTCAGCAGTCCCAGAATGCAGAGCAGCACAGTCAGAAGGCACTTCCTGTTTGCAGGCTGCCTGATGTTCCATGAGCCGCCATCTTGGATGTTTAAAGGCTCATAACATGCAGTAGATGCAGGTAGGATGATTTTTAATGTGAGCAATCTGTATGTACAGGGTGTGGGAAACATATAAGATAGACTCTTATTCAGAGTGAAGGACCGCTTTAACTTCTAAGCTGGAGGTGAAGCTTGAGCTGCCCTGTTAAGTGACAGATAACATTAAATGAATGTAAGGTTCTAACCCTGCCGTGTTCCACTGGGAAAACCTGGAATAGGGCTTGGCAGGTTTCTCTCTGCAATGCTGGATGCCTGGCAGGTCAACCACAGCGAAAGGATTTCCATTCACTACACCAGGCAAGTCCCTTCTTGAAAGCCGCGGGCTTCTCCCAGGGACACACATGGAATGGGAATCTCTCCCATCGGCTTTGAGTGCAGATGGTTTCCATGGAAGAAAAAAAAACACCTCTTAGTCATATTGACATTTGTCAGGCTTACCACTGCACCATGCAATCAACTGCCCTGCATAATGCTGTGAGTGTTAACCCCATGCATGCCAGCAATGCTTGCGCCTAAGCAAACCTCATCCCACCGGCATCACAGCAAATGGAGCACACAGCTCCATCCATTGCGCACAGAGGAAGTGTGAATCCTGTGGTTGCATCTTCAGGAAAGTTTCAAACATCTGGTCATCATGCCCTGCAGGGAGAAAAGTGAGTGAAGATATTTTGGGGGCGGCAACTAGAGAGGGCTTTTAAATTAGACTTTAAGTAAAACACCTTAGGTCTGCTTAACCCTCCAAGCATCCAGATCCTTCTTCCAGGATCCAATAGGGAAGTGAAATTTGACAGACAGCTGCATGTCCGCTCCCTCCTCTCTGCACGCCACCACTGGCACACAGGGTCTTCTTGAGTATATGCAAAGGTGAGCAGATGTGGGCAGAGGTGGGACTGGAAGAAGAAGTGAGCTGAGGGGAGCCAGGAAAAGAAGAATAGTGGCAGGTAGAGGTGTGGCAAGTAGAAGTGAGTTAGAATGAATTGGGCAAGAGGTGAGACAGGAAAGGCTGAGGTGGGCAGAGATAAGGTGGGAAGAATTGTGAAGGGAAATGGGGCAGGTGGCTTGATTTTAGGCGGGAAGTAGTGTGCAAGAGGTAAGATGCGAAAAGACGAGATGGGCAAAGTGGGCAGATGTGAGGTGGGCTAAGGTTAGGCAGGAAGTAGTGAGTAAAGGTGAGGTGGTCTGAGGCAGGAAGTAGTGGGCAGGAGGTTAGGGGGGCTGAGGTGAGGCGGGAAATAGTGGGAAGAGGTGAGGTGGGAAGTAGTGGGCAGAGGTGTGGTGGGCTGAGGCAGAAGGTAGTGTGCAGAGGTGAGGTGGGCGGACGTGAGGCTGGAAGTTGTGGGCAGAGGTGAGGTGGGCTGAGGTGAGGCGGGAAGTAGTGTGCAGAAGTGAGAGGGGCTGAGGTGAGGCGGGAAGTAGTGTGCAGAAGTGAGAGGGGCTGTGAGGCGGGAAGTAGTGTGCAGAAGTGAGAGGGGCTGTGAAGCGGGAAGTAGTGTGCAGAAGTGAGAGGGGCTGTGAGGCGGGAAGTAGTGTGCAGAAGTGAGGTGGGTGGAGGTGAGGCAGGAAGTAGTGTGCAGAGGTGAGGTGGGCGGAGGTGAGGCTGGAAGTTGTGGGCAGAGATGAGGTGGGCTGAGGTGAGGTGGGAGGAAGTGTGCAGAGGTGAGGTGGACTGAGGTGAGGTGGGAGGAAGTGTGCAGAGGTGAGGTGGGTGGAGGTGAGGCAGGAAGTAGTGTGCAGAGGTGAGGTGGGCGGAGGTGAGGTGGGCAGAGGTGAGGTGGGCGGAGGTGAGGCTGGAAGTTGTGGGCAGAGGTGAGGTGGGCTGAGGTGAGGTGGGAAGTAGTGGGTGGAGTTGAGGAGGGCGGAGGTGAGGCAGGAAGTAGTATGCAGAATTTAGGGGGGCTGAGGTGAGGCTGGAAGTTGTGGGCAGAGGTAAGGTGGGTGGAGGTGAGGCAGGAAGCAGTGTTCAGAGGTGAGGTGGGTGGAGGTGAGGCAGGAAGTAGTGTGCAGAGGTGAGGTGGGCGGAGGTGAGGCGGGAAGTTGTGGGCAGAGGTGAGGTGGGCTGAGGTGAGGTGGGAAGTTGTGGGCAGAGGTGAGGTGGGTGGAGGTGAGGCGGGAAGTTGTGGGCAGAGGTGAGGTGGGTGGAGGTGAGGCGGGAAGTAGTGAGTAGAGGTGAGGTGGGCGGAGGTGAGGCGGGAAGTTGTGGGCAGAGGTGAGGTGGGTGGAGGTGAGGCTGGAAGTAGTGTGCACAGGTGAGGTGGGCGGAGGTGAGGCTGGAAGTAGTGGACAGAGGGGAGGTGGGCTGAGGTGATGCTGGAAGTAGTGGACAGAGGGGAGGTGGGCTGAGGTGAGGCGGGAAGTAGTGGGTGGAGGTGAGGAGGGCGGAGGTGAGGCAGGAAGTAGTGTGCAG
This sequence comes from Gastrophryne carolinensis, assembly GCA_027917425.1. Taxonomy (NCBI): domain Eukaryota; kingdom Metazoa; phylum Chordata; class Amphibia; order Anura; family Microhylidae; genus Gastrophryne; species Gastrophryne carolinensis. The sequence goes on from CM051235.1 coordinate 211,207,033, forward strand.
AGGTTAGGGGGGCTGAGGTGAGGTGGGAAGTTGTGGGCAGAGGTGAGGTGGGCTGAGGTGAGGCTGGAAGTTGTGGGCAGAGGTTAGGGGGGCTGAGGTGAGGCTGGAAGTTGTGGGCAGAGGTGAGGTGGGTGGAGGTGAGGCAGGAAGTAGTGTGCAGAGGTGAGGTGGGTGGAGGTGAGGCAGGAAGTAGTGTGCACAGGTGAGGTGGGCGGAGGTGAGGCTGGAAGTAGTGGACAGAGGGGAGGTGGGCTGAGGTGAGGCTGGAAGTAGTGGACAGAGGGGAGGTGGGCTGAGGTGAGGCGGGAAGTAGTGGGTGGAGGTGAGGAGGGCGGAGGTGAGGCAGGAAGTAGTGTGCAGAGGTTAGGGGGGCTGAGGTGAGGTGGGAAGTTGTGGGCAGAGGTGAGGTGGGCTGAGGTGAGGCTGGAAGTTGTGGGCAGAGGTGAGGGGGGCTGAGGTGAGGTGGGAAGTAGTGTGCAGAGGTGAGGTGGGCTGTGAGGCAGGAAGTAGTGTACAAAGGTGAGGTGGGCGGAGGTGAGGCTGGAAGTTGTGGGCAGAGGTGAGGGGGTGGAGGTGAGACTGGAAGTAGTGGGTAGAGCTGAGGGGGGTTGAGGTGAGAAGTAGTGGGCAAGAGGTAAGATGTGGCCTCATGTGGCGTTTGGCCCCTGGGCCGCAGGTTCTGCATCTATGCCCTACAGGCTCATAGTCTTGCTTATGTATATAACATTTATTTTGTGGTACTAAGGCCAGGTAACTTGCAGTTTTGGGTAGATGGGTCATGTGACGCCATTATGTAGCTGGGAGAATCCTCTGGTGCTGGGTTTCATCTGTGTGGCCTGGATAAAAGGTCAGGTAATTGCCCCCACATGACAGCAGAATGATTGATGTCTGACTGGTCATCTTCTGAATTCCTTTCCCAGATTTGTTTAGGAATTGGTGACCTTCTTCATTAAGACCCCAGAGAATGATGTAATCATAGCATTGTGACATCACCCAACTCAAACCCAGTGGAGTTGAGGCTTTTTATCATGTCCTCCTGATTTGATGCCTCGGGGGGGGGGGGGGGGATATGAGGTTGTGATAAATCCTGAGGTGCCCTATACGTACTTTTTAAACAAGTTTATTGGGATTGCGCAATGAGTTTATTGGGATTGCGCAATGCTTCCACAAAGTATGTATGGTGAAATAGGTAGAAAGGGTGAAGTATTTCTGCAAGGTGGAATTACGTGTTACAGCGCTGGATCGCTGCCTGTTTTGCAAGATGTACCCACGGGGATTGGATTTTGCTGGATGTAATAAAGGAGAAGCAGGATATACACAGAAAAGGGTGGAGTTACACGTTTCCTTCTTTGGGCAGCCTGCAAATGTTTGGAGCTGTCATCTTGCCAGTACAGACATGGCTGCTGTATGCGACCCAGCCAACCATTCTGCTTTAATGGGGCCTAGCAAGCAGCTGACCTAGACTTCCACCTATATTGAGATGGCCCCTGGAGGACAAGGAAGTATCGCATGGCTGCTTTTATTTAGTGTCTGACTTTAGTGTCGTGGGCTAACCTGTAGAGTAGACTCCACCCCGTAGTGCAAATATTTCCTGATTCTAGCGATTGGGCACAAGACCTTATACAAAACTGTATTGTGAGTGGATCAGCCACACTGTCTGGCTGAACATACTGTTCACCGCAGCTTAAAGCAGTTCTCCAGTCAACAAACATTTGAACTACTCACCTGGTCAGCGATCTGTTGATCCTGCACTGGTCTCATGAAAGTTGCCATGTGGAAGTTTGCCAGTCTGTAAATTCCCATTGGCTGCTGGCTGTCAAATGGGGTACTTAAACCTGGCCAGGTAAGTACTTCTGCCCAATTTGGGCTTCAATTTACTGTTAGCAGGGTGGGCATACAAAATTGGGGTGCACACAATTCACTCATTCACTGGTTCCCCTGTGATCCAGTCCACGAATAGCTGCTTACTGTGCAAGGGGGGATGTTCCCTCTGAGAGTGGGGAGACAGTACAGGTTGCATGGGTTAGTGTTCTTAGCTTATGTGTGTGTACAAACAGGTGGTTAGCAGGCCCATATTGGTGCTTACATGGGTCTGTTTATAGGGATATGAGGGTGAGTGGGTACATGTAGCAGGGTAAGGGCCCATATATCTACTTTCTAATGGGATGAATCCAACTTTCAGGCTGTATGTTCCTCCAAAACTGCTCTTGGGGCCCACTGGGGGATTTACCTGTTTCCATATAGACCAGTCTAAGCCAGGCTGCTTACTGAATGTGCAAGGGGGCTCCTGAAGACGGTAAGGTTGGCATGCTTAGGCTCTTATTTTGGGAGAAGGATTCTGTGCTTATAGGATGGATAGATGCCTCTATTAGTTATGGAGGTTTGTGGGCATATGTAGCTGCCTATTCAATGTGGAAGAGGGTACATATATGTGCCCACTGAAGGAAAGAGTATCAGTTCATAAAGGCAATAGGGGGGAGGGGGAGTGGACACACTCTCTTTCTAGGGGTATGGAGGTGAGTGGGCACATGTGTCTCTTCCTAGGGGTATGGGAGTGATTGGGCACGTGCCTGTTTATGGGGGCTTTGAATGTGAGCGGGCACATATGTCTCTTAATGGGGGTAGGGGGGGAGTAGACACATTTCTGTTTATGGGGGCTTTGGGGATGAGTGGTTGCATGTGTCTTTTATGGGAACTCTTGGGGTGAGTGGGCACATGTGTCTCTTAATGGGGGTATAGGGGTGAGTGGGCATGGGGGTATCTGGGTGAGTGTGTCTATGTTTTTTGGAGGGTGAGTGGGCACATATGACTTTTTGGGGATGGGGTTGAGTAGGCACATGTGTCCCTTAATGGGGTGGGGGGGGGCGAGTAGGCACGTTTCTGCTTATGGGGGGCTTTGGGGGTGAGTGGTCACATGCATTTTGTTGGGGGGCATGAGGGTGAGAGGGCACATGTGTCTTTTCATGGGAGCTTTGGGGGTGAGCACATATGTCTCTTTTTGGGGATTTAGGGGTGAGTGTCTCTTAATGGGGGTACAGGGGGTGAGTGGGCACATGTGTCTTTTTTGGGGGTATAGGAGGAATGGGCACATGTGTCTGTGCATGAGAGATTTGGGGGTGAGTGAGCACATATATTTGGGGGGTATGGGGTGAATGGGCACATGCGTCTGTTCATGGGAGCTTTGGGGGAGTGAGCACATATGTCTCTTTTTGGGGATTTAGGGGCGTGTCTCTTAATGGGGGTACAGGGGGTGAGTGGGCACATGTGCCTCTTAAAGGGGATATAGGGGTGAGTGGACACGTGTCTCTTTTGGCGGTATGGGGTGAGTGAAAATGTGTCTGTTCATGAGAGCTTTGGGGGTGAGTGAGCACATATATTTTGGGAGTATCGGGTGAGTGAGCACATATATCTCTATTTTGGGATTTAGTAGTGAGCTTTGGATGTGAGTGAGCACATATGTCTCTTTTTGGGGATTTAGGGGTGAGTGTCTCTAAATGGGGGTATAGGTGGTGAGTGGGCACATGTGCCTCTTAATGGGGGTATAGGGGTGATGGGCACATGTGTCTGTGTCTGTTCATGTGAACTTTGGGGGTGAGTGAGCACATATACCTCTATTTGGGGATTTAGGGCTAAGCAGGGAAATGTGTCTCTTAATGGGGGTATAGGGGGTGAGTGGGCACATGTGCCTCTTAATGGGGGCATAGGGGTAGGTGGGCACATGTGGCTGCCTATTGAGCCATATATAAGGAGCCATATGTCTGCCTTCTGATGGGAGAGTGGCCAGCATTTACGCTGTATGGGGCCCCCTAAACTCCTGATTGTCACCTTGGCACTGTGCCCCCCTTGGTGATAGGTTCAGGAGGCCACCAGGGGTATCACCTGTACACAGACTGTGCCTGATGCTGGTAGGTCAGGGGTCCCCTGGTCACAGTGATGGCAGTGATCAGCCATGTGTCAGCATTCCTGCACCCACCATGGCACTGTGCCCCCTTGGTGATGGGTTCGGGAGGCCACCAGGGGTATCACCTGTACACAGCCTGTGCCTGATGCTGGCAGGTCAGGGGTCCCCTGGTCACAGTGATGGCAGTGATCAGCCATGTGTCAGCATTCTTGCACCCACCATGGCACGGGCACCCTGCAGGGGTTAAATTCTTGGAAGAAGGCATCTCATCCCTGAGGCTGGAGGCTGAGCAGAGAACCAGGCTTCTGAGAAAATGAAGGCTGACCTCATCCCAAAGCTCTGAGGGGGGCGGGCTTCTCATCTCCATCGCAGGCTGACATCAACCCCCCTCCTGCCTCTCTCTGCGCTATTTTACCAATTAAGGCTTTCTGGCTGCGCAGGAGGGAGAGAGGAGAGAGCCGTCCCGGGGGTGTCCTCCTATTGACAGGGCGATTGTCAGCCATTCTTCCCCCCTGCGCTCAGGAGAGGACAGGGAAGCTCCCCGAACTTCACCTCCACTTCTTCCACTCTGTAAAGGTAAGAGAGCATTGCGCGCTGCACGCTCCATCCACTGTGCTTCATGGCAGCTGTCATCACTGGTCTCTGAGAGATCTCTGCCCAATGCCGAGCTCCAAACTCACCTCCGACCAGCGACATGAGCTGATGAGAAGCTTGACAGCACGCTGTGTATGTGTAACCCATGCTGACAGCTCCTGCTTCCAGGCTGTGTGCGGGCTTCAGTTGGGTGATTAGGGAGTCGGATGTAGACATGGGACTTACCTGCTTTTAGTTGATGTACTACTGACTACAAGTCTCAGCATGCTCAGTCACCGTAGGTGGGACCCGCCTAGAATTGGCTGTTTTGGGTAGTCGGATGGATACTTGTCATTAAGGTGCCCCTAGACTTGACACCGAGAGCTCTTTAAGCTGATGTGGGACTACAGGTCTCAGCATGCTCAGCCACCAGACCAATTTTGACTGGCAGAATAAGCTGGGACCTGTAACCCACAGGACAGTTACTCAGCATTACCTGTTTGGGGTGTCGGGTGGGTGCTTGCCATCAGGGTGCTGACAGAGATGCGACTTGGAGTTCTTGATGTGGAACTACAGGTCTCAGCATGCTCATCCATAATACACTGGCAGGCAGAATAAGTTTAGTTCTGTAATCCCCAGAACTATTTCCCAGCATTTGGGTGTACGTCTGCAGGAGACCACTTAAGAGAACTCTTTTAGCCAAAGTGAGACTACAGGTCTCAGCATGCTCAACCGCCATATGCAGCCTGGCAGGGTAAGCTGGGATCTGTAAATAGCTGGCCAGTATTGGCTGTTTTGGGTGTCAGATGGGTGTTTAGGGCATCGGATGGGTGCTTGTTATCAAGATGCCCATAGACACGGCAGACTGAGAGTTCTTTAAGCTACTGTGTAGCTACAGTTGTCAGCATGCCCAGCCACCATACACTGACTGGAGACATGGGCTGTTTGCTGGAGTAAAGGGGTCTTTAGTGGAGAGCTTTTATTGGGTTAACTCTGCATAACTTTTACCCAACCTGTGCAATGTAGATACTCAGGACTTCAGACCTGCGTTTGATCCCTGCTTGTAACTGCTGCCCCACCCAACCTGGAACCTGGAGACTGAGACTGCTGCCCTGTTTCGAGAAGTAATGCCAGGTCCAGAGCATGGCCACAGATTCTTGGTGTCCAGGAAGCTCTGGTGGCAGCATTGCCTTTTGGACCCCTCATTATTTCTCCTTCTTTTAGGACTGACAGGCATCGTACTTAGCTTTCAGCTTGTAGTTTGTTGCATCCTGGTATAACAGTAGAAGCATTGCAGCATGTTGGGTGAAGACCACACCTCTTCTGGGTGACTGAAAGGGGGGGGGGGTTAGTGAGAGAATATTTCTGCCAAGGCATTTTTGCCCTAAAAGGTGTCCCTCTTTTCCTTCTCAGATAGTTCAGAGGTATCCTCCCATCTCCTTGCCCCCTGGCATACCCATGCAGTGCTGTGCCCACGGAGCCTAATCTTTCAATAGTGGCCAGCACAGAGGTATTTAATGGATTTAATGGTGCACTAATACAGCCAGAACCTGTGACAGCTGACCTAGATCATCTCTCCATTTACTGACCTCATTTTGCACTTAAGACTTTTGCCAGACGGGGCAAATCTGACTTTGGTTGCTTGACTTTATACAAATGTTTCCGAATCTCAATAGACTTATGCCCTTATTCATCAAGCGATAGCGCCAGGTAGTGTCTGACGAGCGCCAGGTAGCGGCAGCTAACGGCGACTACCGACTCAAGTACGCCCGCGGCGGTCACAATGACGCATTTATCAAGCTAAATGAGGCTAGCGCCGGCGAGAGCGACGGCTAGCGCGGCATTCATCATGAAGCCGCCTGGACTGAACAGCGCCGCTGCAAATTCCCTCACAGCGCCAGGTATGAGCTGTCGCTCCCTGGCGATGTCCAATGCATTTCAATGGAGCAAGCTATAATTAATCATAATTAATTGGTATTAATTTTTTAAATTTTTTTTTTACTGTCAAAAAATCGGAGAACACTTCTGCAATGTTAGGAATTATTTTTAAGTCAAAAAAATAAAAAAAAAAAAAAAGTGCAGAATTGATCTAACAGGTCTGAGATTAATGTATTCATATAACAAAATGATTCTTAAAACATGTATAATGTTACATTCAAAAAATATGGTTGTTTAGGGGTTAAAAACTATTTAATACAGATCGCCGCCAGCGCTCTGGGGTTTAAACAAGGAATGGACAGCGACAGCACATTCGGAGCGTGAGTTTTTGATGAATATGAAGCTAGCCGTTCGCTCTGGCCATTCGTTGTCAGTCGCTCACATACAACGCTGGACCTGTGAAACAGCGACCCCCCAGCCAGTATTCAACATTACCGCACACCGACTGAGTCGCTGTCATCAAGCTAATGCCGGCCAAGCACAGCGAATACTGGCTGGCGCTGAAAAAATCACGCTACAGTCGCTCATCTGTCGCTACCTGGCGCTATTGATGAATCGGCCTCTTAGCTGCCTTCCAAGATTACTACTGTATATGTGGTCAATTGTATGGCTGTCATATCAGGTAATGGCCAACTTCACTTATGTTCTTTTACTAGAAGATGCAAAGCACATATTAAAGCACACCCAGCATACCTTTAGCTGTCTAGTTTACATAGACATACATCACCCAATTCCCAAAGTATTTATTACCAGCATTCATTTAGAGGAGCTAAGAAAATGTTCTCCCAGCATACTTATAGATGAGCTTACCCCAATGAAGAAAATGTTCCCCCAGCATACTTATAGATGAGCTTACCCCAATGGAGAAAATGTTCCCCCAGCATACTTATAGATGAGCTTACCCCAATGAAGAAAATGTTCCCCCAGCATACTTATAGATGAGCTTACCCCAATGAAGAAAATGTTCCCCCAGCATACTTATAGATGAGCTTACCCCAATGAAGAAAATGTTCTCCCAGCATACTTATAGACGAGCTTACCCCAATGAAGAAAATGTTCTAGCATACTTATAGATGAGCTTACCCCAATGAAGAAAATGTTCTCCCAGCATATTTATAGATGAGCTTACCCCAATGAAGAAAATGTTCCCCCAGCATATTTATAGATGAGCTTACCCCAATGAAGAAAATGTTCCCCCAGCATATTTATAGATGAGCTTACCCCAATGAAGAAAATGTTCCCCCAGCATACTTATAGTTGAGCTTACCCCAATAAAGAAAATGTTCCCCCTGCATACTTATAGATGAGCTTACCCCAATGAAGAAAATGTTCTCCCAGCATACTTATAGATGAGCTTACCCCAATGAAGAAAATGTTCTCCCAGCATACTTATAGATGAGCTTACCCCAATGAAGAAAATGTTCTCCCAGCATACTTATAGATGAGCTTACCCCAATGAAGGTAATGTTCCCCCAGCATACTTATAGATGAGCTTACCCCAATGAAGAAAATGTTCCCCCAGCATACTTATAGATGAGCTTACCCCAATGAAGAAAATCTTCCCCCAGCATACTTATAGATGAGCTTACCCCAATTAAGAAAATGTTCTCCCAGCATACTTATAGATGAGCTTACCCCAATGAAGAAAATGTTCTCCCAGCATACTTATAGATGAGCTTACCCCAATAAAGAAAATGTTCCCCCAGCATACTTATAGATGAGCTTACCCCAATAAAGAAAATGTTCCCCCAGCATACTTATAGATGAGCTTACCCAATGAAGAAAATGTTCCCCCAGCATACTTATAGATGAGCTTACCCCAATGAAGAAAATGTTCCCCCAGCATACTTATAGATGAGCTTACCCCAATGAAGAAAATCTTCCCCCAGCATACTTATAGATGAGCTTACCCCAATTAAGAAAATGTTCTCCCAGCATACTTATAGATGAGCTTACCCCAATGAAGAAAATGTTCTCCCAGCATACTTATAGATGAGCTTACCCCAATGAAGAAAATATTTCCCCAGCATACTTATAGTTGAGCTTACCCCAATGAAGAAAATGTTCCCCCAGCATACTTATAGATGAGCTTACCCCAATGAAGGTAATGTTCCCCCAGCATACTTATAGATGAGCTTACCCCAATGAAGAAAATGTTCTCCCAGCATACTTATAGATGAGCTTACCCCAATGAAGGTAATGTTCCCCCAGCATACTTATAGATGAGCTTACCCCAATGAAGAAAATCTTCCCCCAGCATACTTATAGATGAGCTTACCCCAATGAAGAAAATCTTCCCCCAGCATACTTATAGATGAGCTTACCCAATGAAGAAAATCTTCCCCCAGCATACTTATAGTTGAGCTTACCCCAATGAAGAAAATCTTCCCCCAGCATACTTATAGTTGAGCTTACCCCAATGAAGAAAATCTTCCCCCAGCATACTTATAGATGAGCTTACTTACCCCAATGAAGAAAATCTTCCCCCAGCATACTTATAGATGAGCTTACCCCAATGAAGAAAATCTTCCCCCAGCATACTTATAGATGAGCTTACCCCAATGAAGGTAATGTTCCCCCAGCATACTTATAGATGAGCTTACTTACCCCAATGAAGAAAATCTTCCCCCAGCATACTTATAGATGAGCTTACCCCAATGAAGAAAATCTTCCCCCAGCATACTTATAGATGAGCTTACCCCAATGAAGAAAATCTTCCCCCAGCATACTTATAGATGAGCTTACCCCAATGAAGGTAATGTTCTCCCAGCATACTTATAGATGAGCTTACCCCAATGAAGAAAATCTTCCCCCAGCATACTTATAGATGAGCTTACCCCAATGAAGAAAATCTTCCCCCAGCATACTTATAGATGAGCTTACCCCAATGAAGAAAATCTTCCCCCAGCATACTTATAGATGAGCTTACTTACCCCAATGAAGAAAATCTTCCCCCAGCATACCTTTAGATAAGCAAACCCAATAAAAAGTACCTTTAGCATTCCTTTATAGAGCCTTACACTATACAATGTGTTTTCCAGTAGATCAATCCAACTATATATGGCCAGCCTGTATGGCGATCCCATGTAAATGGATGCATCTAATGCAGGTAGGGAACACAAGTTCTGCATTGGGAGACTTGACACATCAGATCTTGTATGAAATAGATCACCTCCAATGTGCCAGAGTTTCCAAGTGTCCAATCCCAGTCCACTGGGGTTTGTTTTGAAGGGTCCATCTAGTAAAACAGTGCGCTCAGATTTATTTGACCCTTTTGGCTAAGAATCGGCTAAGGGATGAATATAGCTGAATGCAGCCTAATGAATCTGAGCGCGCCGATGGCCGCATCCCCGCAGCCATCTAGCAGGGGGCGTGTCCACGCTGCCCATTCACTAATGCCTTGTGTAGACATGCACCTGGCTAAAGGTATAGCTGTGGCCTGCACATGCGCTTTTGGATTAGGCATCAGGTATGTTTTACTGGGGAATCCGGGGGGCTCACTTTCAAAAGAAGGCTGCCAAAGCAAGTGAGCTACAGTGGGCATCTTTTTTAATGGCATTAATAAGCTTTACACTGCACCCAACACTGTGGGCAATAAAAAATTCAGGGGCCCCTTTGGTAATGGGGACACTATGCAATTGCGACAGCGACCCTGCTTACTATTAAAAGACCCTGTCCAGACCAAAAGAATATATATTAATCCTTCTTTTTTCTCCCTTCACAGCTGCTATATCTAGGCCCAGCACTCTAGTGTACTGCCTGGACAGTCCCTTTAAATCCAAAAAGATCCATTCGGCTTTCCCCTGCCGAATGTCATTGTTTTCAGTGGGAAGCGCATGCAGCCGCATCCCCTGCATCCCTGTGGGATGCGGCAGTGAGCGCCCCCCTATTGAAGTCAATAAGAGGCATTTGCCGAATGACATGGAGGCCAATTTATCACTAATGCCTTGTAGCGCCACTTGAGCATCTGCAGAGAGACGATATTAGCGCCTCAGCCGCCACGCCTGCCACAGTCAGAAGGCGCTTTTAGTGTTCGCCGCTGTAGGCTAACCGTGGTGATAGCGGCACGTAGCGCTGGTGAGTGGGGCCAGAAATCATTTGTATTTAACATGTAAATGCACAGCGGCAGTGCGGGCCCTGTGTTTTAAAACTATGATACTTAGGCATACAGCACCATGTGCAATACAAGAAAAGGCTATAAGTGGGGATGGCTGCATAGAAAACATGTGCAATGACATTGAGAACATACAAATGACAAGACACATGATTGGCAGGCATGAAAACGCATGTTAGCCGCGGGTAACCTAAGTACATTAATGAATGCAAAAAACATTCAGAACAAGTCAGGGGATCAGGTGTCACTTAGACTAAGGGTTAGGACCAAGACAGTTAAAGTCCCTTTGCTCCCACATTATCTCCCATGGCAACAGTGTAAAATGAGCCATTTCAAAGCATCTCAAAATCCCTGTTTATATGTAAATACCTTATATATTCTAAGTGAAGCTACCTACTGCGGGTTGTGGCTGAGCTGGGAAGGGCGTGTCAGATTGCAGCTTTATGAGTCATGAGCATGCTCTGCTGGGGTCAGATTCAGCTATGAGACCCCTGTGGCTTGTCATGATCGCTGAGTGCTCCATGAGGCAGAGCAGCAGTTTGTTCTGTGGTCCTGGATGAATGTAATTGAAAGGAGGGCTTCTACAGGTAATGGGGGAGAGGCACATGGGTCAGGCATCTGGTGAGCTGCTTGCTGCTTCATTATTGAGATATATATATATATATATATATATATATATATAGTGCATGCTGGATCTTGCAGTTCCACCAGTGTTGCCTCTTCAGAAGCTGGTGAAACTCACCTCTTGTAGTATAGTTTCCTACATGTGGAAGTGTGGAGCCCGGCCATGGCTGGGTCATGTAATCAGGATACATTGCACAGGACAGGCACAGGATCTGGCTGAAGCTGCCAGAAGAATTTCAATACCTGATCCGTGAGTCATGCTGCTCCCTGTTTGCATGTTATTCTTCAGTGTGGGCCACTGACAGCCATCTTGGGGGCGCCTAAATCTAGACTAAACTGGATCCAGCTTATTTCTGGCAACAAGTAAAAATGGACTTTTAGAACACATCAGCATTGATACTGTATCCTCAGAGACTGAGAAACATTGCCAATATAAGCCCTTGACACTTTTTCTGCTTTGCTTAAAGTGGACCAACACCCAGGGGGGATCCGCCGATCAGATCCCTCCCCGCGGGGCATCCGAAATCGGGATGTCCCGCGTAGTGAAACCCCCCAGGACGCCCACAAACCTTACCTTAACCCCGTTCCAACGGCACATGCGCTGTCCACGGCCGCGTCTCGTGCATCCCTCTAGCAGGGCGCTCACCCGCGCCGGCCGTTTGTGAATGGCCGGCGTGGGCGCTCTCCCTGTTAGAAGGAAGCGCGAGACGCGGCCTCCAGCGCTCAGAGCCGCTGTGGTTGGCCCCCGCTTGTACGTGCATACCACAGCGGCTCTGAGTGCTCTGATTGGATGAGCGACCGTGTAGGAGCGTGGGGAGGTGAGTGTTTACGGGCGTTCTGGGGGGTTTCACACAGCGGGGCACCCCCGATCGGGTTGCCCCACCGAAGTGGACCAAAACCCAGGATAGTCAAAATCCTGGGTGTTTATACTCACTAGTTCCCAAACACACTTACTCCACTTACCCCACATTAGGCAGAGAGATGATGGCTGCACACACTGGGGTTATATACATCCTATTGGATGTTTTTGTTGAATCCAGCCACTGGACAAAGCCTTCCAAAAGCAATTTTGTCTTTAGGTCCACTTTAACTTGTGCATGTCTCTTAGCTTTTTGAAGATTTTGTAGTAGGAAGGTGTGTGGAAATGGGAAATGTATTACGCACAAGAACCTTTCCTGGCAGCCATGGTGGGCATGAGGTCCCCTTGAAAGCCCTTGTTGCAGAAGCCATGTAAAGCACTGAAGATTGCAGGATAATGTCATGTGCCGTCATTTATTTAACACATTCAATTCCATGTGAAACATTTCAATGTCTCTAATTGTGGGACTGGTGGATTGGTGGAAGGGGTCTGATTAGAGTGCCAAGGAGAAGCCTGTCCCTTGGCTTTAACTAGGGTAAAAAAGATTCAGATCTGCTTTAAAGTCTGTGTTGCAGAATAAATTATAGACTCCTCACGTGAAAGCTAAAGAGTCCAAAGAACTTAAAGTGGACCTCCAGTCAAAAACCACAAAAGCTTTTCATATAGTCACATACCCAGGGCATCCCATTTTGGAATGCTTGACCAGTTTAAAGGGAACAAAAGCTTTCTCACCCAACCTGGACGTCTAAGACCTCCAATTTGGGATGCGCCTGGATGTGAAGCCCTCTGATTCACCTGTCACTTATCTGCATTTGGCAATCCTACGGCACATGTGTGGGCCTCCTCCGGCATCCCTGGCATCTGAGTGCCTGGCAGCCGGTGCGTACAGCCGGAGGGAGCAGCCACTTGAGGTGCAAGACAATTCCTGTGCATGCCAATAAATGCTGATTGGAGGAGGTCCGCGTATGTGCAGTGGGATCACCTGTAAAGTGAACCAAAACCTGGGGGTGGGGGGGGTTGTGGAAATCCACTTTTAAAAGGATGCCTGAAATGGGGAAGAAAAAGAACTCACTGGGTCCATGCTCCCGCACCTAACATGACTATTAGTGGCTGAAGGAGCAGCGGACATAAGGGTGTCACAGGAGAGCCAGCTAGTTGCTGCCGTCACCACTGATCAACCACAGAAGGGTGAGTATTTTGTCTGATTTTGGGTTTCCTATTAGTTTTGAATTGGCAAGTTATTTCAGTGCCCTTGGGACCTCCAGTCAATTTTGACTGGAAACCCATTTTGATAAGTTGTTTCCTACAATGCATGAATGCTCCAGTCTATGGGCCTTATTTATCAAGGGCTAGCGCCAGGTAGTGTCTGACGAGCGCCAGGTACCGCCAGCTATCGGCGGCTACCGACTCCAGAACGCCAGGCGGCGGACACAATGACGCATTTATCACGCTAAATGAGGCTAGCGCCGGCGAGAGCGTCAGCTAGCGCGGGATTCATCATGTAGCCGACTGCAACGAACAGCGCCGCTACTAATCCCATCACAGCGCCAGGTATGACCTGTCGCTCCCTGGCGCTCTCCAATGCATTTCAATGGAGCAATCTTTAATTAATCATAATTAATTGTTTTTAAGGTTTTTGTTTTCTTTTTAACTGTCAAAAATTCTGTGACCACTACGGCAATGTTAGATATTTCTTTTAAGGTAAAAAAAAAAAAAAAAAAATTTGTGCAGAATTGATATTACAGGTCTGATATTAATGTATTCATATTACAAAATGTTTAGAAAAACTTGTTTAATTTTTAAATCAAAAAACATGGTTGTTTGGGGGTTAAAAACTACTTTTAAGCCATCGCCGCCAGCGCTCTGGGGTTTAAACAAGCATTTCACAGCGCGAGAATTTTTTGAGCGTGATTTGTTAATGAATATGCTGGGAGACGTTCGCTCTGGCCATTCGCTGTCAGGCGCACCCATACAGCGCGGAACCTGTGAAACAGCGACTCCTAACCCCGTATTCAACATTACCGCACACCGACCGAGTCGCTGTCAACAAGCGAACAACGGCCAAGCACAGCGAATACTAGCGGGCGCTGTGAAAATCACGCTACTGGCGCTCATCTGTCGCTACCTGGCGCTATTAATGAATCGGCCTCTATGTCCTGGGTCCCCATAGCATCCACACATCATGGTGTTAGTTATGTGTATGGGTCCTGACTAGATTCAAATCTCAATGTCTAATGTCAGGGTGTGATTACTTGTAGCGCTAGTGGCAGCCGGGGGGACTAGAACCCAGGACCCTGGTGTCACAATGCATGCTACTGTATAGAGGAAAGTCACTCAGGACTTATTTGCTATAACCCAGGTTATCAGGTTATGTTGTATTTCTATAGCTTGGGGCTTTTTGGGTTTTAGGAGGTGCTGCTCAGCATTTCTAGAAAACATGGAAGGATTTGGAGAATATCTGGCTGCCCTTCAGAGCCTCATTTTTGGAAGCTCTTCTTACTTTCTAGTTTGCAGAAATGTGTTCTGTTATTTGTGCACAACATGTTGTATGTATTAATAATGATGACACTGCTGTCATCCTCTGAGGGGATTTACTAAAGGGTGGAGGGTTTCCTCTACAAGGACAAAAGATGGTCTAAGAAGCAGCTGAGGAAAGGAGAAATGCTAAATTCCCCCTTACATGAATAAAGAACAAGCATAGGCGCGCCATAAAACCACTATCACCCCCCTTCCTGGTCTATTGCTATACAATAAAGCTCTTCCTTACAGTGTAAGTTGTAGATCTGCCTCCACCCTGTGCTGTAATCATAGCCAGACACGGGGAGGCTGATTTATTAATAGCGCCAGGTAGCGACAGTTGAGCGACTGTATTTTCACAGCGCCCGCTAGTAGTCGCTGTGCTTGGCCGTTGTTCGGTTGTTGATAGTGACTGAGTCGGTGTGCAGTAATGTTGAATACAAGGTGATGAGTCGCTATTTGACAGGTGCCGCGCTGTATGGGAGCGCATGATAGCGAATGGCCATAGCGACCGGCTCCCACCATATTCATTAACAAATCACGCTCCAAAAATTCTCGCGCTGTGAAATGCTTGTTTAAACCCCAGAGCGCTGGCGGCGATGGGTTAAAAGTAGTTTTTTAACCCCCAAACAACCATATTTTGGGAAACCAAAAAAAACAAGTTTATAAAAACATTTTGGAATATGAATACATTAATATCAGACCTGTAATATCAATTCTGCACAAATTTTTATTTTTATTTTTTTCTTACCTTAAAAAAAATATCGAACATTGCAGAAGTGGTCACAGAAATTTTCACATTAAAAAAAAAAAAAAAATTATTAACAATTAATTATCAATATTTAAAGATTGTTCCATTGAAATGCATTGGAGAGCGCCAGGTAGCGAGAGGTCATACCTGGCGCTGTTCAAGGTCGCTCGCTGGCGCTGTGGGCTGAGGCTGGAATAATGATGAATGAGTCGCTATCTGGCGCTATCTCAGTCGCTAAGCAGGATCGGCTTGATAAATGTGTGATTGTGGTAGGGAGCCGGCGTTCTCGTGGCGGTGACCGTCATTACCGTTCGCTCACCAGTCGCTACCTGGCGCTATCCCTTGTTAAATAAGGGCCTAAGCCTCTGCTGGCCAATGTGGACAAGGGTCCAGGTCTGTGGGAAAGCTTCTTCTTGGTACCTTCCTCTTAATGTCATGGGGACGTCACCCAACAGTGCCGCCCCAGAGGGGGCTCCGACCACTGCGCTGTGTGCTGCGATTTTCACCCACCAGCTTGTCACATGTAAGTATTTCTGCCCTATGGTGCAGTGGGATAGACTATGTGAAAGGAACATTCCTTGGGGCAAAGTTGCCATGGGTATAGGGCTGCTTTAAAGCAGAACAAAACCCAGGAATTTTACTCTCCTGGGAATGGGAAACCTACAGGTTCGCCCAGTAATACTCACTTTTTCTCGGTCCCACGAGTGTGCGCTGCCGCATACCCCGTATCCCCATCGCGCTCTCACCTATCTGAATGGCAGGGGATACGGCAGCACATGCTCCCCATTGCAAACAATCAGAGCTATTTGCCAAATGACATAGTCATGGCAGACGGGTCTGATTGGACAAGAGCCCATTGGACCAAGGAGAGGTGAGTTATTACCCTGCGCTCTGGGGGAAAGCCAATGGCCGGCCCTGTAATCTATTGTTCCACTTTAAATGACATCTGTAGGTAAATATGAAACACTTCATGTGCATTTGAAACACATGTACATACACTGTAATTAAAGCAGATCTAAAGCCATCACACCCAGGTCCTAGTATGAGTATGAGGCCAACAGTCAAGAGTATGACTCTAAGGCCAGGTGAAAGCCCTCCCCAGGGGCATTCTAGTTTCAGTAACTCTGCTGTGTGGCAGCCCCCCCCATGCTTTCCCTTTAGCAGGGTGTGTGCCTGTGCCAGGCATTTGTGAATGGCCCACGCGGGCACGCTCCCTGTTAAAGGGTAGCAGGGGATGCGGCCGCCAGGGCACTCTGATCCGCTCAGAGGCTGCGCATGTGCCATACGAGCAGGGAAGGGTGAGTGAGATCAGGTGATCTGGGGGGTTTCACACAGCGGGGCAGCGGGGCATCGGGGTGCCCCAGGGACAAGGACCAAAACCCAGGATAGTCAAAATCCTGGGATTTGGTCCACTTTAATACCCCGACAGTGGGTGCAGGCAAGTGGAGGGTGTGGCCATTGGAAGGTCACCTGGATATTCATTGATTCATCATTGGTTGCAAGGTATTGGTATGCAGGACAATGAGTAATTACTGTGAGTTTGTGCATGTGATATGGGAACACCGGATCAAGGTATATAAAGGGCTAACCGCGGGGCTTCCCTGTAAAATATAACCCGGGGGTGGCAGGAATCCTGGGTTTTGGTCCACTATAAAGGCTGCTCCTCTTTGTAAGCCATAGACCTGACCCCATCTTCTCCATCACAAGACCCAGGGGCAGTAAGATGGGACCATCACTCACACATCAAAGGACAACTTTGCCAAGTTAGGTTCCAGGGGTTCTGGGAACCATTTGCAATCTCAGCTTTGGGATAACGTAAAAGGGGGCATAGGACCTAACACTGTCTACAATAATTCTACTTGATTCACAGAACTATATAAGGACACTGGCATGGTTTGACCTGCCCCATTATAGCAGCTTTCTGCCTGGGCCCCATATATGCCTCATATCTGTACTGCAATGATGCCTGTCCTGATCCTATAAATCATCTGCCTGAAGTATAGCCAGTCATGAATGCTGCTGCTGCGTGGCTCATTATAAAGTGGGACGCCCGGGCTGCCAAATCTTTTGGTGGACATATAAGGCCATTCAAGTATTAAACATGACCCAGCACAGGGACATGCTGACACTGCAGCTGGAATGGGAGGCTCACTGCGTATTCTCTCCACCCACTGCATGGAATGCTGCAGAGACCGGATCCGTTCACACTTTCGGGGATATCCGGCTGTGTGCCGGGTCATGTCAACCTCAGTCAGTGTAAAAAGCCTTAGGCAGAATAGTTCTCGGATTAAACTGACTGCCTCTATAATTAACTATTTCAAGGGATAACTGTAGGCAAAACGATTATTATTACATTCTAATAATCCTCTTCCTACTTTCCATTCGGAAAAATGTAATTTCCTTATCTTTATTATTCCTGATCATCTTAGCTAGAGGGCCCCCTAGTGGTCCAAATCAGGTCACATCTTACAAGTCTGCTGCAGTGTGGCCTAGATTTGCCCTATAATGGTTCAGCAGCATCTGTGCACACTCTGCCACACGGCATCTTGGGAGATTACTTATTAGGTTGAGTTTTTTGCTGGGTTTAGATCCCAGCATGTTTCGTTGTAACTGACTTCTTCAGGGGGTCAAAGCAAAGAAGAAGAATGATGCAGTTTGGCGATTAACACATGTATAGCTAGTGGGAATAACACTGCTGGATCACTGGTCATTTATGGTTGGAACTATAGTAGCCAATCATCTTCGATCTTTTCAATATACATTTGTTGGGGGTCAGGGCAAGGGACGTGAATTTAAACTGTGTAAACCATGTATAGATAGAATAAATGTATTTCTAATGTTGGAGGTTCAAATATGATCAGATTCTTTTGTAGTTCCAACCATATGTATGCTGGACCAGTGAATCGGCAGGGCTGTGGAGTCAAGGTTCCAACTTCAACTCCAGATCTCACTTTGATTCCAGCAAAACTAGCTCCAACTTCCCTACTGTTTACCATCTAACAGTTCAAATTCTCCTCCTTCCTTTGCTTTGACCCACTGAAGAAGTTAATGAGAGCGAAACGCATTGGGTTCATCTGTGGTTTGAAGCTGTGTAAAAAAGGGAACAAATATTGTATTTAACTGCTGATATGTATATGGTGGCTCTTACGTGGACAGAGTAATCAAGCATAATGAGATTTTAAAATGATATAATGTATTATATTTTGTCTACAATAGGACTGTAGCAATGTCACTTTAATATACAAGTAGCCACCAGGGGGAGCACTAGCCAAAACAGCTGAATAAATAGCAAACTAGGGAAAAAAAAAAAGGTAGGAAAGAAAATGAAAATACATTTGACTTCAGGATTTTCCCTTTGACCTACAGTTATATAATTCTATGGATATTTGGTTGATTGTGATTATAGATTGAAGAGGCTTTGGGGATTTACTGAGGTGGTTTGAGGGTTAGGGTTGTGGCTTGAGGGTAATATAGTTACCATCTAGCCCTCATTGTGCTGGTCGACCAAGTACCACCTCTAATGAGAACCAAGAAATCCTGTGCACTTGGCTATTATTTGTAGAGTAAGCAAATACCCGCCCATCGCTGGTCATGCGCCTGGTTAGTCTTTAGGGTCAATAGCACTTTGTCAATGGAAACAAACGGACAGATAAGCTCTTGGTGATGCGGTTGGATAAAGTAACAGCTTGAACCTTGTTTCTCCTCCCAAACCTTTTCCCTCGGCCCCTTTATTAACACACTATCTATCTATCTATCTATCTATCTATCTATCTATCTATCTATCTATATACATGAAGGACTTTATCCCTATGTGTACATTTCAAATGGAGCTCTATTGTGAAATCGTCTAATAAAAAAAATCTATTTGAAAATGGAGGGGTCACCATACCCCCCAACTGTCCCGATTTGGGCGGGACAATCCCGCTTTGGGGCCCTTGTCCCGTTGCCCCGCAGGGCCCCAACATGTCCCGGAATCCTGTAAACTCACCGGCGAGTTTGGCGGCGGCCGGGACACCGGGCAGGAGGTTGCAGCTCTCTGTGCGGCGTAAGAGCTGGAAGGAAGAGAAAGGGGCGGTGCCGGGGCAGCTGCAGGGGGTTGGGGGCGGAGTTAGATCGGGCAGTGAGGCTGTTTGCTGACTCGCTGAACTGTTAACGGGGGTGGGTGGGCAGGCGCACGGGGGTGGGGGGGCGGGCGGTATGCTGGTTTGGGGATACGTACGCATGCAGGGGTGAAGGCAGCCGACATTGCTGGAGCTGGAGAGCGTGGCCGGGGCGTGACGGGGGCGTGGCCGGGGCGTGACGGGGGTGTGGCCGGGGCGTGACGGGGGTGTGGCCGGGCGTGACGGGGGGTGTGGCCGGGGGCATGGCTTGTCCCGCTTTCACGTTTTCAGAAGTTGGGAGGTATGGGGGTCACCTATACACACCAAGTGACCAAATTCCCAGCAAACAAGGTGAGAGATGATGGTTTTGCAGCATACCATTCCACTTTTACACGGGAGAAGTGCTCACCTCTAACTGCTTGTCTACCTGAGACAGCCCGTGTGGAGCAGCCGCTTTAAAGTAGACCAAAACCCAGGATTTTGCCTTTGGTCTTTTCCCCCCCGGTGATCGGGGATGTTGTGTGAACCCCCCCCCCAGGTTGCCCGATCTCACTTACCCTTCCTTGGTCCTACGACGCATACGCATCCCCCTCTTCCAATCTTCCCCCTCTTCCAATCATCCCCTGCTACCCTTTAACAAGGAGTGTGCCCATTCACAAATGCCTGCCCCGTTGGACCGGGAACGAAGGTGAGTTTACAATCGGAGCACCAAGGGGGGGGGGGCGAGTATGCCTGCCCTAGAGTTTCATACACCCCAGGGTGGGTTTTGGTCCACTTTCATCACTTTAAAAACAACCCAAGGCAGTGCATGATTGGTAAAAGCAATGCCACATATCGGAAGGATTGTAGCTATAGGCTGTTGGCTCAGGGGACAGGCTGTTAGAGTTGAACAGTTGTAAGACAAATGGTTCATTCAATTCTTGGTTGTATACGCGACCTCTCCTCAAGCATATTTAGCTGGGGCCACTTATAGAGCTCCTTAACCCTGTATGAGCCAGGGCCTGCCATTCATGGCGCTGAAGGGAATAGCTGCTCGGGAGAGATTAGCTTATCTTACAGGAAAGCCAGTGTTTGTCATGGTGTAACACAGCCGCTTTGTCTGCACAGCCATGATGTCACTGTGTAAAGAGACGCGACTCGTTGCTTATGGGTTTTTTTAACTCTATGACTTCTTCTGGCTCCAGGCAAAACTGATTTTAGTGTTGCGTGAGGAACATAATAATAATAATTTAACATAAAATCAATGTGTGTCACCACAACTGAATGGTACAAGGTAGTGGGTCCATGTCTGTGCTCACAAAGCTTTCAAGCACAGTATAAATCACAAGCCCTTACCCAATGTAAGTATCCATTTGGTTCCTGTTATTTCTTAAGCTATGTTTGTGTGTCAGGAAATGACAGGCACAAGGCTGAATCCTATGACGGGTCAAGGGCTTGTGATTTGTGTGTGTGTGAAGACATAGCTTTGTGAGCAGACTCATGCTGCCCCCCCCCTTGTCAGGCTGCTCAGCCCTGTCACTTTCTGCTGACTCAATGTTTTATACCTCCCCCTCTTTAAGCTTTAAATAGCCTGCTCTCGGGTCTCGCTGAGAACATCAGAACATTTCAGCGCTCTCAGTGGGTTTCCTCCCTAAAATTCCACATTGTAACCGGATCCAGGGCTGACCTCCTGAGTTGTGGTGAGGTCATCGTTTTCCTCCAGTGAAATGCGGTTCCTGGAACTCTGTACATCTGCCTTTAATGCCTCCCCTAATCATTCTGTCTTTCAGTTTTATACTGGGGCCGCTTACATGCCTGGGGTCTCTATCCTGAACTAGGATGTCTCGCTGTGTGAAACCTCCCAGGACACCCAATATTCTTACCTTTCCCGTGAGCCCATGGCACATGCTCGGCCGTCCCTGGCATCACTCATCCTCCTTCTCGAAATGAATGGCTGTGCTGCGCCGTGCACATCCCAAGGGAGCTGAGTGATGCCATGCGCTGCTTGTAAGTGTAGGCTCAATGAGAGGTGAATGGCTTCAGTGTTCTGGGGGGGGGGGGGGGTCACACAGTGGGGCACCCATAGGTAAGGACCAGAACCTGTGATAGTGAAAATGATGGGCTTTGGCCCTTTTTAATGATACTATGCTAAAGATCTCAGAACTGCAGCTTCACTTCAAGCGGACCTTCACTCTGAATAAGAGCCTATCTTATATGTTTCCCACACCCTGTACATACAGATTGCTCACATTAAAAATCATCCTACCTGCATCTACTGCATGTTATGAGCCTTTAAACATCCAAGATGGCGGCTTATGGAAGCCGCCATTTTATCAGGCAGCCTGCAAACAGGAAGTGCCTCCTGACTGTCCTGCTCGGCATTCTGGGACTGCTGACCTTTACCTGACCCCAGCTCTGCTCTGTCTGAGCAAAGCACAGCTATAATCCGCCCCCCTGTACCTTATCCCACTCTCCTCTCCTCAGTAAGTGTGATGCTTCTGAGTCAAGATGGCGGCGCCCGTATCCTAAATTCCTGAACAGAGTTGCAGCCCAGTGGGGGAAAGAATAATAAGTTAGTGGCTAAAAACCTAAAATATATTAATTTTAGATGCTGGGGAACCATTTTTTAAGAGTTTGGGCTTTTCATTAAATCATGGTGAAGGTCCGGTTTAATTGATACAATGTATGTAATAAAATGTATCAGTAAGTGTTTGTATCATTTATCATTTAGTGTTAGAATTGTATCAATGAGGAGGAAAGGCATTTGGTGGTTAAATTAGGTGAAGATTGTGAAAGTTCACTTTTCCAAGGTAAAATATTTGGGGATTTATTTTGCGCTTTTTATTAAGGGGAGCCCCCCCCACTAATAAGGACATTGTTCCACTCTTTATTCAGTGAATGCAAACCTCTAGCTGTACAGCCACATGTTTTAATGGAGGATTATTCTTGCACCGTAGAATGACATTATCATTGAGTATTGATTCAGATGATTACTAGTTCTAGAATATTTGCTTTAAAATGCATTAGTTGGCCTCTGTCATTATAGCAGATTAAAAGCCATCCAGCAGCAGAGTCTAAAAGAGTTTAGGTCCAGGTGAAAGTTTGGGATGCCCTGCTAAGTGAGCCCCCCACTATGGCGTGCCTATGGCGCATGCGTGGCATTTCCTGCAACTGTGATGTGGATATATGAATGACTGCTGCAGCCAGAGGAAGGAGTGAATTCATTCATTCATGAATCATTGTCCAACATTAATATACACGGCAAGGAATGATGACTGAACGTGTGCACATGTGCTGTGGGAACACCAGATTGAGTAATGTATAGGGGAAACCGGGGGTTCACACAAAGGGTCATCCCAAAGCAGGATTTAGGTCTGCTTTAACTACAGACACATTTTAGGGTTTAAGAACTTTTGAAGAACAGAAATGGGAGAATTTGACCGAGATTTTGCAAACATTTTGTCTTGGATGACACAGGTCGAAATTAAAGGGACAGTCCAGGTTAACAAAACAAAACAAAAACAATACACACCTTTTCTCCCCTACCATCTGGGTCCCATATCTGAGGTGCACTTGCCCTGGAATCCTTGGGTGCCCATCTACCATTTACTGGTCAAATAGGGGTTCCCCCAGGGCCAGATTGTGTGTAGTGGAGACCCCTAATGCAGTCATTTTATTTCCTTTAATTAGTCCAGCCTTGTGTCCCCCAGCAGCTGATTGGTGGTAGTCTCGTACACTTAATGGAATGTCAGACTGAGACCCCTGTGCCATCCAGGCTGTAATGCCCATCATTCGGAAACCTCCACAATAAACGTCCGCCCCTGCCATCAGTCACAGGGATGCTGACACACCCACTCCATTGTGATGAGGGGACAATGAGTGTATAAATCATGGCTTTTCTTTAGATTTACACATTTGTAGAACATTCTAAATCAGGATGGCCCCCAGGGACCTAACTTAGTGGCCCTGATGACTTTACAGACTTTTGGTCCACTTTAACAAGCTATTTTGTCATTTATTTTCCAGTCTTTCCTGCATTATATGGGAAGGTGGGATGTTAGGTGCCTATCCCGGTATGACTCCCCCATTATGGTGTAAGTGACTTTTTGGGGATTAAGTCTTGATTCTGACTCCTATTCTGCTAATGAGTGCGATAAGGGAATCATTTTAATTATAGGGGAAATAAATGATAAGGAATCCTTTTAATTATAGGGAAAAATATATTATAAGGTATTCTTTTAATTATAGGGAAAATATTTTATAAGGAATCCCTTAATTATAGGGAAAATAAATTATAAGGAATACTTTTAATGAGATGTATTATTCATTGTGCAGGTTTATTACATAACTGCTCCTAACTATTAAAGCTTTCAGGTCTGATTTTCTTCTTTTACTTTCTTTTGGCATAGAACAGGGCTTTCCAGCAGGTGGTACTAGTACTACTGGTGGTACTCTACAAGGCTGCAGACTTACCTGTACCCCAACCTGATCTGCTGCCTTCATTCAAGCGTAGTTTGCACCAATTATTTATACACTTTAAATGGCTTTGTGGGTTTTGATCAAGGGTTTAGATGACTGACGACACTTACACACCACCACTCACTTGTATATAGTCAGAAAATGGAAAGTAGTACCTGATGTAAAAAGGTTGGGAGCCCCTGGTATTAAGTATTCTATGCAGGTCATTATCTTTAGGCGCTGCTCACACTCATAAATAAACTTTTTCTCTACAGGATGGTATAAAGTACCTACATACAGGCCACTGTGCCACCAATGGTCCCACAGAGCAGCAATACATCATGCTGAGAAAGGCGTCAGAAGGGCCACATAGGGCCCTGGGCTATATGTCGGGCAGGAGAGTGAATGTAAGCAGGAATACTTGCAGCAGAAAAGGTCTCGGCTTTCAGCTCATATTCTGCTTACAGCACAAACCCCGCAGGGCTCAGAAAACTTGGCCCAAGCTCCTGTTTGTTTTGGGTCTTAAGTGCTTTCATCATTAAGTCATCGCTCGCCTTTGTTTAAGTTCATTCCTGCTAAAAACCTCCAGCAACTGCTAAAGGAAAGGTCTGTGTATATCTATATCTATATATACAGTATATATATATATATATATATATATATATATATATATATATATATAAAGAGAGAGAGAGAGAGAGAGAGAGAGAGACACACACACATGTATGAGTGTAGACAGAAAGTCTAGTGGAGGGCCCCTGTATGTAACTAACTGCAGAACAATGGCTGCCCTTGCTAACATGTGTTGGAGCCCTTACCCCTCCTTTAATCAAGCTCTGAACACATATAACAATGTCCAATAGGCACAATGACTGTAAGGGCCTCTGGGCAGGGCTGGATTTATG
Organism: Gastrophryne carolinensis; assembly: GCA_027917425.1. NCBI lineage: Eukaryota > Metazoa > Chordata > Amphibia > Anura > Microhylidae > Gastrophryne > Gastrophryne carolinensis. The sequence continues at coordinate 211,231,752 of CM051235.1, forward strand.
CTGCTGAAGGGACACCTAATCCGGTATGGATTATAATACTAAGTAAAGGGTCTGTCCTGGGAATAGCCCATCAATACTCACCTTTTGCCACTACAGCAGCTTTGTCTGCATCTTAAAACTTACCAAGTCCCATGGCATGCACAAGATTGTCCACCATTTGCAGGTAGATTGGGGGACAAGGCCCAGTCAAGTCATAGTTACTGGAGTGTGGGACACTCCACTCACAGGCAGTAAGTTTTAGAATGCTGGAGTAGGACAAAACAGCTGTGGGGGACAAAGGGTGAGTATTGAATTACTGAGCTTTGACTAGAGTTCCCATGTAACCAAAGGATGAGGGATGGTTAAAGCGGCCTGGCTCTCCCTGTCTGGGAATATTAGATACGTGTCACTCGGCAGTCTGGACAGTGAAAGGGATGGCCATTGTGTGCTGTACAATGAGCAGTTTCACTGGCCTGTCACTGTGCCCGGAGGGGCGGCCTACAGAGCGCAGAACAAGCAGACGCTCGCTAAACAATCCAGTGACTCATCCCATTTCCTCCTCTGGGACAGGAATACGCTGAGTGCTGCACCATCGCCAAGTAAAACAGTAACCGCGCTGTGCGGGAAAACCACACGCAAAACTACTAGGGCTGCCCCATGTCAGATACACTACTAGCCTCCTTTACTGCAATTTGATGGTGGAACTGTGCTCCACCTTTCATGTGGAACCTTCCTTCTCCAAACTGGAACTTTTCTTGTAATCTGCTCCTTAAAGGGAAAGTCCACTTTCCTGCACTTTTCCAAGGGGACATGATGCTCCTCTACTTATCTTAAGCCGGGTGGTGCTCTTCTGCAATTCCAACTGGTAGGTGGGTGTGAGGCCAAAACTAGAAGTCCATTATCCTTTATGAGCATCTAGGCTGAGCTTCGTATACAGTTGGATGTGTGCCACTTGGCTTCAGATTAGGGGGGTTTGGAACAACAATCAGCGCCATGGGACCAGACAAGCAGGGGATCCTCATGGCCCTCTGACAGCCCTGATCTAAGGTCTGTTAGGAAGATCCATGAGGGATGCCCTCCATTAACCATGAGCTGAATCTGCCTCTAGTCTGTTCTGGTGATGTTCTGCTAAATCATTTGCAATATTCTGGTTCTGCATCACCTGAATCTGAAAACCATTTTCTATAGGGAGAAGGGGGGGGGGGGGTGATTTTTAGCTTCTCCGAAAGCTACAAAAGCCGCCAAATGCTCATAAATTGCATGTTGGGAAGACCAAACATCTGGAGAATACTGTTCAAATTAAAGACAAAAAGTGTAGAGGCTCCCTTTAGCTAAAGAATCATTCCCAATGACACTCCTTTCAAAGCATCTGTATGTAAAGCTTTAACAAAAGAATGTATTTTTAGACTGGAAGAAGAATCCCCTTTATCTGTATGTAAAGCTGGAGGTCACCTTTAAAGAGGACCTTCAGCATCATTTAATGAAAAGCCCAAACCCTTAAAAAACTATTCCCCAGCAAATGAATATATTTTACGTTTTTACTCATTTACTTTTTATTCTTTCCCTCACTGGCCTGCAACTCTGTTCAGCACTGTAGGATACGGGCGCTGCCATCTTGGCTCAGTAGTATCACCCACTGAGGAGAGAAGAGGGGTCAAAAGTGCAGGGGAGCGGGGTGATAACTGTGCTTTGCACAGATAGAGCAGAGCTGGGGTCAGGAAAAGGTCAGCAATCCCAGAATGCAGAGCGACATAGAAGACACTTCCTGTTTGCATGCAGCCTGCACCTCCATGGGCCGCCATCCTGGATGTTTAAAGTCTCAGAAAATGCAATAGATGCAGGTAGGATGATTTTTAATGTGAGGAATCTGTATGTACAGGGTGTGGGAAAACATATAAGATAGGCTCTTATTCAGAGTGAAGGTCCGCTTTAAATGAGCAATGTCATTTTAGATTGAAAAAAATGTCCTATTTGGCTTAGTAACACATCTGTATAAAAAGCTAGAGATGCCCTTCAAAAATGCACAATATGTTTATCATGGAAAGTAACCTTCACATTACTGAACCATCAAAGGTTTTTCTCTTCATTGATACAATGCTAACACAGTTTACTGATACACTTAGGTCTTTTCTTATTAGAATTGTATCAGTCAATGTTAGAAGCCTTTAATGGGTAAATGTGATTGCGGCTATGGAGCTCCTTTTATCTTTAGCAGGAGCACTGGAAATAGAAGGGTTAGGAGGACTTTACCAGGCACACAGTTGCCGGGGAGGGTTTGGGTCTACTTGAGAGACATTTTTTTTACATGTGTTCACTAAAGACTAGGGAGGCTCCGCAGATCTTTCTGAATTACCCTCAGAGTGGATAAGTGTTAGCAGGGCCGGCTTCAGGTGGGGGCCCTTGGGCAAGAGAGGGTGGGCCCCAAAGTAGTGAGTCACATGATGGGTCATCTCCTGCTGCAGATCAGCTGTCACCTGGTTCTCACCACCTTCTGAGCTTCCGTCAGCTGCCCTCCATTCCATGCCACCTTCTCCATTGTTGCTGATCATCCCCTGTTGCTGAGGCCAGCCATTAGCAGGTCTGCACACCGCATTCAGTGGTTTGGGTCCACTGTAAAAATATTTCCATGGCCAAGTGTGAGCCTGAGTGGGCCCCTAAAGATGCCAGGGGCCCTGGCAATTGCCCAGGTTTGCCCTGTGCTGGCGCCAGCCCTGAGTGTTAGGATTGCCATGTTGGTTGTGCTGGGGAATGGCTGTTTCCCACACACACATAAAACATAACACAAACACACACATAGTAAGAGTTTGCACTGCCTTGCGGTGGACAAATATTGATAGTGTTGTGTGTTTTGCCATCACTGTAACCAGGGCTGCCAGGTATGCATGGGGCCCAGCTGCAGGTTATACAGGAGACAGGTGCCAAAAAATAAGGCTAGATAAATCTGGGTTTTAGTCCACTTTAAATAAAATAGCCCCCCATTCAACCTGTCACCACCCATCCAACACCACTAAATGATCAGGCCGATCATGAGCTGAAACAGCAAAATAAATAGGTAAGAAACCAAAATGCATATTATTTTAAAATTATAAGAGAGAGTTGAAGGGGGCTTTATAATGCAGCTTGCTTGTCTGATCCTGGAGTCAAAAAGATTCCAAAGCCGGACAATCAAGCAACCTGGAGGCATTCCCTAAAATCACCCTGTCTTCACTCACCTTTTCCAGGGACTCCCCTGCCATGCTCGCCATCCACAGACCGCATCCCGAGCACCCCTGTAGCTGAGTCTGCTCCTGTACCCAGCTTTTCAGATTGGCTGGGATGGGAGTGTGCCGCACACCTCAGGGAAACCAGGATGCTCCTGGGAAAAGGACCAAAACCCGGGATAGTGAAAATCCTGGTTTTGGACCACTTTAAAGAGAAACATTGGAGGCTTCTAAAAGACTCCAGGGCTGTCCCGAATTGGGATGCCTTTTTGTGTGAACCCCTCCCCCCCCATCGCCACCTTCTGCTGGAGCCCTCACCGCGTCTGTGCTCTCCAACCACATCCTTGCTCACCTGTAGCCGTGCGCAGAGAAGCTCGGCTCCATTTGGTGCCACTCAGCTGCTTAGCCGTCCAGGCAGCTTAGCTGTCAGCGGCACCAAAGGGAGTTTAGTGACAGCGAGTGTGCTGATTGGCTGAGCTCAGCCAATCAGTGCACTCAATCTCATCTGAGTGAGTGAAATGGGGCGACCTGGGGGGATACACACAGCAGACAACCCAATACGCACATAGGAACACGGTGGGAAAGTGTGCTCAAAATCCTGGGTTTTGGTCCTTCCCCCCAGGGCACCCCGATCAGGGTTGCACCACTCTGTGAAATCCTCCAGATCTCTCTAATCAACTCACCTCACCTCGGTCCTACGTCGCATGGCGGCCGCTCGTCCAATTAGCTCGCTTGGAGCCGTTGAGCTATGGACACCACAGTGGCACAGCGGCTCTGAACGGCCACATCACACGCTTCCCTCTAACAGGCACGCGCCCCACTAGAGGGATAGCGGGTATGTGGCCGCGGCCCGCGCATGCGTTGTTGGACCTGGAAGTAAGGTAAGTGTAGTGGGTGACCTGGGGGGTTTCACTCAGTGGGGTATCCTGATTTTGGATGCCCCGAAGGGAGGGAACGGATATGATTCCTGGGTCGATCAGGGCTCGGTTTCAGTCCACTTTAAATGTAAATTTTTATTTCACCCCCTCGCCGGTATTCCTACAGCACATGCATGGACCTCCAGTCACACAAAGATTGCGTCACCTGGCAACCTATTCTGATTGGCTTGCAGTTAGACTTCAGGGCTGACCCAAGCATCTTTTGGGCATTGTCCAACCAAATTATATATATATATATATATATATATATATATATATTTATTCTCTTTCTGCCCCCGAAGCTCGAAATCCAGACTTTCAGTTTGTGCCTAAAGCTGTCCCTGCTGGGTGGGCGTGCATGTTACTGTGCAAGGCGGCCTGATAAACCCATATGGCCCCTAATAGTCACTCAGAACACATGAATAAACTTCCAAGAAGACACCCCCAGGCAGTGTGATGACATTCCAGCATTGGATATCTCCTAGATCTGCCCTGCCCACATTGCATGGGGGGGGGGGGGCATCCCAGAGGCACACTCAGCATACAGGTTGCCATAACAAATCCAAAATACAATCACTGTATCCTGTTGTGGCCTCGGCTCTGATCTTCCTTGCCTGATGCAATGCAGGATTTCTCTGCGCAATGCTGGGAGGGGACAACTGGCAAGCCTTCATTCTGGCATTAGTATAGGCTGCTTCTTCTACCTTCCACTCCCTCCCTTATACCCTGATAGATTGTAAGCTCTTCTACCTCACACTCCCTCCCTTATACCCTGATAGATTGTAAGCTCTTCTACCTCACACTCCCTCCCTTATACCCTGATAGAGTGTAAGCTCTTCTACCTCACACTCCCTCCCTTATACCCTGATAGATTGTAAGCTCTTCTACCTCACACTCCCTCCCTTATACCCTGATAGATTATAAGCTCTTCTACCTTCCACTCCCTCCCTTATACCCTGATAGATTGTAAGCTCTTCTACCTTCCACTCCCTCCCTTATACCCTTATACCCTGATAGATTGTAAGCTCTTCTACCTTCCACTCCCTCCCTTATACCCTGATAGATTGTAAGCTCTTCTACCTTCCACTCCCTCCCTTATACCCTGATAGATTGTAAGCTCTTCTACCTCACACTCCCTGCCTTATACCCTTATACCCTGATAGATTGTAAGCTCTTCTACCTCACACTCCCTCCCTTATACCCTAATAGATTGTAAGCTCTTCTACCTCACACTCCCTCCCTTATACCCTGATAGATTGTAAGCTCTTCTACCTCACACTCCCTCCCTTATACCCTGATAGATTGTAAGCTCTTCTACCTCACACTCCCTCCCTTATACCCTAATAGATTGTAAGCTCTTCTACCTCACACTCCCTCCCTTATACCCTGATAGATTGTAAGCTCTTCTACCTCACACTCCCTCCCTTATACCCTGATAGATTGTAAGCTCTTCTACCTCACACTCCCTCCCTTATACCCTGATAGATTGTAAGCTCTTCTACCTTCCACTCCCTCCCTTATACCCTGATAGATTGTAAGCTCTTCTACCTCACACTCCCTCCCTTATACCCTGATAGATTGTAAGCTCTTCTACCTCACACTCCCTCCCTTATACCCTGATAGATTGTAAGCTCTTCTACCTCACACTCCCTCCCTTATACCCTGATAGATTGTAAGCTCTTCTACCTTCCACTCCCTCCCTTATACCCTGATAGATTGTAAGCTCTTCTACCCCCCACTCCCTCCCTTATACCCTGATAGATTGTAAGCTCTTCTACCTCACACTCCCTCCATTATACCCTGATAGATTGTAAGCTCTTCTACCTTCCACTCCCTCCCTTATACCCTGATAGATTGTAAGCTCTTCTACCTCACACTCCCTCCCTTATACCCTGATAGATTGTAAGCTCTTCTACCTCACACTCCCTCCCTTATACCCTGATAGATTGTAAGCTCTTCTACCTCACACTCCCTCCCTTATACCATGATAGATTGTAAGCTCTTCTACCTCACGCTCCCTCCCTTATACCCTGATAGATTGTAAGCTCTTCTACCTCACACTCCCTCCCTTATACCCTGATAGATTGTAAGCTCTTCTACCTCACACTCCCTCCCTTATACCCTGATAGATTGTAAGCTCTTCTACCTTCCACTCCCTCCCTTATACCCTGATAGATTGTAAGATCTTCTACCTTCCACTCCCTCCCTTATACCCTGATAGATTGTAAGCTCTTCTACCTTCCACTCCCTCCCTTATACCCTGATAGATTGTAAGCTCTTCTACCTTCCACTCCCTCCCTTATACCCTGATAGATTGTAAGCTCTTCTACCTTCCACTCCCTCCCTTATACCCTGATAGATTGTAAGCTCTTCTACCTTCCACTCCCTCCCTTATACCCTGATAGATTGTAAGCTCTTCTACTTCCCACTCCCTCCCTTATACCCTGATAGATTGTAAGCTCTTCTACCTTCCACTCCCTCCCTTATACCCTGATAGATTGTAAGATCTTCTACCTTCCACTCCCTCCCTTATACCCTGATAGATTGTAAGCTCTTCTACTTCCCACTCCCTCCCTTATACCCTGATAGATTGTAAGCTCTTCTACCTTCCACTCCCTCCCTTATACCCTGATAGATTGTAAGCTCTTCTACCTTCCACTCCCTCCCTTATACCCTGATAGATTGTAAGCTCTTCTACCTTCCACTCCCTCCCTTATACCCTGATAGATTGTAAGCTCTTCTACCCCCCACTCCCCCCCTTATACCCTGATAGATTGTAAGCTCTTCTACCTCACACTCCCTCCCTTATACCCTGATAGATTATAAGCTCTTCTACCTTCCACTCCCTCCCTTATACCCTGATAGATTATAAGCTCTTCTACTTCCCACTCCCTCCCTTATGCCCTGATAGATTGTTAGCTCTTCTACCTTCCACTCCCTCCCTTATACCCTGATAGATTGTAAGCTCTTCTACTTCCCACTCCCTCCCTTATACCCTGATAGATTGTAAGCTCTTCTACCTTCCACTCCCTCCCTTATACCCTGATAGATTGTAAGCTCTTCTACCTTCCATACCATCCCTTATACCCTGATAGATTGTAAGCTCTTCTACCTCACACTCCCTCCCTTATACCCTGATAGACTGTAAGCTCTTCTACCTCACACTCCCTCCCTTATACCCTGATAGACTGTAAGCTCTTCTACCTCACACTCCCTCCCTTATACCCTGATAGATTATAAGCTCTTCTACCTTCCACTCCCTCCCTTATACCCTGATAGATTGTAAGCTCTTCTACTTCCCACTCCCTCCCTTATACCCTGATAGATTGTAAGCTCTTCTACTTCCCACTCCCTCCCTTATACCCTGATAGATTGTAAGCTCTTCTACTTCCCACTCCCTCCCTTATACCCTGATAGATTGTAAGCTCTTCTACCTTCCACTCCCTCCCTTATACCCTGATAGATTGTAAGCTCTTCTACCCCCCACTCCCCCCCTTATACCCTGATAGATTGTAAGCTCTTCTACCTCACACTCCCTCCCTTATACCCTGATAGATTATAAGCTCTTCTACCTTCCACTCCCTCCCTTATACCCTGATAGATTATAAGCTCTTCTACTTCCCACTCCCTCCCTTATGCCCTGATAGATTGTTAGCTCTTCTACCTTCCACTCCCTCCCTTATACCCTGATAGATTGTAAGCTCTTCTACTTCCCACTCCCCCCCTTATACCCTGATAGATTGTAAGCTCTTCTACCTCACACTCCCTCCCTTATACCCTGATAGATTATAAGCTCTTCTACCTTCCACTCCCTCCCTTATACCCTGATAGATTATAAGCTCTTCTACTTCCCACTCCCTCCCTTATGCCCTGATAGATTGTTAGCTCTTCTACCTTCCACTCCCTCCCTTATACCCTGATAGATTGTTAGCTCTTCTACCTTCCACTCCCTCCCTTATACCCTGATAGATTGTTAGCTCTTCTACCTTCCACTCCCTCCCTTATACCCTGACAGATTGTAAGCTCTTCTACCTTCCATACCATCCCTTATACCCTGATAGATTGCAAGCTCTTCTACCTCACACTCCCTCCCTTATACCCTGATAGATTGTAAGCTCTTCTACCTCACACTCCCTCCCTTATACCCTGATAGATTGTAAGCTCTTCTACCTTCCACTCCCTCCCTTATACCCTGATAGACTGTAAGCTCTTCTACCTCACACTCCCTCCCTTATACCCTAATAGATTATAAACTCTTCTACCTTCCACCCCTCCCTTATACCCTGCAGTTACACATCAGGCTAGCAGTGGGAAGGCGGCACTGGCACACAGTTAGAAGTGAAAAGAGGAAGAGCAGAAGTGACTACTATGCATCGTGTTGGTGGGGTCATTACGGTCACATCTATGTTGGGTGGAGCAGGGTTTGGTCAGCTTGCAGAGGTCAGAAAGGGTTCACCCAACTTCTGCCAAAAGTGGGTTAGGGTGTCAGAAGACCAAGAGCCTTCTTGTTATAAAGTTTCCAGGTTTAGGTCTACTTTAAAGCAATCAGGTTATTTATCCATAGTACTAAAACCCAGGGTGGGGCTGGGGTAGGGTGCCACAGATCTGAACCCTGCTTGGCACAAAGTTGCCTAGTTTAGGTCTACGTTAAAACAACAAGGTGCCAGATAGGTTCTTAATCCGTGGCCCCCTAACCCAGGGTGTCACAGACCTCCTTGGTATCAGGGGCAGTTTAGATCAACTTTAATGGAGTAGAAGATTTTATATTAAATAAATAAGGTTTTTCTATTACAATACTGTGTACAGGTTGTATGAATATTGTCTAGTTTGGACCTAGGTGCAGGCCACACACCTTACAGTGTATCTGCTTAATTGTCTAAAAGCTTATAAAGTCTTTAGAACTTACTGATCAATTGATTTATATGGTCCCTGACCCATCTGCTGCAGATCCGTGTTATTCATAAGTAGGAAGGGAATATTTTTCCCGTGACGTCTCGCTGCAATGCCCAGAGTGTCCCAATCGTCCGCGCTGCTCTGCTGCCACTCTGTGGAGAACTGTCGGAATAGGAGCCTCCATAAATGGCACACCTTCAGTCACTGTCACACTGGGGCTGTCTAGGGGCCACCAGTGGAACTGACTCTAGGGGCCAAACCCACAGTTACATGCTAATATTATTGGCTTATTTTTATGGGCTTTATGCCTGTGTTGTGTGTAAGTGGATAAGGGGAGCCAAGCTGCAGGGAGAACACGATGGGGGTCATGATAAATGTTTGGTGAAACCAGTGTGACTGGCAACCTGCATCCCATCAGCTTTTTTAGCATTTAGAAACAAAAAAGTGCAAAAAAAGAAAAAAAGTTTGTTCTACCTTTTCTCCCTAAACGTTACCTGTACCTGTGATGGTGCATTTGTCCAGGTTAGGCACATCATATTTCCGATGACGTAAGGGCATTTGTTTATAAAGTGGATGGAAACCCATATTTGGTTCCCCCCTAGCTGGGCACTAGTGTTTCCTCGGCGCTGTGCTTTTCCAACACCAAAGCCACATGCCTGGCAATTTTGAGAGAGCCAATTGGCTTTCTGGAAGTGATCATGTTGTGGGATCAGGTAAGATCACTGGCGGCCCAGGGGGTTTCACACAGTGATGTAGGATGCCCCAAGGGTAGGCTTTGACCCGCTTTAAGTTTGAAAACAACAGAATCCTATGGGCTATGCAGAAAAAAACATAGAAATATGATAAGATATCATTGGGTTGCTGCACCACCTTCTGGGCATCCTGATCCTGGAAGTGGCAAAACCAGCCTGAAATTAGGAGAAAATTAACTACAGCATTGTGTATGCCAACCCCCGCAAATCCAATATTGGCTGGTGTAGCAGTTAAACCGGACCTTCAGCGTGAGTTAATGAAAAGCCCAAACTCTTAAAAAACGGTTCCCCAGCATCTAAAATTAATATATCTTACGTTTTTAATCACTAACTTATTATTCTTTCCCCCACTGGGCTGCAACTCTGTTCAGGAATTTAGGATACGGGCGTCGCCATCTTGACTCAGAAGCATCACACTTACTGAGGAGAGGAGAGTGGGATAAGGTACAGGGAGGCGGGTTATAGCTGTACTTTGCACAGACAGAGCAGAGCTGGGGTCAGGTAACGGTCAGCAATCCCAGAATGCAGAGCAGCACAGTCAGAAGGCACTTCCTGTTTGCAGGCTGCCTGATAAGATGGCGGCTTATGGAATGTTTTGATGTTGGATGTTTAAAGGCTCATAACATGCAGTAGATGCAGGTAGGATGATTTTTAATGTGGACAATCTGTATGTACAGGGTGTAGGAAACATATAAGATAGGCTCTTATTCAGAGTGAAGGACCGCTTTAAAATAGCATGTGGAAGAGTGAGTACTTATCCTATCAGCACCTAATATTTGGGCTTCCTATTGGGTTTTTAGCAGACGGTGAATAAAACAGCCCAGGAAAGGAGGCAGCCAAACCAGTGCCAATAGAACCTACAGAGCCATTTTCACCTGAAATTAGAAAGCCTGTCTGCCTCTTAGAAACGCCCAAAATAGGGCAAACTACTGACCTTTTTCCATTTCCGTCTTTTTGACAGCCACGTAATGCATTCCCATCCTTTCTGGTGACCAATACGGTGTGCAAGCATGATGCATGACCCCCATTGGTAGGCATGTGGGAAATGCATGTGCTACGTAAACATACACCAGGTCGTATTCTGCCCCGATTTTCAGACCTAAGCAACTCAGGCATGTGTGGGGGATGCAGCAGCTCTGAGACCCGCTGTGAGATAGAAGACTTTAGGCCCACTTTAAAGGGCATTTACACGCTGCAGATTGGGTCCCTGGACTTCAGTTGCACCCACAATGGCCAAAGTCTGACTGAGGTCAGGTGACACTTTTCCAACAGGGACTTGGAGCTATTAGTGGAGTAAAATGTAAAGGGGGTGTTGTCTAACAGGCAGCAGGATGGGCTGACATAGAACAAGAGTCAGTTCTGGGGATTATATGTGATGCGGGGAAATATGTGATGACTGCTGGCTAGATGACTAATCAAAGCGCTTTCACAGTTTCAGCTTTACTGTCTCACTTTCAGAGAAGACAAGCAGCCCTACCTACATGTTGTATAGCTCAGAAGAGAAGAGCATACATAGTGGGGCCCCAATATGCCTCTTTCACAGGTTCTCAACCTTCAACCAAAAGTTCTGCGGTGCTCAAACGTTTTTAAACTGGCCCTTCAGCGTTTTATGAAAAGTTCCAACAAAAACTATTCCCTAGCATCTAAAATTAATATAGTTTATGTTTTCCCCACTGGGCTGAAATTCTGTTGAGGACTCTAGGCACCGCCATCTTGCGTCAGAAGTATCACATACTGAGGAGAGGAGAGTGGGATAAGGTACAGGGGGTGGGGTTATAGCTGTGCTTTGCTCAGACAGAGCAGAGCTGGGGTCAGGAAAAGGACAGCAATCCCAGAATGCAGAGCAGCACAGTCAGAAGACACTTCCTGTTTGCAGGCAGCCTCAGACTCCATGTGCCACTATCTTGGATGTTTAAAGGCTCATAACATGCAGTAGATGCAGGTAGGATGATTTTTAATGTCAGCAATCTGTATGTACAGGGTGGGGGAAACATATAAGATAGACTCTTATTCAGGGTGAAGGTCCGCTTTAATTTGGCAAATTGGAAAATTGGGTTCGGGCCACAACAAATAGGTTCTGAATTTTGACATTTTCATATTCAATAGCCTAATGCATTCTGGAGTGAAATAAGAATCATCCATCAACACTGTGCTAGAGGTCTCTTATAACAGAAGAAAATAATAGCTACAATATTATATTGTAAATCTACAGTAGATTTCCCTGTAATGTTTTTTAAGTGAATGAATGCCATTGTACTGACACCTAAATGATGAATACGGTGTCCTGGGTGAGTCTGAGTGTAATGCTTGGCTTTACCAGCAGGGGACTCCACACACAATCTATTCTATACCACTCCTAATATGTAGAAAGTTGAGTTTGGTTGGTGGGTGAGTATATTTGACTTACCTGTCACATTTTGATTTATTTTGCACATCATCCTAAAATGACGATGTGTCTTGCTGCATGAGCTCTATGCAGAGATCCGCACAGGCTTCCCAGCATAAAGCGCATCACCAAACCTGTTCCAGCACTCTGCAGGGTTAATGATGTGTTTATTAGAGGAGTGACTGTTTATTTTACATGGATATGACTCCTATTGTGCCTCTTAAAAGAGGAGTGTTCTGGTGCCGCTGGATGATGTAACTGGGAAAACAACCCATCCTGCCAATGAGAGCGTCTAAGCAACAGAGAACAATAGACATTACAATGGCGGGGCCAAGATCACCTAAATGGTGCTACCCCCAGATCAGTTACTGCCCCGCCCATTAATGGGGACCTGCAGCTGTCTCCATTCACAGTGACAGTCCCCATTTTAAATGATGTCCCTTTTCAGATCCGGATTATTAAACCCCTCCCCCTTCCAAGGGCATATGACACCATTCTGCCCCATGTCATTAAAGGAGATCTGAAGGCTACATCATCATTTTTAGTTCTGAAAAGCCCCTTCACAGGCTCCTTTCTGAAATCTCAGCTAGAGCTCCCCCTAGTGGCCAGATTAAGGCTACATTACACTGCTCTCAGCTGCAGGGTGGCCTAGTTCCATCTCCTAATGGCTTCTATTCTCACTCCACACAGCACAGCAACTAGAAGTCCAGCCTCCTGCTATTACAACAGCTGCCTTACATCAGAGGTGGGTGGACGCTGAACTTCTGGAATTTGCAATTCATGCAGGCCTGAGACAAAAATGTCAGAACAAAGGGAAGGCACCCCTAAAACCAGAAAGTGGGGGCAGATATACGGCTTACAAAGAGGAATATAAATAAGGTAACAGAAGTAAAGTGTACCAAAACCCAGGACTTTGGTCCTTTCCCCAGGGGCACCCTGATCGGGGGTGCATGTGCCTTTGGACAGGGAACAAAGGTGAGTATTTGAGGGTTTCACACCGTGGGGCACCCCCTGATCAGAGTTCCCCGGGGGGGGGGGGCAGTATGCCTTGCCCTGGAGTCTCATAGATGGTGGGTTTTGGTACACTTTAAAGCAGAAGTTAAGTCATAGAAGACTTACCCTTGCAGCATGGGAGAATCCCACTGTATCTCTTCCTGCAGCAAGGCCGGGACTGGGCATCCCCATACTTACCACCCCGTATCACCCCAAAAAATGTACCTTTTCCTGGACCCATGGCTCATGCCCGGGCTCTCGTCCAGTCAGTGTCGTATGCCGTGTAAATGAATGATTCAGAGCTTGGCAATAGGGAGTGTCTGCATCCCCAGTTTCCCTTTAGACTGGGAAGCACTCCTGACCCCAGCCTATCTGAATGGAGCACACCGCAGCCCAGAGATGCTGTTTACAGCACCAAGAGAGACAGGGCAAAGGTGAGTTCTGTGCTGACCTGGGGGGGTACACACAGCGGGGTATCCCAAATTGGCTGAGGAGTTTGGCAACTTCTGCAGACTAGGTTTCTATAGTTCAGATGTCTGGGGGGGAGGGAGGTAAGGGGAATATATGCATTTTTTTGGGCTACAGGCATTCTTTATTAATACATGATGAATATTTACTTACAGTTGTGATTTCAACATTTCATGAAAACCCCAAACCCTAAAAAAACTATTCCCCAGCATCTAAAATTAATTACATTTTTAGTCGCTTACATATTATTCTTTCTCATGCAACTCTGTTCAGGACTCTAGGATACGAGCGCCGCCATCTTGCCTCAGAAGCATCGCACATAGAGGAGAGGAGGGGGACAAAAGTGCAGGGGAGTGGGGATATAGCTGTGCTCACAGACAGAGCAGAGCTGGGGTCAGGAAAAGGACAGCAATCCCAGAATGCAGAGCGGCACAGTCAGAGGACACTTCCTGTCTGCAAGCAGCCTGAGACTCCATGGGCCGCCATCTTTGATCAGAAATCGCAGTAGATGCAGGTAGGATGATTTTTGAGGTGGGCAATCTGTATGTACAGAGCGGGGGAAATATATAAGATAGACTTATTCAGGGTGAAGGTCTGGTTGAAATTGTGTAATAAAAATATGGGCTTTGGATGGTGACACACTTGTTGCTGGTGGTGGAGGGGTGTGGGGCTGTCAGGAAATCAAAGGGAGTGAAATCTGCAGAGCAGGGTGTGTCGGCACCTCGACAACTGGCAGCCGCAAGACTCATCACCAGACGGCTCCAAACCGCAGCAGCAAGTCCATGCCAGAGCTGCACCTCTCTCACTTCAATTCTCTATCCGTATATATATATGATTGTTACTGCTGCTGTGTATTGTGCGGCATCACATGGCGCAGCGCCCCATCAGTGGGGAGCCCATCTGAGGCCCTATGCACACAGGGGCTGACATTAGAAGGTAAAGCATATTAAACATGTGGCCCATTTGTCTTTGTCAGCGCAGATATAGACCATGTTATTGTTCCGGGTAAAGATTGCCTGCATTGCATTTTTTCAGCTGGAACAATAAGACAATGAGGCACAAAAAAAAAAAAGGAAAACTCTACACCCCCTGTCCTAGAACAATGGTGCGCTGACATGCTGCATCCCAAAACAGTAGCAAAGTGATACATGGGGGAGTTGTAAATAATGACACACTGACACTTCTGCTCCAGGAGATAGATGCTGACATTTGTGGGGCCAGAAAAATGAACCGCTGACACGTGGGGTCCAAAAACATAATGACACACTTCTGGGAGTCCCCACTCTGATGCTGAGATTGGGGTACCAATCACATGACAGATGTGGGTCCAGAACACTGAACTGGGGGTCCCAGAACACTGACACACATGCACTAAGGGTCCCAGAACACTGGATTGGGGGTCCCAGGAAAATGACACACATGCACTAAGGGTCCCAGAACACTGGATTGGGGGTCCCAGGAAAATGACACACATGCACTAAGGGTCCCAGAACACTGGATTGGGGGTCCCAGGAAAATGACACATGCACTAAGGGTCCCAGAACACTGAATTGGGGGTCCCAGGAAAATGATACACATGCACTAAGGGTCCCAGAACACTGAATTGGGGGTCCCAGGAAAATGACACACATGCACTAAGGGTCCTAGAACACTGAATTGGGGGTCCCAGGAAAATGACACACATGCACTAAGGGTCCCAGAACACTGAATTGGGGGTCCCAGGAAAATGACAAACATGCACTAAGGGTCCCAGAACACTGAATTGGGGGTCCCAGGAAAATGACACACATGCACTAAGGGTCCCAGAACACTGAATTGGGGGTCCCAGGAAAATGACACACATGCACTAAGGGTCCCAGAACACTGAATTGGGGGTCCCAGGAAAATGACACACATGCACTAAGGGTCCCAGAACACTGGCACATGCAGTGACATGCAGATCTAGAACAATGATGGGTCTAGAACACTGAATTGGGGGTCCCAGGAAAATGACACACATGCACTAAGGGTCCCAGAACACTGGCACATGCAGTGACATGCAGATCTAGAACAATGATGGGTCTAGAACAATGTCACACGGACACATAGGGGAAGTCCAGACAATGACACACTGAAACTATGGCTCCCAGAATAAAGATGCTGACAGTTGTGGGTCCAGATAAATGATACATTGACATCTGGGGTCCCAGAAAAAATGACCCTCTAACATTTGGGGGTTTCACAACAATGACACACTAACAGGGGGTCCAGAACAATGACACATTAAAGTGGACCAAAACCCGAACTGGAGTCTATGGGACTTCAGGGCAGACTTACTCCCTCCCCCCGGGGCATCCCGATTCTGAATCGCTCCCTCCTATTCCTTTAGCAGGGTGCGCTCGCGCCAGGCATTAGTGAGTGGCTGATATGGGACGCTCCATGTTAGAGGGTAGCGGGGATGTGGCCGCTGGCGTATTGGGCTGAGCCTAGATGAGTTAACACAGGAGCCCTCTGCCCTGGATGCCAGAAAGCCTAGCTACTCCTCTGAGTTAACGTAAGCGCACACTGATTGGACGGGAGGCTGCGCATGTGTCGTAGGACCGGGGAAAAGCTAATTTGAGTGGGAGTTCATGAGTAAGGGTGAGAACCCGAAACGCGTAGACGTCTGAGGACACCTTGTTTATGCTGCTTTTATCTATGCCGCTGTGATGGACTTTTTAAACAGTATGGAATAAAAATGGACTTTTAATTGCTCTACTACTACGTGGCTGGCTTTTTCTATGTTTCTTGGATTCCCACCAAGTTTTGAGGTGAGCTCTCTAGCCTTCCCTGATATTGAGCTGGCACTCTTGTCATTCAAATAATTTGAGTGGGGGGGTTTCACACAGTGGGGCATCCCGTATTGGGGTGCCCCGGGAGCAAGGACCAAACCCCAGGATAGTCCAAATCCTGGGTTTTGTCCACTTTCACATTCTGCATCCTAAACACAATCGCACACTGCACACGGATGCTCTTTTGGGGTCCCAAGCACCAGCACACATAAAGACATAATGACAAAAAAGGTGTCCTGAACAGTGACTTGCTGACAACTGTGGGTCCTAAAACACTGACGGAAGGTTTACACCAACAACACACTGACAGTTTGCTTTCCAGAACAGTGACACACTGACACACACACTAGCTGTGACGGGTGTTAAGAAAATGACAGACACACAACTGAAACATATGATGGGACAGGGCTTGTGATTTGTATGTGTGAAGCTAAAGCACTGTGTTTGAAAGCTTTGTAAGCAGACACATGCTGCCCCTCCCCGTCAGACTTCTCAGCCCTGAAACTTTCAGCACTGTTTTCAAACTTCAAGTGGGAATAAAGTACAGAGAGTTTTTTTTTTTTTCAAATAAAGCACATTAGGCAAATATTTCTTTTTCTGTGGCCAATCATATGATAGCATTTCATTGTCACTGGTGTATAATGATAGAGAGAGCTTTCTTACACTGTGTTTTGTTTAAGGGGACCTCTAGCATCATAAAGCGACTACTGTAGCTTGGGGAGCTGCAGTAATTGTGGAGGTAGTGGGAGCAGAACTGCATGATGGGAAAAAGAGGAGTTCTGCTGATTGCTACTAGTGATAAGAGACAGAGCTGGGCCAGTGACCTGCGGGGGAACTCTGTCCTCATACAGACCTCGGCAGGGTTGACCCCAGATCACCCATAGCGGGATTTATTCCTGGTCACAATAGAAGAATTAGTCCTGTGGCCGACTACAGGCAAAGTGAAAGCCTGGAACAGCCAGGGGACATCACTGCCGTGTGTGCAAACTCTGCCACAGAGCTGATGCTTTATTTTCCACACAGACACATATATGAGGCAGGAAATATTACACGCTGGATTTGGTCTTCGGAATTGGTTTAGGCGGTTGGATCAAGAATATTGGCGTTCTGGTGGAGTTACCGGCTGCAGGAACAGGGAAACATTTGCTTTAACGTAATTGATATAAGATCAGCTTACCTTGGGCTGTGCAATCAATATGTGGTTTGCGTGGACTTGAAATCTTAATGTGGAGCTGTAGTGGATGCCCCATAAAGAGGTAGACCACCACTCCTAGAGTCTTATAGAATTGAGCGGGGGGTTGTTCCTTTTTAAAGTGGACCAACACCCTCCCATGATCGGCCCGGGAATCTACAAGATTCCCGGACCGATCAGACCCCTGACTGCGGGGCACCCCGATCGCTGTGTGAAACCCCCAGAAACCCCTAAATCCCTACCTTATCCAAGATCCAGCGGCGCCCGCCGCTCGCCTCCCGCTCGTCCCTCTAGCAGGACGCGCACCCGCACTGGCCGTTTGTGAATGGCGCGCCCTGTAAGAGTGAAGCGCAGGAGGCGGCAGCGGGCGCCCACTCTTGTCCGGCGCTGCCTTCCGCTTTTCCGCCGGCGGGGATTGGCTGCAGCGGTCACGTGGGAGCGAGGAGAGGTGAGTTTTTCGGGCTTTCTGGGGGGTTTCACACAGCCCTGCCGAAGTGGACCAAAACCCAGGATAGTCAAAATCCTGGGTGTTGGTCCACTTTAAAGGCATAGTCCACTTTTGATGGAAATTTTGAAAGTTTATCCTTTTTTTTGTGCTAAAAGGATGTCCTCAGGGTGCTGAGTCGATCTAGTATTTTTGTCCTAAGTTAGCAAATGTGTGTTTCTATGGAAGCAGTTTTCACTCCCTCCAATCTATTGCAATTAGCAACTGTACACCAAGTCTGCAAACCAAGACCCACAAGAGGAGAGAAGTGAGTCCTGTACACACAGAACACTGCTGCTATGGCTGCTGCCAACACATGCCCAGCTGCAGCGCTTTGTGTGTACAGGACTCACTTCTCTCCTCTTGTAGATCTTGGTGTACAGATTTAATGTACATACAAAAGGTACAATAGTAGTACATACACCGCGCTGTAAATAAATTTAAATTGCAAACTTAAACAAAAATGCAAGTCCAGACTTTGAATGCTCCACGTGTACAAGTCCTTATTCCCAAATGGACCCAAATGATAAATAATGTGAAACACAGAGCAATATCCAAAATAATCCAATGTCGAGGATAATCTCAATCCCACGGCACATGCACCTCCACACTGTGAATCCTCCACCAATCGTGCAGATCCTTACCGACTAATGGGAATTGAAAGGCCTTCAAACTTCCACATAAAAATGCTTAATGAAGCCTGCTCCTCCTTGTTGCGCTCACCACTCTCCAGCTTTTGATGACTTTTGCAGCCTTCTGTCCCTCACAGCGCCTGTAATCTTCATAATTTTTCGCCGGAAAATTTTTCTTCCGGCGAAAAATTATGAAGATTACAGGCGCTGTGAGGGACAGAAGGCTGCAAAAGTCATCAAAAGCTGGAGAGTGGTGAGCGCAACAAGGAGGAGCAGGCTTCATTAAGCATTTTTATGTGGAAGTTTGAAGGCCTTTCAATTCCCATTAGTCGGTAAGGATCTGCACGATTGGTGGAGGATTCACAGTGTGGAGGTGCATGTGCCGTGGGATTGAGATTATCCTCGACATTGGATTATTTTAGATTTAATGTACAGTTGCTAATTGCAACAGTTTGGAGGTAGTAAATAATTGCTTCCATAAAACACACATTTGCTAACATAGGAAAAAAATACTAGATCAGCCCAACACATTGAGGATATCCTTCTGACACAAAATCTATACTTCTAAACCCTATTTAAAGTGGACTTATGGCAGGGGACCAGAAGCCTCAGTAAGCAATACTTACCTGTTTCTGGCTGATTCTCTATTAGACAAGGGACTGGAAGCCACAGCGCACTGCAGCAGTCAATAGCTCCTATTAATCTATGCGTCAGATATTTGGCTATGGATAAATTATAAGTTGAGCCATGTGGACCGGCTGATCTAAAGAGCAAATGAAATTGACAGCATGGAATTTCCTGGCCAGACGCTCTGCCTGGAGATAAGGCAGAGCAAAGCAGCCATGTTTATGTGGAGGTCACTCTCCAGCTGTCTAAACGCCATTGCTAGCCTAAACAGCTCTGCCCATAGATACCATACGAAGGATGTGTTTAGACTGAAGCAACTGATGCACAATACTGCTCATGACTGGAGGGAGGGGTCAGCACGGTGGCCATCTTAGAACTATAGGCATGTGTCTCCATGGGATAGGACGATGCTATAAAACTATTAAAGGGTGACTAATACTATAACTAATCTCTGTCATAAATTCATTCTATGCTATTATAAAATATTGTTCTCCTCTTAGTTTAGTTGCTGATAATCTGAGCTAGTGCGCCCACTACCGGTAGTTGCCAAAATCAGGCCACAGTTTACAGCCCTGTGCGTGCTTCTCATTCAAGTTTGTGAGCCTGCACATGCGCAGCTGGAGCATGGAAAGGTGAGTTTTTATGGGCAAACTGGGGGGTTTCACACAGCGGGGCATCCTAAATCGGCATGGCCTGGGGCACAGCCAAATTTGGTTTTGCCCCCCGGGCACCCTGATTTGGGATGTGTGAAGTAAAACTTACCTTTCGTTGGTCCTACGACACATGCGTGGGCTCTCATCCAATCAGCGCGCGCGGCTAATGGCCCATTGGCCCGCTAGCTTTAACAGGGTGTGTACCCGAGTCAGCCATATAAAAATGCCTGCAGCGGGCGCACTCCTGGCTGAAGGTACAGTGTAGTGTAGCTGAAGCCCAGGCATGTGCCACTGGATAGGAGATCAGGTAGCTTTTACAGTGGACTCAGAGGGTTTCATGTGGATGCCCCGGGGAAAGGGAATCAGACAGCCCTGGATTCTCATAGGTTACAGGGCTGTCTGCACTTTAAAGTGGACCAAAAGCCTGGCCGACGGCCCTGGAATCTATAAGAGTCCGGGGCCACTTGATTCCCTCCCCCCAGGGCATCCAGATTCAGGATGCCCCACTGTGTAAATCCCCCCAGGTCACCTGGTTACCTCACCTTCTCCCCCCGGTCCAACGCTATCCTTTATCCTGAGCCAGGCATGCCCTCTTCCTGTTAGAGGATAGCAGGGATGCTGCTTAGACAAGCCTAGATGAGTTTGCGTCAGTGCAGTCCAGCTTACCGATTGGATGGGAGGCCCACATGTGCTGTAGGATCGGGGAAAGGTGAGTTGCAGTGGGGTTTGAAACAGTGGGGCATCTTGCATCGGGGTGCCCCAGGGCAAGGACCAATACCCGGGATAGTGAAAATCCCAGGTTTTTGTCCACTTTATGCTGTGGCCTGATAATGGCCACTAGGGGGAGCTTTAGGTTAGATGATCAGGAAAAACAAAGCTTAGACTAACAGGCTGATTCATTACTAATGCCAGGTAGCGACAGATGAGCTTCTGTAGAGCGGATTTCAGAGTGACCGCTAGTAGTCGCAGTGCTCAGCCATGGATCATTGTTTCAGAGCGCCTCAGTTGCTGTCCAGCATTGATGAATATGATATGTGAGTCAGTCAGTGCGACTGACTCACACCACATTCATCAAAAAAACCACAAACATCGGCGGCGCTCAAAATCATGTAATTGTAGCCCTTAGCTCCAGAAGCTGAAGCTGATTAAAGGCTGTTTTTTGTACATGTATCCACTAGTAACAAAGCGAAAACATATGGAATTACATTGTTATAACATTGTAACATGAACACTTTAATACAAGACCTGTAAGGACAATTCTGCATAAAAATATTAATAATATAAAAATTTTTCAAAAATGTAATTTTCTTGCCCAGATTACATGTCAGAAGGTTTGTGTTTTTTTGGGGGAATAAAAAAAAATTGGGATCAGGAAAGGGATTTAAGGATCGTCCATAGAAATGTATGGGAGAGCGTCAGGTAACGACAGGTTAGACGTGGCGCTCTGCAAGGATGAACTCCGGCGCTGTGCGCTGAGGCTGGGATAATGATGAATCAGACGCTACATGGCGTTGTTCTAGTCGCTCTCCAGATTCGGCTTCATAAATGTGTAATTGCGTGCCGTGTCCGGCGTTCACCTGCCGCTACCTGCCGCTGTACAGCCACTACCTGCCACTATCCCTTCATGAATAAGTCCCCAAGTCTTATTAGAACTAAGGAATTATCTTTTTGCCTATATATGGCGGTGAATTCAGAGCTAATCGAGAAAACTCACTTCTTTCAAGAGAGAAAACTGCTATTCACTTTTATTGGCTACCTTGGGGCTGATTCAACACTAGGTAAAAAATGACATCCGGTTGTTAAATCAGCCCCAAGGTAGACAATGAAAGCGAATGGCAGTTTTCTCACCTAAAAAAGGAATTAGAACTCTCACCAGGCTCTGAATCAACCCCATTGTCCCAGGACTCGGTGGGCCAGCACGGCCCCTGTAGGGACTTGTGCCTCACCCAACAAACATCTTCCCAGTGGCTGTCAGGGATCATCTGAATGTTTCTGTTTCTCTCATTACGGGATTTCTTTCTTTTGCCCTGGGATATTTTTAGTCCATTTATTGGAGAGGAATGCCGGCGAGGAATGGCGTGTACCACTATGACACGCCACGCTCCTGATCTGCAGAACAAAGCCCAGCCGTGTTTGTAACCTGATCTTCCCCACCACTTCCATTTTAAGGAAATTTTCAAGTGAACCTAATTCCAACCTCCTGCAAGACATGAGTAAGCCTTGCGGTCAGCCGGCGGGGCTCGGCATTCCCAGTCACATGACTCATGTGCGCCATCAGTGAGCGCGCACAGGCTTCTCTAGGACAAGGCAGGCGGATGCGGGTCACCACATGGTGCAGCACTCAGGGCTCATTGCATTTCTTTTCTCCCCTGAGTGCTGCTGTAATGGGCCCCACTGGTTGGAGGATCACCTGAAAGAAACAGAAAGTAGGCAAACTACTAGTGTTCAGCTTCCAATCTGGGTCAAAGGTGAAGCCGAGCTAAATGTGCTTCATCCAAAACAGAATATTGGCAAAATTAAGGTCATTTGCAGATAATGGAGGCGGTCAATTGTTTCTTTTGTCAGAAAGCTCCCATCTGCCCCTCATTTTTTACCTTCCCTCCTTCTTTCTCTCTCTCTTCCTTTCTCCTTACATTTTTTTATTGCTTTTTTTCTTCTTTTCTTTTTTCCTTTCTCTCTATCATTCTCTCTCTCTCTTTCTATATTTCTTTCTGTCTTTTTTCCTTTCTCTCTAATTTTTCTCCCTCTCTTTTTCTAACCCTTTTCAACTCTCTCTCTTTCTCACGCTGTCTCGTTTTTCCACATTCCACCCATCTTGCACTCATTTCCATATTCTTTCCATCTTTCTTTTGTCACATTATTTCAGTCTTTTTCTCTTTTTCACCGAAAAAAGGAGGGGAAAATATAAAAAAAAATCAGGATGACCTTATTATTTTTTGCTCCTTTCCCTTTTCCACTTCCCTCTATCCTCGCTCTTTTCACCTTCTCTTCATATTACATCCTTTCTTCTGTCAATCTTATTTTCTTTTCAAACTTTTATTCCACCTTTATTTCCTTTTCTGCATTTCCTCTGTTTATCTTGCCCCACTGACCCTAAGGCCGGCCCTGCTATTGGCTGGAAAGTTTGGGAGAAGGTCTGATCATTTGGGGGGGGGATCTCATACTTATATTGAACAATAGGTTGTATCCAGCCTGCGCTTATCAGGACGAGGTGTCAGTGGTCTCAGAGAGGAAAGACTCAGCCATGATAAGACGCCACCTCGGGCTGTGCATCATCCAGCGCTGCCTCTTTAGTCACATCCTGCTTTCCATGGGCTCTCTCCATATGCCGCCTGCATTTCCTTATCATTGACATTCTTCCACCTTTAAAGCAGACCAAAACCCAAACTCTAAACTTCCTGTGTCAGGGAGAGTTCGCTCCACTGGTGCACTGATCTAACCTCACCGTCCCCCTCAAACCCTAAGTGAGCCCTACAATAAACTCAGCTTTTCCTAGTACTGCAGAGCTCTACCCAATCGTTGGCAGCCACACCTCCTCCGATAGGTGCGCTGCACTGCAGTGTGCAATTGTTTGCAGTCCCCCTTCAAGCAAAGCACTCAGTTCCAAATGTGTCCATGTAGATCTGAAAGGATGTAGTCCCTGCCAGTCCCTGCACACTTCCTTATGCACCAATGTTTTCATCCCTGGTTAAAGCAGACCAAAGTTTGCTGCTAAAGGGAAAGCTTGCCCCCACAGCTTGGCATACTCACCCGATCCAGTGCGTTTTCCATGGGTGCCCTGGCATATGGAAACCTGATTCTGGATGCTGTAAGTGGAAGGGAAACTAGCCAGCCATGGCAGTGGATATCCCTAAAGGATACTGCCCCATTCCATAAGTCGGAATCTAGAGAAGGCGTTCCAGTTCAGAGTGACACTAAACTATCCTCACCTACTCCAAACCTACCTACCTCAAACCATCAGTGAGCCCTGCAATAGAGAGATACTCACCTTTTCCTAGCAGAGGACCCAATCTGATGGGAACAGGAAACAGCTTCACAATGGTGGCAGCCTCCCCCTGTAGGAGACATGCTGCATTGCAGTGTACAGCATTCAATGCTTCATTTTGGTTTCTTAAGGAGCTTTAACTGGGGTTATCTCAAATCAGGATCCTCTGGGACGGTTGCCAAAGTGGACCTAAAGTCATTTTTGATCCAGTGTCAAATTTAATTAAAAATGGGAGCAAACAAAAGCATATCTATAACTTAAAGTGATCCAAAACGCCCTCTTTCCTTACCTTTGCCCATGGTGCATGCGTAACTGCCGGTGGCATCTCTCACATATTTCTCTGTAATGGAATGGCAGGAGAGAAATGCAGGGGGTGGCGTGCACCGATGGCAAGTGAGGCTAGACATCCTTTCAGTTTTTCCAGTCGCACATTAATAAGCGTGGCCAAAGAAGCTGAATGAAGGAGAGCCACATCTGCACCGTGGGAACGCCATTGAATTATGTATAGTGGCCCATCTGGGGGGTTTCACACAGCAGGACATCCCAAATTGGATAGTGAAAAGCCCCACTTTAAATGAGGTGAGTTTTGTGCCCATTGTTGGACTTTAAGGAGAGCCTAAACCCCATGGCCAGGTCCAGTGATGATGTCATCAGCAGCTAGGGGATCCCATTGGACGTCTGCTTAGAATTGGATGATGCACTGCTGCATGGCAGATGTACCTGAGTTATCTCTGCTTACATCAACAGAGCATGCCCAGGATTCCTCCTGAATTTTTCATCATTTCACCTACTGGATGAACCTGGGGGGACATGATAAATGAAAAAATCTCTCCAACGGCTCTCAGTGATGATTGAAAAGGAGGAATGAATGGATAGGCATAGAGGCGGATGGATGGATTCACTCCTCCTCTTCTCTGGAATGCCTTCCCCATACAATTCACCACTCCCAACTCTTCAAGCATTTAAGTACCCTTCAAAGTCACCTATTCAGAGCAGCCTATTATTTGGCTTAGGAAATACACTTCACACTCTTTGGAGCACTCACCACCATGCTTAGTACACACTACTTATGACCCAACCTCTCCTCTCCCCTATTCTTTAGATTATAAGCTCACAAGGGCATGGCTCTCACTTCTATTATACTCTGGTAGCAATGTGTACTTGTTGCCTCTCTGTCACATGTGGATCATGATATCATGTATATTATTAGTATATTATTTGTTTTACATTGGTTGTAATTTATGCCACATGGTGCTTTATAAATCTATATAAAAACATTAATAACATCTAATAAAAAATTAATAAAAATAAGGGAATTGCTGGGCAAATAAACAGGCAGATGCTAGGGAGGAAGTATGGATGGATGCATACATGGATGAGCAGACAAATGGATGGGTGGATAGATGAACAGGAGTGCAGGTAGACAGGCAAATGGATGAGTAGGTAGTTAGATTATTGGATTGCTAGATGGGCAGAGAGGCAGATGGATAGACAGACAGATGGATGGGTGAGAAGTCAGATGGATGGATGATTGGATGAAAAGGGGCAGGTCAACAGGCAAATGAATGAGCGGGTAGATGGATGGATGAAAGACTAAGAGATGGACAAGCAAATGTTGGGTGGGTATTTAGATGGATGGGCAAATGGATTTGTGGATGGATGGGCGGGCAGGCAAATGGATGGGTGGATAGATGTGTAGGTAGTTGTATAGATGAATGGATGGATGCATAGATGGGCAGACAGGTAAGGTGGATTGATGGATGAATGAATCAATGAATAGAGGGCAGTAAGATGGAAAGAAGGGATAGATAGATGGGCAGATAATCGGATGGATGGTGGGCAGTGGGATAGATTAATCCAGTAGGTGGATAGATGGGCAGAAAAGGGAATGTATGGGTGGATGGGTAATTTACTTATTTAAGGGTAGGATAGAAGAAGGGAGGGATGGATAGATGGGCAGACAGTCGGATGGATAGGTGAGTAGATAGGTGTATGGATGGATAGATGGGCAAACAGGTGGGTGGATGGGTAAATTAATGAATAAAGGGCAGGAAAGATAGATCAATGGGCAGACAGGAGGATAGATGGATGGGTAGTTGGATAGATGAGCAGATAGAAGAATGGATAGGCGGGTGGGGTGGATAGATAGATAGATGGGCAGACAGGCGGATGTTTGGGTGAATTAATGAATGAAGGACAGGATAGAGGAAGGGATGGATGGATAGATGGGCAGACGGATGGATATACAGATGAGTTAATAAATGAAGGCCAGGATAGAAAATGGGATGGATGGATACATAGATGGGAAAACAGGAAGATAGACGGGTCGGTAGTTGGATAAGTGGGCAGACTGGTGGATGTTTGGGTGAATTAATGAATGATGGGCAGGATAGAAGAGATAAATGGGCAGACAGGCAGAAGTTTGGGTAAATTAATGAATGAAGGACAGGATAGAAGAAGGGCTGGATGGATGGATGGATGTGCAGATGGGTTAATTAATAAATGAAGGGCAGGATAGAATAAGGGATGGATGTGCAGATGGGTTAATTAATAAATGAAGGGCAGGATAGAAGAAGGGATGGATGTGCAGATGGGTTAATTAATAAATGAAGCGCAGGATAGAAGAAGGGATGGATGGATGGATGTGCAGATGGGTTAATAAATGAAGGGCAGGATAGAATAAGGGATGGATGTGCAGATGGGTTAATTAATAAATGAAGGGCAGGATAGAAGAAGGGCTGGATGGATGGATGGATGTGCAGATGGGTTAATTAATAAATGAAGGGCAGGATAGAATAAGGGATGGATGTGCAGATGGGTTAATTAATAAATGAAGGGCAGGATAGAATAAGGGATGGATGTGCAGATGGGTTAATTAATAAATGAAGCGCAGGATAGAAGAAGGGATGGATGGATGGATGTGCAGATGGGTTAATAAATGAAGGGCAGGATAGAATAAGGGATGGATGTGCAGATGGGTTAATTAATAAATGAAGGGCAGGATAGAAGAAGGGATGGATGGATGGATGTGCAGATGGGTTAATTAATAAATGAAGGGCAGGATAGAAGAAGGGATGGATGGATGGATGTGCAGATGGGTTAATTAATAAATTAAGGGCAGGATAGAATAAGGGATGGATGTGCAGATGGGTTAATTAATAAATGAAGGGCAGGATAGAAGAAGGGATGGATGGATGGGCAAATAGGAGAATGGACGGGTGGGTAGATGAGCAGGCAGGCGGATGTTTGGGTGAGTTCATGAATGAAGGACAGGATAGAAGAAGGGATGGATGGATAGATGGGGTGGATGTGCAGATGGGTTAATATATATATGAAGGGGAGGATAGATGAAGTAATGGATGGATGGATAGATGGGTAAATTAACAAACAGGAGGATGGATGGGTGGGTAGATGGGCAGACAGGCAAATGTTTGTGTGAGTGAATGAATGCAGGGCAGATAGATGGATGGATGGATGGATGGATAGATGGATGGATGGATAGATAGATGGGTTAATAAACAAACAGGAGGATGGATGGGTGGGTAGATGGGCAGGCAGGCGGATGTTTGAGTGAGTTAATGAATGAAGGACAGGATAGAAGAAGGGATGGATGGATAGATGGGGTGGATGTGCAGATGGGTTAATATATATATGAAGGGGAGGATAGACGAAGTAATGGATGGATGGATGGATGGATGGATGGATGGATGGATGGATGGATAGATAGATGGGTTAATAAACAAACAGGAGGATGGATGGGTGGGTAGATGGGCAGGCAGGCGGATGTTTGAGTGAGTTAATGAATGAAGGACAGGATAGAAGAAGGGATGGATGGATAGATGGGGTGGATGTGCAGATGGGTTAATATATATATATGAAGGGGAGGATAGACGAAGTAATGGATGGATGGATGGATAGATGGGTAAATTAACAAACAGGAGGATGGATGGGTGGGTAGATGGGCAGACAGGCAGATGTTTGTGTGAGTGAATGAATGCAGGGCAGATAGATGGATGGATGGATGGATAGATGGGTTAATAAACAAACAGGAGGATGGATGGGTGGGTAGATGGGCAGACAGAGTGAATGAATGCAGGGCAGATAGATGGATGGATGGATGGATGGAGGCAGGGAGATGCGGGAAGCTGACACGTGTGCAGCCAGTAATGCTGAGGCAGGGGCAGCAGGGATCGGCTCGGTTGGTATATGGCGAGTGGAATAGTCTGATGAGACTTTGCGAGTTGCCGCTTTTCCCTGCGCTCTCCTCATCACCGTGTCTTTTCTCTCCGCAGGGCTCGCCCCGCCTCTCTCGTCTGGCCCCGCCCCCATCCGAGGCCTTAAAATGAGCAGCGCCCACCCGAGGCTCACCCAGAGCGGAGCCGCTGTGCCCGGGGCCGATCCAGGAGCTGAGATGCCGGCCACAGAGAAGGACCTGGCGGAGGACGCGCCATGGAAGAAGATCCAGCAGAACACGTTCACCCGCTGGTGTAACGAGCACCTGAAGTGTGTGAACAAGCGCATCGCCAACCTGCAGGTGGACCTGGGCGACGGGCTGCGGCTCATCGCACTGCTGGAGGTGCTGAGCCAGAAGAAGATGTACCGCAAATACAACCAGCGGCCCACCTTCCGCCAGATGCAGCTCGAGAACGTCTCCGTGGCGCTGGAGTTCCTGGAGCGCGAGAACATCAAGCTGGTCTCCATCGGTAAGAGCCGACCGATCTGGGGCCACACACACACCCATTCATTAGCCCAATGGTGTACTACTGTGTCTGATCGCGTGCCTATACTGCTGGCCACACTCCTTGCAATCTGGCCAGACTTCATGAAACTTCACCAGAACTATGGTAAAAGTTTTGGCAAACTTTTTTGTTACTGTGAGATTGTACAGTGATTGTTCAATCAGATTATGTGTCTGGCCATAGACAATGAAAATGCTGCTCACGCATCGCCAGTTAAAGAAGTTTATTGCACACATGCAATCAGATTGTAAGGTGTATGGCCAGCATTATATTTAATCCTAAAACTTTTTCTTGTTCACTTTGTTATCCAGTCTGCTCATTTATTGATCAGATCTAATCAATGGAAACTGATGCCTGTGCTGAGCCAGTTATAGAATGCTTTTGCATACCTTGCCAACATCAGGGCTAAACCCTAGTTATATCTGATAATAAACCTCTAATTGCAGGGTATGTGGCCCACATTGGAGCTGCACAAGTCCACTTTTGATGGAATATTTTAAACTGTTTTTGTGCCAAAATGGTAGTTATGTAAATAAAGGTGCTGAACTGACCAAGTATATTTAATTTCTTTCTATATTAGCAGATGTGTTTTATGGAAGCAGTATTCACCACCTGCAATCTGTTGCCATTGGCCCAGTAGAGAAGCGGGCCCTGTACGCCCAGAACACTGCTGAGGTGAGGGAGCTCTGTCCAGCAGCAGCGTTGTGTGTCCAGGACTCCTCTCTTCTTGGTGTACGTTGCCAATGGCAACAGATTGGAGGTAGTGAAAACTGCTTCCATAACTCACATTTTCTGACAAAGGGGAAACCTTTAAAACCACACCAAATGCGTTCAGCACCTGGAGGACATCCCTTTGTCAGACAAAATTTTAATTTTTAAAACTTCAATTGAAAGAGGACTTTCTCTTTAAGTTATGTTTTGTATTCAATCTAATGATTTATCCATGATATCTAATTAATGAAAACTGCTTCTCATGCTGAAGCTATTTGTAGAAAGTCATGGCACACATCCAATCAGGTTTTAAGGTGTATGGACAATATTAGGGCTACACATTTACGTTTTCTTCTTATTCATGTTATCCAATTTAGTGATTCATCCATATTAGCTAATGAATGAAAGCTGCTGCCCAGACTGGGACCTTTTATAGGAAGTTACTAAACACATGCAATCAAGTTGTAAGGGGCGTGGCCAGTGTCAGAGCTACACTGTGGAAACCATGTTCATGTTATCCAATCTATTGAATTTTCCTTAATATCTAATTAAGGGGTATGGCCCACATTAACTTTTTGAGCCTAAGCATCCCGATTCCCTTTTTATCTAATCTGATATCGAATTGATGATATCTGATCTGTAAAGATTGCTGCCTGTGATAAGCCAGTCATAGAAAGTTATGGCCTACATCGGATTGCAAAATGTGTGGCCAACAGGGGGGTTAACTACCTTTTTTAGGTCAAACTTTCTTCACATGCATATGCAGATCTATTGGCATCTAATCAAGTGAAATTGCTGCCTATGCAGTTATAGAACTTTGTGGCCCACCTCCAATCAGATTATAAATAGTGTATGGTCCACATCAGGGCTAAAGCGGTTTACTATTTATTGAATCTGATAAAGAATGTGTAATCAATAAAAAGTGCTGCCAGTGTCAAGCCAGATACAGAAAGTTATGGCACACATCCAATCAGATTGTAAAGTGTATGGCCAGCATTAGGGCTGCAGACAGTTTAAACATCATTTCACATTTTTATTAAATCAGATACTGTAATTAACCAAAATATCTAATCAAAGATAACTGCTGCTGTAGGTAAGCCAAGTATTAAGATCTAATCAGATTACGCTCTATGACCAGGAATAGGGTTAAACACCCCTAGAGTGTAATGTTTTTATTTTTAGGCTTTTCAACTCTTTGATTTGTTTGCTGCAATGTTAAAGTAGTCTTAGTAATTGATCAAGGGCAAACTGCAGCAGATGTGACCCAGTTAAATTAACATAGTGCGTCCAATTTAGATGGTTTTATCAATTGGATGTCATTCAAACTTCAGTGGAACACTTACCCTTCATCTCGGCTCGCAATGTAATCCACTGGTAACTTGTAGAATCCACCTAGAAGAGATACATGGTGCGGCCATTCACAATGCTGATTGCAGGTTATATAGCATTTGCCCACTAGGCGTTTAGTCACATGACTGCAAGTGGCTACTACTGCAGGGATAGGTTAAAACCCATTTTGGGATGCCCTGCTTTGTGAATCCCCCCAGGTCACCCAGTAAAACTCGGCTCTTCCTGGTCCTACGACACATGCATGGGTTCTCGTGCAATCAGTCATTTACCGTGCATATGTAATGTCTATCCGAATTGGCTGTGGACAGGAGCATGTGCACAGCCAAAAGATGTGGGGTTCTTTTAGATTTCAGGGCTGGCTGTGCTGGATTTCATTCACTTCATAGAAAGTATCTGGAAGTACCCTTGTCGTCCACTCCAGGGGCATCTCACACCCTGGGTGTGTGCTCCCATGCCGAATGCCCTGGCTGCCACTGCCAGCAAAGGAACTTTTTGACGGAGGGCCTACTTTAAAGCGGAACAAAAACCCTTGCTGGCACCAGAGTCTAAAGGACTCCACCCCCCGACCACCTCTGACCTTCCCTTTGTTACATTCCAAGTAGGGATGCGGTTTGAAACTCCCCGGGTCGCCCCAAAACTCAACCTTTGTCCGGGCTCCCACGGCAATTTAAGCAATGGACCATTCAGATGGGCTGGGGGTAGGAGTGGGTCCTAATGTATAGGGAACTGGGGATGCGCCCACTGTCACCCCAAATGCCCAGTTGTGTCTAAAACATGCCATATTTTGATTGCAATACACGGAACACGGTGCTGATTGGACAATAGCCCACATGTTCTGTTGGATCGGAAGTCGGTTAAGATTTACTGGGATGCACCCGGGGCAAGGGACAAAACTATTGTAAAAATCCCAGGTTTTTGTTCTGCTTAAAGCAATCCTCAAGTCAGATATTCAGATATAAACAGAAACAAGGTGCTGTACTGGCTGTTCCAATGTTCCAATGCCCCCCCGTGTGCATACGACAGTTGCAAGGCTGATATAGGGCACAGGCACTTATCTAATTTGGCCATCTGCTAAACCCTTATGGTCAGCAGTGACCGTGTGGAGGCTCAATGCTCCATCCTTAGGGAGGGACAATGATGTAGTGAGTATTTGTGCCCCGGTGTCAGGCTTCCAGCAGAGGTATGTGCTGGTGTCATCCCTCATTGGGATACTCTGATACAGTCTAGTCATTTTAAGCATCCTTGCTATTAAAGTATAGTCATTTTAAGCATCCTTGCTATTAAAGTAGAGGTTGTACCACCAAATTGCATGTGGCCAATCACATTTCTGCTAGATCAGATCCAATAGTTGATGGTGAATCATGAGCTAGGATTATATATGCCAGATTTTTGTAGGATCCTACAGACTGTAAAATCAGATTGGTAGGGTGTGGCCCCCTGGAATGGGACTTGTATGGTGACGGTCCTCATCTGACTTGTCCTGGTATCTGGAATGTAGAAAGGCATGCTGGGAATTCCAGATGTTGCGTCTCTTGTATGAACACTGCCCCCCCCCCCCCCACCTTTAGGGTTTTAGGTGTCTGCAGAGGGTGAAGGGTGGGAAATCACCCACCAGGCAGCTTTGTTTTTCTTGCAGTGTGACTAAATATTCCCAATCCCCATCCGCAAGGGGTTACCTGGAATTCGGGGAAATTCCATTGCTGGTAAATTGCCCCCCACTGGGGATGGCTGGGTGCTGGCCTCTGGAATGCGGTATCCATGGCGTTTCCTCTGGATCCCCCACACCCGCCATGTCTAAGCAGGAAACCTTACACCTATTTTTCTTGGTCCAGACAATGTAGCTGCTTGTTAACCCAAGATATACCAGAGTCTCAGCACATAGGCCCTGCTCCTTACAGCATGTAAATGTTTCCTGATATGACCCCTTTATGATGTCATAGCGCCAGACTAATCTGTACATTGTGTCCAGCTAAAGGAGCTGCTGGGGAGAATGGCTGAGAGGTGGGAACAGAGCAGAATGATGCTGGCGGTGGCTCGATGTTAAATGAACCTCCTGTGTGCTCTGTGCAGAAGGCTTGTGAGGCTTAATCTTGGGGTCATTGCATCATTTCTAACCCTTCCCTATTCTACCCCACTCAGGACAATGCTTCTGTGATCTTTTCTGGCCTTTATTGCTTAACTTTCATACAAACAGCGGGGTACAACATATCCACTGTACTCTCCTAGTATGGAATTCCCTTCAGCTAGAGGGGCAGTGTAGTATCCCAAATTGATGAAAGGACTTCTAGTCAATTTTGACTGGAGGCCTTCTATGAAGCTCATCTAAAGTGAAAATGGCTTTAGGGTCACTTAAAGCAGACCAAAATCTAGGAATTTTCACCCTCCCCCCTCTTGAGTTTATGTTCAGCTTCACAGGGGCATGCCAATTTGGGATACCCCCAATTCGGCCTGGTTAAGGAGCCTGCACCAGTCATCTTTTATTGCTGTGCATAGTCATTGATCCTAGCCATGCACATCCCATGGCTGTTCCCTCCCTGTTGCCAGCCATTCAGATATGCCTGCCGAGGGTGCATACAAGGGAAGCAGGAGAAGACCCACACATGCACTGTAAAGCTGGAAATCCAAGGGACATTTTACTTAGCCAATACTGCTTAATTGCCCATCATATTGGTGGCTTGAAATGGTTGATACAACTTTATTGATCAAGCATTTTATCTGCTGCTATTCCTAGCATTGGGCGAAACTGCTACTTCCTACCCCGTTCTGTAGAGAGCCTGAGTGGGGTGTGTTGGATGACTGTGGCTGGGAGGTTGGGTGGATAGCTGGAGCTTGGAGATGGTTTGGTAGCTGGCTGCATGAATGATCTGTGCTTAGAGCAGGTCAAGTCATGGGAAGTTGCTGCTATCGGGCTGGGCCCCTGTGATGGCTGGTCCCCATACAGGAGTCCTGCCTGCACTGCCCTGATGGTGGCCCTTTATGTATTTATATTAACTTGAGGGCAGCATCTGCATATTGCGACTATGGCTGATCATTCATTGAAACTGAATCTGATCATACATGGATGGCAGGTCTGCTATCGCAGTGTTGTGCAGGTTTTGT
Source organism: Gastrophryne carolinensis (assembly GCA_027917425.1). NCBI lineage: Eukaryota > Metazoa > Chordata > Amphibia > Anura > Microhylidae > Gastrophryne > Gastrophryne carolinensis. The sequence goes on from CM051235.1 coordinate 211,265,622, forward strand.
TTTGTGCCCCGGGGTATCCCAATTCAGCATGTGAAATCCTCCTGAAAGCACACTGTCCCCACTCCAAAGGCACATGCATGGTCTCTCGTCCAATCAGGGCCCTTTGCCTGTTTTCTTCCTTTCGGCAAAGGGCTTTGAGTGAAATGAATGGGGATAGCACACTGCGGCATCCCCTGTATCTCCGGCCTTATGTGCACCCCCGTCATTCAGGCCATAGGCTGTGTCAGGCATGCTCACGAGGCTGTAGCCAGGGATGCAGGGGATGCCGTAGTCACGTCAGGTGACTCTCATTGGATGAGAGCTTGTGCATGCATCGTTGAAAGGTGTATTTTTATGGGCACCATGGGGGTTTCACACAATTGGGATGCCCCTGGGAAAAGCCAGCGGAGCTTTTAAAATCCAGGCTGGCTGCTGCTGGTTTTTGTTTCGCTTTAAAGTCCCTGTTCAGATGCACACTAACCTCCTTCCAGCATATCCCCCTTGGGAACAGTGTAAATAAGGCATTTCAAAGCCTCTCAAAATCTAAGATTATATAAATAGTGTGTGTTCTATGTGAAGCCACTTTCTTTGCTTCCGTTTCTGGGTTGTGCTGGTCATCAGCACAACCCAGAAAGCTGGGAGTAGTAGTCTTCTGTGGTCAGATGTGGGACCACAGTGCTTGCTCACTCAGAGCACCAAAGGACAGACTTTCCTTGAGAAAGGAAATTGAAAGGAGGAGCAAACTTTGGAGTCTTGCTACAACTTCTAACCCCCCTGTAGAAAATGGGGGGGGGGGGCATATTGGACAGGCACAGGGTGGGACTGGAGCACCTTGGGGTCACCATATGTAATTATCCTTGAGACCCACCCTTCAGCTACAAGAAAAATAGATTGTGTGTGTATATATAAAATATGAAATTTGACCAGATAACAAAAGTAACTTATTAAAGAAATAACCGAGGACACTCCAAGCAAGTCACTTAAACGTATCCCTTATACTTCCCTGATGGTGGCCCTGGTTCAGGCCAGTCTGACACAGGACATGCATCAGTTAAGCTCCTTGCTGCCTTATTGCCTTTGGATTTAGTTGCTTTAACATGGGGTTGTATCCATGTAGAAAACAAGCAAGGACATTTTCTCCTGAGGACATATCCCAGCCCGGGATTTCTGAGTGTCCATCCTATGAATCATACAGAACAGTGTGTGTGTGTGTGTGTGTGGTGGTGGGGGGGGGGTGTCTTTGCTGTTCTACCTCTTATTTCATAATGCCTTTCTAGCCTCGGGGAACATTTTATGCACTTAACGGACAAGATTAATCATGAAGCCCATTAGGGGAGGGTGGGGGTTCTGAGGAGTGTCAAGTGCTTTTTTTTTTTACTGCAAATTGTAAAACGTGATGAGACAAGTGTTGCGCTCAAACTCCTACAGTGTGTCACTGAGAAGGGTGCCATAAAAATACCATCCCCGATGGGCATGGGAGTCACCTGAAAAATGTAATTTATCTGCAGCCAGGTTTGCATGAAAATTGCTGGCTCTGAATACTGTATAATATCTAACGAGGAATCCCCCACAAGGAGAGGACAATCCTTGGGGGTTAATGGTGCAATGAAGGGCAGAGGGGGGACCAGGGACTACACTTTGATTAGATCACAAAAAGTGGAGAGGATTGGCATGGCCCCACCTACTGCTAAGAATCATGGGCAAATCCGTATCTGTCTGTGCCATGTAAATTCAGTTACATGGCACATACAGAATGCTGAACGCCAGATCTGTTTTTGGGAAGGGTGTGTTTAGTTTTATGAATGGGTAGCAGGCACGGCTTTACCTTGGTGCAGTTCTGTTGACAACTGAAAATGTGTTGCCCTTTCCTGATGGTTAGATAAGGGAGTGAATTCCTTTCTTTTAAGAACCATGCAAGCGCTGTTACTTGTAGTTCAACTAGGAGCCCAACCTTGCTTGCCTCTGTTTAACCACAAACCCTTTGTCTGTTCATCTGCTCCCATAAATGCCCCCATTGTTCTGTTTAACCACTTCCTGAGATCAGCATATCTGTTTAACATCTGCTTTAACCATCTCCATCCTCTCCTTTGCAAAGGTTTCCTCCCTCTGTCATCCTCTGGAGCCTTGTGCCGTTTTTTTTTTTTTTTTTTTTGCTGCCTTGCTTCTTCAAGATTTCATAAAATCTCCGGAAGTTGGCAGCGCCACACCCAACATTTAGTTCTCCAAACCTCTTGAGTAACCACCAGGCTGCATTCTTCAGCACAAATTGTGCTCACCACTAAGAATGTGGGGATGCGCTGAACAGAAGACGGGAGTTAACACTTGGCTTTCTTTGTAAGACTGAGAGGTTTGTATGGTAGGAGTGTAAGAAGCACATGGTTCACTCTATATGGCTGTATTCTTGCAGGCAACTGTAACCAGTAAATATGGTGTGGGCTGCTGTACTATGAAAATGAATGGGCTCAATAGCCCAACACTGGTGCATTGCATGTGGTCTAAATTTTACTTGACCTCCATGAAGTGGAGCTGTGTTCCATAGATGGAAATGGGACTTGTAACTGTAGTTCAAAGCTAGCTTTCTTGCAACACTACATGTCTAACTGTAATCTCCAACTTGTTCCATAGTCTTTCTGGATCATAACCCGACCCAATGTATATCACGAATATTGCATCTGTTAATAACAAACGTCTACTCAGGGCTAGTTTAACTGTAGAACTGCAACTCGGCTTCCCATCACCTGTCCTGAGTCTCCAGGCCAGATAGTGGGGCATTATCTCTGATGCCCTTGCTTCCCATAAATGAGGTCCTGCTCACTACCTGCTTCTCTGACCAGTTGCCCAGATGTGATTGGATTAATCAGTGTTGTGTAACTGGCTCTAAGCCTTTTGATTGAGAACCACAAATGGACTTGCCAGCAATTGGGAAGAACAGAAGTGGAGTCTCCACTGACAGAGGGCAGACTGGAGACAAAAATCGGTCCAGGAATATCCCGTTACTGACTGGTCTGTCCCTCAGGGTTCTGCCAAGCTGGTCAATTAGTTTCTTTTGAGCAGAGGCTATACCACTGCAGGGGCAGATCATGGACTGTGATGGAGATATGGTACTGAACCTTAGTATTGTAGGGGCAGATACTTTGTCAGGAGTGGGTATGGCCCACACAGCCATGGTGCTGGGGCTGGAAGCATTGCAAAGGCAAATCTTGGGCTGGGGACAGGAATTGGGGGGTGCAAGGACCTTAGGGGATGTTAAAGAAAGGGCCATGAATTCTGGCACTGGTTGAGGTGTCTGCCCCAAAACAGTGGAGCCCTCTAGGAATTCACTGCCCCATGACTCGAGAACTGCTTAAATCGGTTTCTGGTTGGTTAACTTAACCAATCCAATGCATTATCAGTAACTAGTGAAAATGTATGTAACTAGTGTGTTCTTGGTTGGTTAGGTTTTGTACACTGTAGAACTGATAATAGAATCCCAATGAACAGCTGCTCTTCCAGTGGTAGGTGTCGGACATAGGGATATGGTGGAAATCCGTAGATTTGGGTTTATAATACTAGTTGGTATACTTTGTTCCGTATAGAATAAAACCCTATGCCACACATTGGGTGAGAGATACTTCCCTGATTGGTGATATCTCCTGGTCCAGTCCTATTCCAGCCTTTATCCCAAATCCCAATAGATCTTTAAAAGGGCCTTGTCCATGCACTCCCTTAACATTGGCGAAGTAATAGCACATCTATGACTTACAAGCAATTGAAAAATCTTCTCTGAAGAATCTTTAATCATCAGATGAGTAAATGACGTCCCGTTCCTTTGCACATCTGCCATTTCATATGTTTTCTGCTTTTATCTGGAAAGTATGTCATTCTGCTGATCTTTATTAGGAGCCTTGTGTGCAATATCTTTTATAGGGTGGTCGTATGGTTCCTGTTCGAGTGGGTCCATAAACATGTGTTTCTAATCGGCAGCCCTCCGAATCTTCCTGTGTACAGTTGTTTCGCATCGGAAAAAAATCATAAAGATCTTCCCCTAGGAGTATGTAATTTAGTCCAAACAAATGTAAAGAGACTCAGATCTTTTTGATTTGGGGTAATTGTAAAAACATTTGATTCGCCGTTGAAGCCATTATTTTGAAAACTTACATTTATGCTGGGTATAGGTGTTTTATGTTCACTTCCATAGAGCCTATATTAGTCAAATCTTCCTTTAGTAGCCAGATGCTGCTGCTGCCTGATTTAGGGTTTTAGTGCTGATTCTGGGCCCAGTTTTTGACTTTGGGCCACTTTTCTGTTTCCTTTTGAAAATTGATACTCTGTGCAGGAGGGATGGGAGGTGGACTAACCCCGAGTTTTGGTCCTTGCCCCTCGGGCACTCCAATCGGTGGTGCTCTATGTGAAACCCCCCAGGTCACACTATCTGACTTGCCTTTCCCTGGTCCGATGGCGCCTGCGCGTGCTCTCATCACGCTCAGATCTGCTCCCACCCCTTTCGTCCAAGTTATCGTCTAAGGAAGCGGACCCGAGCGCGACGTTGGCTGCCTCCCTCTAACAGGGAGTGTGCCTGGCCAGGCATTCGCAAATGTCTGGCGAGGGCACACACCCTGTTAAAGGGATAGCGGGGATGCGACCGCCGCTCATGCATGCGTCGTTCTCCCGGGGAAGATGAGTTTTTGGGCGACCTGGGGGTTTCACACAGCGGGGCATCCTAATTCTAGATGCTCAGGGTGAGGAGGTCAAAGGGCCCTGGAATTTTATAGTTTCCAGGGCCATCAGACCGTGGGTTTTGGTCTACATTAAGCAGATGTGTCACCAATAGTCTTTAGGTTGTTCTGAAGGAACATTTTTCACTATATATGGGATGCTACATACCTATGTTCTTCGGGATTGCTTTGTGTTAACGTTGGTATCTTGGAAGCATTTATCACAATGTCTGATAGTCCTATCTGTAAACCCGTTGGGGTGATTTCCATTTTTGTGGACAGGCCAATCTTGTTTTGCAATGAAACTTTACTTCACTTATGTTCTAGACCTAAAATGTTAAGATGAATTAGTAACCTAGTAATAGATGTATACATGCAATATCTGTAAAAGTCATGGTGGCATGACACCATGGAGCTTAGGTCTAGCCTCTCCGCTGTGCTTCTTCAGCAGCATGGTAAACCCCCCTTAGTGCTGCCGATTCCTGTGCCAGTTTGGGCTTACACAGAACAGACTCTTGGCATCTTTACAAGTGCAGCAGCTGCCAAATAATCTGCTGAGTAGGTCGCTTTATCCCAATGTCATGGCAACAGCAGTCTCTGGTGTCCCGTTTCCCTTCAGTCTAGACCCACATGCAGTTTGACTAGAAAGGCTGGATGCCCCCCTTTTTTTATTTTTTTTTTTTTTTTTTAGGACTGGACACAAGTTACATAGTCGCTGCTAGCGTTTGTCTCTATTGTATGTCAAAAGTGCAGCGTTCTTGCTTTGTAAAGCTTTTCTTCAATGTTCAGATCAGCCGTTAGGGCTTGAATGTTCCTGGCACTGTGTACGCGCCTTTTGGCATCAGCCGCAGGCTTCCTGTAGCTTATTGTAGCTGGACTGTGAATGGGCTTTCTGTAAGTTACAATGTACATGCAATACCCTTTGGAATACTTGTGCCTAATCCATAGGCTAAAAAGACCTGCCAAGAAGCGGTGCTCTGCCCAGGCAAATGGTAACAAGCTTTTTGGAGTGAAACAAAGCAAGAGCAAAATTTCTCCCCTGCCTTTTTACGACTAGCCACTTGCACTGCACTTTTTTATGGAGATGAGTCTCCCATTTAAGTAGAACCTGCAAAGATTCTGTTGTCCCAGGACTTAGGTGAGTAATTGGGCAAGGGAACAAGCTTATCTGGCTGGTGTGCGGTGCAGCAATCAGATGCCCCCTCCCCCAGATACCTATTTCAAGCAAAATGAGTGTCCTAGTTTAAATAAGGCCTGGGGTTACTGGCAAGGTTACAGGCTGTTCAGGATCGATCTATGGGGCAGAGGTGGCATGGGATTTATTTTCTCTGTAGCTGGTCTTTAAAGCAACCATCTCTCCAGAAATCCTCTGGGAAAGGGTTTGTCAGATCCTTTTAGCTGGTAGACTGACCTGTACCCAACCTAATCTGCTGTCAGATGTTATCAAAGCCTGATTTGCTTGACAGAAAAAATTATGGAACAATAGTAGCAGTGTGGCAGCATCGTGAAAATCACTATATTGGTCTATAATGAAAGGAGTGGTTGGCCAAATATTTGAGGCAGTTACGGTAATTGTCTAAGGGGACCAAGTTGATTTTCATTTTGTCTAAAAGGATTGTGGACATTTTTACCAAGCTTGTTGTGAAGTTTTGGTCATTTCAATAAATAAAATTGAAAATTATGTTTGTTACAATCTCTTGCAATTTTAGGTGATCAATCATGGCAGTCACCCAGGTGGTACTTGAGATAAACTGGAAAATGGAAAGTGCTACTTGATCAGGGGGTGCCACAACAGTCTTACCTGGGAGGGTCGTGGTCCTACACTAGACCAACAATTCCACCTGTATTACTAGTTCCATGTGTTGGGAAACCCTGTTTTGGGATAATTCTAGGTGAATGTTTGGGATGCTGGTGGTACCCATGTGCTAACGCCGTACTATGCATCTCAATCCCTTAACGATTGTGGCACCCACTTGTGTAAGATGCTGTGTAAGCCTTATCCTGGCAAACTTTTAGGAATTGTCCTTTGCATTTAGTAGTTAGTGCAGTAGTTTCGTATCAACTTGTTGGATATATGCCTTTTCCAGCTCTGCTTTTACATCACAGGAGTGTGAGTAAACCCTTGTTGGAGACATTGGAAGGCTGCCTGATGTGTAGACTGGATCAATCATTTCCCAGTGTCATACTGGTTTGTGAATGTAATGCTTGGGGCCATATGTCTTACTGAGATCTGATCTTTTGCCAGTTTGAAAGGTTGGGCCTTAAAATATAATGCAACAAATGGGGAGAAAACTACTTTGAAATGGTTGCTGTGGGTAAATGAATCAAGTACATTAATCTCTACACTGTTCTCTTAAACAAAACCCTTTCAAGTCGAAACTGAATCTTGCTTTCTGCAGGGCTGTAGGAGTGTTCTAGTTTCTTATAATGTCGACTGTCCTGTAGTGTAGGCAGAACAGTCTCCAGACTACAGAAAACATTGTTCAATTCTGTGTCCAGAGGGCGGCTGAGATACTCTGTACTCGCTCAGCAGGGTGTGGCGGATTGAGCCTTTTTAAAGCACTTATTATTGATGCTGCTGAGGGCAAGGATGAAAACATTCCCTGAAGTTACTTGTTTCCCCTGAATTCTGTGCGTTGTCTGCTACTAAATGTGCAGTCAAAGCTTGTCAAAACAGGACATATGTTTTGGAATGTAGCCATGCTGCTAAAATAAGAAGGCTGGTGATGGCCAAGCTGTGTGACTCATGAAAAGTGAAGCTGATGTCCAGGAAGATTGGTTTTCTGCTTTTTTTTAAATTTTTTTTATTAAAGCATGGATCTAGGCAAAGGTTTAAATTGGCCTGCCTTCCGCTAACCTCCTACTTGTTTGGCTGTTCATTCAGTGGTGCTTTACATTTCCTGATGAGAGCTATTGAAAATGCTCTTGCTGACCACCTGACACGGCATCCCCTTAATAAATGTTAATGGTCAGGGATGTGTTCAGTCAGTCTGAGCATCACCTATGCATTCTGAGTAGGTTAGTACGAGGGGAGCTAGGATTGATTCAGAAAATGGCCATAGACTGAGGGAACAGCCCCTGACAACCAGTGTTAGGTGAGCAGGAAGTTTAACATTTGGCATGGACTGCTCCTTTAAAGTAAACCATTCACTGGGAAGACTTGGTAAGTTAGAAGTCAGTTCATACAGCACTAGGGTGGCCTCTATCGGAATCAATAGGATGGTCAGACTACCTCCCCCTGTGCATCCAGAATCGGGATGCTCCGCTGTGTGAAACCCACCAGGTCGCCAATAAACTTGCCTTCTTTCCCGGTCCAATGGCATGAGCAGCGGGCGCTTCCCCACTTTCCCTCTAGCAGGGCGCGTGCCCATTTGTGAATGGCCTGTTAGAGGGTAGTGGGGGATGCGGCCGCCAGCGTGCTCGGATCAGCTCGTATTAGACAAGCTCCTGGATGAGTGGCTGTGCATGCGTTGTAGGACTGGGAAGAGGCAAATTTGTTTTGGCGGACTGGGGGTTTCACACAGCGGAGCACCCCTAATCGGAACCAAGGACCGAAACCCAGGATAATAAATCCTGTGTTTTGGTCCACTTTAAATCTGTGTATGTGACAGGTGTGTGATATGTGTTAGCAGTTTCTGTGGCAAAAGAACTGGTGGATTCAAACTTCCAGCTCCATTGTTTTCTCATCCTTTCAAGTGTCCTAAAAGACTTTATCGTTTAACGCTCTGCTTTCGCAGGCATAACTAAATTGCTTCATCCAATGATGGCTTCCCTTTTGCAGTTATGTGCACAGGAAATCCTGGTGGAAAAGATTAGATAAGAACGAAAAGGTCACTGAAGATTACAGCACCTAAGAATTCCTTGTCCATTTGTCTGGTATTATAATGTGAATCTAAGTTAACAGAAGAAATGACCCAAAGTTTCTGGGCTTGAATATGAAGCCTATAGGAAAGTCATTAGGTTAAGAAGTCTCCTCTGATGCTAGAGAGATATTTTTTTTTTCCAGATTTAGAAATGACAGTATTGCTAGTTTAAGGCATTTTGTTCATTGTGGACAGAGTCTAAACTCTCAGACATCTGGGATACTAATCCAAGCTTTCTCCCATAGGAATGGACAGTGGTTGGTATCCTCTTGAGTTGAGCCTCCAGCGTTCTATTGGTAGTAAGGAAGGTGCACAAATGACAGATCAGTCATGCGAGACAGCTTTAGAGTAGACATTTCCAAGTGTTAGCAGTTATGGTGTGCACCCGCAGATGCGACCTGAAGGACATTTTTTTTCTGTCCCTCTAGGGTTTTATTTGCACTTCCTATCTGAGCCTTGGAACATTTTTAGTGAATTTCTGCAGAATGAGCTTCATTCAGCTTGACTTCTCCTTACACATCAGCAGTAAACTGAAGCTAGTCGGAGGGAAGATCAGGAAAAACTTTAGAAAGAATAGTAGATGCTTGGAACAAACTTCCAGCAGAGGTAGTTGAAACATGATTGTTTAGAAAGCAAATCCACAGTGAGTGAATGTATGCCTGGGGTAAGCATACATCTATCTTAAGATAGTTCTGTATATACAGTAGACACGGGCAGACTAGATGCACCATATGGTCTCCTTCTGCCGGCAAGCTTCTAAGTTTCTAAAGGTCTCTAAAGGTTTTTATGTTGCGCCTGATAAGTGACACAGCCTTTATTGCCTGGATAACTTTCTGCTCTGCGTTTGCTCTGCAGAAATGCCAAACTTGTTATGGAGCCCTGAGGGGGCTGTACAGTTGCTGTATCCTGAATGGAAACCTTTGTTTTTAGTATTTTCTTTCCCTTCCATGGGTGAGATAAACCTGGCTCAGGTTCTAGTTCAGAGATGTCAAAAGGAATCGCACAAAGATGCAGGATTCCAGTGTTGGTGGTTCAGAATATAGTAACCTTGATAATTAGGGCCAGGGTCGAAGGGCAGCTTTTTAGGAATAATCTTTTTATACAGAGACCTTCTCACTTTTATAATGTTGCTTTTACCTTGGCATCTTAAATTGGTGCAAACCATTATGTATAAATCTAGAAAGTCCTGAGGCCAAAAGCAAGCCTATTTCTATCTGGAATGAAACCTTTACCTTCCCAGCAGAGCACTATCTACCCATTAAACTCCAGGGGGCTCAGTTTGCTTTGACCCTGTCTACTTGTCTACACCCTGGAACCTCTCACCTGGGCTATTTTCACTTCCCCCGGTTTGTTCCGTGCCCCCGGAATTCAAATTGGGATGCCCCACTGTGGAACCCTCCCCAGATAGGCGCATTCAGACTCTCCTCTCTAGTCCAACGGCACCTGTGTGGCCTCTCGTCCAGTCCAAGGTGCCCTCTGAAGTGACGTAATTCGGTTACCAGCTCTGATTATTGTGAGTAGGTAGTGTGAGCGGCGCATCCAATGTTCGCATCTGAATGGCTGGAAGCTGGAGGCGCACACAGCCCAAGGAATGAGGGGTTGTGGCTGCTCTCTGCTCTCCATTTACAATAAATACAGCTGCCTCTATATTATGTCAGTTCAGTGGGCAGCTCTGATTGGACGTGAGCCTGCACATGCATCATTGGACCGGGGAAAGGTGATTACCGGCATCCTGGAGGGTTTCACACAATGGTGTAGCCCAATTTTGGAAGCCCCAAGGGAAGGCTAGTGGCTGGCTCTGGAAATTTTTAGATTCAGGCTTTTTGTGGTCCATATGCTTTGATCGGGACTGTGCAGCTTCAAACTTTGTAACAATGTGTGAGTTTGAGTGTCTGGAACGTGCTGGAATAGTGTGGCAATCTTACACATCTTTATAGCTTAATGGGAAGGATGCCGGAAAGGTGTGTAGGGCTCAGATGCCATTGTTGCCATTTGAAACCGGATAAGACCTCCAAACAAAGGTGATCTGCTGAATGGTGTTGAATCCCAAGTGGCCCTGTACAACTTCCTTTCTCCACAGCTACTTGTTGTAGAACTTGTTGTGGTTTTGTTTGCTCTGTAAATCTTGACACTTCTCGGATGGGCTGTTTTTTCCTTAACATAGCTGTCAAGTTCCTAAACTGGCTAAATGACAGTTCATCTAAAACTGCAAATTGACACTCAATGAAAGTTTGTAGACAAGGTTTTAATTATGTGTAAGAATCTCTTGCCTGAAACTTTGCCATGAACCACAGCCATGGCCTAAATTTGCCAGGGGGGCTGGAACTAGTTGAGTCTGCAAACCTGTCTCATTTAGGTTGTTCCAAATTGGGATGCCCCCTAGGGCACCATTGCACATAAGCCAAAGTGTTTTCAGACTTTATGGCTTTTTCTTCACACTTTAAAGAGGCCCAATCCTCACCAAATGTGGATGTTGCTGTGATCAAACGAACAAAAATTGTTTATCGGTCGCATGTCTTATTTTGCTTGACAAAATAGTTCTTGTTCAGCACTCAATCGCTGAAATGTGGAAACGGGTATGAGCGATTATGGACAGATTATCCAACAAATCTTTGGTTTCTCAACACAGTTCAGTCGCAGAAGATTTGGAAATGGGCCATCCTCTTTAAAGGACGCTTAGTATGATAAACCTAGTCACCATCTCCTATGAAAGACCCTTCTTTGCGATTAATACACCTGCAGGAGTTTGCATGGCATGTTCCTTATTTTTTGCTTGCTTTTGCTGTACCTTTAATGCCACGCCCACATCTTGTAGGAACATGCTTGAAAATGCTAAATCGATGCAGTGTCATTGTGTGAATTTATAATATTCTGTGGCCTGGCCAGGAATGTGCAGGGTTTCCTTTTTTTTTTAGGCTACTCTTCTGCAGCTGTCACACTTGGCTGGCCTGATGGAGCTAGGAGGGCTCCTACTACAGATCTCATTCAGTGGGTAGAAAGTCTTGCTGCTCTGATACAAGCGAACCCTTCATTCCCGGGGGTCCTCAAACTTTCTTACCATTAAAAATACATAGAGCCCTGAGAATATGGTCAGGATACCAAAAAAATAGACCCCCCCCCCCAAAAAAAAAAATTAGGAGATGCACACAGATCCCCCACCTGAACAGATCCCCAGTCCCAGAGGGGTTGACTAGCAGAATTGGCCAAGCTGGGTTACTGGGAATCCACAGCTGTGCTTGAGTAACTGCTTGTTAAAATTCGGTGCCTGAGAGGAACAGTACCCAGGAGAGTGAAGTTCCCGGGTGGTTTTCTTCTTAAACTGGACCTTCACCCTGAATAAGAGCCTATCTTATGTTTCTCCCACCCTTTACATACAGATAACCGACATTAATCATCCTACCTGCGTCTACTGCGTTTTCCAAGATGGTGGCTATGGAGTCTCAGGCTGCCTGCAAACAGGAAGTGCAAAGCTGGGATTTGCTGTGCCTGACCACAGCTTTGCTTTGTAAGCATAACCTGTCCCCCCTCTCCTCAGTCTGTGATGCTTGAGGTAAGATTATGGTGCCTGTATCCTAGAGTCCTGAATGGAGTTGTAGCCCAGCATGGGAAAGAATAAGAAGTGACTAAAAACATAAAATATTAATTTTAGATGCTGGGGAATGTTTTATGGGTTTGGGCTTTTCATTAAGTTATGCTGAAGGTCTGGTTTAGAGTTTAAGTTTAGATACAATCATCGCTTTATAATATACAGGGTCTAGAACTGTGACCGGTATGGTTTATGATAAAATCATGCCTGTATAGAAGAGTTTAAATGGGTAGAAGGAATCCCTGCTCTGAGTACCGTATGGGCAGTACTGTGTTAGCCAGGACCTCGGAGGAGAGAGATTTAGGGGTACTGATTACTGATAGCTGCAAGATCAGTGTAGCCAGGCAGTGGGAAAAGCAAGCAGGATGCTCGGCTGCATAGCTCGAGGCATCACCAGTAGGAAGAGGGAGTTTGTGATGCCGCTGTATAGAGCCCTGGCGAGGCCACAGCTAGAATACTGTGTGCAGTTCTGGAGACCTTACCTGCAAAAAGACATTATTCAAATAGAACAGGTCCAAAGGCGGGCAACGAAAATGGTGGAAGGACTTAAACTTATCAGGAGAGACTTAAAGAACTTAATTTGTACAGTCTGGAGGAAAGAAGGGAGAGGGGGGACATGATTGAGACCTTTAAATATGTGAAAGGATTAAATAAGGTTCAGGAGGGAAGTGTTTTTAAGAAGAAGCTTAATGTTAGAACAAGGGGGCACAACCTGAAGCTAGTCGGGGGGAAGATCAGGAGCAATGTTAGAAAATATTATTTTACAGAAAGAGTAGTAGATGCTTGGAACAAACTTCCAGCAGAGGTAGTTGAAAAATCAACAGTCACTGAATGTAAACATGCCTGGGATAAGCACACATCTATCCTAAGATAAAGAGAACATACAGTATACACATAAGGGCAGACTAGATGGACCGTATGGTCTCCTTCTGCCGTTAACCTTCTGTTTCTATGTAAATATCAGGCAAACTTTATATTTTCTTCAGGGCCATGACTTTTTACTGCTGATGTGTTAATGGTTTCTTGCTTCTCTTTACTGTATGTCAATATCTGTTTGGAATGCTGGAGATTGCACAATAAGGACCATAGGATGTGGCTTTGCTGTATTGAGGCAGCTGCATGGCTTATATTGCACATCATTTCAGTACATGGGGCAGATCAGAATGTTCTGCCAGGGTGTTTGCTCTGATTTAGGATAAGGAAGGAGGTGCTAGCTCTGTCCCCAGTTTTGGGTTCCTGCATTCATTCTGCTGTCAAAGGCTGTGGTGTCTTCTGCTGTTTTAGCATTTTTGACTCCCTAACACTAATTTAGAAATACAAAAGCCATGATGGATATATAGTCTTATAACCATATATCCTGAGTGTGTAATTTGGGGTCCTAGGTGAGCATTGGCGGATTTGTATTGTTGAAGGGATTGGGGTCAATAGGTTTTCACCTTCATATGCTCGTCTGAGCACTAATATGCCCAGCATTCTAGATCGCTCTAGCCTCTATCAGGAAATGGCTGCATTCTGCAGTGAAGCATGTCTCTTGGAGGAGCTGCCATTGACTTGTCCAGCTGTTTCTTGCCCCCCATGTGCTAGAAAACAGAACGGGGTGTGAAACACTCTGATTTTCATGTATATTCACCTCAAGCCTTGATCCCACAGCATGCGTGTTGGCCTTTGGCGGCCTTCCTGCTCCGAGTTTGGCCACAGCCATCTAAATTGTCCTGGGGGAAACCTCTATAACTTTGAGATTTGGTCTATTTTGAGCTAATGATCTATATTGGCTGAACCCAGATGATAAACATGGGTGAGGCGCCATCCAAGGTGTGGTGCGCTGATTAGTTTGGGGCAGACAAATGGCTTCATGGATGCTTTGTGACAGATTTAGTGGTGCTCCCTCAGGGTGCAATTTAAAACTTGTAGCAAAAATTCAAGATAGTTGGCCAATTCTAACATAACTTCCTCTATGTTGCTGTTTCTAAAAATCAACTTTTCCACACAATTTGTTGCAATATATGGTTTGTACATTTGTGTGCATTGAGTCTAACTGAAGTGTAGCACACTTTAGGGTTGATTCTGCACTGTATTTTTTTTTACCCACGTTTTTGGGGAGTAATTATTGTTTGTTTATATAGCGCCATTATCTTCCGTAGCGCTTTACAAAGTAGTAATTAGACAGGGTAGAAACATACAGTACATATACTCTTTCAAATGCAATTTTACAGAGTTGACAATGGATATTCTGAGTACAAGATACAATAGGGGAGAGAGCCCTGCCCTTGTGAGCTTACAGTCTAAAGGAAGAGGGGTGAAGACGAGGGGGGAAGGATCACAAACAGTCAGCATTGAGCTTTGTGGCATGTGCCCTCTAGAAGATTGGTTATGCCAGATTATATGCTTGTCTGAATAAGTGAGTTTTAAGGTTTTGAGGGTTGTGGAGTGGCGGATTGGGTGGGGGAGGGCATTCCAGAAGATTGAAGTTGCACGTGTGAAGTCCTGGAGGCAAGCGTGAGAGGAGGTTACCCGGGTGGAGGACAGGAGAAGGTCGGCAGAAGAGCGGAGGCTGCATCTAGGTTGATACTGTTGGATTAGAGATGAGATTTAGGGAGGGGACTGGTTGGAGAGAGCTTTGTATGCGAGAGTTAGAGTTTTGAACAGGATTCGCTGTGGGACTGGCAGCCAGTGTAGGGATTGGCAGAGAGGCGCAGAACTGGAGGAGCGAGAGGAGAGATGTATGAGGCGAGCAGCAAAGTTCAGGATAGATTGGAGGGGTGACAGTCTGTTAGTTGGTAGGCCACAAAGGATGTTGCAATAATCCAGACGGGATATGACCAGGGCGTGCACTAGCATTTTAGTGGTGTCAGGTGAGAGGAAAGGACGGATGCGGGAGATGTTTTTAAGTTGGAGGCGACAGGAGGTGGCCAGGGAGTGAATGTGGTTTGAAAGAGAGGGCAGAGTCCAGAATGACTCCCAGGCACCGAGCTTGGGAAGTTGCTGGTATTGTGTAGTTGTTGACAGAAATAGACATGTTAGAGAGGGGAGGGGAGTTAGAGGGTGGGAAAATGACCAGTTCTGTCTTGTCCATGTTTAGCTTGAGGTAGTGAGATGACATGAATGAAGAAATAGCTGAGAGGCAGTTGGGGAGGTGAGATAGAAGAGAGGAGAGATTGGGGCCTGAGAGATATCAGTGTGATCCGCATAGAAGTGGTATTGAAAGCCTAGTGAAGTTATAAGTTTGCCAAGGCCATGGGTGTAGACTGAGAAAAGTAGGGGGCCTAGGACAGAACCTTGCCCACACCAACAGAAAGGGAACGTGAGGATGAGACTGTTAGAATAGAATACACTGAATGATCTATCAGAGAGGTAAGAGGTGAGCCAAGAGTGCAAGCCCTTGAACCCCAAGAGAGGAGAGAATATCAAGCAGAGAGTGGTCGACAGTATCAAAGGCTGAGGAGAGGTCAAGAAGGATGAGGATGGAGTAGTGACCTTTGCTTTTGGCAGTGAGCAGATCATTGGTGACTTTGGTGAGGGCAGTTTCAGTGGAGTGGTTACGGCTTAATCCTGATTGTAAGGGGTCAAATAAGTTGTTAGTGGATAAGTATTGTGACAGTTCTGAGTGGACAAGTTGCTCAAGAAGTTTGGAGGAGAAAGGGAGTAGTGAGATAGGGCAGTAGCTGGAGAGGGCAGAGGGGTCGAGAGAGGGTTTCTTGATTATCGGAGTAATAACTGCATGTTTGTAGGAAGAAGGAAAGGTACCAGTGGGGGGAGAGAGGTTGAATATGGAGGTTAAGGCTGGAGTGAGGGATGGAAACATTTGTGGAATAAGGTGGGATGGAATAGGATCGAGGGAGCAGGTAGTCAGGTGGGCCCTAGAAATGAGAGCGGTTAGTCCAAGCTCAGTTATTGGAGTGAAGAAAGTGAGTAAGGCGGGGGGATTGTCTGAAGTGGTGAGGGATTCTGAGGGGCAGATCCCTTTTTTTCCTCTGTGTAAAACAGCACCATATGTTTAAACATTTGCACAGATAAATCAGGAGAAAGAGTTTACACATACGAGACCACACAATTTTACACACAGGATACGCACCAAGGAAAAAAAAATCAGTCGAAAGTTTACACATACGAGAATAAAACAAACTTTGCTGAATCAACCTTATTATGTCGATCATGCACCGTTTTTGTTGAGATGAATACGCAGCGTTATAGTTATTTGTAGTGATCCATGTGATAAAACTTGTGGCGCTTTTCCTTGGATGGCGAAATCGACCAGGTGTAAATGCATGTACTAATATGCGAGTGGACAATTTGCAGGTCTGCAAATTGAGAGGGTGTTTGCGACCGCTTGTTGTACTTTCCACCTCTTATGTCATCTATTACTGTTTCCAAATGTCAGACATGCAACAAAGGAGCGATTTTAGATCATCCAAAATGATACAATGCTCGACCAACAATTTCTGGTTCTTAAACGTATCGATATTTTTCATTCGCAAACTAGTTAAAAGAAATGAGCCATTAGTCTGCCTGAGCCATTAGTCTGCCTGTTAAGTAGACCTTATGTTGTCCTGATGGAACACACGATTACACAGGTATTTGTGGTGGTTCATAAGGTAAAAAGTTTTGCTTTCTTCCACCGGCTGGGCAGCCTACAAAGCCTGCTCATCTGCTGGGAGGGAACATATGATTTCACTCTGTGTTCGCAAGGTTTGTTTTGGAGGGCCTTGTTGCAAGGAAGTAGGGCTGTGACCAAGGCATGCATCTGCCCCCCTTGCCTCGCCTTCCCGGCTCCATCCCCCCAAACTCTCCAGAAAGGGAGGGAGAAGAGATTCCTGGCAGGACGCTCCTTGCTCGTGTTTGCCATATAAGGCAAAAAAATGTTGGAAAGTGCAGCGATTAGCAGAGAAGCCTGCTAGCCATGGAAGTGGCTCTGGAAGGGGTGGGGGGTTTGCGCCTCGTCACTCCTTCGATCCTCTGCTTTTGTTGGCAGTGATGAGGCTTGTAATGCCTGGACACAACGCCGCTGCCTGTTAAGCAGACACAATACTTTCTGGCTTTGTCTGTATTCAAAGCTGTCCAAATACATTGAATATATATATATATAATATATAATCGGCATGTCTTTCCTTTTAGCTTCTCCTTTGGGCCAGAGTGCTTCTCTGAAGTGCAGCACATCCCTGGGAAAACGCTCCTGCATCCATGTTTTGTCAAATGCTGCCCATATGAGGTCTATGGGCAGTTCTGGTAAAGCACACATATTAAAAATCTGTGTCCCCCGGTGGGAAGAAACACACAGCCGCTGCACACCTTCGATTTCCTGATAGAGGCAGGGGGTTATTGTCATGGCACGGCCACACAGATCTCTTCAAACTGCAGCTCCACATCAGGGTTCACTTTGCAGCAAACACTTGAACAGTCAATTACTCTCCTGGGGCTGGGCATAAGCCACAGGTTCCAGATGTGTAATGTCTCCCAGCATACTGGTAAGGTGCAGCAGGCCACCCTGCTGCAAAGTCACTAATGCAGGGGTTTTGTCCTTAGACTACCCACTCAGGGTCCCCCACAGAAGTTGGGCACATTTCATACAGCAAAGCAACAAGTTCCAGAGGTGCCAGCCAGGTGCAGGCCATCCTACAGCAAAGTCACTTTCACCGGGGTTTCCCTTGGTTATTTCAATCACCATTTCAGACAGTATGCCTTAGAATCCCCCTCACAGTAGGAACTCTTACAGTATCCCGGCAAAGGTCACTCCCCTAGGCCTGAGCAAGCAGCTCAGGACGACCTCTCCCCACACTGCTAGGGGACTGGTCACATCAGGACCCCTGGGAGGACCTCCTCGGGTGCACGTTGGTCTTGGGAGTACTGAGGTTTGTTCTCTCATCGATCCGGGTGTCCACCTCTCGCCCTCTTAGCTCCAGTGCAGGCTTTCTCCTGCAACAGCTGTGGCTCTGCCTCTCCAAACCAGGAAGTCTCTTTTCGAGCACATAGAAGGCTGTTTATATTTCTCCCGCAGGGCGATGCCTAGTGGCATCTTATATATTGCAGCTGTCTTTCTGTATATTACAATTAAACTTCAGGGCTATGTTAATGCTGCAGCTCTGTAATGAATGCTTCCTTAGCTGCCTCCTAGGTTTCTGCTGCTAAGTCCTTACCACCTTGTCATGACTGCCAAATCCTGGTCGTCTTCGGATCCTGATGGCCTACTGGTCCTACACAGGTGCCATCTGTGTTTCTGTTCCTTCACACCTCCATCTACACTACCTCCTTATTATGGGCCCTCAAAGTTACGTCTGGCTCTACACCAGGTTCTTGTCTTTTCGGCCGCCTTTTTGATCCACCACAGCCTCCACCTGGCCTATCCCTCTACCCTTCCACCACTGCGCCAGGCGCCTTCAACGCTTGTGACTGGGGTATGTAAACATGTAGTAGTGTGTAACATTACATGTGTTGCAGTTTTTATCCAAAGGAAGCCCTTGCACCCATGCAATTGCTGGCTGTGATCTAGTCTATGCTGGCTAGGGTGCTCTAGACCAGTGGTTCTCAACCTTTTTATACCAAGTACCCCCTAGGGACATGAGTTTCCAACCAAGTGCCCCCCCAAGAGGGTGATTAATTATAAATAGTACCAAAACATGTAGGCCACAGGCATTGTAGTATTTTTAAAGCAAGTAGGGATAAGGTTTTACTGTTGAAATATACCAGACCAATTAGACATACACTGTTGGGCTCCTGAACATTGCTCCATGGGAGTACCCCCTGGAGTGCTCTAGACAATGTGGTGTCACTCAAGAGACAAGTTTCGATCAAGAGACTACATCTTGTGCCTATGGGAGCCTTATAATTTTCTCATAATTCCGTTCGGCATAAACCTGTGTACTCATGCCCCAGCGTTAGAACCCATGGCTGACACGTAGGTGTTCTAAAAATGTGCTTATTGCTCAAAGCAGCCCATATAAGTCAAGGAATCTTATCTGATCTGGGGAAGAATCTGAATATTGCAGTTTACCTGTCTGAACGGTTTTGTGCTGGGTGTGGTGTGATCATTCGCATTGCCCTTGGCGTGTTTTGTAAAGCAAACCTTGCTAAAGTCACAAAGTAGAGGGGCTGGAGTGTAAAAGGAAAAAAGCCTCACATTAATGACTAAAATGCCATGTTTTTATACCACGTTCTTGGAAGTACAGTATGTTGCAGGTTAATTTTGGTGCTTCAACACCTGCACTGGGTTATTCATTAAACTATAAAAATGGGGGGCAGAAAATGCGCTCTGCTAGTCTGTTCCTGCATTTTGCTCTAATTATTTCGATTATAATTGGATTAACTTGTAGTATTGCTTTGCTACTAAAATTGTATGTTAAAGTACTGTACAAGAGTTCTGGTCTGTTACGGATCATTGTGGACACTTATGCGTGTACTGCAGATTGAGAAACATTGGTCTGTAATATTCAAAACTGGGGTGGTGATTTGATTTTTTTTTTTTGGGGGGGGGGGGATTCCTTAGGATCCTATCAGTTCACAAGTAAAGTGAGAGGAAATGCACACGTGGCAGTGTCCTCCCTGCAGGTCCACAAATTCCAAAGATCTGGGCTAGGGACCATTTTGAGTGGACTAGAATACTTTAGATACTTTGTGAACTCTAGGCTGCCTGATATTACCAAATTCTGACTGCCCTGGAGCAAACTGAGGACAATCCTATTTCCTTGTACACGGACCATCTGTTACTGTCTGGGGCCAAAAAACATCCTTGCAAGCATCCCCTTCAGTGTGCATGGCAGACAGTCAAAAATACCTCATTGTTGAGCCTATAGCAATGCAGGGACAGATCATGGGATGGCCACTCTTAAAGCAGTACTGGTACCATGGGTTTAGTATTGTAGGGGTGGGCACAGCCTTGATGCTGAGGCTATAGCATTCTAGGGAAAAAATAGGTTGGGTAGAACACTAGGGCCAGTTGAGGAGGACTTGTGGGGAGTCTTGGGAGGCAGTGTTAGAAACGGCAGGCCAAAAGCAGCGTGGCACACAGGGAATTTTCCCAGGTCTTCCTTTTGGCCTATCTACCCCTGCTGTCAAGGCTTTATTCACTTTACATCAGGTGATTTGTAGTTAACCTGGGTGTTCTACTTGTTGGTCCTGTGGAAGCCTATTTCTTGTACTGTGAACACTGACCATTTTTTTGTTCCTGTGATAAATTCTGCGTTTCCCATTATGGTGGAAGGGGGGGGGGGGGGGGGGGAGTCTGGGAAAAATCACAATCGGTATTGGCCAGGCAGTAGACATCTTGGGCCATGTCCATGTTGTGCAAGTAAGAGCAGCGAAACACGCAGCCCAGTAGCTGCAAAGGCCATATACGGAAAAAACTGCATTCACATTGACTCACAAGCCAGACATCTGAGACGTTTCCTCTCATCGTGCACTGACCCCTTGCTATAAAACCCATTCTATAACTCTTATGGGCTTGTTGCTAGGATAATGGGAGTCATGCCAAAGGAATGTTTCAATATATATTGAAATTTGTCATTGAAATGCTTCAGGGGTGCTACATGGCATGGAATTTAACCAGAAGCAATGTCCCCATTGCACAATCCTCTTCCCTGTATGTGAAACAGTCACTGCAACCCTCAGATTCTTTGTTTGATTTATGCATTCTCTGTGCTGGGTCCTCGGTGTGTTGTGGGAACAGATCATGTACTTTATGCTTCCATTTGCATGAGTCCTTGGGGTTGGGCTGAATGATTCATGTGTTATTGCCACTTGCGCAGTGAAACTTGCTTTGCACATTTAGTACCTCGCGGTTTAGATTAGCAGCACCATTTTTAAAAGGAGTGCTTTTGTGTATTTTTTCCACCAAACCAGAAACCAGGACCGCTAATGATCCCCTGCTTATCAGCAACTGTGTCTGACATGCTTCCATGGGCCTGTAGTTTCAGTGATCTGCATGCTGTTGCTCATTATGGTGCTATCTAGGTGGTCTATATATGTTAATCACGAAGAATAGTTGAGAAATAAATACAGCACTGGAGCAAATCTGACCTGAGTAAATTATACATGGTGACATATGGCCTTGTCATGTACCACTTGGTTTAGCCGTTCTACTGGTTGGAAACCCTGTTACAGACCCTTCCACCAGCACACCCTAAATCATTTAATGCTTATTTTTAGTCAACAGTTCATTTCCAGGCTTCTGGAACCCCTGCATCAGTGGTCCTGCAGGCTCTGAAAGGATTTACACTGGACTTTTAGGTCAATCTATTCATGACGGTAGACGTCACTTTAACAAACTTGGATGTAGATTGGAGTGGTGTGCACCCAGGAACAGACAGGAAAGGTCTTTAGCTGGTTTTAGGTTTATTTTTAGCAGTGTGCTTAACATCAGTTGACGTGTGGGTCAAAGAGCCTTTCCTGACCAGATTTGTTGTGTTGTGGTTAATTTTCATGGAACTTCTCTAATGGGTAATTAAATATATTCCTATTTGAATTAAGAATAGGGAAGCATGCTGACACGTTACCTCATTACATTTCATTCCCCATGATTATGAAGTCGCGCTTACGGTGCCCTATATCTTCTGCCTTTGTATGGTAGCTTCCAAAACCTGGTCTGTTTTATACAGAGCAACAGCAACACCCAGGGTACTGCTAGGACCAGTAGTGAAGCCTTAGGTTGACTTGATGTGGGGAACAATCTGTAAAGTCTTATAATAACCATTATGTACATTGTGAAGATGCCTGCCATAGTGGATATACCAAGGTTTTCTTGGAAATTTTGAAATGTGCACCACATATTGGAATGATTCTGGCCTATTCCACAGCCACATATGGACCCAACCTAGAGAAGAGATGAGTCCTCATTAAGGCCAGCTTGAGGTTAAGCCTGAAATTGATTGGGATTTACTTTTCTCTTGGCTAAAATGCATTTAACTTTTTTTACTGGGAGGAAAATGCCTTAATTGTAAAACTATCTTATTTTTTGCTATGATTTTTTAATGTGTTAATGTTGGGTTGCAGTTATGTTCCAGGTAAATCCAGTTTGCTTTAACCCATCCTGAACTGTGGGAGCTGTAATTCTGTATATGATGGAAGCAGCTGTAGGCAAAGTTGGAATCGTGGCTGATTTCCTGATAAATCGATTCACACTTTCCAAACAATCATCCATCTATCGTTTTGTAAATCTGGGCTGTTTTTATACAGTTGACCACCGTGAAATCTTTTGTGCTTCTGATCAGTGTTGGCTTCCTTGATGCTATTTGTGCTGTAACTTAGATTGAGGAAGACATGGTAAACGTCCCAGCTGTGACATTGAGCTTTTTTTTTTTCCATGCACTGGGTTTCCCTCCTACCCCCCCTACGTTTAGGTTCCATGTGTTAAATGCATTAGGCCAAGGTTTCTGTGGCTTCTCTTCCTGCTGGTTACAGCCTTGTGAAGTTTTTAGGCTGCAAGCTGACTTCAGAGGCATGAACCTTCCCCGACTGGCTGGAAACAATTAGTAGGCCTTAAATGTGGATGCTGGACAGTTGGCTTGTCTTCTCCCCTTTTGAGGTTTGGCTGTGTAGAATACTGCTTAGGCTGGAAACGCATGCATTTTGATGGTGGATGGTGCCCAGAATGGCCTGCTGCAGCAAGCTAGCCTTGTTCATGTCTTGCTTTTTCATGCTACTTCATAACTAGCCTAAACGACTGTCACATCTTGCCATTGCTAGCTGGTGCTTATGGCCCAGCATCTAAAATTCTATATATTTTAATAAGAAAGTGTAGTTTTATAAACTAGATTGTCCCATTACCTTAGAGCTGGTTATCTTCCATGAATACATTGCATCAATCCACTGCATCAATCCACTGCAAATACATGGGTGCTTATAAGGTAGCACGAATTACCAGTAATTGCCCTTGTGCGTGATTTCACATATCACATACTGTACATTGTTTAACATTATTCATGAGTTTTTTGTATGAGTTTGGATTCTGCAAATCCAGCAAGGGTAAGCTGTAACCCAGCCATAGAGTCCTTTAAGATGTCAGATGGGTCACTTATTTTCTGGCAACAACTTAGCCAAGTAAACTGTAGAGAACTCATTTGAGGCCTAGAACCGTGGCATTCAGTTGCCCTGGAACTTCACATCAAAAGGTTCATGGTGACAGTATGGGCGATAAAAATGACCTACTCAGATTCTGTGCCCCATAGCAGAGCTCTGGGGTGACCCAGTGGCTTTTTCTGCACAGCATTAAATTATGAACTTCATGGTGATCAGGCAGAGATTAAAATTATGAAAACATGTAATCTTCCCTGAAGGTTTCCGGTGACAATTCTTCAGTTTACAAATGTAATACATTCACCAGTCTTATACAAACTTCTTCAGATGGGCAGAAATAAAATTTAGATGCTGTCATAATTGATGCAAGTCCTTCCATGTCCGTATGGCATTTGGGCATCTGTATCCCAATTTAGATAAAATACAGGGAGTAGAGCTGGGGGGCACAGATGGTTTCACGTTAAATGGCTATGTGCTGCTGTCCACCCCACGCAACACTCCCCAGCCACTAGATATGTCTCTTATTTTTGTACATTACTTATCTAACTATATGCAACACCTTAATTGTTACTGATAAGAGACCTTCCTTGAGTAACTTGGTCAAGGTCTGGCAACTGACAATTTGTTGAAAGTCTTCTGCTTGGCTCCAGCATTCTTTGGTCACTCTGATACTCGAGAAAAGCTTGACGACTCAGACTAAACATTGTCTGAGCTGAACGTTCATCCTTGAAGATAGATTGATGATCACTTGCTGAAGCTGCAAATATTTCTGGTTGTAAATGGCAGCCTGACAACTAAAATGTATCTTCAGGTTTCACCAAGAACTGAACGTCACCTTTAGGAATGCTTACAGTTTATGCTATATAGAAATCATGGAAAATGTTTATCACCCCATATTGCTAAAATGAGTCATGCTGTTTTTTTTTCTCATTTGTCTAGACAGTAAAGCCATTGTTGATGGGAACCTCAAGCTCATCTTGGGTCTCATCTGGACCCTCATTCTACACTATTCCATCTCTATGCCCATGTGGGACGAAGAAGAGGATGAGGAGGCCAAGAAACAGACACCTAAGCAGAGGCTTTTAGGATGGATCCAGAACAAGCTGCCCCAGCTGCCAGTTACCAACTTCAGCAGGGACTGGCAAAGCGGCAAAGCTCTGGGTGCCCTGGTTGACAGCTGTGCTCCTGGTAGGTACATTTTAAAAATGGATAGGAATGGAAATCTCTGCAAAAAACATGCTTAGCAATGTAAGAAAATCCAGTTAAGCGGCATCATTAGGAGAATCTGTATTTTATCAAAGCAAGCTTTTATTTCTTGAACATCCTTATGTGATCACTGCTTATCTACCTCTAATTTCCTCCAGGTCTGTGCCCTGATTGGGATTCTTGGGACACCAGCAAACCTGTGGAAAATGCACGGGAAGCCATGCAACAGGCCGATGACTGGTTGGGAATTCCACAGGTAAAGCATCTATATTCTGTAATTCTGTAGACTAGTATGTTGGCTCAGCTACCAATATCCATCTTTCATTTTTTTCATGAAGCATTAATTTGTCCTGTATAGGTTTACTTTTTACTTTTTAGACTGCCTATCATGGAAAACTATTTTAAGGTGTCTTCTGAATATCCTCCTTAAACCGGACCTTCACCATGATTTATTGAAAAGCCCAAACTCTTAAACGGTTCCCCAGCATCTAAAGTTAATATATTTTACATTTTTAGTCACTAACTTATTATTCTTTCCCCCACTTGGCTGCAACTCTGTTCAGGAATTTAGGATGCGGGCGCCGCCATCTTGATTCAGAAGCATCACACTTACTGAGGAGAGGAGAGTGGGATAAGGTACAGGGGGGCGGGTTATAGCTGTGCTTTGCTCAGACAGAGCAGAGATGGGGTCAGGTAAAGGTCAGCAGTCCCAGAATGCAGAGCAGCACAGTCAGGAGGCACTTCCTGTTTGCAGGCTGCCTGATAAGATGGCGGCTTATTCAGAGTGAAGGTCCGCTTTAATAGGTGGGGAATTTGCACTTTGCCTCATCTTTAGTCCTCCAAGGCATAATTACGAACTAGCCCAGTTAATTGAGATCTGCTTTTTTCCCACTATTTGATACATCCTGTCTTTTTTTTTTTTTTTCTTTCTTGTAGGTTATCACTCCTGAAGAAATTGTGGATCCCAATGTGGATGAGCATTCAGTCATGACCTACTTGTCCCAGTTCCCAAAAGCCAAGCTGAAGCCTGGTGCTCCTCTCAGACCCAAACTCAACCCTAAGAAGGCAAGAGCTTACGGTCCAGGTGGGTTTTTGTTTCATAGGATGCTGTATGTAATTGCTTTTGAGATTGTTTTGCTTTAAAAAAAGAGAAAAAAATAAACTTTTATTGAGAAACGTTAAGGTGTGATTGCTCGCTTCAATCTTAGTTTTCCAGATTTTGGTAATTTTTTTTTATTCTATAGGTATTGAGCCAACTGGTAACATGGTCAAGAAACGTGCAGAATTCACAGTGGAGACCATCAGTGCTGGGCTTGGGGAGGTGATCGTGTATGTGGAGGACCCAGCGGGCCACAGGGAAGAGGTTAGTTCAGTGATTAATGCACTTTAGTCAGATTATAGAGTCCCTATTGGTTTCATATATGCCCCAAGGTGAACATACTAACAGACACAATTGTCCCATGAGCAGATTTGGGATGCCCTGCAGGCCAAAGTGGACATTGGGGCCATGCTTCATACACTCCTGGGCTCCCATGGTGTTGAAATGAAGCAGCAGCAGATGGCACTACCGAGCAGCTGCATCTCTTCTCTGCTGCTGCATTTCAGTGCTGTGCACTGTGTATGCCACACAGTTAAACCACAAACGGAGAATTCCCTAGGCACCTCAAAAGGCAAATGGGCCTATATATAAATCATTATTGGATCAAAAAGACAATTTAAAATCACTTGAAGTGGACCATCTAAGATTCCTGGGCCGATTATTCCCCCCCATGCCATCCAAAATCGGGATGCCCAGTTGTGTGAAACCCTCCATATACTTGTTTCCGGTCCAACGGTGCATGCGCAAGCTGTCCCTCTAGCAGGGCGTGTTCTCGCATCAGACATTTGTGAATGGCTGGTGCTTATGGCCCAGCATCTAAAATTCTATATATTATAATAAGAGTCTAGTTTCATAGACTAGATTGTCCCATTACCTTAGAGTTGGATATCTTCCATGAATACATTGCATCAGTCCACTGCAAATACATGGGTGCTTATAAGGTAGCACAAATTACCAGTAATCGCCCTTGTGCGTGATTTCACATATCACACACACTAAACAACGTGACGTCAGCAGCTTCGAGTGCGCGGATTGGATGAGCGGCCACGCATGCGCGTAGGACCAGGAAGAGGTGAGTTCGCATCAGCGAACTGGGGAGTTTCACACAGCAAGGACCAAAACCTATAGTCAAATCCTGGGTTTTGGTCCACTTTAAAAGGATGGAAGATCCATGTGGCTGGCCGGGCAGATGGATAATTCTTAGAGGGGGAAATGGTGGGGTAAACAATATCCATTTCCCCTAAACAATATCCATTTCCCCTAATCAGGAAATATATAAATTATAAGTAACCCCACCATCATGAGACATATGTATACTAGCAATTTGAACAGGGTTGAGCCTTCAGACCATGAATATAACACTCATAACGAAAGACAGCCTGCTATACATACATACATATAAGCCCCTGCTGAGAAGCCACTGGCCGCCCAAAAACTCCTGATGTGTGTCGCAAGACAAAAGGCCTGCTTTCCTCGAGGGGAGTTTTTTTAGTTTATGAAAGTTAGATGCATCTATCTGTGGATTTATACTATAGTATGGGAATGCCCCCAAGGATTAGGAAAGTGGACAGTCTATTTAGACTTTTTGTCCACTTTAATTAAAAACCCTAAAGAGGCCTACAGAACTGTTCATAGCGCTTTCATAGGACCTGTAGGTAAACTGTAAAGATGGTGTCTACATATTTTCTTTGTAAGCAATAATTCATAGATGCCATGAGCAGTGTTCCCTGTAAGGTGCGCGGGAGCACCGCCAGCTCCCCAGGCGCGCAGCTCTGCCCGGCGTCTGCACACGTCACGCAGCTGTCATTTTTTTTTTTTTTTTTACATTGGTGGCTCAGTGGGGCCCTACATCCCACCCCCATCTGTCGCTGCCGCCGCAACATTGGCTGAGCGGAGCGGGGCTACGATGAGTGTAGTCCCCTCCCCCATTCCCCCTGCTGGTCTACTGCCTCCTCTGACGAGCAGCGCGCCGCTACATGTTGGAGTTTTGGAGGGGGTGCCACTGCACGTGCATGCTGACTGGCAGGCCAGCTAGAAGGAGACTGATGGCTGGCACAGTTGATCCCTGGTAAGTCTGCAAGGGGGGGCTTAACACTGTGTGTGGGGAGTTTAACACTGATTACCAACCACCGGCCCTGGAGTTTAAAAGACTCTAGAGAGGCCCAATTAAATGACCTTTGGGCATACCAACTCGGGATGCCCAAAGGTCATTTAATTGGGCCTCTCTAGAGTCTTTCAAACTCCAGGGCTGGTGGTTGTGTGAGCCTCCCACAGCTGTATCCCCAGCCTCTCTGTAGTTGAGGCTAGGCAGGAGCGCTCCACTGTTCACAGGGTAACCAGGATGTGCCTGCTCCCACTCCCCTTTGCCGGAGCTCTCATACAAACAGCACTTTATGCCGTGCATTAATATGTGCTGATTGGATGAGAGCTTGTGCATGCACCGTGGGACTGGGTAAAGGTGAACATTTTCTCTGCAAGCTCTCATTTATAAGTAATACGTTAAGGCTGCAGAAGTGGTATCACCAGGAATGTTTACTATATCCTGGTGATAGGTTCTTGTCCCCGCTGCCCCTCTGTGTGAGACCCCCCAGATTTCCCACACAACCAGCTGTTCCCATGTGTGGGCTCTCATCCAATCAGTGCCGTATGCCGTTCATACCAATGCAATTCTTTTGAACTGAATGCCAGTGCTAGCACACTCAATATCATTGAAGAAGGTTGAGTGTGAAATGGTGTCGATGGGTGGGAAATTTGGTGAGGTATGGGGTGTGGCATGGCATTGGGTATTGTACAAAATTTCCAAGTACAACTCTAGTATGTAAGTTAACTATTCTATCATCTTTTTGTTTTAATACGTTATTTTGGTTTATTAGTAGATATACCAGTGTTTATCTTATGTTTAGAATTGCCCACCTTTCATGGGACATTGCCCAGCTCCCTCGCTACTCCGCACAGAAGCTGCTCCTAGGGAGGGAACATTGGCCATGAGGGGGCTCTAATGCATGTTTAGTAACCGGTTTGAGTGGTTTCTGCAGGTTAAAACCCCAGATTTGTTCCCAGCAGAATTGCAATGCAGCAGTAGGGCCACACCAGTAGAATGGCAGTGTTCCTGGCGACAGTCGCTGTGCTGCCTAAACATGCCACTCACATTCCCAGCGAATGCCACCAGGGACACCACTTTAATGGGCTTTACCCGCCGTCTCTAAGCAATATGGTCACTATTGGATATTGGTAAACCCAATGCTTGCCACAACTACCACCCTTTACAACTGTGCCAAATAGTTTGGCTGCTGCTAGCCATCCACTACCCACTAAGCCTTCTATGAAATCTGAATAAAGTACACCTATACTCAGAAGGAAGTTTGTGGCCACCTTCCATCCCCAGCCCTGTGCCCCAAAACAGCCCATGTTTTTTTACCTCAGCCTTTGCCAAATATTCATAAAACACCAGGAAAACAGGAAGTAGTATTATGGTGAATGGCAGCCATATGCCAGTTCAGTTACAACCAAACTGTCACATAATGGCATAATGAAGTGCTTCCCATTGCTGAGCTGTGTGTACTGACTGCATCATCAGAGAGCAATATGGCCGACTGCATCCAGTTCATGTTATGAGTATTGGGCAAAGGCTGAGGTAATAAAAGAAACACAGGCTGTTTTGGGGGCACTGGGCTGGGGATAGAAGGTGACTACATATACTTCCCTCTGAGTATAGATGCACTCTTCCAAGTGAGATGTTTACTCCTACAACTAGAAACTCCCAAAAGTACCTGAAGAACAATCAGGATGGTCATTAAAAACCCTCACCTATTCGACCAGAACTTGATTGGATACGTGATTATCTGTACGCTTAGCAACCCGTGGTCCCATTCTGGATCATGAACTTCCCCTGCTCTACAGTTCTATTCTAACAGTGTTTAAAGTGCACCAAAACCCATGGCGATTGGCCGATCAATTCCCTCCTCCCGATTTTGGATGCCCCTGCTGTGTGAGAACTCCCCAGGTTGCCCATACACTTACCATTTCCGGTCCAATGGCGCATGCGCGAGCTGCGGCTGCATCCCTGCTATCCCTCTAGCAGGGCGTGTGCACGCGCCAGGCATTTGTGAATGGCCGGTACGTGCACACTCGCCTTAGACCTAGGCTTAGACACGCTGACGTGAGCGCATCCCAGCGTGCCGATTGGACGAGCGGCCGTGCATGTGCCGTAGGGCTGGGAATAGATGAGTTTGTTTCTGCGCCCTGCGACCCTGATCGTGGTGCCCTGGGGGCTAGGACCAAAACCCATTATAGTCCAAAATCCTTGGTTTTGGTCCACTTTAATGTGTTTAAATGTACCTTACTGTATTCACTCACACTGCGTGATAATATATTCCTACCCCTTGTTAACTATTGGCTCCCCAATATACTTTTTATCCTGCAATTATTGGTGCAGCTTAATTTTATTAGTCTGGAATGGTTTGCTAGGCCCAGCAAGTATACTTGTTACAAATGATGGATGTGAAAGGTAATAGTACGTTTTAATATAATGCTGTGATAAAGGAAACTAGTGAGAAAGTACAACCCGCTTGGGATTTAGATCCTTCTCAGTATGGTAACACATGTCTTTACAGGCTAAAGTCACCGCCAACAATGACAAGAACAGAACCTTCTCCGTGTACTATATTCCAAAAGTCACTGGGATGCACAAGGTGGGTGCCTTTATTCATTTTTGTAATTTTTTTTTTTGTCTGAAAATGTGCTTCAAATTAAGCCTGCTTTCTGCTCACTTGATTAGTCAGGGGACATGTCTTTCATTTAGTCTTGCCTTGTTTCCTTAAAAGCTCTCCTGAACTCTCTCCTTCCTGCAGCGTAAGTTATTCTTTGCTGCTTTCATTTTGTGAAGTTCCCTGAGAAGTGCAATTCATTTATTTGGGGGGGGGGGGGGGGGCTGGATGAGTCGCATAGCAAGGGATTGGGGTGGGATAAAACATAAAATAGAGGAAAGATGAGGGATACCACTTTAAAAATGTACTTAAACCAGACCAGCAGCCTGGCACAGTTGGGGAAAAAGAAAGGTAGCAGCCATTATGGAACTCTCCAGCATCTCAACCATGCTGCTGCCTGGATTCAACTGACGTAACTGATGCACAGTAACAGGAAGCCCAGCAGCACTTCCTGATTGCAGGTGGCCTGCCAGTGCATGAGCCTCCATTTTGTTTCTAAAATTTACCACAGCAGGACTTAGAAAAAGGTAAATGAGTTTTTATGTGCAGCAATCTGAATTGCCCTGAGGCATACATATGAGCACTGTTTATTGTGTTGATCTGGTTTAAGTCATTTTTGACTGTTGGTCCGCATTAAGTTACCTAGGTCTGAACAAAAGTTAATGATTGACATCTGTTTTATGGACAGTGTTTACGATGTATGATCACTTTCTGTGAAACAAGATTTAAAAAAAAAAAAAAAAAAGAGCAGGTTTAATGGGGCTTATCAAGAAATTGCTAGTGAATGATAGACCCGCCCCCTGCATCCAGCATAAAGGAAGCAGAAAGTAGGCCAAATGAACTTTTTCCAGGAATGCCCCTTTATACCTTGCTAAGCTGAAATGTTTGGAATTCTTCATATAAGGTGTACTTATTTCTTGATTCAGGTTACCGTCCTCTTTGCTGGACAACACATTGCGAAGAGCCCTTTCGAGGTCAACGTTGACAAAGCACAAGGGGACGCCAGTAAAGTCACTGCACAGGGCCCCGGCTTGGAGCCCGCTGGAAACATTGCCAACAAGACCACCTACTTTGAGATCTTCACAGCAGGTATGAATGAACATCTGCTCAATGGGGTTGTACAGTTCTGAATAGTGGCTACTGCTTGAGCAGCTGAAGCCCATTCCATGGCTGCATATGGCACCGCTAAAAGCTGTTAATCCTGTTGGTGTGAAGCAGCCAAATTATTAAGCATCCTGATCTTGGGCATCTTATACCAGCTGTTTTTTTGTTTTAATCATTTTCCTGTGCCAGGTCGGTTGTAGACTTTGCCAACTGTCCATCTGGATTCACATGAGTGCTTTCTGAAAGCACATGTCTGAAGGTTCTTATTTGTTCAGGTCATGGTATATCTTATTCAGACAAGCATACAACCTGGCTTGGAGCGGAACAAACTCTGGTTTTGTTTTCTGCCCTGTTGTGTAAAACCCCCCCAGAACACCAATACAGGCTCACCATTCCTATGGTGCATGCGCGGGCTCTCATCCAATCAGCCATTTGCCATGCATATGTAATGCTCCGCAAGCGGCTTGGTTTGGATGCAGAGCTTTGGCAATTGGAAGCACAGTGGTTGCATCCACATTGGGGTGGGAGCGTGTTCACAGCCCCGGGAGTTCTGTAAAGGCCAGTGGCCAGCTCTGGAATCTTTTAGATTCTGTTCCGGCCACAGTGTTTTGTTTTAAGGGCACATGGCACAAAACTCAAAACTATTTGTGATCCCTTCCCTTTGTCTTTACCCCACACCTTTAGATCACATGTCTCAAACTCAAGGCCCAGGTGGCAGCTGTGGCCCTCCAAGCCCTCTGACAGTTGCTACATGGGAGCAGCTAGATGACGCCCCTTTTGTCTTTTCGGCTGTATGTGGTGCTGCCTATTTTAAATAATTCAGTATCTTTATCCTTGGCAAAATAATTCTCTGGATGTCATGGGCAGTTAAAGTTAGTCTATTGATTGGCTTTTTCAATTCTGAATTTGGATGACTAATGAAATGTCTTTTTAATTTAAAAAAAATCAAGCCCAGTGCCCTTTATTTCTACAGATATTTTTAAAGGTGACATCTAAATCTAAATCCAAGTCTGTTGCTGCTAATCAGAATTTCATTGGTTTTATAGGTAATAGGTGGTTTTTCAGGATCATGCACAGCAATTGTGTTCCATTGGGACATCCTTAGTTTTGCCTTATTTCCAAGACTGAAAAATAGTTTAGTTGTTACTTTCAGGACTAATTACCCAGTGCACTCTCAGCCTTGCTCTTGCTGTGTAGGCAAGAGATGAGTGTACGAATGGTTTGAGGTTGACCTGGTGATGGAACAAATTGGAGGACCAAAACCCAGACTAGAGTTAAATTCTCTAGGCTTGGGTGAAATCCTTTCTTAGCCGGCATCTCTGCAGCGTGAATCTCTCCAGCCTTGCTGTATACTTGCCTGCTGGGACATCCCTGTTAGCAGCCCATTAACTACCCAGCAGACAGAGCAGGTATGCTGCTACAGAGCAGATTGCAACTGTGAGATCCTAGAATTAGGTGAGTAATACAGCAAAACAAGGATTTTCATACCGCTCCAGATTCGGGATTGCCCCTAGGGAATGATTTCACCAGCCCACCCTGGTTAGCAGCGTTTTGGGCCGACTCCCTGTTTTGCTGGTGGCCAAACACACACCCAAATATCTAATACTTTACTAATTAATGCCCAGGGCAGGGCTACTATAAATGCAGGTTCTTTATATTGTTTTAAAGAGATCAGAGCATAACTAATAAAGAATATTACTTTATTCTAAATAAGATATAAAGAATATAAATATACAATATACTTATGTACAGAAAGAAAGCTTAACAAAGGTAAAAATACATATAAATACAGGAAAACTTCACCACACAGTCATAAATAGCTTAAGACTTAGTGGGATACATATGACATCACCACAGAAACAACCATTGTCTGAGATTCATCAGCCAGGAGCAGGGGAGGCGACAGACAAGGGGTTTGTGGGAAAACACTATGTCCCTGACACAGGTAGTGCACCCTAATATCCACACACTAATACAGCATCACCGTTCAGTAACATCACCTTTCCAATGGGAACTTGAATGGGAAATCAGCACCACTTCACCACGAAACAGAGGGGGCTTCTGTCGTCATCTTTCTTAAGCCAGAGGAATCTTCAGAGTAACTGCGGAAAGACAGGATATTATTCGTGGCAACCACACTGTGCTAAGATGTCTCAAAGCACAGGTTAATAATTCCTGTCTTACACCGCACTCCGGACCCCTTTTTATGAGGCAAGTCAGCAGTTATTTGCTGACTAGACATAAATTCCCCAAAATCAAGCAGGGAATGGCCATTTCCCTTACTTGACCTTAGGGTCAATTTAGCTTGCAAACTCAGACTTCCGAAGACCAAATACTCCCCCAGCTTCGTAAGTCTTAAATTAAGATGTCAGCCTTATAACAATGGATTGTGTGAAGTCAACAAACAATACTCAGGATATAGACAGTGGAGGGAAAAAGATGTATAAACATCCATTTAAACAATGGCAATTAAAAGTGTATACCATGTCATGTTTTTTCAATAAAATATATACATTACATCTAAAAATTCTGTTGCATAACACTCCCCCATTAATCTGGGTGTTGGGGATTTGCTGAAAAGTTTAACATGATTCAAATCTACAGATTTGCCCCTCAGTTATGAAGAAGCACTGTATGGAGACTATGCAACTATTGCAACACAGCCCACCAAAACCTTTTGCTTTAATCTTTTGTTTTACTCTATTTCATTCCCAACAATCTACTTGTTTTGCAGGCGCCGGCCTTGGCGAGACAGCTGTGGTCATTCAGGACCCCAATGGGAAAAAGGATACCTCAAGTGTTCAACTGGAGGATAAGGGCAACAACACTTACCGCTGCACCTACAAACCCACCATAGAGGGAGTCTACACAATTCACATCACATTTGGTGGAATTCCCATTCCCAAGAGTGCATACACTGTTACTATTGGTCAAGGTACGGACACCTCTGGTGAATCTTGGATGGTAGTGCTGTCCATATTTGCCAGACCTTTATGCTGATGGCTTTTTGCTTTATGTAACCGGACAAATCCCTTTTCAGTATTTATTAGCTTAGCCTGAGGCAATCAGGATAACTGCTTTGTGAACTGAACTGCAGGAATATTGGCAGCTTCAAGTGTTGATTACAAGTTTTGGGTATGGTGGTAGTTTTATGAAACTTTGCTGCGATACAGAGCTCTTGCTGCAGACCTGGTCTCCATTCATGGGAAGTTCATGCGGACTACAGCTATATGCTGGCCTCGGAATCCTGGCCCTTATTGCAGTGACTGCAATAGACTTGCTTGAATGACGGGCACCTATTTTTCCAGGAGCTCATCATGACCGGAAACTGGGCCTGAATGGCACAGGGCTCATTGTCTAATTGTCTGTTTCCCACTGTAGGACTAAGACAGACCAGCTGCAGGGTTGGAAAGAGTATGCCTTTCCTTTATTCTTCTAAACTGTCCCTTTAACTTTAGAGCTAGAAAAGTTCTTATGACTTGCCAAACTTTTATACAATTTTTACTGCTCTGGTTACTACCGTATTTACTTTTAAGTTTATTGCATGGTTGTCTAATACAGTGTAGGTAGGTCTAGGTGATAAGGCCAAGACCTTAAAGTGAACCAACACCCGATGCTGATCGGCTCGGGAATCTATAAGATTCCTGGGCCGATCAGCATCGGGCCTGTGGGGCACCCCGATCGGGGGTGCCCCGCTGTGTGAAACCCCCCAGAAGGCCCCGAAATCCCTACCTGCTCCTCGATCCAGCGGCTTGTCCGGCGGCAGGGATTAGCTGCAGCGGTCACGTGGGAGCGGGGACAGGTGAGTTTTGGGGGCTTTCTGGGGGGTTTCACACAGCGGGGCACCCCCGATGGGGGTGCCCCACTGAAGTGGACCAAAACCCAGGCTAGTCAAAATCCTGGGTGTTGGTCCACTTCAACCTTTCCATCCTTCTTGCGTTATACCTTATGGTGTTTGAGAAGAGTTCAATGGATGACTGGTTAGTCTATTCAGAATGGGGAACTTTAAATCTTGTTGTTGTGATCTACAATACAATATCAAAAAGTATTCAAAACCTCTCAGATCTACTATACATCTCTCTCCAGCCTGTATAAGCTTGCTACTGAAATGTCTTGCTAATCTTTTCTCTCCCTCATGCCTTTGCCTCTGGAAGTAGCTACACTTGCTGGATCTCTCCTGTCTCCTCCTTATCTTCAGGAGCATGGTGCTTCATGGTATATCTGCATGCCATGCCTGTTGAGCTGTGTAGCTAACTTTATTCCTAATGTTCATTCATTAGTGGTGTTTGTTTTTGCAGACTCACTAACTACATGGGTTTATGCATCTCAAAACACCCACTAACTACTACATTTGAACATTTCTAAAAAATGTCCTGTTGCCTTGATGTGAAAACCCAATGCATTTTGTGTTGACAAAGCTACCGAGTAGACTAAAACCCATCTTGGTTGATCCCTTCTTCCTTGAGAATCCTGATTTGGGATTCTCCACTGTGAAACCCCCGCGAATGCTGCATTAACTCGCCTAGCCTCCAATCTCATGCCATGTGCACAGGCTGTAGCTTCCCCCTGCTGGCTTCTTCCAGCTATAGGTGAGCACTGATGTGGCCAGTGGTGGTCTCACTCATTTAGTTTTCTTCAGCACTAGAAGTGCGGCAACGAAAAGCTGAATGTACCCCCACATACGGATTGTGTCTAAAAGACTCCAGGGCTAGCTTACTTGGTGGCCCTGGGACATCCTGATTGAGGATGCCCCACTTTATAAACCCCTCACAGATCACCTGAAAACTTTCAGTTGGGGCACACTCCACAGGGAAACCAGGGATGTGTCTGCAACCACTCCCTATATCATGTCATAGCTCAGTCCAAAACTGCATTAGTATGCACTGCATAAAGCGCTGATTGGACTAGAACCAGCAGATGCGCCCTGTGAATGGCGAAAAGGAGTTGAGTGGGCGATCTGGGGGCTACTCATCATGGGGCATTCTAAATCTCTGCCCCAGGGACAAGGATCATTCAGCAACATAGTAAAATATTGGTAATTGGTAGACTTTAAAAACAGGGACATGTGTAAGCAACGCTACTGCAGTGCCGTGGTCCCATCTCTTCCCCATCACTAACCTCACGAAGCATGCTGATTATTTGACTGATCTGCAGCTATGTAGCTACAGGCAAGCAAACCATTGTGTGCAATCACTTTGCAATATTCTAACATACCTGTATAGACCAAGCTACTTTGCAGTTTTTTATATAAGTAAAAAAATGAGATCTGCCCAGTCAATCTCTGGTATGCTTGGAAAGATTAGATGGGTCTGCCTTGCGGTAGTTGCCTCGCTTATACATGCATTCTTTAAACTAAGTCCCTATTTTGAAGTATTAAAAAGCTTATCAACAGAATGCATGTTTAGATACCAAAAACAATATAACCCTATAGAGTGATCACACACCTCAGCACCTCCTGAAAGCTTTAAATTAAATGGATTAAAACGACTTGCTTTCTTCTGTTGCCGGCATGCGCCAACCAACGCTCCGTTATTATGGACTAGCTTTTAGCTGCCTGATTGAACCCATTTTAGAAAAGGTCCCATGACTGGGGGGTGTCAACTAAGTTGCATCAATGTATTCCAAACCTTGGCTAAGGTGCCGTGTGTTTTTCTTCTCATCTCTCTCCAGTCTCTGTATAAGCTTGCTATTGAAATGTCCTGCTCCTCTTTTCTCTCTCCCTCATGCCTCCACCTCTGGAAGTAGCTACACTTGCTGGATCTCTCCTGTGTACTTCTTGCTATCTTGAGGAACATGCCAACCGTTTAATGGTATATCTGCATGCCATGTGTGCTAACTGTGTGGTTAATGTGATTGTTAAGGTTATTCAACCATCATGCATTGTAATGTGTCTTTACACCTACACGGGCTTGTGCATCTCAAAGGCATCCATTGTTTTTAGAGCACTATCTTTGTGACTCTGTACAATGTAGAAATTACAGGTGGGGAAGGGGAAAATACTTAGAATATAGAGGCTATTATGGGTCAGATGTGACAGAAATGTGCAAATGCATATTGAAATAAGATGTCTGATGTGTACAATCCCCTTTTTTACAGCAGTTTTGTACTTATGGGTGGATTAGACTTGGGTAAAGCATACATAGCAGATCAGGTTGAGGAATATGTCCAACTGAAAGTCTTGTCGAGTACGACCTGATAGGATTGAGTACTGTACCATCAGTGAGTGGTACTAGTACCACTGGTTGGGAACCGCATATCTAAAGGATAAGGAAGAATTAAGGATGGAGATGAAGGGTGTCAAACTGTATGTATAATGCATTGTGGCAAGTGCTCTGAAGTGGTCAGCGCTATGAAGTGAGGTTGGTTAAGCCAGGGAGATTCGTCTGAATAGGCAAGTCTTGAGGCCACACTCAAAGGGCTGGAGAGTGGTGAAATGATTGAGGGAGGACTTGCCAGAAGAGTAAAGAGATGCATGTGAAGTACTGAAGGTGAGACTGTTCCCAGATGATTAGGATTGAGAAAAGGAGGTGGTCTAAGGCTGTCTGGGTTGATATTTGATAAGTTATATAAGGAGGGGCCTGGTTGTAAATTTTGTGGGTTAGAGTTAGAAGTTGAAGGTAAAGCGAGAGGAGAGGTCACTGAGACGAGTGGTAGAGTTAAAAATGATTGAATGAATGAAGGGGTGCTATTAGCTGGTAGACCAGAAGAGACTGTTGCAGTAGTCGGAAATCAGAATTATAATTCTGGAAAAAGGTATCTTCTGTTGCCTCCAAATTCATGAAGCAACACACGTTCTTATGAATGTGACAGACTAGATTCTCCTACTAACAGCAATTTAGAACCTGGTTTGTATACTTGCCCGAAGGATCTTTTTCAGAAACGTTCTCCCCCTTGTGCCCCATGGTCCAGGCTGCATGTCAGGTTCTGACAGTTGGTTATTTGGTTATTTTGAGGTCTATTTAGAGCCTGGTGAGAATTTTCACTGTTTTTTAGGATAGAAACCTGCCATTGACTCCTTGTCCACCTTGGTGCTGATTCGGAGCCAGGTGAAAATTTACCCCATTAGACAATGAAAGCGACTGTCATTTTTCTTTCCTGAAAAAAGGAGTGAAAACTCTCACCAGGCTCTAAATCGACCCCTATATGGTCAGCGGTTGATCTATAATTTTTTCAGGTCTGAAGGAAGGAAACCCTGATGGTCTTTCTGGACTTTATACCTGCATGGTAACTTATGTTACCAAGCACACAAGTGTAATTTTATTTTGAAACCATATTTAAAGTCCACTTGAAACA
Organism: Gastrophryne carolinensis; assembly: GCA_027917425.1. Lineage (NCBI taxonomy): Eukaryota > Metazoa > Chordata > Amphibia > Anura > Microhylidae > Gastrophryne > Gastrophryne carolinensis. Next base: position 211,304,153 of record CM051235.1, read on the forward strand.
TCTTCCAAATTATTCATACTAGTTTACTAAACTATACTTTTTTTTTTTTTTATACGGTGCTTGCCTAACGTTATTTTGGATGATTGTGTTTAGCTTCCAACCCCAATGCTTGTCGCGCTGTGGGTCGTGGATTGCAGCCAAAGGGCGTGCGTGTGAAAGAGACCGCTGACTTCAAAGTCTACACCAAAGGAGCAGGAAGCGGAGAACTTAAAGTTGTGGTCAAGGGACCAAGTGAGTATAATGCTGGACCATGTGCCTGCTGTTTCCTCTGGCTTCTATATCTTTGTTGATCTTATCTAAACTGTTTTCTGGGAACAGGAAAAAACCTTGCTGTATCTTTTGACAAGATTTGACATCCCTTTTAAAATGCCTTGCCTCCTGTTCATTCTCCATTTGGAAATGACCTTTTACCGTTTATAAGGCACATGCTGTAGCATTTAGTATCAGTAGAAAACCTATTTTATTTTCCTTTGTAGTTAGACTGCTCTTGCCAGTTAGCCTTACTGTGCTTGTAAGAAAGCAAGCAACCTATATAGTGGCCCCTGGTTTTTCACAGTGGTAATGTCCCTTTAAATGCCAGTTCTGGCAAAACTTTAGATTGAAAAGAAATGAGGGCTAAATCAAGTCACAATAGGGACATTCATTTAAGTAAGTTAAAGTAGAAATTGCCTATAGATCCCCACTTCTGTGCACTCTGATTTGAAATGCCCTTTGCTTGAATTCCCCTAGGCAGCCCCCAAATCGGACAAAATACTCACTGATGCACCTTTCCAATCAGCCATACTTGCATGTTTACCACTCTAACAACCCCAGGGTTAGCCGCTCTGTGGTTCAGTGCATGTCTGTGTATTCCACGAGCTGCCATTGATTATACAGAAGCACAAACCAGATGAAAAATGCCAGATTTTCAGCATTCCATAGTGATTCATGTGGACCGTGATTGGTGGGTGCTGTCCACTTCTGACACATTTCGTCTTCACTGGCATTCAGTGGTGACATAGGGCCATGCATCTTGGGATCCAGAAAGTGGGTTACATGGCTGGGCTTTCGCAGCCAGTGGGTTACATGGCTGGGCTTTCGCAGCCAGTATGGAGTGTGGCATTCAGCAATCGGATGCCCCTACTATTGATTTTTAGAGCAGAACATTAGACAAAATTGATTAATTAACACTACTTGGGCACATTACTGTTGTAGAGGAGGGTTGATGTCATGGAGATCTTAGGCATTCTTCAGAAATTAAGAACTTTCAGCAATCAGAATCTGAGGTTTTAATAATCAATGTTCATTCGAGCGTAAAGCATTAAATGGTCTAGTCTTATGATTGTCTGTAAACCAAAGGCATCACAAATGATCACTCTGGTGCTTTCACCTAAATGTGTACAAGGATCTGTGGAGTTCCTTAAACATAAAGACTTTTTGTTAATCATAAAATGTATCCACATCTTCAGAGGGAACTGAGGAACGTGTCAAGCAAAAGGATCTTGGTGATGGCGTCTATGCTTTCGAGTACTATCCCACCACCCCTGGGAACTACACTGTTACAATCACGTGGGGAGGACAACACATCCCTAGAAGGTGAGTAGAGAGTATGCATGGTTTTACAAGATCTGACTTTAAAACATTATAAAATAAAACCTGAAAAGAGGGGGAGTATTCGTTGGCCTGAGCAGAAGAGGGAAGAATTTGTTGGCCTGAACAGTCTAACTCCTGGTCTAATGTTGAGGCCACTGGGATATAAGGAGGCCCAGAACTAAATAACACAAATATTTCAAGTAAAGTGGATGTTTGACAAAGCAAGACTTTAATAGACCTTGAACCTGCAGAATGGTTGTGTCCATACCAGAAATAGGTTATGTGAAATGGGGGGTGGGATTTTAGGCCAAACCGTTTCCTTTGTTTCAACCATCACTCCCTGCCTAGCAAGGGACTGCTCTCTACTTTGGAGCATCTAAGCACTGTTGGCAGCGTGTGGCAGTTATAAAGCCCTGACAAGACACTGGAATGCAACTTGAAGAATGTGTGGCCAAAGCAGCCCATCAGATTGACCAGAAACCTCTAGCAAACCGCAGTTTTTGTTTTACTTGTTTTCTCTTACCAGTCTTGCCCAATTACATTTTGCTTAAACATGTGTAACTGTTTATATTTTAGCCCATTTGAGGTGAAAGTTGGCACAGAATGTGGGCCGCAGAAAGTGCGTGCATGGGGTCCAGGATTGGAAGGAGGAGTTGTTGGAAAATCAGCTGATTTTGTGGTAGAAGCCATAGGGGATGATGTTGGTACACTAGGTAAGTTCTCTTCTGAATGAGCCAACATGTTGGTTGTCACAATGAATCTGGTAATGGCTATGTGCATGGCATTATTATTAATCAGTAGCCGTCTTTTTTTTTAATATATATAATAAACTGATCAGATCTTCTAAGTGCCCTTTTGCTTTTAGGTGGGCTACAGGTTCCTTGTGCGTTTCAGCTAGTATACACGGTGCAGCACTGTTATACATTTAAAGAGATAAATATTTTTAAGATTGCTAAATTGCTAGATTGTGCTAAGAATGTCTCGACGTCGCCCACAATCAAGTCGAGGGGTTGGCAGAAAGATGAGGTGTTTGCGGGCGATCGGGGGGGTGTCACAGTGGGGCATCCTGCATTAATGGGCACACCGAGGCACCTAGTCAGCTGAGCCTTGGACTCCAGGGCCAATGTCGGCATTGATTGGTCAACTTTAAGTGGAATAAGGAAGTTTAGTACGTTGCTCCTCTAAAGCCCCTCTCTGGCAAAAATGATTTGAAAGGGCTTCACTCCATGCAGATGTTCTGGAATAACAGGCTAATTCTTTGCTGCAGAACTTCATGGGAGTAGCCATCTTGTCACACACATAAGCATGAGGGGAGAGCTGTGCCAGCATCAGCCTACACCAGAAATAAATGCCTCAAACAGGAGCAGCTTGTGTATTATTGTATAAAGAGAGATACTGAATTGGCAGCCACTAGAGGGATTGTGTGTGAAGGGAAAGCTGCAACAAGGTTTCTTTATCACTGTCACTTTATCACTGTTCACTGCGGACTCTGGATTTACTGCCTTACCAACAGTGGAGCTCAGCCACGAGTATATATAAGGTATTTGCATTAAATCAGATTTTGAGATGCTTTGAAAAGGCTTATTTTTGCCCACAGGGTTTTCGGTGGAAGGACCATCTCAGGCCAAGATTGAATGTGATGATAAAGGTGATGGATCTTGTGATGTGCGCTACTGGCCCCTGGAGGCTGGCGAATATGCCGTACATGTTTTGTGCAACAATGAAGACATCAAACTGAGCCCATTCATGGCAGACATCAAGCCTGCACCTAAGGACTTCTATCCTGAGAAGGTAAGATACTATGGCTGGCCATTGGATGATTATCAGTTGCCTCATTGGTTGGCTTTGTTCTTTACATTACCAGCACAAACATGTATACTCAGCTTTTCTTCTCTGTAGCTGATCCGTCCTTGAATTTATTTAAATGGATTAGGACAGATCCGCTGCAAGGAAGAAAAGGTGAGTATTTGTGGCTGAACTCTGTCCCATTAGCCATAAGTGCTAAGAAGCTAAAATATTTTTCTAGTTCCCCTTAAGTTGGTTGAGGTTAAATGTGCCAATTATTATTGCTACAGGTCAAAGCCTATGGGCCTGGGTTGGAGAAAACCGGACTGGTAATGAACAAACCAGCGGAGTTTACGGTTGATGCCAAAAATGGAGGCAAGGCTCCTCTCAAGATTTCTGTGCAAGTAAGTGGTTATATGACTTGAAACAAAAGAGGAGGCAATCGGACTGTTGACAAATAAGGTTTTGCTTACTTTGTATCCTTTCAGGACTCGGAGGGTACTCCAGTTGATGTAACCACCAAAGACAATGGCAATGGGACCTACAGTTGCAGCTACGTACCAAAGAAACCACTGAAGCACACAGCCATGGTTTCCTGGGGTGGAGTGAATATCCCCAACAGTCCCTTTAGGGTAAGTTACTTATTTAAATATGATTTTATTTTCATTGTCTAAGCCATATTCTGGCTTTGATTTGTTCTCTGGCCACTGGCAGGAGAATCCCTGGAGCTGATGGGCCCATGAAGGTCACATGGGAGACACCTTTTCTTTAGGAAACGTTTGTCCATAGATGGACTTCTGCAGATGTGTGCCAACCGTGTCCTCTGTATTTAAACAAATTTAGAGGCAGATTATAGGATTAGTTGCAAGCTAACAGGGTTAAGTGTTGTGGCTCCTTTAAGGTTTGTCCATAGACACTTGATACAACTATTTATAAACTGGACCAAAGCCAGCCCTAGTGTCTTAAGTGAAAGCCCTCTCAGAATTTGGGAAAGATCTACTCTGACATCCCCCTCTGCGCACCCCACGCTAAGTATATATGAGCACCTGTCTGCATCTGTTTCCTCCCACCTGTGCGCTCGCACTAGTAGCCATTCAAGACAGATTTGGTAAAGGGCATATAGAGCAATCCAGAGGGTTTTACACATAGGATCATTATAAATCTGGATGCCCATGGGAAGCAGGCCATAACCCTGGGGGGGGGGGGAAGAATTCTGTCATGGCTTTGGTATGAGAAGGGCTCCAAGGCTTACTGCTTTTTGAAGTGTGGTGTATAGTTTGCTTGCCAGCAGTTTATCTTCAAGCCTTTAATAAATATATATTTTTTTAGATGAACATTGGTCCTGGCAGCTACCCCAACAAGGTGAAGGTTTATGGGCCTGGTGTGGCAAAGACTGGTTTAAAATCGCGTGAACCTACTTATTTTACCGTGGACTGCACAGAGGCTGGACAAGGTAAGCTTACAGAATAGAAGCAATAGATTGCCTGTTCCTCCTTGCCTGGGCTAATGATTGGGTATTCCTCCTCAGGTGATATCAGCATTGGCATAAAGTGTGCTCCAGGTGTAGTTGGACCAGCGGAAGCAGATATCAACTTTGATATTATCCGGAATGACAATGACACTTTCACTGTGAAATACACCCCACCAGAAGCTGGAACCTACACAATAATGGTTCTTTTTGCTGGCGAGGTAATCATTCAATAAATTATTTTTAATATTCATAATGTTCTTATAACCTAAATGATAGTAAGAGCTTTGTTTGACCTTTTTTTGTTTTTGTCCATGAAGGCTACTCCCATAAGCCCCATACGTGTCAAGGTTGACCCATCTCATGATGCCAGTAAAGTCAAGGCTGATGGACCAGGCTTGAACAAAAGTGGTAAGTTGAAGGTTCTAATTGTTCATACGTTATTTGGGTGTTTGGGATTGTTAATGACCACGTCCTGCATTTCTTAAAGGTGTAGAGCTTGGAAAGCCAACTTACTTTACTGTCAACACAAAGGCAGCTGGCAAAGCCAAGCTAGATGTTAACTTCACCGGTCCTACCAAGGGCGATGCAGTCAGGGACTTTGAAATCATCGACAACCTTGACAACACCTATGCGGTCAAATATACTCCAGTGCAACAGGTATGTGTTTGAACTTTAGCTAACTTAGCTTTCTATGCATCTGATTTTGTTTCAAATGTCATTTCTGGTACTTCATTATTTTTTAGGGTAACTTGGGAGTAAATGTAACATATGGAGGAGACCCCATTCCCAAAAGCCCTTTCCCCATCAATATTGCATCTGCTCTGGACCTCAGTAAGATCAAAGTGTCTGGACTTGGAGACAGTAAGTAATTACAGTTTTTAATGTCTAGCAGAATCTAATTTTAGCCAAAAAATATTGGGAGACCATGTAGGTTTGCAGGAATAGTTTGGTTTTAAAGTGGGCCAAAACACATTTAAGCCATTAGTTCAAATGTTTCCAGGGCAGGGTTACAGCTTTTTCCCTGGGATGTCCCAATATGGATTTGCTGTGGGCCCCCAAAGGTTTGACTCCAGAGATCATGTGTGGGCCCCTTCCAGCATATCCCTTCCATCTATTTGCTCGCAGCAACGACAAAGGCAAATCTGAATAGCTGCTGGAGGGAGCTGTCCCTGGTATTCAATTTTTTTAGAAGTGATTTCTGCGCATTAATGTGTATTAATAGAAGTAGATTCTACTGGATAATGCAGACTAAGTGCTGAAGGCATGCTGATAAACCCAGAGGTGATTTCATTTTAACCTGAGTGTTCTCCATCAGAGGTGGAAGTTGGAAAGGATCAGGAATTTACAGTGAAATCCAAAGGTGCTGGTGGACAAGGCAAAGTGGCTGCGAAGATTACTGGTCCAGGCAAGAAGTCCGTTCCTTGCAAAGTAGAACCAGGGTTGAGTCCAGACAATAGCGCTGTCAAATTCATTCCTCGGGAAGAAGGACCTTATGAGGTGGAGGTGACCTACGATGGAATCCCTGTTCCTGGGAGCCCATTCCCTGTTGAAGCTGTTCCACCAACCAATCCATCAAAGGTAAATACTTTCTTTCCAGGTAAAGTGGGCTGGTTTCATCTTTTTTTCTAAACACTGGTATCACTTTCCATTTTCTCATGTCGCACTTATGGTTGGTTGGTCACCTAAAGACATGTTCATAATGCAAAAAACTCAAAGTGCATAAAAGACATAAATGCACATGGGCAAGTCGCCTTTATGGAGCAGTTTTGTAAATTGGGCTTCAGTAAATTCATGAATTATAGATCAGTCTGCAGCCTCACCACATACCACCTGATAGGATCCTACATGCCACCAGTACACATACTGGTTGAGAACCCTGGTCTTAAACCTTAAAAGGATTTAATCTTTGACCTTTCTTCTGTTCTAGGTAAAAGCGTATGGCCCAGGACTAAAGGGTGGCAATGTTGGTGCTCCGGCCCCATTCACAATCGATACCAAAGGTGCTGGTCAAGGAGGCCTTGGCTTAACCGTAGAAGGGCCATGTGAAGCAAAGATAGAATGTCTCGACAATGGTGATGGAACCTGTTCAGTCTCCTATTTGCCAACGGAACATGGTGACTACAACATCAATATTCTCTTTGCTGACAAACACATACCTGGCTCTCCGTTCAAGTCAAAGATTGAGCCTTGCTTTGACCCTACAAAGGTGACCTGCTCTGGTCCAGGACTTGAACATGCCCAAGTTGGAGAGGCTGGAACATTCAATGTTGACTGCTCGAATGCTGGCAGTGCTGAGCTAACCATCGAAATAATTTCCGATACTGGCATGCAGGCGGAGGTTCATATTCAGGATAATGGAGATGGTACATATACCATTACATACATTCCCCTCTACCCAGGTGTTTACACTATTACCATCAAGTATGGAGGACAAATGGTGCCAAACTTTCCAAGCAAACTGCAAGTAAAACCAGCAGTTGACACATCTGGAGTTAAGGTCTATGGACCCGGAGTTGAGGGAAAAGGTGTGTAAATGGGCTGGTATTTTTTATTTATTTTGCCTGGTTAATTCGTAGATTGCGATAGTATTTTTTATTTTTTACTTTGCAGGTGTATTCAGGGAAGCTACTACAGAATTTAATGTAGATGCTCGAGCAGTTTCCAAAGCTGGGGGCCCCCATGTCAAGACAAGGGTGGCCAATCCATCTGGGAACTTCACTGATGCTTATGTTCAGGATAATGGAGATGGTACTTACAAAGTGGAGTATACACCGTACGAGGAAGGTGAGTTTTTTTTATTAAAACAAAGCTCTTGGCACATAATACTTTGGCAATATAATTAAGTGGGTAATACTCTTATGCATATCATTTCACACTTTGCGGCAGAGCAGATATTAATTTCCAGAATTAGCTATTACTTTTTATGTAAAATTATAGTGCTCTACACTTATAAGCATACATTTGCAGCTATCCGACAAAAAAATGTGTGCAAATATTCAACAATAAAAACTATTTTTAATAGGTTGCTTTCAAACCTATACAAAAACGGGTTTGATTTGGTATACATTATGGTCAGGTCACCTTACCTATGAAACAACCAGCTCACTTTACGCGATAACCAAAAATATGACCGGGTGTCTAAATTGCCTATAAAATCCTTCAGTCAAGTACATGACCAAGGGCTGTGTTTGAGTTTATAATGAAATGTCCCATAATGGTAAAGCTAACTCCATTGTAGCCCATTCCAAAAAACAAAGCCTCTAAAGCTAAAGAATGGGAGAAAATACAGGATTGTTAAATGATTTGGAGTTGATTAGAACCAATGGAAAGCAATTTTTTATTTTGCTTATATTTTTCGTTTCTTTAACCTGGCTTTTTTTCTTCTTAAGGTGTCCATACTGTAGATGTCAGTTATGATGGCAGTCCTGCTCCCAACAGTCCCTTCAGCGTTCCTGTTACAGAAGGTTGTGACCCAAGCAGGGTTCGAGTACATGGTCCTGGTATTCAGAGTGGAACAACCAACAAGCCAAACAAATTTACTGTTGAAACAAGGTATTATGTTTACAAAATATCAGGATATCTAAAATGTTAGAGGGGGAAGGCCCATGTCAGTAACCTTTAACCTTTACTGCTTTTGTAGGGGAGCTGGAACAGGTGGGTTGGGATTGGCTGTTGAAGGCCCATCTGAAGCCAAAATGTCCTGCACAGATAATAAAGATGGAAGTTGTTCAGTAGAATACATCCCATATGAGCCTGGCACTTACAGCTTGAATGTTACCTATGGTGGTCACCAGGTCCCAGGTAAGTTGTTGAAATACAAACTAGACTTATCTAGAATTATATATGGTGCACACCTGAGAATGTTGTGAGCAGTAGGAAGTGTCTCTTCTTACTCATGTCCACCTTTGGTTTTATAGGAAGTCCATTCAAGGTTCCAGTTACTGATGTGGTTGATTGCTCCAAGGTAAAGTGTTCTGGTCCAGGACTGAGCCCAGGCCTTGTCAGAGCCAATGTGCCCCAATCCTTCAGCGTTGACACAAGCAAAGCTGGTGTTGCCCCATTGCAAGTAAAAGTGCAAGGACCTAAGGGTAAATTATGCGCTGGTTAAATGACAAACTTGGCAACTGTTTAGGATATTTATAATTTGTTCATTTTATCAAAGGCATTGTTGAACCTGTCGATATTGTTGATAATGGAGATGGAGTTCAGACTGTCAAATATGTACCTACTCGTGAGGGACCATACAACATTGCTGTGCAATATGGCGATGAAGAGATTCCATCTAGGTTAGTATGTTACACAGTAACCTATATCAAAATATGGTTATATAAATTACAGCTTAATGTTGCTAAAATGTGCATTGGTTAATTATGCTTTGTTTGCGCGAATGGACTTAATCGGTTTAAATGGACAGAGGCACAGTCCAAGCAGCTAAGGGAAAAAAGGTACTTGCCTTGTGTTGCAACTTCTGCCAATAGGGAACATGCTGTTGGCAACAGGCACTGGCAAAATATTATGGGCTTTTTTGTTCCTGGATGACTACTACTACTTTGGGCATTCGTACAGGTGCATGGGCCTGCCCTGCCCTCTTTTCACCTGCATGATTGATTGCATTCCCCCAGCCCTAGTATCTGAAGCCTGGCTCTGAAATACCAATGGTGTATAGCAGTGTACAAAGTTCAGCTGAGGCACCTATAGAGTCTTGGTCTCTTAAGGCTGAAAGTGCGGCTACTGGAACGCAGTTGACACCAACGCAGTTTGCTGGGAAAAGGTAGCATGGGAGTATAGCACCACTAATCCCATAGATACCATACTAGGCAACTGCTCCAGCTGACCTACATTTCTTTAACCAGAATAAAGGAGTGTTTTATGGTACATGTTTTCTTAGTCTGGGCCTAATTTGAAACGCCCTGTTCTCTTTGCAGTCCATTTAAAGTCAAGGTATTGCCAACACATGATGCCAGCAAAGTAAAGGCTAGTGGTCCTGGATTGAACACTACAGGAGTGCCAGCCAGTCTACCAGTAGAGTTTACTATTGATGCCAAGGATGCTGGAGAAGGACTTCTTGCTGTACAGATCACTGTAAGTAGCATGTTTAAGGTCTGCATGCTCATTTATGTGCATTATTATGCATATGCTGAAATTTAGGTTATTGGAAGATACTGCAGAGAGAACCTTGTTTTTATGATATAAAAAGTTCTCCTAACTGGATTGTAGCTGTGTAGTTGAGTGGAACATTGTAGAAGTTACAAAGCCATATGCTATAGATGTATACTAGTCTTGCAAACAATATAAACTCCTTTCCAGGACCCTGAGGGAAAACCCAAGAAGGCCTCCATCCGTGATAATCAAGATGGCACCTACACTGTGTCCTATGTGCCTGATATGACCGGACGCTACACTATCCTTATCAAATACGGAGGCGACGAGATCCCTTATTCCCCCTACCGCATCCGTGCTGTGCCAACAGGCGATGCCAGCAAATGCACAGTAACAGGTAAGGAATTCCAATATGGCTTATTTTTTAAGGTATTCCACACTTCTAGCTTGAGTCATTTGTGCTGTGGTTAGACTTTAAGGTAGTACCCAACACTGATTAAATGCCCTGTCTAATACACATGATCTTTGGCTTGGAGCATGTTGGCAGCTTTGACCAAAAATGAATGGTGGTCCCTGCCATTTGAAATGAAGTGTAGTCATTGTCCCTAGCAGCTGGACAGTTGCTTTTAAGTTTTTATACTCTACTAGAAAGCCGTTTGCCATTGGCAATACTACTACATAACATTATCTTTACACTTTTAAGTAAACTTTAGAAGTGAAGGTTATAGCGTGGAATGCCTTAAGACCGTTGCTCTCCTCCCACCGCTTTTTACGTACACACGCTGCACACGGTTTATGGCATAACCTTATATGTGTCATGATGTACATTTATCTCTGCTGTTTATTGTGTTATGCACTTTACCCTCACATGGTCACTTTGTCTCACATGTCCTTTCCTTGCTCTTTGCCCTTTCACCTCAGTGTCAATCGGAGGTCACGGGCTAGGTAAGCAGCTTGCTGGTCTTGACTTTTATTTCCCCCCCCCCCCTTCCCCTTAAATTCAAGCATTTTGCTGCCAAGATCTGTTTTGTTGCTGTCTTTTGGTAGCACAAATGCTGTTTTTTGGGTGATCACAGCTGTTATATGTAGGATAGGACACCACTTAACAATAGCCATGACAAGTGGTGGCTTCATGGGATGTTGAGGCGAGATGTCTAATTTTCCAAGATGCAGAACGCTAGTGTTAAAAGAACATTTGTACTTTAAACAGTGGGTGTTCAAAGTTCCTTAATGGTTTACCAAAATCTTAAAAAACAAGGACTAGCTAACTGAAGTGCTTAAACCTTGACATTATGATACACATGGAGAAAACCACTAGCGGGTTGACCATTCAAATATCAAACCTTTCAGAATAAACTACTAGAGTATTAAAGGTTTTTAAAAAGACCTGTAAATGGGTATTACAATTACCTCATCTTGGTCCAGATGTTTGCAGGAAGGTTTTTTAGTCCAAGCAAAAAATCATTAGGTCCTAGTTTTTAGGTGTGCCACGTTCCTGTCCAACACATCTGGACCTATTTGAATGTCAATGTTGAAGGGGATTAAAGTTGATTATACCGATTTACTCCTGGATATATAACAGCTGTGAACAACCCTGTCTAATAGAGAAATGTGCTGGGAAACTGTCTGCCTCTCATTTTTGGGCATGGCTTTGTAAAGCTTTTAAATATGTATTTGCAAGGCCCTTAAATGCTCCAAATTGGGGTTCTCTTAATAATAAATTCCTACTCCTCTCTATAGCGTAGCTGAATCTGCTTATTTCCTGTCTGTTATAGATTTAGTACTTAGTACGCTTTAAGTCATATCTGTGGTTGATGAAAATCTTATTAGAAGTCTTGTCCTTGGCAATGTGTGCCCCATCTGACAGATGTATCCATATGTCATTTACAAAGTTGAGGGGCTTTAATGTAAGAACATAGTGTGTTCCTTAGAGGACTAAGTTTTGGTCCCTGTCCTGCTGTTATCCTGATTGGAGATGCCCTGCTATGAGAAATGCCCTGCATGGGAGGGTAATATGGATGTATATAAAACGGCATATTTTTACTTCAGTGTTAAGCCACACTTTGACTATTGTAATTAAAGGGACGTTTAGCCTGCTTTCTGCTTTTCCTTTGACTGAGGGGCTGTATCTTTCAGCCTGCTTTACATTTTGATAAGCCTAGTGAACTGTCTTGCATGCAGAAGTCAACCCTGACACTGAAGATGCCGATATAGGATAATTTTCAAGGTGTCTTCAAGTTCAGTAGGGCTTTTCAGAAAATGCAAAGTGCTGGTGAAGATGCAGCCCCTGCCAGCAAGGGGCAAGGAAAATCAGAGTATTGTAAACCTTTGCCTGGGATGTCCCTTTAACCAAAATATGGTGTTAAACATTCAAGCCACTATGTTGCACTAAACCCAGCTCTTCCCCTGGTTTGAGCAGTAAGGAAAATAATCCTTTGTAGCGAAAGAAGTTGTTCTTGGAGAACCACTGTGGTTGTCCTGGATGCAGGTCTACATAGTGCAGTTAATAAATGAGGGCTGTGGGTAGGTTAGGCCTAGTAGTGGCAATTTGGGCACCAGCAGGGCATACGATGTATAAAGAGGAGTTTTTTGTATCAAATGTTTAAACTAGACCACTGTATCCCACCAAATGATAGGATATTAGGGTAAGCTTAATACCCTTTTCTTGTGTGGTTTGCCCTTGCATGCCTGCTTTGTATGGCTCCTCTTTCTCAACCTTTCTGAGACTATTGACTGTGACTCTAATTTCACTCGGCTCTGCACCCTTTTCACCTTCTTGTGGCTTGTCTTAGAGCAGTGGTGTTCCAATGGAGATCAGTCTTTCAGGAAATTTACACACCGCTTCACGATTTGGTCAGATTCCCAAAGATTTGCTGGACTGCTCTTTGATTTGCTAAAGAATAAAACATTACAGGAAGGACTCTTGTATGGTGCTGGCTGCCCGTACCAACTTGTCTGACCTGCTCGGGTCCTCTCTGCCCATTAATGATACAGCCTGGGCCTCCACCACTTACCTCACCGCTCTGTGATCCACTCGCCCACCCACCTCTGCCCACCCACCTCTGCCCATCCACCAGTTTTAATATACTTCGTCTTGGACTATATTCCTTCCACACTTGAAATGATCACCAACAAATATCCTTGAAAGACCTTGTAAATTTCCTGAGCACTGAGTGTCCATGAGAACAGAGGGGTAACTGAATGCTGATGGGTTTGGCTGCATGACTTTGCATGACTTTTTTTTTTTTCCCCTGCAATCTTTTCCCCATTTGCCCCACAATTTTCCCTCTGCTTCGGTCCTACTTAGGTGCTGGCATTGGACCCACCATACAGATTGGCGAGGAGACGGTCATAACAGTGGATGCCAAAGCAGCTGGGAAGGGTAAAGTGACCTGTACTGTGTGCACACCTGATGGCACAGAGGTGGATGTAGATGTAGTAGAAAATGAAGATGGAACTTTTGACATTTTCTACACTGCTCCCCAGCCTGGCAAATATGTCATCTGTGTGCGCTTTGGAGGGGAACATATCCCGAACAGCCCATTCCAAGTTACGGTAAGTACAGTATGCCAAGGAATCAACCATGTTTTGGGAAATGTATAACATCTACAGCTTTCTACCATGTATTGGGAGTTGTATTTGACATCTACATTTGAAAATGGTTGTATTTCCCAAATAGTTTTGCCCCAGCTGATTTGGGATGCCCCACAGTGGGCATGGCTAGTGAAACCTATTCAGGTCGCCTTTACAGGTTTCTGTGGTGCTGAAGGAGATGCTGCTATCTTCTTTCTGCGAGCCGCAGTGGGCGTTGCTAGTGAAACCTATTCAGGTCACCTTTACAGGTTTCTGTGGTGCTGAAGGAGATGCTGCTATCTTCTTTCTGCGAGCCGCAGTGGGCATGGCTAGTGAAACCTATTCAGGTCACCTTTACAGGTTTCTGTGGTGCTGAAGGAGATGCTGCTATCTTCTTTCTGCGAGCCGCAGTGGGCGTTGCTAGTGAAACCTATACAGGTCACCTTTACAGGTTTCTGTGGTGCTGAAGGAGATGCTGCTATCCTTGCTCTTTGAGCCACTGTCTATTTCATGGCAATATCTATTGTAATTTAATCACCTGAGCTATTTGGTACCATTGGTGGCTTGTCTGGCATCAAGAATGTGAGTATTGGCTCCTCTTGTCACTCCTGCCCAACAATAAATGGATTATTAAATTGTTTACTTGGCAAAAAATACCTGACTTAATGCAGTACATATTGACTTTAGGTCCACTAAATGCCCTGCTCCCCCCCCCCTCCCCCCGAGTATTTGATTAGGGAGGTCCAGCTTCTTCACAAACCCTAGAAAGCTAAACAATAAACTTAAATACCCTTCTAAGGATCCTCTTGGCACATAGTTGACTTCTAGTTGTCACATGGGTTGCAAGAGCGGCATTGACCAAGTGAAATTCAGTTGGTTTTCTGGCTTCATTGGGCTAGTTAAAGGGCTTCCACATAATGGGTGTGGGGCAACATTGTAGCAGTCTCTGGGGGGGGGGAATCCATATTGCTGGAGCCTTGCCCCCCTCCACAGGTTAATGGCAGTCAGGGTCCAGTTTTCTTTCCTGGCTGGTATCGCACCTGGCCGGCGGTCAATTGTCCATCAATCTGGATGTCCAATGTGTCCATGTGCCCGAGTCACTCTGGTTGGGGGGAAGGAGGAGATTCCGGCATACCCGAATGTACAGCAGTTGTGTACATACCAAAGGGGGCTGCCAGAACCAGAATCCAGATGCTGCCCGCCCAGTGTGCATCCCCACCGCATTCAGGTCTGCTGGGTGTGTGAATGCGACTTTTTAAAAGCGAGTCAAGACCTAAAGTTAATATTAACACCATCTCCGCGCCTAAGGCTATATATGGTCTAGTTCCATGGGCACAACTTAACAGCAGCACCGTAATGGATCATGGGTCATATATTTGTGATCAATTTGTAAAGCTCTGTTAAATTGGAATATTTGTCTTTATCATTAAAAGTCAAGGAGCCATAGGACTTATGATGCTAACTGATACTCGAACTGTACAATATCACTAACATATGCTTACACCCTCTAATGCAGGCTCTGGACGGCGAGCAAATGATGCCCCAGCAGATGGTTCAGCAGCAGTTAGCCCCAACTTACGGATACCCGGGCATGCAGCAACCCTGGGTACCCAACTTTTAACAGTAACTCGATCAATGGAGATAATTACCTTGGAACACTTGGAGACTGGGAAGGAGTTCTGGAATTTTGCACTGGAATAGATGCTCTGTTCTGTGTGGTTTGCCTGGTCAATGTACAAGAACTCCATCCAAACTTTGTATATTTTAGTCCCTTGCAGGTTCATACCATTTTTAACTGGCCCCATTATGTATACAGTCCAAGACTTTTCTGAACACAGAAAAGGGTCAAAATATGGGCAGCGTTTCATTTCTGCAAATATTACAGTATTTTGGATGGAGCTCTTGCGCTGTGCGCATATCACAATATGCTCATAGTTTAAGTGGAATGGAGCTATATTGAATGCTTTTCCTCGCAACCCCTAGTGCTTTGCTTACTGTGGTCTGTGCCTTTCCTGCACTTGCTTTTATTGCACAATTTATACATTGCTTGTTTAGAGGGCCAAAACTTACCTAGAGATTTAAGACTGTAGACCTAGTTGAAAACCTTCTCTAGGGGGCATTCCAAATCACTGTGATATCAGCTGTGCTTTGCCACATAATCCAAACTC